>JARCIV010000006.1:12927370-14177370 GCA_029618585.1 Citrus australasica
GTGGGATCGACACTCGTCACCATTGATCTATACTACAACAGATTCGTGCGCTTGCGAGTTCAATAAAATTTGCACAACAATGACGATCGATGACTTTTTGAAGTAAGCTTCTAAAATTACGATTTCTTGATGATGATTAACGATTGATGATAAATTAATGATAAGGAGAAAAGTATTAGAGAAATGAGTAAAAAAACAATTCGGTGCTACACTACTATGCTAAATGGACCGAAACTCACTAACTTCAAAGAAAGCCAAACCAATGAAGATGAAAAAGAAAGGCAATGCAACAAAGATGAATGGCAAATCACAAATGGGGTGTTTAATTGAAGAAGAATTGATGATGCCTGATAATGATGTCTTGATGATGATGATGACAATTGATGAACTTGGAATTTGTGGGGCTAAATCTTTAAAAATGTTAGGGGAGAGGAGAAATGGCAGCTGCAGTCCTTTAGGGTTTTATTTATTTATTTTATACTTAATTAAGTATTTAATGAATTTTAAAATAGAAAAATCTAGCTTTTGGTTTAAGTGAACCTGGAATCAGACCCGAATATCTGGGTTTAGAATATCACTGTCAGATTTGGATTATTTTAACATTCAGCTAGGGTTAAAGCAGATCCAAATAATCCAGGTTTGTCCGGCTCCAGGCTAGGTCCAAGTTAATTCACCATCCCCACGTTAGTTGAAATTTTGCTTAAACTGGGCAAAGTTAGGAAAAAATGAAAGAATATTAGTTAATGCATCATAAGCTAATGGCACTTTATACCATCTCTTCTTCCAATAACAATATGCATTCCCCACATAGGTTTTTCAAACTAAAAATGTTATATTTAGACATATACATGAGCTCAATTTATTTCAATGGTTTAGCAATAACTTACTTGGAAAAAGAATTGAGTCCCTTGTAGAAAAAACCAGAATATCATCAAAAGAAACAATATTGTATTGTCCTAATGCTGGAAGGCATCAGTGCATCACGATCAAAGAATATGGACTTGTAATGCAAATTATCCTAGTAGGTGATCTGCATCTGTTTGACCATCAAAATTGTCCATGCTCATTTTTCGACCGAAGGATCCAGCCAGGTTGAAGTTGGGGCCTTTGATGTTTCGCTCACTGTCATAGGAAAAGAAAATGATGGAGTTGTAGGAGATGTTAAAGGAAGATGAAAGTGTGTTTATGTTGGCCTAGTTAGTGAATTGAAGAAGATCATAGGGTGATTTGGATAATACGAGGTTTTAGTTAGTGGATAGAGTTTGGCTTTCGACAGAGACTCGAAGCTATGATTGAATTAGGTTTTTAAATTATGTGATTGTGATGTTGTGACGCGCTCGAAGCCATCTCTACTGCGGATGCGAAATAGTATGTTTGGTGTAGATTTAGGGTTTTGAATTGAGTTAACCAAGGTACGGGCATTTTTCATAACTATAATTGACTCTATCTCTATGTAAAAAGCACAACACAAGTACTTTACTTGGAGTAAAGAGTGAGATTTGGTGAGAGAACCTTTTAGAATGTAAAGCTTTTGTGTTTCTTATGAAGGAAGAAATGAAGAAAGAGAAAGGGACATTCTCTTTGTATACATACAATTCTCTTACCCCCTGAGTTTCGATCGTGAAATAGACGACATCGTTTGGTGTTTGATTGAATAATAGTGTTATTTTAAAAAAATTGATTCAAATTTTTTTTTACCAAACACTTAGTAATAAAAATAATTTACCTTAAAAACTATTAATACTAATACCGAACATTATCCCAAAAAAAAATCCAGCTTAAAACGAAAAGATTATAGATAGATACCAAATTTTAGAGTAGGCAAAAAAGTCTAAGCCCATGGGTTTTAGGCTCGACCCACATTATAAGGACCTAATCATGGGCCAAAAAATTTAAAACTTGTAAGAATGGCCCTAGTTGTACGCTTATGAGAAAAGCTTGGGCTTAGCTAGGATTTTTTTTAAATAAAAATTAAAAAAATTATATTTTATATATTATGAGCTTTAAATTTTATATTTTATATTTATTAAAAACATGAGCCATACTTATGATGTAGTTCTGTAGCCTTGCATTATGAATTTTTGTAAAATTAGTGTTTGATTTGTTGCAATTGAATTATCAAATTGTATCTCTGTAATTTTGACTAAACTTATGGATAAGGTGAAAACATGGGGAAAAAAGAAAAACTTGGAAAAAAATAATAGTAGTTTTAGATGTGCTTGTGTAATGAGTTTCAAAAGACTAAAACTCATATACCCAAATTATAAAAGATTAAGAATTCACAGAGTTGAAATAAAGTTATAACTTTAGAGACAATTAATTTTAACCCACAAAAATCCTTGCAGCTTCTGGTGAGTTAATTGTTTAGTTTATATCTATATCTAATTCCATCAACAAAGTAAAACTAGTGCAAAAAAAGGAGTCACATGCATAATATTGCTCGTGGCAATCCAAACCATAGAACTTAAGTTTTGTACTCAAAATTACTCATCCCTACTAGATTTCTTAATTGATATGCAATAAGGTTATAAGCTCAAAATGAGTCCGTAAAATTTCCACCAATGGTCAGAACGCTGACTTGAAATTTTACACATTGGATTATTCCTGTACTATGTATTAGATAATCCTCTTTTAATTTAAGCATTTTTCTTTTTCTTTTTTTTCTTTTAGGTTTATTGAATTTAAAAAAATGTTAGAAGTCCAGACCCAGCCCAGGCCCGTGATGGCCCAATCCAAGACCAGCCCATCAAAGTTTGAATAGGCTTTCAAAGGACCTGAGCTTGTTATCAATAACTTAGGCCTAAGTTGGGTTGAAAAAGTCCAACCAAGGCTCGTAATTTGCCAATCGTAGTGATAACTCGGTGAAATGAGAATTATCATGACATTTTTAAACTTAAACCAATATTGCTTAGAGAATAAATGAGATATTTTATTACACTTTTAGTTACATTTTGCATAAGCATCTATTTAAATTTAATTTTAATAAATTGATTTTGGTTTAGATCACTTGGTGCTCTGAGTATATGCGTGATTGTAGGTGACGAAAAAGCTTAAGTTTTATGAATGGAACATTACTGCAGCAAACTTGCAGAGATGACAAAAAAACTTTACTGCAGAAGAACTAAAATAAGTCTGGAACAAATAAGATGTTATAGCCGCTGTTATAGCAATCCAGAAGCAACTGCAGATGAGATTATGTGCGTGTTAATTTAAAGATTATTATATGAGGTTTCCTAAAAAAGGAGACACGCAGCCACACACTTTTGATTGCCCTAATTCCAAAATATAAAAAGAGCACACATGAAAGAAATAAAAAGCGAGTTGTTACTCAAGAAAAATAACAGAGAAAACAAAAGAAAAATCGAGATAAAAGAGATTTGAGGGCTGTAGCAGGGGATTTAAAGAGAAAAAGGAGAGATCGCAAAAACCTAGCGGACTCAATTCTTCATCTTCATTGTCTTATTTTCTTTTCTTTATGGGAGTGTATTTGATTGGAAAAACAATTATTGTTACTGTTTTATTACATATCATGAACTAAACTTTGATGTAGTTGGGTGATAAACAAGTTTAATGGTTATTTGACTTATATATGTGTGTTACTCTGAATCTACTGTAGCATTTTGTCTTAATTTTACGTATTACAAATCCCTATTTTAGCTGACCACCCATTTAGTGGATACTAGCTAAGAAGGAGACTAAACAAAATCTAACTTAGTGAAACAAATTAAGACAATACATGGTTTTAGATCGAGTTTCCCAAGTTGAATTAATTTCAATTTGAATAGGGTCATGTTTAATCTAAGATTAGTGAAAAACTAGACATACATATTTACCTTGTATGGCAATTAGAATCTAAAACACATAATATTATATCTAATATTAGTGTAACAACTTGTCATTATTAAGTTGCATTTAGATATAAGATATCCAATAAGTGTCAGATAAAGATGCTTAAAGGATTGTGCCCAGTGCTGTAGTAGATGTTGTAGCAACCGAATCTTAATTAGAAAAATAGTCAATATCATTAAATGAGTTTAATCACTTAACTATTCCTTTCCCATTTAGTACATCATTGATCTTGATTTGAGATTTTCTTTCTTATCGTATTTTGTTTATTGCATTTTTAATTTAGTAAATTCATTAGTTTCATTAATTATTTTATTTTAATTTAGCCTGAAATTGCACTATTTAGATTGTTGTAGCAGGTCTTATAATATCAATCCATGTAGAGACGATCTGAGTACTCATTATTATATTATTTATTATGTAGACTTGCACATTAACACCTATAACAATAAGCAAACCAACACGTAGCCAAATTCATAGTAATTTAACACATTATTTATAATGTGTAAATTCTTCAATAACCAAGCTGGTTAATGACCAATACTTTGCACTCACAAATTACAATGATAAACTAACTTATCAATAAATAAACAATTGATCATAGAGAAACCCACAAACCCAAGTTGACCATCGAACATTATTTTGACATCAAACAAGTTTACTTAGCAACTGACAAGAACTAATTAATAGCATCGCACTGCTTTCTAATCTCCCTTCATATGCCAAAAAGAATTTCTCAATGGATGACATTCTTTCATTAACTAAGCAAACTCAAGGAATAACTTAGTTTTGCTCCTCAACTATAAGGAAATTTTTCTTGCACCCTTATTGGTTAAAAGTGCAGGATTAGATTAGAGACATTCCATTATTCTAGTAAGGATAGTAAAGTAATCACTTTTAAACTCTACAAAACACCAGGAGTCAATTTCAATAGTGGCTGTTGTGTCACTTAAGCTCTGACATTTAGTCTTAAGCGAGCATGTGTACGCCGTGTCCAATGCAGGATCTTGATCTCATCTTTTTATGAATTTTTATAGTCTGTTGTTGAATAGATTGCAGTGGTTATATTCAATTGTTTCCCACCAAATTAATTAATTAGTTAATTAGATGGTCATGTTGCTTTTTTAATTTAATATAAGAGACATTCTGATGTAAATGTACCTGAAAGAACCACAAAAAGTCATGGACAACGAGGCTTTCGTTGAAATTTGGCTTAAGCTAGGCGAAGTTGGGAAAAAGTGAAAGAATAACAGTTAAGGCATCAGAAGCGAGCAGCACTCTTTACCGTCTTTTCTTCCAGTAGTAGTATGCACTTTTCACATAGGTTTTCAAAACTGAAAATGTTCTATCTAGACTCACACATTCCACATAGCTTTTCCAAACTAAAAATCTTATATCTGGACTCATACATGAGCTTTGAGGATGACTACTATATATATTTGTGATTAGTTTATTTGAATGGTTTCGCAATAACTTAGTTGGAAAAAAAAAAAAATTGAGTCCCTAGCAAACAAAGCTAGAATATCGGCAAAAGAAACAATATTTTATTGCAGACAAGTGATTTTGGGTTTATTTGTCACTTTGAGTTAAGTTACTACTACTTCTTTCATGGTCAGAAGTTCGCTAATTCAAAAGCAGCTATATGGTAATGGTTATAAGAAATAGAAGATAGGGTTAATGACGAGCTAAACAACGCTATTGTAGATGCAACACATAGTGGTTATAGACTCTATTCGAGTATTTAGTTGATGTAAAATATAAACTATATTATTCGAACAAAATTTCCTTCCAATTAACCGAAATTATCCAACTAATAAGCAATAACAACTACAAGATTTGGAACACGGGATTTGATAATACCGCCATTCAATTAAACTTGTACAAACTGAAGGCGGTCTTCTTCTAGGTATAAATAAATAAACAAATATAATCTCTTTATCTGCACAATCCCATTGTAAAATTATGATTTCATGTTATCAACACAGCACAAAAATAATTCCAACACGTGGCATGTGCTAACTCATATAATAAGACTTAATGTATTAAATAAGCATCAAGAAAACGCAACTAAGTACATCTATAGTTAAAATTTTAAAATCACAACCATAAAAAACGCTAGACAAATATTACAACAATGATTAACATACTATTTCCAGTTTGCCGATACCTACGTACTTGCAGATAAACTACCCTTGCTTTATAAATTGATTGGCATATGAACCCCGCCCTTTATTTATACTCCTTACAATCTTCAATCTCATTGATATTCCTCTCTAAGTCAACCGAGAGGCTTGAGCTATTGTTGTAGGATGCTATAGTTGGCTGACACTATTAGCGACTAAGGCTGTCATGGTGCGACGTTCCAAGTTCGTCGTAGACTGATTTGAGAGAGAAGAGATGAGACTGTGATGGCGTGATGACATGGAGTGGCGCGGTGGCAACCGGTGGCTTCTGTTTTGAGAGAGACTGAGAGATGAGTTATGGTTTGTGTTAAGGAATTGAGGATTGGGTTTGGAGCCGTTGTTCATATTGTTTAGGGATTTTTTTAATACAATTGTAAGTCTTTTTTTAATTAACCTAATCGGTTTTAGAAATTTAACCCATTCTATTTTCAAGGCTAACCCAATCCAAAACTAAAATCGAATAGAAATTTAACCCTAGATTTCGTGTTTGCACTATTATTTTTTTATTTGAATTGAGGACTATATATATATATGTGTGTGTGGAGTGGGTTCAAGAGACATAATTTTAAACATAAATTTAAACACAATTTTATGATCATTAAATTAGAAATAAAAAGAATTGAGATTAAATATCACATGCCTTTTTTAATTTTAAAAGTCAACAAATTAATGCAGTGATCCCTTACAATAATAAATAATTGCCCATTCCTCTCTCTGACTTAACGTACTCCCCCTTCGTCTTTTCAATTATTACACCCTCTTTCTCTTTTTGTCTCCTTCATATGCCTGAAAAAATATCAAAATAAATTGTGTTATATAGTATATACCAAATAATAATGATTCAAAATAAAAATTAATGTACATTTCATTTTATTTTTCTAAAGAATAAAAATGTATTTTCTTTAAAAAAAGACAAAAATGTATATTTTTAACAAGATTAAACCATACATTGTACTCTATTTAAGGATGAAGTATTTAATCTACTATTTTGTATATGAAAAGTTTTTTCTTTTTTTTTTTTTCCAGTACTGTGATTCATAGAAGAAAGACAAATATAAAAGAAAAAGAGGGCGTAACAATTGAAAAGAGGAAGGGGGAGTACGTTAAGTCAGAGAGAGGAATAGACAATTATTTATTATTGTAAGGGACCAACTGCATTAATTGGTTGACTTTTAGAATTAAAAAAGGCATGCCATATTTAATATCAATCCTTAATTATTTTTAATCAATGGTCATAAAATTGTGTCTAAATTTATGTTTAAAATTATCTCTTGAGCCCACATATATATATATATATATATATATATATATATATATATACACTATTTGTGTGATTACTAAAGGTGAAAAAAATATCCATTCGATTCAGACTCGGACAGTATCTGGGTATTGTGGACCGGATATTATTTGGTTTTGGTATGAAGTCAGTTCAGTCTTAAACATCACTTGATAAATCTAGAATCCAGATTTTATTAAAAAATATTATAAAATATATATTATTTTAAATATTTATATTTATTTGACTAATTTATTATACATATATAAAGTTTTAAACACTTAAAGTTTATATTTTCATGTCAAATTTTATTGAAATAAATTTAAAACTTATAAAATTACCAAAAAATAAAAAATATACACATAAAATAACATGCAACTGATAAAATTCGGTTGCATCCGGGCAGGGTCCGATCATTGCAATACCCGAACCCGCCCCGGGTTTTTGCCATCCCTAGTGGTTACTATAGTCGAAAACAGTAAATTTCTAAAGCTATAGAGTCTTGTTAATACAAGTGCAAACTGAAAAGTTAAGCCTAGACATTTGGTCCGATTTTTTTCAAATCAAACTGAACTTACTCGATTCGAGTCGGTTTGTGCAACAAAGTTAGGCTTGGCAAAAAAGTTCAGGCTTGCCCAAGCCTGGGCTGACCCGGCCCGCTTATGAGGGCTTTAAATCTAGTCCACATGTTATTTTTAAGGATATAGATTCAAAATTTCAAGGCCCGTATGTTGTAGGCTGAGTTATGGCCTCATGTAAAAAGAGCCCGGCTTTATTATATATACCTACACACACACACAGATATATATATATATATATATATATAAACCGATTAAAATTAAAAAAATGGAAAAAATAAAAAATAAAAATCAAGGGCCCGTTCTCCCTGACCCATTAAGCAATAACCCTAAAGGTGTGTTTAGGAATAAAGTGTTATAACTTTTAAGCTGCAGCTGTTGTGAAGTAAAAGTTATAGCTGTGAAGTAGAAATTGAGAAAAAAAATATTAAATTATCAAAGTCCAACTACAAATGTTATCAACTACTTTAATAACTGGACTGTCACCTCACCACAATCGGCAATAAGCTAAAGTGTTAAACAAAACAAATTAAACAAACACCAGCCGCCCACCGGACAACCGTGCGTCAAACAGCCAACACCAAGCACTCTGGCACACCCTCAATCCTCGCTGCCTCACTGACAGCCATCATCACTGCCGACCATCGCAAGCCCAGCACTACAGCAGCCAACAGGCAACCACGTGAGTCGCAAGGCCAGCACGCGACGAACCTAGCACCAGCAGCGGCTGCAGCGATACACGGACGCCAACAACAACTAACCCACTCTAAGCCTTGAATCCACCATATCCACGTGATCTACTGATCTTTGAGGTAGAAATAATCAGCGTCAGTTTCGATTTTTTCTCTTGTAGAAAAAAATTTGCTTTCTGTATTAATTTTGAATACACACACATACATATATGTTAATGTGATTATAAAGTTGCAATTATTTGTTTCCTTTTTTTTAATTTTGGGCAAAGTTACAATTTGCTTGTTTATTTCTTTTCTCATTGATTAGGAAGCATCACTGCATTAGTGTCGATTTTTAAATTGCATTACATGTTTATGCATTTTGATTTTCAACAAATTTGAAACTGTAACATTTATAATTAAACAGAATGAGAAAGGTTTGTTGGCATAATCTTTCTAGCCAAATAATTCTAAAAATATTATTTATGGTTTATTAGGTTGTATTACAAGTATTTTGTATGTTGGATAATAGGACTCAACTACCTTGCAACAATTGTAAGGTACCACCTGATTTTGTTTTTTTGTAATTTTGATTATTGGTCATGGATTCAATGAAAAAGTAGATTCAAGGGTAGAGATTCATTTATTTGAATGTTAACATTATGCTCCTATTATTTATAAAAAGTGCAAAAAAGCTAAAGAATTAAAACTTTTAGCACATACGTCCAAATTGTTTAAAATTTTATGTTGTTTAATTAGTAGCGAGTCTTAAAAAATAAAATTTATTTTAATATTATATTTTTTTTAAGAATTAATTTTTAACATCATTTATTTATTAAAAATATTAATCAATATTATTTATTCTCATTTTATTTAATATTATTTAGTTACAGGCTTATTATTGTATTTAATCTTTCAAAAAAATTAAAAAAATTTAAATAAAATAAAATAATTAGTAGTGAGCATTAAAAAATAAATATAATTTTTAATATTAATTATTATTTTTTATTTAATATTATTTATAGTATTTAGTTTTGTTTTATTTAATGTTATTTAGTTATAGACTGATTATTATATTTATTCTTTAAAAAATTAAATAATATTAAATAAAATAAATAATGAGTTGTGAGTCTTAAAAAAATATAATTTTTAATTAATACTATTTATTTTATTCAAAAGGATAAATTTTTAATATTATTAATTTTATTAAAAATAAATATTTTTAACATTATTCATTTGATTTTATTTAACGTTATATAGTCATAGGCTTATTATTCTATTTATTCTTTCATGAAACTAAATAATGTTAAATAAAATGAAATAATCAGCAATGAGTCTCAAAAAATTAATATTATTTTTAATAATTTTTATTTTATTTTATTTAGTCATAGCTTATTGTTATATTTATTTTTCAAAATTAAACAATATTAAATAAGCAATTGTGAGTCCTAAAAAATAAATATTATTTTTAATATTATTTATTTTATTTAAAAGGATAAATTTTAATATTTTTATTTTATTAAAAATATTATTTAAGATTATCTAGTCATAGGCTTATTGTTATATTAATTCTTTTAGAAAGTTAAATAATATTAAATAAAATAATTTTTATTTTATCAGATCACCAGCCAAAGCACATAAATTTATAAATTAAAAATTAAATAATATTAAATAAAATAAAATTACATTAAAAAAAGTTACCTGTGAAAATACATAATGTTATAAATAAATTGTAAATAAAAAGGAAAGTAAGAGGTTAAATGAAATTTGACATTGCAAAAAACAAAAATGGGTGATAGCTTGCAACTGTTGCAAGGTAGCTAGAGCCGGATAATATAATTATTTATAATTTAAGCCTTTTTTTAGTTTATAGTTTTATTAAAAAATTATAATTAAAAAAAAATTAAAGCCCAAGCCTGGGCCTGGGCCTGGGCCCGCTTATGACTGGATAGGCTTTTTGTGGGCCTGGGCTTGCACCCGGCCCAGGACCGCAAATTGCCTCACAAAATCTGAACGGTTTGCCTTTGGTGCGAATCTAAAATCGAACCGTATGCAAAAACCGAGCGGTTCAAGCAATAAAAACCGGCCCCAATAAACAAAATCCCTAAACTTCGAAATGCCTCGCTGTCTCTAATTCGTAAATCCCCCACTTTCTCTAAGCACTAAGTGGTGGCAGCCCCTCTCTCAGGCCTCAGCAGCACCAGCACGACGACGGCGGCACATGCAGCACGTGCAGCAGCAGCCCAGCAAAGCAGCACCACGCGCAGCAGCAGCTCGCTCACTCTCTCTCTCTCTCAGCACGCACAGTCACACACAGCTGCAGCAGCCCCTTTCTCACGCTCCCTCTCATTCTCTCCGTCTCTGGTCACCATCTCACCCTGCTGTCTCAGCTGTTGCCGTTGTAGCCGCGTTCAGCCGTTGCCATCCTGCCGGCCGCCGAAGACAGTGAGTTGAGACTTATTTTTTTTATTTTTCATTAATTTTTTTCCTGAATTGAATTAGTCAAGTTAATTGAGTTGTGAGTAATACTGTAATAATTTAATTTAATAAATTTTTCAGCAAATGTTTTAAATTTTCTTTCATTCCTTATCCATAGTATTTATTTGACTTGATTTCTGTCATGGTGTTATTTGTGTTGTTGCAATGCTGCTGATGACATTGGACGTGGATAATTGTTGTTGCAAAAAGTTTTGCAATGTTGATGATGAAATTTTGTTGTTTAGTTTAAAACAGATGCCGTATTGGTTTGTTAATTTCATTTCTTGTCATGGAAATGTTGATGGTAATGGAACTTTTGGAGTTGCTTTTATATCTGATAATGTGATATTGAGAACTTTTGATGTTCTGTTGTTATGTAATTATGGATTTATGATTTGTGGCGAATTTTCTAATTATGTGTGTTTGTGAATTGTGACTTGTTACGTGTTCGGACTTTTGTTTTTTGTTTTGAATTGAGTATTTTAATTATGTGTGTTTGTGAGCTGTGACTTTGTTGGGTGTTGGGATTTTTGTTATTATATTTTGAATTGAGGACTTTATATTCAGTGTGTAGATGCGTAGTTAGTAGGTGAAAAGCAAAAACTGTAAAGTTCAGTTAATACAGTTGAAAATGAAATTGTAAATGAGTGCTGCAAAAACTGTCCAGAAAATGAAACTGAACTGAAAATGGAGAACCGATCACAGCTGAAATGTTTTGCTTCTGTTCGGCTCTAATGTTTAGCTCGGCCTTGGTTCTCATTATCCAGAACTGATCGGTTTTGGTGTGGTTCGGTTCTGACCAGAACTGGAATGAGAACCGCCCACCCTACTGAAAAGCTGCAACTGTAGAGTCCAAAATGCTCAGCTGAAAAAACTGAAATGAACCAAACTGAACCAACTTCAGTTTGGCTCTAAAATTCAGTTCGTATTCAATTTTTGAAGCCGAACTGGATTCTGGCCACCCCTAAATTCATTTCTGTTTTGATATTTACTGCTTTTATTCTTTTAAATTGGGTTGAAATCATTGAATTATATTAGTATTTATTTAAATCTTTGATACAACCCTTACATTAGAGATGAACCATTGCTTACTTGGTGATTGATGACCACACTTACTGATTATTTTGAGTTTATATTTTGATTATAGTATGATTATTCTTACTCCTTTTTGGTTTATTACGGGCAGTAAAAGCAAATTCAAGTCAGTAAATAAATAGGTAAATGATTTTTTTTTTTTTTTGGCATGTATTGTGTGTATTAGGTGTTTGATTAATTGCCTCAAAGAAGTATCTTTGATAGAAAATGAGCAATTTTTGCCATCTGTGCATATGAACTTGTGAAATAAACTACAGAATTACTAGCTGCTTAGTGTGTTGATTAATTGTGTATATTAAGTGAATTATTGATGGACCATGATTATTCAAAAGTGTATTAAGTGAAAATTTCACCATGTGTTTACTTCTAAATTTTGATGGTTTAAACATGCCTAAGATAATTGCCTCCTTTGAGATTACTAGCATCATTGTTTCAAGTAGAGTGGGTAATCCTCTAGATTCTGAAGTTATAATATTATGTTATGCTAAATTAATTAGTTAAGTGAATTTCATTGACCATTACAAAGTTTGAAAATAGATTTATTCTGAAGGTTTATTAAATGAAATGAGCCTAATGCCTTGAGTTATTTCTTAATTTATAACCAGGTTTGGGACTACTTTGTAGTATATTCTGACTCTCTCTCTTATTGCTAGAAAAAAGTATAACCATAAAGCAATGGCTACAAATACAATCACGGAAGATCAAAGAAAACGCACTATGGAGGCATTGGAGCGAAGGTTTGCAAGTGCGAAAGCTGAGGCGCTTCAACAAGTGAAGCATGGGAAAAAGAGATCACTCAACGATGATGAAATGGAAACTCCTGCGACGAATTCTTCAAATATTGCTTCCTCACCGCATGTAACAGATAGATCAGCTGCTAACACCCCAAAATCCTTATCTAAGAAAGGTTGGTATATTTCAGTTGCTTAAAATTGGATATTGTACTCATGGTTTACATTTTCACTTGCTTCTTGAGTTCTTTTTTCTAAATTCATTCTTTGCTTTCTAGAAATTGTGCAGTTCATCGTGGAGTATAAAGTGTCCTACATCATCTACTATATTTCATTTTGATCATTGCCTCCACATTAACCAAATTTTACTTGCATTTTGGATTATATGTAGGGAATTTCACTTTCTCGGGTTACACTGCATTCCAAGGTATTACATCATGCTTAATGGTTTTTTTCCTCTTTCTCAATAGAAGGCATTTTTCTGTGCTTTCATGTTACTTAAGTATATCGATTGTCGATATTGTACAGATTTGGAAGAAAGTGGATTAACATATTCTCAGCTCCCCCAGTCCATACATGAGAATCTGCTGACAACCAATGTCGAGGTATGTTTTTGCTGAAAGAATCAAAACTAGCTCTGGTTTTACAATTCATGGGATAATATATTTTAGCTTCTTTGTCTGAACATTTCTTGGAATCTTTGCAGCCTTCTAGTAGAGGAAGCACAGTAGATAAAGTTTTACATGGGCTTTTTCAAAATGGTGATTCAGCTCAGAAGTATCTGCAGGGATCAAGAAGCATGAAAATTGACAACTGGATCCTCCTCGATAATTATGTACAAGGACGTAATGTATCCACTGGCCCTCACATTAAGGCCTTGCAAATCCACTCAAAACGGTCTAGAAAGCACATGTCCATGAAACAGCTTAAAAGAAGTGGAGCACTTGATTTGCCAAAGGATCTGCAAAAGTGAGTTACCAGAGATGCATATGGTTGTGTATATGATGGTAGTTGCAATGTCTTTGTTTCTCTCCATCTGCACCTGTATTTTGTTCCACCATTATTGTTTGATATTTTTTAGGTTTGCAGTGTCTTCTATTTCCTTTCGTATTTGATCAGATCAGTGTAGACATTGTCTTCTTTTCAACTATGAAGATATAAAAATGAACTTTTTGTCTTTCCTGATTTTGCTCTATATATTTGGGGGGAAATATGAAAGAATAGTGCATTCTTTCTGAATGTTTGAGAGATAGGAAGATCTTTGATCAATGGATTTCTTCTCCATGGTCAAAATTATGTGCTCGGAGATGTATGTTATAACATGATTTTAATATAAGCAATTCTTTTCTTTTTCCTCTTGAAATAGTTCGCCTAAAATTGTTGTTTTGAGTTTGATTGCAGGTTTGAGAAGTATAAGCCAATGCATGAAATGTGGAAGGGCTATATTACACAACTTCTTAAAAGCACTGGGTGAGATATCATTTCCTAATAATATTTCTGAATTTTCATTATAATTGTTGGAATTCTGTAACCATACCTCCCTTCAATCGTGCAGGAAAAATCAGTTGGCCCAGTGTCTTCTTAGTGCAGATTTACACGGTGCTAATATTATAGGTAACATGCTCTTATCTGCGACGTCAATTTTGCGTTTTGTAAAAAACACCAATGGGAATCACAGAAGCTATTTTCTTCACCTTCTACTTCTAATTTGCTCTCGTCTGTTCTCAAAAAATTGTTAAACTTGTCTTCTTTGAAAATTATCTAAACCATACTCACCTTCTCTCGTTCTTCTTCTTTATCTTCATTGTGAGAAAATTTTCTAAACTTGATCATTTCAGCTAGAACTGGTCCAAGAACTATATAAACCATACAAACTCGGGCAGATCTTTAATGTGTAAGACTATTTGCACATATGCAACTCTTTTCTGATTTTACAGAACTCTTAAACTTGTCTTGCTGAAGGAGAGCATTATAGTGCTAACAAACCGATCGTGCTCAAGAAAGACCAGCAGCTGAGCTCTGTTGTTCATCAGGTCTCCACATAGTCTAACTGCCTCATAAAGAGGAGCAATTGGATGAACAAGTTGTTAGTGGAGAAACATTTTATTGTCTTTAACAGAGCATGTCAGTTTATTTTAGTAATTTGCTCTTTAGGCCAAGTCCTGTCAAAAAGTTGAATGGCAGGGAGTGTGTTCGTGGTCTCGACCCCGTTAGAGATGCCAATTGCACTAAAATAAAATGATTGCTTTCAATAATCCTCCCAATTCTTTTGCAGTTGCAGAGTGTAAGACATCTGCTCTCACTGGATTGAGTGGTATAATGATTCGTGAAACTACAGAAACATTTGGGATGGTTACACCAGATGATAAATTTCATGGTAATTCAGCCTTTTATGTACTTTAAATTAATATGGCCAAACTATTCCAACTTATTTATTATGCATGGTTCAAATAATTTTTTTGAGCTTCTTTCCACACATGCATTTGTTTTAAGTCTGTGCTTGGTTTGCCAAGTAGTTTAACTTGGAAATGGTATAATAACATAATTTTGCAAATTTTGGTGTATACATGCGGATCTCTTTCAATGATTGCACTTTTTAGTTTCTTGTAAACTCTAGATGCATCTTTTTCCTCAGTGATGTTAGAATGTGAAATAAAAAAATGAAATTTTTTTTAAAAAAAGTAATGATTGGCATAGTTGGGAGAGGACACAAAAAGTTAAGTGTCAAAAACATGGAAAGCACATTACAAGTTTAAACATGCAATGAAGGTTTCATTTGCATTATCTCATAAATTTCACATCAAGGGCACCTGTCGTGTTATTGCATCATGAGGACTTTAGCAAGATATAAGCTTTTTGGTAAAAGTCAACAATAACTCTATGAATTTCACATCTAGAGCAGCTGTTGAGGTTCTCGTACCACAAGGACTTGATGCATTATTGCATTATAGGGAAAATTAAGTTTGTAAGACATCATTTGAGTCTATTATCGTTGTGGGGTGCATAAGGTCATCAATAACTGTGGCTCGGCTATTTGATGTTTGATGTTTGATTTCACTTTGGGTAATTTGCAGTTGTTCCTAAAAAGGTTTCTGTCTTCATGTTCCGAGTTGACTGCTGGAAGATAACGTTGTTGGGAGACAAACTTACTTCAAGAAATTTGGGATTGTAGTGTTGCTATTAATCATTGCGTCCCAGGTAATCTTCATTGACATCTGCTTAGTATCAGCCAATAAATATTATTAGTGTTTATATCTTGCAAAGACTAAAAAGTAGAGGAGATTGTATGGCACAAGTAAACTTTCTGGTTTTAATAATTTGATATCAATTTTTCTTCAAAATTAAATGTGGATTGATTTGTCATTGAAAGTTGTCTGCCCAGTAGAGAGTCTTTCTCACTTGCTTCGTAGAGAAAATATGATGATGTCATATACCAAACTCATAGGAGTTTATGACTTGGGAGTGTAATTGATAAAAACTTCTAGCGTTTTTACAGATTGATTTCTGAGCTGGCTTTTGATTGACATTATATATGACAACAAAGCAGTGAAGCATGAAAGTACTGCCCTTAAAGTTCATATTAAGTGCTCACCAAACCATCTGATTGACTTATAACAAAATTAAACACACTGTTTTCTTGAATCTCAGGTTCATCATCATAGTGAGCTTTGGCTTGTTGGAACCTAGTTTCTCTCTCCCCCCCCCCCCCCCCCCCGCCCCACCCCACCCAAACCCCTTTTTGTCATCACAGTGGCTGGTCTACTTCTTGGTTCTGCAGGTTGATTCTAATTATCTTTGGCCAAAACTTTTGCCTTGTCTATACTCAATTTTTGGAAAATGAAAAAAAAAAAAAAAAAAGAGTATCATGTTGGTTGTTAGGGTGAAAGAGCCCAATGGTTAAGGATTAAGTTTAGCTTTCATTGGAAGATTACAGAGCAAGATCTGGATGTTATAGAAAAGTTATTTTTAATCAATAGATAACTTGCAAGTCCCTTAACAACCAATAAGACTTCTATATGAAGATTAACGTACTTTTCTCTTTATGATTCATTATATTGTTGGTGTAGCATTATTAATATATGTAGTACAATTTGTAATACATTCTATGTTATATGTTTGTCATTAGCTCAATACCCCCTAGTTTTGTACCTTGCAACTTTATTACCTCAATTGGACAAGAGAGACAATAGTAGGTACCATATTATTTAAAGACAAAAGCATTTTAAGTTCAATTATTTGCCTTTTTCTTATAATGATTTGAAAGACATTTAATCTCTTGTTTTGGTAAAAAGTTCAACACCCGGGTCATGTTATGATGCAATTTTCCTTTTGTCTCTTTCCAATGAAATGGTCTTATAGTGCTTGCTTTAATTGATCTTGGTGCCCGCCCAAGGGGAATGGCCAAGCTATCGAAATTATTGGCCACTGCTTTCATTGTTAATAAAGCAAGGGCTTAAACATCAACTTTATTTTTTGATTCATCCTTAAAGAAGGTAAATGTTTATCATAATTAAACAGTTCAAGACATTATATTTTTGGATAATTAGATACCCAATGGAATAATATTTCACTTTTTCCCCCTACTTTGTTTTCCCTTTCTTTTTCCGTGATGTTCCTAAAGTTCTTCCTTATGCTATGAGATCGCAGGCATGGCTGATTTACCAATAGTCCAAGTAATGATTGTTTATGACTTCATGTCGTGTTTTCCACAGCCTGGTAACTGGTATTGCAGAAGCAGTTTGGTGTCGTGTTCTTATTAATCATGTTTAATTTTGCCTTTTTGAAATCAATTTATTGTTTTGTTAGATAAGAAATCTAAAATTTGTACTCAATTTATTTTTATCTTATTTCTTGGACTGAGTCCGACTGACCCGTTTGATGTAGAGAATGCTAATCCGTTGGAAAATCACTAAACTGGTGTACAATTATGGTTTGAAATATGTTCTTTTTATGGGAGTAAAACGAAAATGATTTAGTATCAAAAGATATTAGTAACGAAATAATCAATTGAAAGTTAATTCTCATTAGAAAATAATTAAGTTGTTCGAATACATCAATATTAATGAGTTAAAGGGGAAAATTAATATTATATTTTTTTAACAAAAAACTGAATTTAAAGATTTGAATTGAATTCATTGTCTAATGCTTTTTTATCGTACTAATTTTGTTGTGTTGAATTTTTATATAAGAACTATTATATTTTTCAACGTTCTTCATTTAGGAAAAGAAAATCTTTAAAAAAACAAAAAAAAAAGCACCAGTAACGAAGTGGAATGGTGATGTTAGATTATTTAATGATAGAGATTTTAAAATTTTTGTTTCAAATTAGTTTTCAGACTGTGATATAAGATGTGGAATTCATGATTTATAAGTTTACATGAGATTTCAGTAAATTAATTTTATTATCATATCATCTGATTAATGAATAACACTATTTGTTAGCCTGTGCTCTAGATTCGTATTTATATCAAATTTGGATTCCTATTAAGTTGTGCCTTATACTCAAATTGTTAATATTTCAATTGATAGTTATTTCAATAAGGATAACGTATAATTAAATTTTTACTGGACATGATTATAAATAAAGAATAATCGGAACGTACCAGACAAATTATAAACGTTTTAAAAGGCTGTTCAAGTTACATTTATATGCGCCCTGGCGCGAGGGTAAGTATTAAATGATATCGTTGCATCAAATGAAATTTTAAGACCCCCCCGAGAATTTAAAATACAACGACCACTGCGTCCTTCCAATTGCCCAAGTGGACTTCTGGGCGCACGTTTAAACTGTGGAGGTAGTAGACCCACATTATAACTCTCGTGCCCCACCCCACTGCATGCTCCATCTTTTACGGCAACATTAAACAACAAGATCATTGAAGTGTATACCATTTTAGAGTTTCAAGACATCAAGTTCCATTGACGCACAAAATGCAAGTAACAGTTTCATCCCAAGAAGAATTAGAGATTGTTCTGGATTCAATATATTTTTGAAAATTTAAAAAAAAAAAAAAAAGAGATTTTGGACCCATTGTAATGTCAAAAAAGGTTAATTTTATACAAATTAATTAATATTATAATTAGTACTGATATATTTCAAAATTACTTTATAAATTACATGACATGAAAAAATAAGTTGAAAAGATGAAAATAATTAGGTAGATCTTGTGATACTTTCACTCAACTAATCCATTCGTAACAATGGGCATTTGGTCCAATGGGAGAAGCCTTACACTTACGATATTGAATACAATGGTTCGAGCCTTCATAAGAGTATTATGGATGTTAGTTTCAGTTTTTCCTCAATTATCAATTAATTGAGTGGAGACAGTCTCTCCCTTACGAAATGTGAGTGGAGTAGGCACCCCTCGAATATTACAGAATGTTTAAAGTATTTAGACAAGTACTTCAGTGGGTTAATATATGGCGGTGGTCCCAGTTGTTTAGTACGATTGTAAATATTATAATTGTAATGTCTGATTTAATATCAGTAACAATCTGTGTATAACAAAATTAAAAAAAAAAAAAACTAATCCATTCGTATCACATAAGTCATTACCTCAAATGATTCGTATTATAGTATTAACACTTTTATTATAGTTCACAATTTTTTTTATGAGAAGTCGGTTGAGTTGAGGCAGTAGATTAAAAAGGGAAATTTACAATATTAGCCAAAAAATTTAGGCATTTTTCTCAATTAACCCTTCAAATTTTTTTCTTTCAACATTAGCCATATCCTCAATTTGTGGACGAAATTACCCTCCCCATTCTCACGTTCCCTCACCTAAATTTCTCCCTCTCTCACCAAATTCTCATCACCGGAAGTTGTATAGATCATTGGCGGCGGCGTAGATCGACAGCGGAGGAACTTGGCGACGGCGGAAAGAAGTTAAATGACCTTGAAAACTTCGGAGATAACTAAAATCAAAGGAAAAAATTGAAAACCCAAGGTGAGTTATTATTGTCGTTATTGTTATTGTTTGGCTTTTTGTTGTTGTTGTTGTTGGTGTTGTTGGTAGTCTTTAATGGCAGTGGTGGGTGAGATCCATGGGAAAGGGAAGAGAAGGGAAAGGGATGTCGCGTGACAGGGAGGTCCTGTCGCGCGCGCCTGTCGCACATAACCCTTGCGACAGGCGCGCCTGTCGCACCAGATTTCGTGCGACCGGCACGCCCATCGCACGAAAAGTTTTTTTTTTAAGTTAAATTTTTTTTAATATAATGTAATAATTTTATAATTATTACAGATACATGGCGAAATCTGAATCACCGGATATTGAAGTTGGCAAGATGTATATTCCTTATGCCGATCACTTTCCTGGTCGAATTACGAGCATGTGTAAGTTATCTTCGGTCGTGAAAGTGATCCAAGAAAAATTAACAAAGCGGCAGTTGAATATGTTCAAAAAAGATATATTTGGGCATTTCTTGGAATGTCGAAGTTTTCCATTTAGTGGGGTAATATTGCACAATCTTTTACTGAGGCAAGTGGCCCCTGAAGAAGATAGCCCTGAGGATCAGTTATGGTTCGAAATTGGTGGGCATTTGATTCGCTTCTCAGCTGTCGAATGGTGCTTGGTTACTGGACTTTCATTTGCGAGTTCGAGCGAACAAATGAATGATAAAACGGGGCAGCAGAGGCTACGGAATAAGTATTTTGGCGGTTTGCATCGTAAGATGTCTGTGAAGGAATTCGATGCAGAATTTTCCTCGTTGAAATTCGAGGAAATGGATGATATGGACGCATTAAAAATTGCGCTGTTTTATTTTGCGGATAGAGTACTCAATGCAAAAAAAAATAACGCTCAAATTAACTGGTTTTGGCTTGACGACGTTGATGATATAGAATTCTTCCAAACTCGTCCATGGGGTCTATTGTCGTGGAAAATAATTTACGACAGTCTTGACTTTGCATTGTCCAACAGAAATGAGAAATTTAAGAGGACTCGGTTGCAAAATCCATATCATAACATCGAAAAATACAATCTTTACAGCTTTACGGCTGCGGTTCAGGTGCGTTTTTTAAATTAATAAGTTTTATAGTATTAAAAATTTGATAGTTGTTTTATTTGAATTAAAATAAAAGTTGTTGCAGGCATGGATTTATGAAGCAATCGGAGGTATGCCATCAACGTGGGTTGTCAAAACGAAAAACAAAATTCCCCGCATTTTGCAATGGAAGCCCATGGTGTCTTCTGCCATCAACTTTACGGAGGTTTATGCGTTCTTTAACGACGAATCTCGTCTTGTAAGTAATATGTATTAATAATTTTTTTAACTTTACTAAATTTTAGTTTTGTATATTTACTCACTATTTTTAATTGAATTTATGGCAGGAGGACCTTTCACAAACTCTTGAGCCAACTTCAAAGGAGAGTAGCAAAACATATTGGCTCTCTTTGAAGGGTTACAAGCCAAGCATTCCAGACTGGGTTCATACGGTTGGTATATTTTAAGTACAATAAAATTTTTAATCAATATTGTTTACATTTCATTCAATAATTTTAAATGATACTTTATAAAGCACCAACCCTCAATCAATGCGATGCCGTCGGATACAAGGCAATCAGACGAGTATGACGATCATGACGACATACCAAACCTAATACCAGAGCAGCGTCATGACACTTCTGAAGATGAGGTTGAGGTGCCTGCTGATGACCACCAGGAGTAAACAGACAACTCTGATGACGCACGTGAGGTATTTATTGTAAATAATATACGATATTTTTCCTTTATAATTCATTATTGTTTTACTGTTATTCTAAAGTTTTTATTTCTTTGAAAACAGTCAAGGACAAAGCAGTTTAATGATTACGTCCGACGACGGTTGGATAAGCTTGATCGTAACGTGGAGAAGCTTGATCGTAATGTTAATGAAATAAAGTCAGAGTTAAAAGATTTTACAGAAACCGTTGTTGGCTTTATCGACACATTTTCTAAACGTCGAAATAATGATTCTCCCACTGCACGCTCGTATGCGGTGAGCAATTTTAAATTTATTAATTATGTTAGTTTAACTTTTTTTAATAGTTGTTTAATTTTTTCTTCTTTGCGAATGGACAGGCCCCGGATGATTGTGGAGTGTATACTGACGTGGGCAATCAAAATTTGTCTACGCCCACGTCATTGTATAGTTTCTACGGGGATGTTAGTGGGGAGAGCGTGCAGGTGTTCACTGAGTTGCCTCCACGCGTTAGTAAGTTCGGCCGCGCGTACATACCGTCGTATGTTTATAACAGTCCGTTCGTGATTCCTCCAACCAGGAGAGGACAGAATGTGCGGCCTTTACCTCGACCCCAAATCATGGAGCATGCGATTAACATGAGTACGAATGTGGATGTAAATCCACTGCGGTGATTTGAGGACGCGAGTATGTTTGCTGAGTTTGATCGATGGTTCGCTGGTGATATCACAATGGATTGGCGACAGCGGCACCCGCGGTCATTCTTTGAAATCATTTTGGGTACAGCCTCGCTGGGATGGCTAGGCGATGAGGTATTTATACTATAGAATATTTTAGAGTTTGATGCTAGGCATGTCCAGTACTTTAGAAAGAAGATTGCGGCTGACATATTTAATGACGATATTGTATTATAAACGGTTGTAGTAATTTAAATGTTCAAACTTGAATTTTTACTATAATTTGCGCATTGTAGTAATTTATATCATTTTAATGCTCACATTTTAATAATTAAAATAAAATAAAGTTGTATGACATATAAGTGTACAATACACAAAAATAAATAACAATTATAACCAACGAAACACTAAAAATAATAAAAGTTTAAACCGACAAATAACACAGAAAATACATCTAGCCTGACGTCGACGCAATGGGATTCTTACATCGCTTACGATTATGGCCTAGTTCATGACACCGCCCGCATCGTACAGTCCGCCGGTTAACGTCCTCGCCAGCCGAGGGTATTCTGAGCTCTTTACGACGGCCAGGTTGTGGTGCCTCAACTGGTGGGTATACTTGCATCTCTTGAATTTCATCTGGAACTTCCCAATCAGCCATATCACCAACTGGCTCCACTGGTTGTGCATAAGCCATCGCCAACGATTCTGTAGTGTAAAAGTCCGAGCAAAGGCTAATAAAATCCACCCGGTGTGTTAGACACGCCGCAATTGCATGAGCACATACAAGCTGATCAAGCTGAAACACTCTGCAGGTGCAAGTTCTCTTTTGCAAGTTAACCAAACCTTCCTTAAGCCCACCGCCTACAACTTGAAATCGATGCGGTGACACCGGTTGAACTCTCATTCTTTCAGCTATAGTTCTTCTCTCAGTGACTATTTCATCCGCCCATGTCGTTAGCCGAGTAGTCATTGATTCAGCCACAATTTTCCTATCATAAACCCATTGCTGTAATGTTTTCCTAAAGTGATCAACAAGATGAGTTACAGGAAATTTTCGCGGTTCCCTTATAAAAGAATTAACACTCTCTGCGATGTTTGTGGTAAGTATGCTGTACCTCCTACCTTCAAACTGAGACCTTGCCCAATTACACGTACCGACATTATTTTCTAGGTAATCAGCCGCACCAGAGTGGATCATCCACAACCCTTCAAGTTGCCTCTTAAAATCCTCGTGGCCATATGCTTTTGCTGCATTAATAAAGGTAGGCTCAAATTGATCCCAAAGAGCTTTGGACATTCTAAACTATGACTTAATGTTACCTTTCACGTGGTAAAAACAAACATCATGAGTTGCATTGTGAAATACTTTAAGAACGGCTCTCCTGATGGCGGTGCATCGATCAGAGATGATTACCAACTCAAGTCGATCGCCAATCACTCAGTGTAACTTCATCATAAACCATTCCCAAGCATCATTGTTTTCAGAATCCATGATCCCAATGGCTAACGGATACAATTGATTGTTACCATCAAGACATGTTGCCACGAACATGCTTCCACGGTATAGTCCCTTTAGATGAGTACCGTCTACAGCAATAACAGGGCGAATGAACTGCATAAAACCCTTGATGGAAGATCCGAGTGCCACAAAATAGTACAAGAAATTACCATCTCCATCCTGCTTGAGGTGAGTGACTGTACCGTCATTCGCTGTAGTTAGTACGTGAGAGTATTTCGGGAGCAAGTTATATGACTCTGCAGGGTTGCCTCGAACTATTTCAAGACCAACTTCTCTCGCCCGATATGCCTGCTGATATGTTAACTGAACACCGTATTGCTGTTGCATATCTGCTCTTATGTCATTCGGAGTATAAATCCTCTTGTCTTGAATATATTTATCTGCGATAATATGACCGACAACCCGGCTCCTTACTTGATGACGTCCATCAACCAATACCTCATTATGACAAGTGTGAACATTGTCAATTCTCTTCACCACCCAAGGAACATTTTGCTCGTTCGAACATCTAGTTGCTCGAATACGCCATTTACATGATTCTGAAGAACAGTGAGCCTCAAAACGTGTCGTAGTAGACCGTGCAATCTTGAATTCATACTTATCTCTAAAGGCCACCTTGCGTAGTTGTAATATAAACTCACGCTTCTCAGCAAATAGCATACCCACACTGATATCATCTGAGTCACAACTGCTAACAAAACTTGGAGCAACCGTGTCCGAAGGCAAAGTTGGAGCAAGACTTGTAAGAGGATCAATTCTCCTTCTCAACCGAACCATCGAAGGAATAGGTCTATTGTCTTTGTTATTCACAGGAGCATTATCTTCATACTCATCCTCGTGCTGATCCGACGGAACATTCGAAGGACCAGCTCCTCCATCATCACCATCATTATTGAAATGAGTGCCCCTCGTATTATTAGAAGGTTCTGCACAAACATTATCCCCTGCTGCCTCATCATAAAAATCATCATTGTCCCGAAAATCATTGTTGTGATACGGAGAATACCGTTGCTCCAACGACGTCGTTATTGGGAATACCGTTGCTCCAGCATCCTGTAACGTAACGTCGTTATCCTCAATGTTGTCATAATTGTCGTGGATTGGAGAGTAATATTGCTGCAGCGATACTGTCCTTGGCAACACCTCTTCATCATTATCGGGGCCAGACATATTTGCTCTAAACGAAGTTTCTGTATCGACATGTGGCTCAATACCTTCACTCGGAACTCGAGGTGATATGGTCACGAATATAGGAATGCATCCAAAATTGGCTACGTCGGATGCCATATGCAACACAACCCTCACCATTTCATCATCAAATATATCCATAGGCAGTGCACATATACGATATAATGTGTTACTAGACCTCAAAGTTGTCTTCATTGTAATACTATATTCATTAGGATTTATTTGTAACACCTCGTATACTCTTGCCAATAACTGATCAAACAGACAATTTTTCCTAACCAAAAAAGCTCGATTTTTACCATTCACATACTCCATACGGCCATCATCTAATGTCTCCCACCAACCATCGTAACACAATTCAAGTACAACTGAATCTATTATACCTGAAATTATAAAAAAAAATTATTTAACTCCGAATCAAATTAATACAGATTTAATAAATATTGTGCCACAGGCTGCCCGTCGCCCCAAGGCTTGGTGCGACGGGCAGCCTGTCGCCCAAGACTTGGGGCGACGGGGTGCCTGTCGCACCAACTGTTCTTGCTCTACAGGCAGCCCGTCCCAAAATTTAGATTCGCCAAGAAAGCTGAGAAAATAACTCATACCAGTAATTGATGTCGATTAATGTTGGATCTGGATAAATTATGACTTGACTTTTACTATTATTTGTTGCCGTCGTTGATGATTCACGAGTATAAAGTTAAGCTGCTGCGTTTTGTTTGTTTCACGATGCGGAAAAAAAAAGTTGGTTTTGTTCCGTGAAGAAAGGTAATTTGGGAAGAAAGACTTGGATTTGGCTAATGTTGATAGAAAAAAGTTGTTATGATTAATTGTGAAAAAGGCCTAAATTTTTTTGCTAATATTGTAAATTTCCCGATTAAAAAATAGATCACTTTAAGGGTATAAATTTGAGCCCCTAAAAAGGCTCTATATATGTATTTTAACAAAATATAGATTATATATATTTCTACACGTTATCAAAATTTCATGTAGACCCATAATATAATGCATGTTATCAAACGTAAATTTATTCCCAATACTTGGTTGATTTCATTCATTTTTTTTTTATCTGTTCCCGGTTAAAATTTTGATAAGCTCATTCAACGAGTTAAATTATACAATAACTCAATTTTTAAAAACTGAAACGTTACAAAATTAATAGATAGTAATAAGTATGAAATTAATGGAGAAATTTATGATAAATAAATTTTGTCTTTTATTTCCTCTAAAATTTATATTAATACACAAAATTAATAGATAATAATAAAATACAAAAAAAAAAAAAATCTTTCGTCAGGGAATTTTTGTTAGTGTTCAAAATTCAAAAGGGGGAAAGTAGTAGTTGTAAACGCAGATGGGCAGGCGCCCGTGCCAGTCAGCGGCAGTCCACATCAAATCACGTGAAGCGAAAATGGGAGCTTGGAAAAGCGCGCGTGAGAAGAGAGAGCGTGGGCGAAGGGAGTTAGTAGGAAGAAGCATCTACGTATAGAAAAATACGCCCAGTAAACTCTTTTGGTAGCTTGCTTGGTCTCTCCACTGACAGAAACGAAGACTCACTCGGGAACTGCGCAGCAGCACCTGCATTGCATTGCAGCTCAAAGCTATATCCACTTCACTTAAGACCGCGTTTGGCTACCCACATTTAACGCTCTCTCTCTCTCTCTCTTAAGGGTTTTTCAACTCCAAACAGCAACTAACAGTAACCAAACAGCCGGAGCTAGCGAACATTGATTTCTTCAGGTGAAGTACTTTATGTTCCATCAAACATTGTTCGACGTTTAAATGTTCTCTTTTTTTTTTGGCTTTTTTAAAGATGTTGTCAGTATCCGGGTTCTGGGTTTGGCTTATACTTTTTGATAGTAATGATGATGATGGCGGCTCTTTTTGGTCTTTTTATTTTCGAGCTACTTAGAAATGAAAAATGTGAGAAGCTCATAGGTTAGAAATGAAGAATGTGAGAAGTTCATAGGTTTCGAGTTCCAGTTTTTTGGGTTTTTTATTTTTATTGTTAATTTATTTTGCTTGGTTCTATAAGTGCGTTGGTGGTATTTTGAAAAGAGAAGTTATTTTAGTTTCTTGGCTCTGCTTTAGCTTTATTTCAGTGCCAACTTGATATACAGCAAGTTGAGTTTCCATCGATCCAAGTATATTTTTTTTCAATGTATATGATTTCTTGTTTCTGTGTGCTTTTAGTTAAAAATTGTATGGTTCTTTCAAGATTTGGTAGTTTTTCCCTTTTTCCAACTTTAAATTCCCAGTTTCCAGGTTGAATGAGTTTTCTTTTCTTTTTCATTTTAATCAGTACACTTTAGTAGAACACACCGCATGAGAAATACTTAAATAAAAAAAATTAAAAAAAGAAAATTGCTCTAGTATTTGGAGCTGAAATATGGTATATTTGGTGCTATTAAAATAAAGCATTCTTAAGAAGAAGATGATCCGGTTTATGTCATTAGCATATCCGCAAATTAAAATGAAACACCCACATGTGTACTGTCACCATTTTATGTATTGCTGGCCCATTGTGACTTCAATAATGCTTTTTCTTTTTCTTGTTTTTGGTTAGCACTATTCAAGTACTGGAGTAAAAAACAAGTGATAAAAAGTTGCAAAGCTGGTTTTCCTTAATGATATTTTATGAACTCATTTGATTGCAACTTTTTCTTTATTTTCAATTTTTGTCTTTGTCTTCTGGTTTATGGTTGGTGGTAGTGGGAGTAGTTTCCATGGAGTTTCTTTGAAGCGACTGTATTGTTTGTTTGTTTGTTAGGCTTTGTGCATAGTGATTAGAAGTGGCTGTCGTTTATGGACCATCATGCTTATTCTTCCAATGCTCACATATATATTAGTTTCTCTTTCATTCTTCTTTCCCAGCCAAATGTTTCTCTGAACATTTGCAGGTGTTGTGGGTCAGGTGGGGTTTGATTTGAAGGAGAGGCAATTTATTTTCCACTTCTGGCAGAGCGGATATAGAAGCTATGCAGACACCAAAAGCAAGGTAACATTGTCACTAATTAAGTGCTTTTTGGTTGCGGAATTCTATTTTTCTATGATAAACACTGTTCTCAAGTTAAATATGCAGCTGGGATTTTTTTTTTAATTGTTCTGTTATTCTGATCTTGAAATCAAAAAATGGGCCCTACCAGTTTCTTATTGCTTTAGGCAGCTTTTTATTCACTATTTCTGTTTCTGACTTCACT
The DNA here is from genome assembly GCA_029618585.1 of Citrus australasica. Taxonomy (NCBI): domain Eukaryota; kingdom Viridiplantae; phylum Streptophyta; class Magnoliopsida; order Sapindales; family Rutaceae; genus Citrus; species Citrus australasica. The sequence continues at coordinate 12,955,499 of JARCIV010000006.1, forward strand.
TGCTTTTGCATTTTATGAATTTCTGGTTAATTTTAATTCACACAAATAGTGCATGAAATTCAAAAGAATCTAAACTGATTTCAAGCTTCTGCCTATTTGCTACTTTTCATGATTCTGGAAACTGATTGAAAGAGTAAAATTAATCCAATTTATAGTATTGGTCTCATCTATTGGATTTACTGGTCTTGTAAAATCTCTGTGTATTGAGTGAGCAATGCATCATTAAATTGCTGCCAGCCTATTGCTATAATAAATGCATTTACAATTTTGATGAAACCATTTTGTTTTGGATGAGCTGTGAATGTGGGCTCATTCTTTGGAAACAAATATATTAATATTGATAGCAAATCTGTTACTGTCACTATTTAACACCAGAGTGAAATTGTTAAGTCGTGTGTTGAATATTTTATTTCACTATTTGCTTCTAACATACATGCAGTCTCTTTTGTTTTGCATTAGTTGCTGTAACCAGATGCTTCAGTGATTTTTATGCATTCTTTCTTATTCTGGTTTTCATCCTACTGGCTTTGACAACAGAACCAGTTCTTCAGAAGTGCCTCAAAGAAAATCTCTTGCAACACCTCGAACTGCTCGCCAACTCAAACTGCCAGGATCAGATTCAGACTCTGTTTCATCTGCCGCAAGTCCCATGAATAAAACACCAAAAGGAAGTCCTAAAGTTGTTGAACGCAAATCACCTAGGAGTCCGGCATTGGAGGTACTCTCCTATTATTTATATAACTGATACTGTTTCAATCTCGTTTCGTATTGCATAGGGAATTTGATGAATTTGGCGGACTAATAGATGCTTCTCTTCTGTTGCTATAATAAACTCGTGTACTGGCATTTATTTAATTTTTAATTGTAGAACTTTTTTCTTTGACAATTCAAACTTTTTGAGCATAATAACTTTTACCCTATTAATTGCCAAAGGTTCCTTAATTGTCACTTTCTTGCTTGATATCTGCTCTTTGTTTGTGAACTCTAGAAAAAGCGACCAAGCAGAGTGTCTGAACTAGAATCCCAGCTTGCCCAACTTCAAGAGGATCTCAAGAAGGCAAAGGAACAACTGAATTCTTCTGACTCCTGGAAGAGGCGAGCTCAGCAAGAGGCTGAGGAGGCGAAGAAGCAGCTCTCAGCCATGTCAGCAAGGCTCGAGGACTCTCAGCAACAGCTACTGGAGATTACTACTTCTGAGGATACACGAGTTGAAGAGCTCAGACAGCTCTCACAGGATCGAGATAAAGCATGGCAATCTGAGCTTGATGCTGTCCAGAAACAGCAGTCTATGGATTCTGCTGCCTTGGGTTCTGCCATGAATGAAATTCAGAGGCTCAAATTTCAGCTGGAAAAGGTGGCAGAGTCTGAAGCTGCCCAAACCAAGCATGCAGAGTCTGCATATGCTGAAATGCAGAACTTGAGAATAGAACTTACTGAAACTTTATCCCTTGTTGAAAAACTGAAAAACGAGCTTAGCTACTGCAAAGAATCTGAATCCCAGGCTCTTGAGGATGTTCGCAAATCTCAAGTGCAGCTAGAAACTGCAAATGCTAATTTGGAAATGCTGCGATCAGATGGTATCAAGGCCACAGAGGCTTATAATACCTTATCATTGGAGCTGGAGCAGTCAAAAGCTCGAGTTAAATCATTGGAGGAACTTGAAAGCAAACTCCAGAATGATCTACTTAATAGTAGCAACAAATTGGCGGAATCTATGGGTGATGTTCACCTTTCTCAAAAGAATGGAGAAAATGAAGAAATAGACAAGCTCAAAGGGGAGCTTGATCTTGCTAGAAATGAATTGCGCCAACTAAGATCTGCATTAGATGCTTCTGAGACCAGGTACCAGGAAGAATATATTCAGAGCACATTGCAGATTAGAAGTGCATATGAACAATTAGAACGTGCTAAATCTGAATCAAGCCAGAGAGAGGCTGATCTAGAGACAGAATTGAAAAACGTGAAAGGTCAGATTGAAGAGTTGAGAGCAAACTTGTTGGACAAGGAAACAGAATTGCAGAGTATTTCAGAGGAGAATGAGGGACTGAATCTGAAGATCAAGACAAACGAGTCTAATGAAAGAGATTCCAAACTTGCTGTGGAGCTGAAGAAGTTAGAGGCAGAAGTGGTTGAGTTGAAGGCGAGTATTTTGGACAAGGAAACAGAGTTGATGAGTTTAACCGAACAAAATGGAATGCTAAAGATGGAGATTGAAAATAGGGAAATGGAGAGAAACAAAGTCAATGATGAGGCTATTTCCTTGGCAGAAGCAGCTAGGGTTGCGGAGAGAGAGGCTTTGATGAAAGTTGGCTTCTTAACTGAAGAAGCTGCTAAAAGTAGCAGAAGAGCAGCACGTGTAACTGAGCAATTGGATGCAGCTCAGGCAGCAAGTACAGAAATGGAGGCGGAGTTGAGGAAATTGAAGGTGCAGTCAGACCAGTGGAGGAAAGCAGCTGAGGCAGCCACTGCAATGCTCTCAGCTGGGAACAATGGGAAATTTGTAGAGAGAACAGGTTCTCTGGACGGCCAATACAGTCCCATGATTGGAAATACTGGTTCCCCTTACTGTGAAGAACTGGACGATGATTCACCCAAGAAGAAAAATGCAAACATGCTGAAGAAATTCGGGGTACTATGGAAGAAAGGCCAGAAATAGATGGACGACATCTCAGGTTGCAAATTATTCTATTATATAATTCATTTACTTTTCAATGTAATTTTCCTTTTTATCTTAACAGTTCTATTGGCAGGTTGTCAAGGCTGTTGCAAAAGTAGGGAGACGTTTAAACTTTTTTGTGAACTCTGTATAGATGTGGCAACTGGGCATTTTTAACAGTTCAATTTCTACTTCATTTCACCTATGTTTTCAGGGCATTGGACGGAGACTGCGAATACTCTCTAATCTTTACACCGTCAAACTGTTTATGTTGATCGAGCAGTGTATCTCAAAGCCATTACAAGATGGGGAATATTTGTATGAATTTGGAGCCATTGATGGACTTCAATGAACCGATAGTCTTATTTTGTTGTTTGAAATTTGCTGATTATGCAGCATATCTATCAGCACCAATTGACAATCCTTTCTGTTTCTTGATTCATTGTTGCCCCTCTCAACAATTTTCAACTACCCTGATGTTATTATTAGTAGCCACGTTCTCTCATGTCATCAGGCTAAGAGATTGGTTATTTTCTTGAACTTTCTACCACTGACATAATCAATGGCTAAGAATTTACATTGATTCATCACCCTCGATCAGTTTATTGTTGGAACACAAAACACTGTGCGTCGATCGAATTTTGAGAACCCTTCTGGGAGTTTAATTCACTTGTTTTGATGTTAAGCCGGCTCCCTCTTGCTTAGCGTGTCCTTTTCGATGACATCAGAATTGGCCTAAATCACAACAGAGTTGGATTCATGTAATCAGTCCTGGTTTCTTGTTTCATTTAGTGTAAAATATCAAATCAAACATTATTTGCCACTTTATTCGGTGGATTCTGTTTTTGTTTTTTTTTTAATTATTTATTTTTAAAAGATAGAGAGGAGGGTCAAATTTAAATTTTTCTTTAATCTGTTATTTTTCCTAAAAGAATTTATGTGCTAATTAAATAAAACTATTTAAAAATCACTCAATCTAACCAAGCCTTTGGGGCATATTAAGCAAATTTATTAAATTCGTAACATAATTGAAATAGTACGATGACACTTTAATAAAAAGATTATCCCATAATTTAATTAACTGAATTAAGAATTTGTACATGCACTAGTGAGTGAGGAGTAAGTTTAGGCCATTTACTGTGTGATAAAAGACTTTTTCCACCTCCATCATGAAGGAAATTAGGTCAAGTCCCTCGTAGGAATCTATTGATTTGTAAGTATAAAGTTAATAATACTAGTAGCTTATTGTAATATAATTTCAAACAAAAATTATACGTTGCACATCATTATTTTTGGGTGCATTTGACACATTGTATTGTATTATACTATATTACATTATTTTAATAAAGATATATTATATTATGATGGATTGTATTAGGACTGTATTATAACAATATTGTACAATATCTAGTGCTACTTTGTATTGCATTAATTTTTATATTATATTTGGTGCTGCATACTGCAGTGTACTTTATTAATTTTTTTGTGATAAATTTAAATAATATATATAGAAAATAATATTTTTTAGTACTTAGAAAAATACTAATTATAACATTTTTTTACCAAAAATGTTAGAAAATATCATAATTTTTCATAAAGAACGAAACTTATAGCCTTAAATTTTCGAAAGTATAACATTTATTTTTCAGTATTTTCTAAATATATAACCTATGAAACAAAGTGAAGCAAATAATTTAATCAAATAACCTCTAAATAATATAACAATATAAATAAATAGTTAAAACCTATGAGATTAGTTCAAAGGTCACCTTAGGATCATAGATTAAAAGTTTGTACATACCAGAAGTTAACTACAAAATAATAAAATGATACATTGTTGTAATGTATTCATTCAATAACAAAAAAGAATTATGCTAAATAATCTAGTAATTATTTATATTATTAATTTTAAATTAATATTATTCAAATTTATTCATGTTTAAATATTTATTACTAGTTATATTGAATTATTTAAAAATAACTTATTTAATTATTGTAATATAATTAAATAATGTTATATTATATTGTAAGTATTTATTATTAGTTATATTAACTTATTAAATATTAATCAATTTTATATATTAATTATTAGAACATGGTTAAATAATACACTATTTAGTTATGTTTTTAGTATAATAAAAATTAGAATGTAATATAATATCATATTAAATTAAAAAAATTATATTTATTTATTATTATTACAAAGTTAAAAAAAAATACCGCATTAACTAAATCCGACATTTATTAGCAATCCGTCTCCATATTATGAGGGAACCAAACACCCCCCAAAACGAATTCGACTGGATTCAAGAAAACAATAAGGGGGTGGTTCTAGATGAAATTAATTTGTTGCTTGATTCCACATTGCAGATCTCTCATGGGCCTATCAATCTTTCAAAACAAAGGTTAGGCCCAAATCTAGGTAAGCCCAAAACAATCTTCGCAGATCCGCCTGTGCCCCGATTGAAATTTATATTACACGTCTGTCTCTATATATAGCTCATGCAATCCATTTACAACGCTAGGGTTTTACAGAGCGGCTGGTGTTTCTTCTCTTCGCCTTAACTTCTACACAGCCTCTTAGCAGTCGAGTAACTACAATCAGGAATCATGGGGTATGCAAATGTTCTTTTTCTTTGACTCTTAACTCAACTTTCATAATAGAATGGAATCAGCTTTTGGTTACAAATCTAGGTTTTTATTTTAAAAAAATAAAAATTAGCACAAGTTTTTGAGGGTTTTGGTCGGTTTAGGTGTTGGTTTCATTCTACTTGTAAAATTCCCAGATGCTCAAAAGCCAACGAAGACAAAAGAAACAATATTTATAATTTTTTTATTTTCTTTTCTCTTTGATGCTGGGCATAAATTGTGTGACTCATTGTATTATTTGCAATGTGAGAACTGCTTTGAACTCAAAACATTAAGCAAATTTTCTGGTGATATGCCTCTGACAACCAATAAATGTTAGTTGTAATTAGCTGTAAGCTCATCAAGCTATTGCTGCATGTGGGGGGTTTAGTGAATTAGATTCTGGATCTGGTTAGATATGAAGGCTGTGGGTGTTCTGCCCGAATGTTTGGCATCAATTTGGAACTTTCAATTTGTTTATTAGTTGGTCAAATTTTCAGAAGGTCTTTCACACGGTGCATGTGAGAAGTGGGAAGGTTACTGATATTCTTTATACAGCTAGTCCAAGCTTGCATTTTTTGGTCATATAAATTTATATTGGTTTTGATATGAAGATCAATTGGCTTGCAGGAAGACACGTGGTATGGGAGCTGGTCGCAAGCTGAAGACTCACCGTAGGACTCAAAGGTGGGCTGATAAGTCATACAAAAAGTCTCACCTTGGCAATGAGTGGAAGAAGCCATTTGCTGGTTCTTCCCATGCTAAAGGAATTGTTCTTGAGAAGATGTAAGACTGCATTGCCTTTAGTTTTCTACAGTTGCTTATTCAACTGAAGATTGTTCGATATCTAATAAAATCTGTACAAAACTTGCAGAGGTATTGAAGCTAAGCAGCCTAACTCTGCTATTCGTAAGTGTGCCAGAGTTCAACTTATCAAAAATGGAAAGAAGATTGCCGCTTTTGTTCCAAATGATGGTTGCTTGAACTATATTGAAGAAAATGTTAGTTGTACTTTTCATAGAATTCATTAATTTGTGAGCTATTAATTGTATTTTATTTGTTTGTCCCCTGGTATCTGACTGAAACATATCATGTGTTACTGTAGGATGAGGTGTTGATTGCTGGATTTGGACGTAAGGGACACGCCGTCGGTGATATTCCCGGTGTCAGGTTCAAGGTTGTGAAGGTCTCTGGTGTCTCTCTCTTGGCTCTCTTCAAAGAGAAGAAGGAGAAGCCCAGGTCTTAAGAGAAGAGATCTGTTTTAACCTGCAATCTCTTTGATAGTTCTTTTAAAGAATTCGGAGTGTCACTTTTTGTTATCGAGTGGATTTTATGAACAATTTTTGATCAATTATCTAGTTAATGTATTGCTGTGGTACAATTTTGACTCTAGAATTGATATTTGGTTAATCAGTACAAATAGCTGTCATTCATCTCTTAAATGAATTATAATTGCTCACTTGTCTCATTTTGGCCTGGTGCCACTCGCGACTAATGGTGTATTAGATAGATGCTTTTATTTCTTCGGTGTTACAGAGTAATAAATCAGAGTAATAAATCTGGCATATAATCGGAAATGGACTTTTGCTTTAATTTTTTGAAGAATTACATCACTAACCTAGTGATATGGGCTCAGCATTGGTTATTTAGTTATACAAACTTTCAAATTTAGGGTCATTTGGGTTTGGTGATTGAAGATTATTAGACTCTCAAGTGAAAGAACAATAATTAATAGGCATGTGTGTCGTGTTTGATATAATGCACTATCACTTCAAATGTTTTGATGCCATTTGGGAGCGTGTCGTGTTTGATATAATAGGCATGTGTGTCGCGTTTGATATAATGCACTATCACCGTTAGAGACCAAACTCAGTGCTCTGATCAAAATGGAATATTGATGTAGATTAGTAAGAACTCTTAGCAATTAGAATAGCATCAATCCAGGAGACGTACTGGCAAGGTGAGAATTTTTTAACTCTTTTAGAATGGTGCAGGCTGATGGAATTATCAAAAGGCCTAGTGCCAATCAATAAGACTACTAGAGACGGAAACGGCCACCTGAGAATTGTCTCAAGCCTCATACAGATGCAGCAACTGATCTGGAATGGCCCTAATTTTTGGATTGATAATGGCAAGAGAGACTAGGTAGATTTCTACAGCAGTTGAATAAATAGCCACCAAATATACAGAAAACATCTCATGAATTCACAAGCAGAGATCAGCTTCATTTATGCAAAAATCTACAATCTGACTGGGATCTGTTGTCCTGTCATTCACTAGAGAGTTAGTTCCGATGTGGAAAGACTTTACTGAAATGAAAAAGAGCTAATGGCACAGAAACAAAGTACAAACAATTAAAAGTCCATGCTACTGAACGCAGCAGAAGCACTTCATGACGAATCTCCTGAAGACAAAAATCGGATGAATAATCAAAATACATAGATCTTTTGTATAACATATACATCCAAGCCACAAATTCTACTCTCCTGTAATACTATTCAGCTATCGTACTGCATGGTTGCATGCACACTTCTAAATCCAGTAAAAGAATTTCATGTCTAGATCGCAGATTTCAGAAAGATATGAAGGCAAGAATACCTGCATGAAAGCAAAATGTCAGATGTTTAACAACAATCAGAAAACAGACTAATAAATCGATTATAAATGATCTTTTTTTTTTTTTTTTTGAGAAGGATTATAAATGATCTGAATGTATAGATTTGTAGCTTGTGGGAAGATATAACTGAATCAAATACAACAGGCATATATTAAAATTGTTAATTCTACCCCATATTAGAAAATATTGAAGAAACATTGAAAATCAGGTACCTCAGATAAATGCAGCTGCAAAACAGTCACACCATCTCAGCACCCGATGTCAAAATGCTCTCTGTAGAAAGAGAGGTGACTGTCTTCTCTACCTTCACATTCATATCCATTGCTCCTACTTGTCTGCTCAGACAATTTACTTGATCTTCAATATAAGGTTGTTCCTTCTCATTGTTATCGGTAAGTAGATACAAGTCATTTTGGGGTAAATGTTGGACAAATTCCGCATCTTTATCCCCTTTCTGAGAGGGGTTGATATTTTCAGCATCACAAGCAGAATGTAGATCACCAAAAGCATCGAGGCTTTTGTTCATAGGATTGAACTTCATACCTAGAGCATCGGCCGTACCCTCACTCTCTGGGCTCATCTTATGCTGCAAAACAAGAGGGTTTTCTAAAGTACTTATATCATGTACTTTATATTCAGCCTCTCCAGCCTTCAAATGCCTCTCTTTACCAGTTTTAGGAGATATTCTATTCTGAAATTTTGGAGATATGAGTGGGCTTTTTACATTTCTTGAAACACTAGAAACCTTCACTGCAGCATTAGATGGTGATTGAAGAGATAAAGATGGTCTAATTTTTTTATTCAATGCAGTTTGCTGGGTGCTTTGGACCGATATAGTTTTAGCGGATGGAGACTTTCCAAGTTTAGCCTTGTTTGAGCCTGCACTTGGACTAATGCTTGCAGCTCCAATTCTAGACAGGGCACTGGGTAAACTAGAATGCGATTGCAGACTTCCAGGTGGTGTGCGGGAGACTGACCGAACCTGAATACAGATGGAAAAAAATAAATCCACGCAGGTTTGATACTTGCTTATCAAATCAAAATTTGAAATAATGGAAGACTAAATGAAGTATATCAAGTTATCAATTTTTCTCTTTAATCCACAACCAGAAAACTGCTTTAACAAATGATCTCCCTACCAAAATGCAACAATAAAAGGGAACATCCATTACTGACCCCATCAAAGAAGCCAATTTTAGGTGAAGGCATTCTGAGTCCTGAGGGTTTTGAGGAAGCTGGACAAAGAAGTGCACTGGTTCCTATTGAAGCTCCCTTTATATGTTCACCTAGAAAACCAGGAGCCTTAGAATCATCTCCAACCGAGCATTGATTTTTAGAATTGTTATGAGAATCCAAAACTTGAGGGGCATCACCATTTACTGAGACCCCCACGGAAGAGCTAGAGTCCAGGCTAGTTCTTGTACTTTTAGGTCTGTGAATAGCTGCAGCAGTTGATGATGTTGATTCTGAGGACCATTCACTGATAGAGCTGGCAGGTGATCTGCTAGAAGAAGCCTTTGTCGCAGATCTCAAATAAGCTGTCAGATTTGAACTCTCAGACTGACTTTTACTTCTTGATTTAGTTTTCGAGAGGTTTTTGACAGTTGAACCAGAGGAAGAACAATTTTGAGTTCGAGATCTAGACTCATTTCTTTTCAGGGAATTCAAGGAAAGTTTACCAGTGCTGCCTGATGAACCACTGCCAGTACTATCCAATGAGGAACAAGAAGTTGTTAGCTGCGTTTTTGTTGCAGCTGAAGAATGCAAAGATCTGGAAGGTGGGGTTGGTCTAGGAACAACATTCTGTGAACTACCAGAAGAAGTTACTTTAGGTGCTGGGACCACTCTAACTGCACCATCCAAAACAGGTCAAAGGAAAAGAACATTCAGAACAAGAATAACATCAATTCAGCCTATATAGAAAGTAATCTGCAAAACAGAATCAGCCAATGTATAATGGGTTAATCTGAATAAAATGAAGCAAAATTACCCGATGCTGTTCTGGAGTTATCCTTTTCCAATTTGATACGATTAGCACCCAGGGAAGACCTTTTGGTTGATACATTTGAGATGGCACTATTCCTACCCACTACCCTGGGCGGCTTACAAGGAGATCTAGTTGACAAATCATTTTTAGCAACAGACTGTAAAGAAATTGGGTCAGTTAAAAAACATTCACAGCCTCAGAATGCTTGATGTTTAAAATAAGCAGAAGCATGACATACAGCCAAAACATGTCTTTTTAGTTTTGAACTTTAAATAATACATACGAAAAGTTTAAGCTGGTAAAACAACCTGATTGTTTGTAGATAGGAACAATCAATATCCATTTATTCATACTAAGCATATTTAGTAAATACATGCTTTTTAGTTTTGAACTTTAAATAATACATACGAAAAGTTTAAGCTGGTAAAACAACCTGATTGTTTATAGATAGGAACAATCAATATCCATTTATTCATACTAAGCATATTTAGTAAATACATGCCTGTGAGGTTTGGGGGCGAACAGAGACCTGCTTTGTTGCCTTTCCTGATCCTTGAGTGCCAACACTTGGCTTTCTGAGAGGAGCTTTGGGCATCATCTAAAAGTTACAACAAAGTTGATTAGTATATGATAGAATGCTCACAAAATAATGACTAATTATGTTTGCTACCATATGTAAAATGACCTCACCTTATCTCGAGAGGCAAGGTCCACCTTTGAAGCTGAAAGAAGAAGTATGTTAATTTGAGAATTAGTGTGATGGATCATGAACACATAAGAAATTAATGGCTTCCACTCATTATACAAAAGTTAAATAATTACAATTGACTTCACAGAAGAATGATTAATATAAGTAGCTCAGTAATGGCCAGGCTATGACTTTGCACCCAAAGAACAAAAGGAGATTATCATTAGTATTATACTAGGATACAAAAGAAATTTGGTGTCAAAATCAGAAAAATCAAACGGCATATTAGCAAACAGACCAGATACTTAAAACTATTTCTCTTGTAACAAATGAAGAAGTATATGAAGAAGTATACTCACACTGGATGGTTTGAGACTCTGCCACTCCTAGTTTCTTCTTACTATTTGAGTTTGCCACATTGGATGCCATGCTCGATTTCTGGATTGAAGCTCTTACATCTTCAAATAAATCACCCTCAAGACTTTTTAATGTCCTGGTATCACTACTTAACGTAGATAGTGAATCTGTAGATCTCTGAATGTCTTCTTCAATTCCAGGTAATACATGTTTACTGCTTTTCTCAGTGCCTCCAATCATACTAGACAGCTCGTCAGGTTCCAGAAAACCTGATCAGATCAAAGATACGCCTTTAGTTCCCAGATTTTGGTTACAAATGTTGGAGGGGGGGGGGGGGGGGAACTCATTAGATCAAATTAAATAAAAGCATGCCTTCACTTGTGAAGAATGCATTATCCCAGGCTAAACTGTTCCGCAAGTTACATCTCACACTTCTTCCCTTTTCGGTTTCTGATGATCCGAGTAACGGAGACGCTTGTTCCCCCTCTTTGAGAGAATTAAATGAGGCTTCTGCATTGGGAGAATCAAAAGGGTCCAAGAACCTAACCTGTTTCAGCTCCTGATTTTCTGAATATCACAAATAATCAAATCAGCCAGAAAGCTCTCTACTAAATAGAAGAATCATAAAACGAAATTAAAAAACAAAATATAAACGTCATAATTGCAGAAATCAAAATTCAGAAATTGTAATACAAGAATAAGTAATCATTTTGCACCAATGCAGCCATATAATCCAAACTCTCTACAAAAAGGTTCAAGATTACCACGTGGAGAAATCTTGCAATGTTTTTCTCACATAAGCCGCTAAAGATTTACAACCACATTCAACAATTCCCCAAAAACACTCTGAGAGTATTTTTGTAATCTGACTTGAAACCTAAATATTATTTAGGAAAAAACATTTTAACATTTATTATCAACAAGATACCAAATTAAAATTACAATATCCTGCATAAAAGTAACATCAAGTAACTTCGCAATCATAAAAACGCATCAAGATTGTTCAGCAACGGGCATTTTAGCATTTATCATCAACAAAATAAAGAAAAAAAAGTATCCTGCATAAAAGTAACATTAAATAACTTTGTAATCATGAAAATGCATCAAGATTTTGAAAAGTATAAAGAAAACAGAAAAACTGTAATTTATAACCTAATTTACGAATTATATATGAAAGGAAGAGATTAGAGTAAACAAAATAAATGAACCTGAAAATGAAGGTTCTAGGGGACCGGCAAAACTGATGAGGGAATCGTCTTCAAAGGAGACGTCGATGAGATTAAGCTCTCGAATTTGGAGATTGCTCTGTTCCACAGACTCGTCCATCGGCACAGAGAGAGATTTGTCTACAGATCGAAACCCTAATTGAAAGTAATTTAGATGTTAATCAATTAATTAGATCATATGTTTTCGAGATCGAGAGAGAAGGTAAGGGGACTGAGGTAAATTCGGTAAATTCAATTCTTCTATAGAGAGGGAGGAGAGAGCTTTTTTTGAATTTGGGAGAAGCGGCGGTTTTAAATTATAAATAATTAAAAATAAACTACGAGGACAAAATTGTAAATATGTATGTACATGCCGCAAAAAGGGAAAATGATTAGGAGCGTTTATAGCGTACCAGAAGTAGTGGGGGGCCCAATGGAGAGATCAACCGGTTTTAAACTGAATTGACGTTTTTTCTTTTTTTTCTTTTTTCTTTTCTTTCCAAAGATTCTAGATTAGAATACTGTATTTTCTACTTTTTGGATACGTACGAATGAAATTAGCGGTCCACATTTGGGTCTAAAGCTGCAAGTCAAACTCCTTTAAAAAAATGTTTTCACTATTTTATTTCGCTCTGGTTAAGTTGGGGCATCTCCAACTTGGAGCCAACTAACTACAGCCGTTGGATCTCTATGCTATTTTTTAACCGTTAAAATTATTAATACAAATGTTAGGTGATCGGATAAAATGGTTGTTCTTGCACTACCTGATCTTCATCTTCCTCCTCCCCACCTTTACTATTTTCATTTTACCTCTTAACTTTTTGTCGATTCCCCAACATACTCTTCACCACTTCCTTTCATCGACAAGTTCACCGACAGAAACCCACATCCCCGGTGCTGCTAATGAACAAAACGTAGGGTTTTATTACTAAAGGAATGAATATTAATCAATGAAACAAATGAGGCTAGCAGTGCCATTGTTTAGTCAACAAACAAGCCACCAAATACAAACGGGCAATGATCACATTTAGAGGGTAGCTCTGATTTCATCAAGTGGGTGGTTAGGCTGAACCTCAAAGAGTGATCTTGGCCGTATTTTGCAGCTGCTGGTAGTAGTTGGTGATGCGTATTATTCTAACAGAAGAAGAAGTGACAACATGAGATGTTGGGTGAGATTATATAATATAGGAGAGACAAATGTGTGAAGAAGAAGAAACAAAGAGAGAATTTTGGAATATGGAATATGTTTTATTTTATTTTTTATTTTTTTTTAAATCAGTTACGTGTGAGAATGAGAGTGTGTTGTTGGTGTCGAAGCAATTTCATAAAGAAGATGCTTTGTTGTTGGCGTGACCACCGTGTTCACCATGCCAACAAGCTCGCCAGTAAATATCAACGCTTCTCTCTTCATCATTCTCTATTTATCAGAATGGAACCAGTAACTTTTGTAGAAGTTTCACGTTCCCATTGGACGTAGATTTCCTGAATATATAATCTTCCCCCTTACTTTAAAAGTGACTATCTAACGACTGCGGTTAGTTGGCTTTAAGTTGGAGATGATCCAACTTAACGGGAGCCCTTTCTAAATCATGTATGTATGTATGTATGTGTGTATGTCTGTATGTGTGTGTGTGTATATATACATTTCCCCTTTTTTTTTTCTTTTTGGTTGCCAGTTTAGTGTTTCATTTCATCGATTTATTTTTTAAAAAAAAATTAAAAGCCATTTTGGCTTCAATAGTAGCTACCCGCAATTATTTTCCAACTTGGCAAGGCGCTGCTACTCTGAAAAGCTTCTCATTAGACTATGTTTTAAACTCTGCTAATGATGGGGCATTAATGTTTTAAACTCTGCTAATGATGGGGCATTAAAAAAGAGGAGAAAATGTGTCTATTTTCCATAATGAATATACATTACTCCCCACGATCCAAATTCAAAAATCAAAATACAAACAAAACCAAATATCTTTCTGAAAAGGAGAATACATATGTCCTGTGTTACGATTTTGAAGTAATTAGCATAATCAGGATAAAGAAGAAAATCCATGGAGGTTCCAAAATTTGCCAACAGCCAACTTCAAATTCCCCAGTCATTCGCACAAAATAATAAACCCATAAAGTTGTCAAAACAGAACCTCCTGTATTCTGCTATCCAACCAACGTAAAACTAACTCAGTTCAGTACGCAAACACCCAAAACTGATCAAAGCCAAAGCTTAATTTTTGAATTCAAGTCGGTTGGGCATTTTCAAGATTCTTTCATCATACAATATGATTTTCATCAAGAGCTAAGCTAGCAATGATTCTTTCTTTAGCTCATATTACTGCAATCTAGCTATTGACATTTCTAGCTCTGAATGCTGCTAAGGTTTGGTTGCTCAATGAAAAGTCTTTACATCTCATGCATATTGATTCATGGACAAGTACAGAAACCACAGCAGCACAGGTTTCGGATCCTCCCCAAGCTATCAACATAGATGCCTGCTTCTTAATATGACGCACATTAACCAGATAAAAATGAAGATTGAAATAACTATGAAATTAAGACTAGATAATTTAAAGAGTGTGGCAATTGATTCACAAATCATGTACACCTAATCTCCAGTTACAAGCCCATAGCAGATAAGCAATCCAAGCTTCATTGGGCCCTAACAGCTTAAGAAATCAGCAAGTGTAAAATAAACCAGGCAATGTAACTAACCTACTCCAAAATGCCTTTCTTTGTGACAGCAAATAAAAAGCACGATCAAGATGGTCGATATGATAGCTGAGTCTTCTTCCTGAGAATTGAAACTAAGTCAACCATTGATACCATGCATTTTGCTTCATGTGAAGGCACTGAGAAATCCGATCATATTTAAGAACAAATGCCTAAACTTTCTAACTCAACAAATTTTTACCAGAATTTAAGGTATCAAGTAGCATTTTCCTCCTCAGTTATTGCAGCTTTTCGGCCTTGCTTGGTTGTGCAGGAAGAATTTTAACTTGCCATCGAAGGCATGTACTTGAGACAGTAACTAACAAGTGATGGCCCAAAAATACTGTATTTCCCAGCGCTGCTGAAAGCTGTTTCTGCATCTGCGCGCCTCTTGAAAACCACTTTGGCACGCTTACTCTTCTTAACTTCAGTTTCTAATTCATTTAATGGTCCAAAACGGCTAAATATCTCGTTCAGATTGTCTTTTGACGGAACAGAATCCATATCCGTGAAATTCAGAATCAAAGCCGTCGGAGAAAGATCTTCATCACAGCACCCACCTAAGGGGTCTGCTGGCTTTTCTGCTTCCTGCTCAAAATTTTCACCAGCAGTCTGAATTGCAGATTCCAGACAGGCACTTAATTGAACAGTTGCTACTGGTTCAACAGAGGAAGTATCCTTTTGACTTGGGGTCTCATCCTCTTCTGCGTCATTTTTATTCTCAAGAGTTTGTTGCTCTTGACCGATGTTTTGAATCACCCTGTCTGTCCAATAAGTGTCTTTCATAGGCTCCGACTCAGATGTTTCAGTTGTTTCTGAATTGTTCCATGTTTTACCAGTCTTGACACCAGAAATTTCTTCTTGAGACTGTTTCAGGCTGACTGAATCCCTGAAGTCTGCGAAGAAATTAACCAGGGAAATCAAGCAGTACTTGTATCCTTCCATGGGATTTCTGGCAGCCAAGCAGAGCTGTGATAGCAAATCAGAAAGGGAAGTCTCCTCCAATGGAAACTTCTTTTTACTTTGAGAATTTCTAAAGAGAGATTTCTCCCTGCTTTTATTCTTAACCACAGTTTTTTGAGACACTTCATCTCCAGACTTGAATATTGGGCTTGACCCATTGAGTTGACTTGCGACCTTAAGTATGCTATTTCCAATGCCGAAAGGTTTCTTCATTGGTAGACACTTATGAGCAGCACCTCCTGACACTCCAACCTTCCCATGTTTGACCACCAACATATCACTCCTCTTATGTTTCAAGGACATTTCGTCAGAAATTGAATCTAACTTCTCATGTTTTACAACTTTGTCATCAGATATGGAATCAACTGACTTATGTTTCTTTCCAGAAGATAATGAAATCAACTCATTGCCGTCATCAGCTGTTCCTCGTTTACCATTTGACTTATTTGCACACCTCTCAGCCAACAAGTCTGATAAGCACTTCTCCTTTTTGTTTGGACGAATACTGTTCGCTGAGCTGCGCTTCCGCTTATGAGAAGAGCCGTCTTGATTCTTTAACTTCCCTGTTTTCAAAGATGCTTTCTTGTCATCACTGAAATCAGGAGCAGAACCTTGAGTCAATTCAGCGTCATGCTTCATATCTAAAAGAGGAATCTCTGCCTCACTTTCCAACAACTCGCCCAGCATATTGAATTCAGGCAGCTGCGAATAACCCTTCCAACGATAAAATGCTGACAACTGAGCTTTTAATATTGCAAGTTCCAGTCTGTCAAAGTCACTATTGTATGGCAGTCGTGCTAATGCTTTAATATGCTTAGAGAGTTTTCCAGGTTCAAAAGTAGCTGCATTTGAAAACCTGTCCCCACCATCTCTCACGCTTGATTCTTTCAGGATTCCAGCATTAACAATTGTCTGAGTTTTGATCTTTGCATAGGCTTCCTCGGGAATGCAAGAACAAGCTAACCCAAACTCCACCCGCCTAGCAACCTCCTCCAAGGTACAATCGACGGCATAGTGAAAATCTTCCAAACTGGTCTGCTTTTGCATATGTTTAAAATGCTCCTGAAAAGGTTTTATCTTTGATGCTTCATTCCAAGCAAACGTGTGATCCCCAAAATAAGCAATCAAATAACTATCTTTCCTAAAATATTTCTTTGCCTTTTGGGAAGCAGCTGAAAGATTAAATATCTGCCCTGGCCACCAGGGATGACTCCTTACTTTACCCCACACCAAATCACCCTCACAAAATTCTGTGATAACCGATTTTGCATTCACCTCACTGGATGCATTTCCATCCTTGGCCATGTAAGGATGCAAATCTACAACAAGATTGACTGCATGTGACTCATTTAAAACATTACAAGAATCCTGCACCTCTGAAACAGGAACATCAACAACCTGATCCCGATTGCACTCCAGTTGTATTTGTATATCAACTTCCATTGCCTGATTTTCCAACCCATCAGATGTTGCCGCCTCGAACTTCTGATGCAATGACTGAACTCTATCTTTACCATTAGTTTCCTGCTCCAATACATCTGACTCTGTTTTTGTATCAATCTCCATTGCCTTATTTTTCAATTCATCAGAAACAGCCTCCTCAAGCTTCTGATGCAATGACTCCATCATATCTCTACCATGGACACCCTTCTCCCATTCCTCCCCCACAGGACCCACATGCATATTACAATGCGGCTCAGCCTCTCTAGAAGGTCTTAGAGCCACTGGAGCATCCTCTGCTTCATGATCATCATGCGTAGAGACATCCTCACCACATTTCCCATTCTTTTCTTTGGCTTTTGCATCAACACCTCTATCTAAATGCTCACTTTCTTCTTCGACTTCAATTTCATCATGCACAGAGACATCCTCACCGCATTTCCCATTATTCTCGTCAGCTTTCGAATCAACCCCTCGACCCAACAGTTCACTTCCTTTTTCGACTTCCTTTTCATCCTTCGCAACTACATCCTCACCACATTTCCCACTATTTTCTTCAACTTTTGCTTCAACCCCAGTATGTAACGGCTCACTTCCTTTTTCGACTTCATTCTCATCATCCGTAGGGACATCCTCACCACGTTTCCCATTATTTTCATCAGCATTTGCAACAACACCTCTACCTAGTAGTTCATTCCCTTTTTCAACTTCCTTTTCTTCGTTCATAGAGGCATCCTCTTTGCATTTCCCATTATTTTGTTCATCTTTTGCATCAACCCCTCTATCTAAGCGTTCACTTACTGTTTCGACGTCATCACCACATTTACAATGAACCTCGCTATCTAAAAATCCACTTCCTTTTTTGACATCATTCTCTACTTTATCTAAAACATCCCCTCTGTCAACTCCTTCACTATTCAAATTAACATCACTTCCACCAAAATTCAAGTCACAAATTACCCTAGCCGAGTCAAATACCCTAACTTTCTCAACCTCCGAACCCTGACCCTGACCTGTACAAGTCTCCGTTAGGGTTTCCGCTACAGAGTCTCCGCTTCTCGTTGCATCGCCCTCGTTTTCTCGGTCACCAGAAAAAGCGTCGACGTTTAAATCGATTCCGTCACGTTTGGCAGACATCACGTAACCCTAGAAATAGAATTAAGAGCTCAAAACAGTGCCTAAAAAAGGCTTAGAGATTAAAGATTAAACTTTGCAAACACAGAATGAAACGACTTACTTATTGTGAAGTTTAATGCTGTTGAGTGAACAGAGAGGAGTAAATCGTTGGAAGAAGTGAAAGCTTCTTGAAGTTGAAATTTTTAGTTTCAGCTTTGGTGGCGACTAGTAGGAACAAACACAGATCGTTTCGTGTTTCCTCGTTTTTTTTTTAAATTATTTTTTTCAGTTTTTCTTATTGGAAGTTTGTTGGAAATGTTGAGACCTTGAAAACACGACCAGGACACGTGGAGACATCGACCAGAGATTGGAATTAAAGCAAGGAAGTGCCACTGTTTTGTAGTTGTACTGGGGAGACCATCTACGAGTGGTGATCAAAAGATGATACTTTCGGATCCTGTCACGTGTCACTTGACGGCGTCTGTTCAAGGTATAGGTGTCCCGTTCGTTAGGTCCATTTCGTCAGATTAGGATTTTTCTTTTTTTCTTGTTTCTTTTTTTTTTTTTTACTTTTCTTTTCTCCTTTCATTATCTTTATAAGCAAATGAAAAAAATAAACTTAGTTATAAACAAAGTGAAAAAAAAAACAAAATTAATCTATCCACTCATAGAACATGAGAGTCAAGAGCGGAAAAGACAATGAGAGGATCATTGTCTCATTGTCCAAGGGTTCAACTAAGTTAGAACTAAACTTAACCACTTAGTTTATGTTTGGAAGTTAGAATTAAGAGTAAAATTGAATTAATTTTGAAATTATTTATTTATCTTGGGTTTGGTAAGTTCTATTTTAAATTAGATTATGGTACTAAATTTAAATTTAGTCCTAAGATCATAGAAATGTCAACTTAAATGCTATTTAATTTCATTCAAATATAATTTAATATAATCCAATCTAATATTGTACCAAATATAAGAAGATATTATTATATAACCTATTTAACACAATTAAATCTAATCAAATCCTATCTAATAATTAGTCCAATTTAATCATGCATGCCAAATATAACCTTAGGACTTTTTTTTTCTTATCAATTTTTATTATCTTGTGAGAAATTTATATAGGATCGTTCTATTACCTTAAACATGCAGAAGTGATAGGACTATTAATCGTGGTTTTATTATGAGGCAAAGTAGTGGGTCCCAAAATAGGACCATGCACAAGCTCTATTTTAAAACCTACTAAATTTATTATTACAATAGATAGTAGATCCCATTTAGATACCTACTACTTTATCACATAACAAAACATTATTTGATCGTCTCACCGTCGTAAAATGTTAAGATAGTGAGACAATCCCATGTAACTTTTTCTTTGAAATCTTTTACATCGCGACACGGGATTGTTGCGAGAGTAAATGCATGGGCGCCAATTGGGAATGTAATTTTTGTATTACATTTGTCATACCTTATATGCAAATATTTGATACATTTACATTTGTCTATGAAGTACTTTAATCTCTGAGAGTGGTGTTTGGGGATATTTCGACGAGACCAGACATGATTAGCAGAAACCTGGTAGTAGGATATGCTCCGGCAATGATCAGCAGAGATGAGCAGGACCTGGCGGTGGGGGACCAAGAGCAGAAACTCCCTGCCCTTTCTCAAGCACACAATCCGCGAGGTTAACGTGCTAATGAAGGCAATTTGTCCGTTCTGGTCAAGGCTCGAACCGAGCAGACCCGGTCAACGGCAGTTGGAGTGACGTGTTCACCAACCCGGGACTCAAGGCACGAAAGCCACGCAAGCCACGCAACTGCCCGTTACAGCAATAATGGAGAGTTACTCAACCGTCCGTTACTGCAATAATGGAGAGATAGTGGGCGCGAATGGGGGAACGGTTTGGATCCTCAGGAGGCTTATAAAAAGGTAGCCGGCGAAGGTAAAAGGGTTGGATTTTTTGTTATTCTAGGAGAAAAAAAGAGCAACACTTTGAAAACTGCAATTAAAACCAAAAGCCAAGAAATTTACGGCCAACCTTTTCTCAAACCTTCATATCTGACTTGAGCGTCGGAGGGTTTACGCCGGGAAAATAACCGGCGCACTCTGATCTATTTCTGTGAACGCAGGGAATTGAGATTAGTAACAAAGCGAGGAGAAGTTCTGGTCGAGATTGGGTTGAACGAGCAGAGATTCCTGGTCGCATAGAGAACAACCAGAATTCTGCATCAACATTTTGGCGCCGTCTGTGGGGAGTGATAAAAAAGCTTCCGTAGAGCAAGCAGAGAAACAATGGAGACCGGATGGAGTAGTGCACAAGGGGGAGATATGGGGGTTAATGAGTCCGTAACATTAAGGGAGATAGCCAGTGAGGCGCGGGAGAAAGCCATGTTCGACCGGATGGAACGGATGGAAAACCAGATGGAGACCCTGACAGCCATCCTACATGAGCTGCGTAGTGAACGAAGGGAAATCCAAGAGGAAAGGATAAGGGATGGTGGAGTGACACCAGGCAATGATGCTATGAGGAGGAAGGAGACTACCAGAAGATTGGGGGGTGAGGAAGGTAACTGCTCTATACGCGGGGATGTTCATAGGAGGGAAGAGCAATCCCCAGCAAGTCCGATTCTTGATGAGCACGCCGGAATGGCAAATGCAGAGGAGACAGAGCTCCGGCAACATTTACATGCTGTCGAGCAGGAGCGGGATGAAGTTGCAGCTCGGGATCCTGGTCGAGCGGTGCAATTAGAGGAAGAAGTGCGCAGGCTAGCGCAGGTGATCGATGACATGCAGGGAAAGAGCAGGGCCCCAGGTTGGAGAATAATGTTGGACGGGGAATCACCACTCGCAGCGGAAATCATGAGGGCAATCATCCCGAGAGACTTTCGCCTCCCAGACCTCAGATACTCGGGGCGAACTGACCCGCTGGTACACATTGAGCGCTTCAATGACATAACGGGGGTGCAGGGTTTGACTCAAGCCCAACGGTGCAGGGTGTTCCCGTTATCTTTGGAGGGACGTGCACGCGAGTGGTACAGGAAGCTTCCTCGAGGGAGCGTCAGAACTTTCGAGCAGATGTGCTAGGAATTCGCAGAGCAGTTCCGGGGGGCAGTGGCACCAGAAGATGACATGATGGAGTTGAAGAGTATGAAGCAGGGGGAGCAAGAAACCCTGCGGGACTTCATCAAGAGGTATCACCGGGCTGTCCTTGATTTGGGCGCCTTCAACCACCCTCAGGCGTTAAGGGGACTGAAAGAGGGGGTGAAAATAGGAAGGCTGTAGTATAACTTGAGAAGCCCAGTCATTCAGACATACGCGGCCGCATACGAGCAGGCGAAACGGGATATGGAGATCGAGGATGAAAAGGCCGCCCGAATCAGGATTGACCAGCTGGAGGGGTTGGGAAAGAAAGAGAAGAGGGCATTACCAGGGAGTGGGCCGATGAGGAGGAAAGACCACCAGGCTTCAGGTAGTAGCGCAGCAGGTCGGATAACTACTTACCAACCTCACCAGTGGCCACCACGGTACGAGCGCAGCAGGGTCCCACCTCCTCGATCGCCAGTTAGAGAGCCTTGGAGAAGGCATGATTCGGCATATGGTAGCAATCAACCGCAACCCCACGGCAGTAGAGGGAGCCGACCAGAAGCGCTGCCACCACCACCACCAACTCAGAGTGGAGCAAATAGAGAAATGGCAGTGCATGTTATAGACCAGAATCAAGATTATAGTCGATATACTGCTTTGAAGGTGCCCCTGGACGAAGTGTACGAGGCCATAAGGGACCGAGGATTACTATACCCACCTGCCCCAATAACAAAGTTAGCCAGCAAAAGAGATAGGGGGCGTTATTGTAAGTTCCATGGAACTCATGGACACACCACTGCAGAGTGCAGAGATCTCAAGACCCAGGTCGAGGATTTGGTAAGAAATCGGTACCTGGATGAATTTGTAGATGGGGGTTTCCCGAGGGAGGCCTCAACATGTGAGGGGGAGCAGAGTGGTAGAAGTTTGAGGCGCGAGCAGTCTCATATAAGAGTGATAGCTGGGGGCCCAACATTGGCCGGAGATTCCAACAGGTCGAGAAAGAATTATGCTAGATATGCCATGACTAGCAAGGAGGTATTCTTCAACACCCCGGCTGCTAAGCGGGCAAGGATTAGGCAGGTCCCGATTATGTGGATTGACGAGGATGAAGAGGGGATTTTATACCCCCACGTGGATGCCCTGGTCATCAAAGCCACTGTTGCGAGCAAGAAGTTTGATCGGATATTGGTGGACACAGGGAGCTCGGTAGATGTGCTATTCAAGTCGACTCTGGAGGAAATGGGATTGGCAGATATAAAGTTGGAATACACCAATACCTCCCTAAAGGGGTTTGGAGGAGGAAAGCTGATCCCTTTAGGCGTGGTCGAACTATCGGTCACAATTGGGAACTCCCCGACAGAGTTGACAGTGATGCTGGACTTCGTGGTGGTGGAGGAGGAAGGTCCTTATCAGATGATCTTAGGCCGGCCGTTTCTGAGGATGACTAAAGCGGTGTTATCCAACCATTACCTGGCCCTGAAATACCGGGTAAATGGGCTTGTAGGAGTAGTGCGAGGAGACCAGAGAATCGCGCGGAGCTGTTATTCTTCAGCGGCAAGGGAAACCATGCAGATAACATCCCTAGATAGCCGAGAGGAGAGCAAGAAGGGCAGACAGGAGCCCGTTGAGGAATTGGAGATCATAAGCCTGGGACTAGAGAATCCGGAGAAGATGATTAAGGTTGGGTCGAGGCTTAAAAGGGAGGGAGCAGAAACATGAGTTGGTGCAGTGCCTACGGGCTCATGCAGATGTGTTTGCCTGGACACACGAAGATATGCCAGGGATTGATCCGGAGATTGCATGTCACAAACTGGCGATAAAAAAGGGGGCTCGGGCAGTAAGGCAGAAGAGAAGATGCTTTAATCAGAAGAGATATGACGCTATAAATAGTGAGGTCGAGAAACTCTTAAGAGCAGGGTTTATTCGGGAAGTCAACTACCCCGAATGGATATCAAATGTGGTATTGGTGAAGAAGGCAAACGGAAAATGGAGGATGTGTGTGGACTTCATGGACCTGAACAAGGCGTGCCCAAAAGATAGCTTTCCTCTACCGAAGATCGACCAGCTGGTAGACTCAACAGCTGGACACGGCCTGCTCAGCTTCATGGATGCTTTCTCGGGATACAACCAAATCCCCATGTACGAGCAGGATGAGGAAAGCACGGCATTTATCACCAACCAGAGTCTGTTCTGTTACAAGGCAATGCCGTTCGGTTTGAAAAATGCGGGGGCTACATACCAGAGGCTGGTAAACAAGATTTTCAAGCCGTTAATTGGGAGAACAATGGAGGTGTACGTGGACGACATGATCACCAAATCCAAAATCCCAGAAGAACATGTTAACCATCTCGAGGAGACATTCTCGCTCCTGAGGAAATACAAGATGAAGCTCAATCCGGAGAAATGTGCTTTCGGGGTCGAATCAGGAAAATTCCTGGGGTTCATGGTCAGTCACAGGGGGATTGAGGCGAATCCTGAGAAAATTCAAGCAATCATCCAGATGAAGTCTCCTCGTAATCTCAAGGAGATGCAGAGTTTGACGGGAAGGTTGGCAGCTTTAAGCCGATTCATTTCCAAAGCCACGGATAAGTGTCAGCCATTTTTTCAAGTGATAAGGAAGGGGAAGAAGACAGAATGGACCCCAGAGTGTGATGAAGCATTCCAGAACCTGAAGTTGTACTTGCAGCGAGCACCCTTGCTGTCTACTCCAAGAGAGGGGGACAAGTTGTCGTTATACTTGGCAGTATCAGACCGTGCTACAAGTTCAGTTCTTGTAAGAGAGGAAGATGGAGTACAATATCCAATATACTACACCAGCAAGGCCCTGCTCGACGCAGAGACCCGCTACCCACTATTGGAGAAATGGGCGCTTGCTCTTGTCATCGCTGCTCGCAAACTGAGACCGTATTTCCAAGCATTCCCTGTCTCAGTAATAACGAATCAGCCGTTGCGTCAAACATTACATAAACCTGATTCCTCTGGTCGGCTCGTGAAATGGGCTATAGAGCTGAGCGAGTTCGACATTGACTACAAGCCCCGAGCAGCGATTAAGGCACAAGCAATGGCAGATTTTGTAGCAGAATTTACAGAGTCGGAGGTGTCTTTGGATCAACTGGATAACGCCACAGACACCGATAGCACTCGAGTGTGGTTGATATTTGTAGATGGGTCGTCAGGGGAGCAGGGATCAGGAGCTGGAGTTGTCTTGGAAGGACCAGAAGGGGAGGAGATTTCCTACGCTGTGAAGTTTGAATTTGCAGCTACGAACAACCAGGCAGAGTATGAAGCCTTGATAGCAGGGTTGGAACTGGCTAAGGCCGTGAAGGCAGAAAAGGTGAAGATTAAGACCGATTCCCAGCTAGTGGCAAATCATGTCAGCGAAAGATTTCAACCTAGAGAGGAGAAGATGGAACAGTATCTGAAGGTTGTCAGGCGAATGATGAGAAAATTTGAAACAGTTGAGGTGATACAGATCCCAAGGGAGCAAAATAGTCGAGCAGACATCTTGGCCCGGATGGCAGCAGTAGCAGACCCAAAAATGCCAAAATCAATCCCCCTGGAAGTTAAAACCATCCCGAGCATCGAGCAGAGTCTGGAGGTGTTAAGGCTAGAGCAGGGTAGCTCGTCGATGGATCCTTTGATATCATATCTTAGGGATGGGACACTACCACCAGAGAAGTTGCGAGCTCAGAAGATCAGGGCCCAGGCCTCAAGGTATACTATGATTGATGGGGTATTGTACCGGCGAGGATATACGCTCCCTTTCCTTCGTTGTTTGGATGACGACGACGCGGATTATGTATTAAGAGAAATACACGAGGGGATTTGCGGGAACCATTCAGGGGGGAGATCCTTGGCCCATAAAGTTTTAAGGCAGGGGTATTTCTGGCCGACGATGCATCAGGATGCACAGGAGAAGACTAGGAGCTGTGTGAGTTGTCAAAATTTTGCGAACTTCTCCAACCAACCACCAGAGAAACTCACTTCTATGTCATCCCCTTGGCCGTTCGCTCAGTGGGGAATAGATCTGATCGGACCGATGCCAAAGGGGCGAGGAGCAGCAACACATGCAATAGTCGCGATCGACTATTTTACGAAGTGGGTAGAGGTAGAAGCCCTTAGCAGCATCACGGAGAAAAAGACGACCGATTTTGTGTGGAGAAATCTGGTCTGTCGATATGGGATCCCCTATGCCTTGGTAACGGATAACGGCAAGCAATTTGATAATCACAGTTTCAGGGATTTCTGCCAGAACCTCGGAATAGAGCTGAAGTATTGTTCGCCTGCTCACCCACAGTCCAATGGGCAAGTAGAGGCTGTCAATAAGACGATCAAGAGGCTCATTAAAACCAGGCTTGGAGCGAAGAAGGGAGCTTGGGTTGATGAGCTACCAGGGGTGCTATGGGCGTACAGAACAACCCATAAGACAGCAACTGGGGAAACTCCTTTTGCCTTGGCCTTTGGACATGAAGCAGTCGTGCCAGCCGAGATAGGAACAGCCACGCATCGAACAGAACACTTCAACGAGCAAGAAAACGACGACCAGATGTGCTTAAATCTGGACCTGCTAGCTGAGAAGAGGGAGCAGGCATCAAGGTGGACAGACATTTACCAGCAGATGGTTGCTCGCTATTACAACCAGAAGGTGAATGTACGACAGTTTAAGGTCGGAGATTGGGTGCTGAGGAGAGTGAACCAGAACACGAAAGATTCGACTCAAGGAGTACTCGGACCAAACTGGGAAGGGCCGTATAGGGTCAAGCAGCTAGTTGGACCTGGAGCTTACAAGCTGGTTCGAGCGGATGGCCACGAGGTGAAGCGCCCATGGAATGCGGCGCACCTTAGGAAATATTTCCAGTAAAACTTGTAAGCATATCAAAAGTTGTTTCTGTTCGCAATTGCGGTTTTATCTTTTATGTTTTATTTACTTTACGTCAAAGCGATTTCATGTAAGTCAAGTGTAATAAAACATGAATGAACGAGGAAATTCAGGCTACGATACTGTCTCCAATTTTCTCTAAGGCGTGTAAAGACTCAAGTCTCAAAGCCTGTTTTATGGCGAGACCGAAGTCAAGCATGCTAGGATCTGCTCGACCAAGCGAAGGCGAGCAGAATCCCAAGCTTTGGAAAATTTCTCTAAGGCGTGTAAAGGCTCAAGTCTCAAAGCCTGTTTTATGGCGAGACCGAAGTCAAGCATGCCAGGATCTGCTCGACCAAGCGAAGGCGAGCAGAATCCCAAGCTTTGAAAAATTTCTCTAAGGCGTGTAAAGGCTCAAGTCTTAAAGCCTGTTTTATAGCGAGACCGAAGTCAAGCATGCCAGGATCTGCTCGACCAAGCGAAGGCGAGCAGAATCCCAAGCCTTGAAAAAATTTCTCTAAGGCGTGTAAAGGCTCAAGTCTTAAAGCCTGTTTTATGGCGAGACCGAAGTCAAGCATGCCAGGATCTGTTCGACCAAGCGAAGGCGAGCAGAATCGCAATTTTTGAAAATTTCCTTGAGGCGTGTAAAGGCTCCAAAGCCTCGAAGCCTGTTCTATGGCAAGATCAAAAGCCCAACTCGTCAGGATCTGCTCGGCCAGGCTAAGGCGAGCAGACTCCCAAGCAACTAAAAAGTTGCTAAGGCATGAACAAAGTAAATTACAATGTTCAAAGAGCAGTCGCAGTAATAAAAATTTTCCAAGGCATGAAAATTTCACAACACACAATTCTGATCTAAGAAGGCAAGCAATAGCATTTTTATTAAGCTCAACATAAGTTGCAGAAGCTGCTACATATAAAAAAGAGAGGGTTATTACAACACGGATCAAAATTTAAGCAGGAGGCGGGTCGGTAGGCTGAGCAGTCTCCTCGGCGAGCTGTGCCACGTCAGACGCAGGAGGAGTATCACCAGTTGCGCCTGGAGGAGTACTTGCTTCACCAGGTACAGCAGGATCAACACGAGGAGGGGTAAACGCCTCAGCAGGTGCAGCAGGATCAACACGAGGAGGGGAGTACGCTTCGACCACGATCGGTTCCACCTCCTCGGCATCCTCTTTCGCATCTTCCTCGTCCATGTGCTGAGCAACAGCAGCAGCAAAACCGTCCATATTGAGATCTGGATATTGCTTCCCAAGGACGGCCATGATGCTGCGGTAGGAATGTCGAAGCCCCTGATTGTATCGGAGTTCAGCTTCATTCTCCATGTTCTCGAGCTGGGTCTGATGGGACTCGCGAAGAGACTCGAGCTGAGCCTCATACATATCCCTCTGCCTCTGGAGCTCTTCCTGCACCTTGCCCAGCTCTTCCTCGAGAGTGATGGCCTTAGCTTGGGCAATAGCTTCTTTCTCTTGCATCTTCAAATTCTTGAGGTTCAAATCCCCAGCTTTCTTCTCGGCCTTGTCGGCTCTGGTGACCGCTGCCTTATTCTCCTCCTTCAACTTTTTCTCATTCCGGTTAGCCTTGGCCCGGTAGTAAGTGAGCATGTAGCTGAGATGGATGGCGCTGAACTGCATGGCATCCATTAGATCGGGTAGGGCCAAGCTGGAAAACTCCTCCAAATCTTTCTTGCTTACATGCTTGGAAAGGTCGTTCATGTAGGAGACCAGGTGGTCTGGAATACGGGGTGTAGGCTTCCTGGAAACAGAGGAGGAAGCTGGATCAGCGGCTGCCCCGCTACTCTCCACGGCGACAGCAGGAGGAGGAGGCAAGGTCTTCAGGGGAGAAGCCCGCTCTGCTACGTTTGCTCGCTTCGCAGCAGGAGCTTCCTTCTCCTTGCCCTTCTTGGTAGTCTGAGAACGGGTATGTTTCCTGGTCAAAGCAGCAATCACTGCATCTTCCATCTTGTGGTTGGAAGGTACCAAACCAGATGCGAACAGGTTCTCGAAAGTCAGCAGCTCTCGGTGGGAGCAGGAATTGGCTAGTACAGATTCCACTGACTTGAGCGGCCCAGGTTCAAGTGGGAAGTGAACACCCCAGGAACCTGCAAAGAGAGCAGACATATGATTAGAATAAAAAAAAAAAAGAGTTACTATGGAGTCAAGACACCTAAAGCGAGCAGATAACCTGGCACTACGAATCGGGATGGGACGCGATAGTCCGTCCCGTCAAACTGTGCAATTTGACCCCAGGGACCCCCAACAAAGAAGAACTTCCTCTTCCAAGTCCCACCACCCCCAGTTGGAAGCTCAGTTACTGGTTTTCTGCTCTTAGCGCTGGATTGGAAGTAGTACCAGCCAGCATCCTTAGGGCTGCTCTTTAGTTGATATAGGTGTCTCACGTCATCAATTGTGGGCTCACTCTGACAACATTTGGCCCACAGAATGAACAGACCAGAAAGCACCCTCCACCCGTTGGGATTCAATTGACCAGGGGATAAGTGCAGCCCGCTAAATATTCGAGCAAAGTAAGGTTGTATGGGACACCTCAATCCATACTTAAAGCTCTCCAGAAACAAGGTAACGAAACCCTTGGGAGGCCGACTAGGGGTATCTTTCTTGCCCGGGATCCTAAGAGGTATATTGTCGGGGATCCCATACTGATCCCGAAGGGTAGTAAGCTCGTCTACTATGGTCGTGCAGGTGATTAAGTCAATGGCATAATGATGTGACAAAGCTCTACCCCCTGCCATACTCCTCATTTCTGGTCGTGATGTTTCCGGTAAAGGCTTCCCACTCGAATCACCTCTCGGTTCATCACTTAGGGTATCTGACGAGCCAGATGTTCCCACTTCACCACTATTTCGGCTCGAGGAGGTTATTTCTGGGGACATTCTTTTAGCCCTAGTTCCGATATTAGAGTTACTGGGCTCTAAGGGTAACCTATGGTCGAAGGCGGCGTCGGCGAGCAGATTGGGTAAAAAATCTAACTCGTCGTCGTCGTCTATTTCGATGATTTTTTCCTTACCCTTAGACATTTTCTAATCTACAACTCAAGCACCACCACCAACTAATACCAAAGGAAGCAAAAAGAAAGAAAGATGTCTACAACTATTGAAGACCGAGGAAGTAGAGGTAGTACCTGAAGAATCGGCCGTCGAAGAGGAAGGTCTGATCGAAGAGAGTAATTCAACCGGAGGGAATCTAGGGTGAAAGTATATTTGCCGAAAATCGTTCGCCGGGAAAAAATGAGAAAACGGTGAATGCTGTGGACGAAAAATTTGTTAAGTATCCTAATGAAGAAGGATGTTTGGGATGCCAGCATTTAAACGGCATCAGATCCCGAGGGTTCGCGACTCTTGGTTTGAAATTCGAACGAAGGGTCAGATCTCCGCCACGTCACCCCATCCGCAATTAAATGCGACGCGACTCTTGGCAGCTTTTCCCGCCCAACGTAAGCCAGAACTGATGAGTTTCTATTGTCGGTTCACTTCATTATCCAACACCAGAAACTGGGGGACCGGTGTTTGGGGATATTTCGACGAGACCAGACATGATTAGCAGAAATCTGGTAGTAGGATGTGCTCCGGCAATGATCAGCAGAGATGAGCAGGACCTGGCGGTGGGGGAGCAAGAGCAGAAACTCCCTGCCCCTTCTCAGGCACACAATCCGCGAGGTTAACGTGCTAATGAAGGCAATTTGCCCGTTCTGGTCAAGGCTCGAACCGAGCAGACCCGGTCAACGGCAGTTGGAGTGACGTGTTCACCAACCCGGGACTCAAGGCACGAAAGCCACGCAAGCCACGCAACCGCCCGTTACAGCAATAATGGAGAGTTACTCAGCCGTCCGTTACTGCAATAATGGAGAGATAGTGGGCGCGAATGGGGGAACGGTTTGGATCCTCAGGAGGCTTATAAAAAGGTAGCCGGCGAAGGTAAAAGGGTTGGATTTTTTGTTATTCTAGGAGAAAAAAAGAGCAACACTTTGAAAACTGCAATTAAAACCAAAGGCCAAGAAATTTACGGCCAACCTTTTCCCAAACCTTCATATCTGACTTGAGCGTCGGAGGGTTTACGCCGGGAAAATAACCGGCGCACTCTGATCTATTTCTGTGAACGCAGGGAATTGAGATTAGTAACAAAGCGAGGAGAAGTTCTGGTCGAGATTGGGTTGAACGAGCAGAGATTCCTGGTCGCATAGAGAACAACCAGAATTCTGCATCAACAAGTGGTAAATTTTGGAGATCAAAATAACATTTAATATGCTAATTCGTTTATCATTAGATTATATGAGAGCAATAGCTCAAAAATTTATATTAAAATTTTAAATAAAAAAATTTAAGTTGAAATTTTAATATATGTAGCTAAAGTATAATTCATTCATCACTACCCATTGGCAACAAGAAAAATAAAAAATCATGTCAAGTAAATTAATAGATATGCTTTATCTTTTTTTGAATTGGAACTATTATTGCTAGGAGATCACCAAACCAATCCTATTCAGTTTCGAAACTTAACAAAATTTGACACTAAATTGCATATCTATAATGTAGGTACCAAATTAAGCACGAGGAGCTCCATTGAAGATAAATGTTTAGAATAAAATTAAGTAAGATTAACTAAATTTACTAAAGAGAGAGAGAGAAAAGTGCGAAGTCCTCTCACCTTAGTGTTTATATGCTTATTTAAGAGTGAGAGTGGGAATCTCACTCCGTGGATCCCATGCACGGTTGGAGTGACGAGTGGAATTCCCACTCCCATGAAGGAAGCGAGAGTAGGAATTTTCTTTTTTTATCATTTCCTTTAAATATAACATAATTATATTTCTTAAAATAAAATATTAAATGTAACATAATTATATTTATTAAAATAAAATATTAAATATAGCATAATTATATTTATTAAAATAAAATATTAAATATAGCATAATTATATTTATTAAAATAAAATAGTAAATATAATATAATTATATTTATTAAAATAAAATATTAGACAAAATATAATTATATTTATTAAAATAAAATAATGTTTCAATTTTTTAAAATCAGTAATATCATATTTAGTCAATATAATATTATTATATTATTTAATAATACTACATTTATTAAAAATAATATTATTATAATAATAGAGAATTAATAATATTACTATATAATATCTTTATTTGAAAATATAATATTAGGCCAAAACTTTGTTGCCCCGTGGGTTTCATACCTTTTTTTTGTCTTTTTCAAGGTTAATTGTAATGGAGTCCATTTATTTGTTTAAAGAACAAAAAAACTAAAGACTTTTATATTTCACACATTAGTCCTGCACCTAAAAAATTTCAATTATAATGATGTTTTTGGAAGACACAATCTATTTCAGAAACACTTTTCAAAGATGCCGACATGAATACAATACTCTGACATCATAAACTTGTCAATTTGGACAATATAAGTTTTTTTCTTTTTTTACTGAAATATATGTAGAGAAAAGAATGCATAAATTGTTAGAATTGAAGGAAAAAAAAATCCATTTCACTACCAAACTAAAAAATAAAAAATTGGTCATGAACATGGTTCTGTTTTCCAGCACTTAGCCATTAATCCAATAAGAATGTAATCAGGAGGCATATATATATTGTAAGGGTAAACATGCATATTTAATTTTTATTATAAATCACTATGCATTTTATAATATGAAAAATTAACTAATGTGTTTTACATAAAAATTCTTATTTTTAATTTCTTTATTACAAAAATTAATAAAGAAATATTTAAATTATTTTCAAATAGAGTAATTGTTTAGATTTATTTTTTTACCCTTCTTTACTGAAATTAAATGAAATATTTTAAATGTGTGCTAATGACTATTTAAAATGTTGGGGTGGAATAAAAAAAGTCAATTTAGTTAATTTAGTTAAGTGTGTAATTAAATTTACTCTTTTTATTTAAGGACAAAAATTCAACCAAAAATACAAAATCCTTGTTCAAATGAACAAAAATGATTTTATGAATTGATAAACTAATGATTTTATGAATTGATAAACTAACGCTTTATTATTATTATTATTATTATTATTATTATTAAATTAATATATTTTTCTACATAATCAAATAATTGATAGTATGTTAAATAAATATTATGCTACAAGAAAATAATAAAACATTAATTATATATAATATGAAATTAAATTCATTTTCATATTTTGTGCATTTCATCCATTTGAGATAGTAAAATATCTTGCGTTAGAGAGAAAAAAAAAGGTATAATGTCTCTCAAATTGAAGGAAATTGGCTGTCATTTTGTTAAATTAATATATATATATATATCGTCAATTATGGTTAGTAAAAAAAATGTTTAGTTATATATTAAATTAATTAATAAGAGAATTATTAATTTAAATAAATATTAATAAATGTAAGAATAAGTCATTTAATTGAAAATCTAGTTCAATAGTCTAACAAAATTTAAAATATTATGGACTTACATATTAAAATTTAAAAATTTTTATTTTTATTATTTTGTATAGACAATAGGGGCATTTAATGTTAATAACCCAACAAATGCATCTAAGCCGTTGTACAACTTTTGGGTTGAATCTAAAGGTTGATTTGAAAAAGACAAAAACATGGGGTATCACACACCATGGATAACATAGCTGGACCCATAATATTACGAGTAATGATACAGTCATAAACTCTTGTACAAATTTATTTTGTATAAACTGGCGTGGCATTAATTCATTAGTTGAATGAAAATATAAAATAATAAAAACAAATCACGTGGGCCAAGTAATATTTAATTCAATCAATCTTATCATGTCACATCAGTTTGTACAAAATAAGTTTGTACACGAGTTTATGGCTATATCATTACTCTAATATTATTATATGTATTTAATTTCAATATTATTATATTTATATGATACTAATAATTAATAATAATAAATGGTTTATCTTATAAAATTTAATTTTATTGTATATTATTAATCATAATGTTTCATTTGATTTGCTCTTATCAATAATTTTTAATTTACATAGTTAAAGTTACAATCAGAAATTTTTTTTTTGATTTACATAATTATGAATATTAATAATTGGTATTAACTTATATGATTAAAATTACTATTAAAATAAAGAGTTTATTTTAGAAATATATTTTTTATTCACTTTGTAATTAAAAACTACAATTCTTTAAATATTAATAAAAATATAATTTAAAATAATTTACTCCTAATTCAAGATAATGCAATCCCACCCCACTCCTCAGGATAAGTAATCTCACTTCACACTCTCAATTTCAACATTCCCATTTCTCAGGATTCTTAATCCAATTAGAAAAGTAAATACTATCTTAATATTTGCCTCATTGAAATGTGATGGGATCTTTAAAAAACTACAAAAAGAATTCAATCCATTAATAATGTAATTTTTTTTTTTTTTTATTATTATTATTATTATTATTATTATTATTTATTTATTTTAGCTCTTTCCCTTGAACGACCAGGAGTTAACAATGCCATCCATAACAGGCATGTCAATGCTATATGGATCACAAAAAGAGATAACTACTTGTTTAAATAATAAATCTCATCATTTGAAAAAAATTACAAATGTATAGCAATAATTATTTACAAAGAGAAAGAATTAGATGCCATTTATAGCAACCGAATGTTTTTGTCAAAAGAGGCGATGATGCGCAAATTATAGGAGAAGCACAATATTCTTATACTATGATTTGATATCAACAATATAGAGGATTTATTTTCTGTATATATTATGGATCGATTGTCATAAATCATCAAATTGTTTTTTTTTTTAAATTTTGGACACATATTACACGACTAATGTTGAATATTTACGAATAATTTTGGTTCATTCCTTTATTACATGATCAATATTACGTTCATGAGCTTACTTTTGACACACCTGATATAGCAGCATCTTTGGACAAGTATAATCTTACCATGTGTAATTTTAACCCAAAGTAGCGTGAGTGGTTTTGTAACTAACACAAAAGAGATTACTACATTCACTTAAATATTTAAATAACTTTAGCCTAACGAGAGTTAGGTAGCATTTATTTTTTATTTGAATTTTGGATATATATAAATTTATTTGAAATCTGAATGTGTTTGAATACAAATATATGATGACATTGTTGTTTTTCTTTTTTTAACATTTGAATATAGGAGTCCATTTAGCATTTCTTTTTGAAGGTTCAAAATAAATTTCGAAAAGTTAAAAGATAACTTTGATGTTTGGTAATTTTTTTCATAAATCACTTTTACTAAAAATATTCCATCCTACAGTGAATTTTGAAAAGAAGGGAAGAAATAACTTTTCAAAATTAGATTTTGAGTATTATTTTTATATGTAATATAATTTCATATATATCCTCATATATATTATAAAAATCTAAAATTATCCTTATTAATTAGAAAATAAAATTTATTAACTTTAAAAATTATTATTATTATTATTACCGATTATATTGAGATAACGAAATAAAATTTTAATTGTCAATTATTATATGCACATAATAAAAAATATTACACACACACAAGCTTATAAATGTTTATAAATATTTAAATATATTTTATTTAACATTATATCCAATTCAATCATTTACATTCTTATGGTAACAGTAAGATTTACTAAACACATACAAATGCTTTTAAAACTCACAACACTTTTAAAAAATAAATTCTACCAAACATTTAACTATTTTCTCTTCACATCTAATTATTTTTTCAGCACAGCTAATAATAATTATTTAAAAAGCGATAGCATTACCAAACTGACCCTAAGTAGTGTTTTATTAGTTTTTATAAATTAAAAAAATCTTAAATATAGTTATTTGATATTTATATCCTTATATGTCAAAAAAACAAAAAGAGATTATGTATGATAGTTTAGGAAATAAATATATTTAATAGAGATAACTTTTGGATATAATATTATTTTCTACGCGAACCTTTTTTTCATTCAAATAAAAGTCACGAAGATTCATTCTTTTAATTCATATATAAATATTTAAAAATAGTCATAAATTTAAAAATAAATAAGCAAATTTAAAAAATACTCAAAAATTAATAAAATTTCAAATTTCAAACATTTGAAAAATCAAACCCTAACTATTTTGTCATTTAGTACTTGGGTTAATTGTAGCACATATCTCATTTCTCTCTCGATAAATCCGGTTGCTTTGCTAGTATAGAAGATGTTGAAGCCATGAATCAAAGCTAAAGTGTTGATCACCAAATTCAATTGAATCAAGAGCGAGTTTAATGACACGACTAAAAAGTGTTTGATTTATTCACAAGTATAAGAATGTTTAATTGTAATATAACTCAGTGAGTTTGAGGTCAATCCACAAAGAAAATGTTAATTTGTTTATTTTAGTTTATCTGAAAAATGAAAATAATGTTTAAATATAGAGTGAAACTATGAATTAAATTAGTTAGGGTTATGGATCCACTCTTAGTAATAAATATAATTTATTAAATTCTTTTTACTTTATGTATTTAGATTTATTGCCCAAAAGATTAATTGTATAAATTATTATTATTCTTCCATTCATTTTATTATGGATTAAGTATTTATTGGCCAACATTTAATTTGTTTACAACAAATCCAAATACCATTTTTCCATATCTTATATTATGATATTAAGAATTTATTGTGCCGAACTCCTTTTTTTTCTACAATAAATTAACATTTTAAAATATAAAATATGTATAAAATTAAATAGAAAATATTTTAACTTATATAATTAAAATTAGAATTTGATTAAGTCATATTTATTTCCTAAGAGTTTCACCTTACCCTGATTATTATTATTTAGTTAAGCATAATTGAAATAAAACTAATAATTAAAATTAAATTACACATAATTAATAAGAATAAAAACAACTAAAATTGAAAATAAAACTAAATTTATTTATAAAAATAATTATCCAAAATATTAAACACAACTGAAATTTATTAATATAAGATTACAGAGAATTCTAAAGAGAGAAATTGAGAAGGAAAGAGATGATCAAAACATAAAATGAGGCTCTATTTATAGAAAAATACATTCATAATCCAGTATTTTACGATCCATCATAAGCTTTATGAATGCGCTCCACACAATCATTAGATCAAGATCAACAACTTGTCAAACTTTCTCAACATTACACATGGCATCATGTGAAGCATCCGATTCAGTCAAAGAATGGTTGAGATTTGGCATATTAATGGGTGGATTAGGTCGACCCAGATACAAAGGTTCGAATCCTTCAACTTGCTTCACCAACCATTGCCACGTGGCATAATCATGGTCATTGAATTATAAATGGTTGAGATTTAGTCAAAATTGACAGTTATCCAATGCATTCATATCATTTTAAGCCCATTTTATCGTCCAATCAGTGTTCGATCAATAAAAAAGTCAACTTTTTATACAATCTCAATTTTAAGCTAGTCCTAACTTAGCTTAAGGTTTTCGAACCTTCGAAATCTAAATTTGACATATGTTATCTATTTTAAGCTTATAATTACATGAAATTAATATTTTACCTTATAAACCCACAAAAATACACAAAATTAAATATAGTTAAAACATAATTAATGATTCTTAATATATTGCATAACCACAAATATAAATTATAATATAAGTATAAAATCATATTTTTCTTAGTAAATAAAAATGGGCCATTGAATTATTAAGTCCGTAGGAGTGTCTCAATGCCTAGTGCCCTAAGGTCAACTAGCCTGGAAGTCACTGGCCTAAAACTTGCTACATGGGTTATAAATATATTGTTTGCTTACTTATTAGAAACTTGAGTTATCAAGTTCGTAGGGGTGTCTCAACACTTTTTCCCTAAGGCCAATTGGTTTAGAAGTCACTGGCCTAAAACTCGCAACATAAGTTAAAAATGTAATGTTTTAAAAATTGTGTAAATAATCTACTATCTTAAGATAAAATTTCTAATAAATTTTAGAATGAAAATGATGTTTTCTTTTAATAAAGCCCCATAAGTATTGTGTTAATTACTTGAGCATAAAAAATATTTAATGATATTTTGGATAATGATTGAACGACAAAGAGTTAAAGAAATTTGGGAGAGTTTATTTATTTGACAGTTTAGAAGATAGATGAACAACTATTAACTTGCATGTGAATTTTGTAAGTCATAATTTAATATGACACTTTAATTACTAGGGGTTAGCAACAAGCTGGTTGAGGGTATGATTAGTATTTAAAATTGTTGATTATCGAGGGATAAAAATATTATTTTATGCTTATATTACAATTCATATTTGTGTTTATGCAATATATTATGAATTATGAATTATGTTTTAACTATATGTAATTTTGTGTGTTTATTAGGTAAAATATTAATTTCACGTAATTCGAGTCTCTAAATAGATAAATGAATGTCAAATTTAGA
Source organism: Citrus australasica (assembly GCA_029618585.1). Lineage (NCBI taxonomy): Eukaryota > Viridiplantae > Streptophyta > Magnoliopsida > Sapindales > Rutaceae > Citrus > Citrus australasica. The sequence continues at coordinate 12,993,207 of JARCIV010000006.1, forward strand.
TTTTGGAGGTTCAAAAAATCTTAAGATAAGTCAAGACGAACTTAAAATTGAGCTTGTAAAGAAAGTTGACTTTTTCTGCTTATTGATCATTGATTGAATAATAAAATGAGCTTACAATAGATATGAATGCATTGGATAGCTGTCAATTTTGACTAAATCTCAACCATTCATAATTCAATGACCACGATCGTGCCACGTGGCAATGGTTGGTGAAGCAAGTTAGAGGATCCGAACCTTTGTATTACGATTATGGCAATTGAATTATGAATTGGTTGAGATTTAGTCAAAATTAACAGCTATCCAATGCATACCTATTTATTTTAAGCCAATTTTATGATCCAATTAGTGCTCGGTCAATAAAAAAATCAACATTTCGTACAAACCCAATTTTAAGCTGGTCTTTACTTATCTTAAGATTTTCAGACCTCCGCAATCCAAAATTGACATATGTTTATTTGTTTTGAGTCTTCAATTACGTAAAATTAATATTTTGCCTAATAAACTTACAACAATATACAAAATTAAATATAGTTAAAACATATAATTTCTAATATATTGCATAAACACAAATATAAATTGTAACATATGAATTTCATTTTATACAACACCAAAAACTTGACACAACTTAAAAGTATTTAATTTACTTCCAAGTATAAAAGTGTCTAGTTATAATATACATCGGTGAGTCCGAAGTCGATCCACATAGAAAATATTTAATTTGTTTATTTTAGTAAATCTAAAAAATTGAAAATAATGTTTAAATATAAAGTGAAACTATGAAATTAAATTAGTTAGGGTTATGAATCCACTCTTAATAGTAAATACAATTTAGTAAATTCTTTTTATTTTTTATTAATTTAGATTTATTGCCCAAAAGATTAATTGCCCAAAAAATTAATTGTATACATTATTATTATTCTTCCATTAATTTTATTATAAATTAAGTATTTATTGTGCTAAAATTTAATTTGCCTACAATAAGTCAAAATAACATTTTTCCATACCTTATATTAAGATATTAAGAATTTATTATGCCAAACTCCCTTATTTGTCTACAATAAATCAAAATTTCAAAATATAAAATATGTATAAAATTAAAAAGAAAATACTTTAACTTATATAATTAAAAATAGAATTTGATTAAATCATATTTATTTCCTAAGAATTTTACCTTAACCTGACTATTATTATTTAGTTAAGAATAATTGAAATAAAAATTATTATTAAAATTGAATTACACATAATCAAAAGGAATAAAAACAACTAAAATTGAAAATAAAGCTAAATTTATTTATAAAAATAATTATGTAAAATATTAAAACACAACTGAAATTTATTAATATAAGATTATAAAGAATTTTAAGAGAGAAATTGAGAAGAAGAGAGATGATCAAAATATAAAAATGAGGCTCTATTTATAGAAAAATACATTCATAATCAAATGTTTTGCGATCCATCATAAACTTTATGCATGCACTCTACGCAATCATTAGATCAATATCCAACGGCGGATCAAACTTCAAAAGTTAACATTACACATGGCATCATATGAAGCGTCCGATTCGATTAAAGAACGGTTGAGATTTGACATGTTAATGGATGGATCAAGTCAGCCCGAATACAAAGGTTCGGATCCTTCAACTTGTTTCACCAACCATTGTCACGTGGCATGATCGTAGCCAGTGAATTATGAATGATTGAGATTTAGTCAAAATTGACAATTATCCAATGCATTCATATCAATTGTAAACCCATTTTATCATTCAATCAGTGATCGGTTAATCAAAAAGTCAAATTTGTGTACAAGCTTAATTTTAAGTTGATCTTGTGAAACACCCCAAATTCACCTAAGAAAAACTCAAGAGAAATTTGAAATGAAGTCTTATAACATTAATCTTATAACTAATCCCAAATAAAGCCAATGTTGCCTATAGGCAAAATATATTTTCCAAAATAATAAAGAACTCAATAATCCTCCAAAATAAAAACCAGCTCTAAGTAATAATCAAAGTAGCTACAGTTAATTCAACTAGACAATGTCAAAGTTTTCAGCTAACAAATCCTCTCCGCTAGACCAAAAACTCACATATCTAAAATCAATCTGCAAAATGTTAGAGATGAGGGGTGAGCCATCAACTCGGTAAGCAAACTCATGCATATATATATATATATATAATCATTATTATGAAGTACTATAAGTCAAGAAAACAGTAATAATTTTATAATCATATGTAACTCATAATCAGTTAAGCCATAACGTAAAAATCCTTTTCAATAAATAATTGCGTGAGAAATCTTTTCTCAATAAAACATTTTTTTTTCGTTCAATTTGCTCATGCAACATAGTGTCACCTATATCCCCGATGACCTAGTCAATAGTTCAATATGTCACTTGTACTCTCGGTGACCCGACCAATAGTTCAATTATGGTACTTTACCTTGCAATAATCCGTCAATAGATGCGCACAATACAACTAGTTGTTCAATATCAATAATGATAATTACGGACAATAAATCAAAACCTTAAAAATAGTTTATAGTCTTTCAATATCAATCATTTAGTAATATTTTAATAAAATGTTTATAAGACATTGAATTGGTAAAACTTTACAAATATTTTTCAGAAAAATATTTCATTAAAAAAAGTATTTTATGTTAACATGTATATGTCTATAATATTGATTTTGATGCTAACAAACTTTAATGTTTTTTTATTAAAAATGTTAGAGCTTTCATCAATAAACAAATTCTTAAAAGCCATATAATTTTTCTAGATATGTTCATGAAATTTGGATAATTGTTAACTTTAATCGAAAAATTATTATATGCGAAAATCTGTAAATATGCTGATTCTAGAAAATAACGGTGAACCGTTTACTGCAAACGGTTAACTGATAACTTCCACAGAGGTATTAACTTTTAATCTTGAATTGTTTAGCAAGAACGGATAAGTATAATTTATTTTGCAGGTTTCTATAAATAAACGGTGAACCGTTAATGTCAAACGGTTAACTGATAATTTCCAGAATGAAATTACATCTAACCTTGAACCGTTTAGCAAAAACAGTCAAGTCAAATTTGTTTTGCAGGATTCTGGAAATTAACAGCAAACCGATAATTTCAAACGATTAATCAATTATTTGAAATTCAACCCAATGATCATTTTGACTAGTCAAAACGGTTAACGGATAGTAGTTAACAGCGATCTGATTTCTCTCATAAAGTTAACGACGCTAGTTTTCAGCTCCAACTATAAAATGACTCAATCAAATTCAAATTAAAAAGTGATCCAAGAGTGATTATTGAGCTGGCTATTGAGAATACAACCTTCATTGAACCTTAACTTGTTCTTGTTTTATTTATTCACACTTTGAACATTTATTTGTAATAATTTACATTGTGTGAGAGAAAATTTATTTGTAATCTTGATTTTTGAGTGAGTGTAAGTGTTGGGATGCACTTGGGTAAAGAGATTGAGAATAATCTCTTGTTGTAAAGGTCTATTGACACCTTAGAAGTCAATTGTAAGAGTTGTTGAAGTCTTGGAGGTTCGCTTAGTGAAATCCTCAAGCTCGGTGAGCTTAGAGGTGTTGATGTAGGCGGGGATTGTCGAACCATGTAAAAGTTATTGTGTTTACTCTCTCTCTTCCCTTACTCTTTTATTATTTTGCTTTATTAAATTTATTATTTTTATTTCATAAAGGTAATAAATTGAATTGTTGTGTGGTTTGTTTAACTTAAGTTTTTAAATCGCAATTCACCCCCCTCTTGGGTTGCATAACTAACATTTCATTTTAAAGTTATTTTTAAAACAAATTTAAGAAAAACGTGTTAAAATAGATTCAAAACTATAAGTTGCCAATCCATTTGAACAACATTATTCTATTTATAAATATTTACATATAAACTTATAATAAACATTATGCAAGAATTCACTTACCCCAATCCAATGCAATCAACAATGACCCCAATCACACGAGTTCATTCTTGGCCTATAATTATCAAGACAAAATTCTTATCAATATCTTATTCAATTATGACATAGTTAGGAAAATCCAAAAATCCTTAAACCATATACTCTTGCTTAAACACATCAATTCACTAACTATATTATACCATTATACTGGAGCTGATTTCTATCAAGCTATCAATATGTCAGAAAATCATAAATATCACAAAAAGCTATTGTAAACATGTTGGCATTCAATATAAAATTTAACAATATTAATTAGAGTTCATAATCACCTCTGAAAACTGATTTTCCACAAAATCATCAAAATTATCCAGTGACGATACAAATAGAGGACTGCTAATTCAAAAATTCATAACTCTATTTATACAAATTCAAAAATAGTGATTCAAACTTTGACGATCAGAGAAGACAACAAGGAATAAGAATTAAAAATTTATAAGGCATTTAGTGATGAATAATAACCCAAACTCGCTTTAATATCATCCCTTGCAATTTTGGAAAACAATTTCCAGGATTCCGGCAGCCCAACTCTATGATTTTTAGTTATGAATAATAACCCTAAACTCTATGATTTTATATAATGCCAAAAATTACGAAATTAAAAATATAGAAAATAGACATATGTATGTGCAGTCATAAAAATTCCCAGAATTTTTAGAAGTCGTTTGGGGTATGAAAGAAATCATAGAAGTGAGAATTACTGTTGAAAATCAAAATTTTCCAGCATTAGTGTTCCAACTTCGAAAACTCAAAATAATTTATATAAAACAAGTTTTTTAACCAATAAACATATGTATAGAAAGATAAAGATGTCTTGTTTAATAATATATAAATTTTTATGCATGAAACGCAATGAAAACAACAGTCGTATGAAGTTCAATTTATACTGTTCACAATTTCTAGGATAACATAACTCTTGGGATTATGTGCTCTTTTAAAGCATATTCATTTATTTTCTGATTAATAAAATATTTGACATATTTTTCAATTGCATAAATATATTGAATAAGGCCTGTTTAATCAGATTATATGTATTTATGTGATTATTAGATGGATTCACAGAAGACATAAATACAAGTTATCTTATGATTAAAGAAATTAAGTTCACAGTTGATAAATTGAGTTGAACATTCTATTTATGTTTAGACTGTAGTAAATTAATTGAATGATATGTCTTAATCATGTATGAATTACTGATGTAGTTTGACTACATTGAACTGTATCACATATGAGATTTAATTAATCTTGAAATAACTATCAGACTTATTAAATCTCATAGGCATTGATTTTACTGTAATCTTGATCTTGAGTTAGTTATAATTTTATGATTGTAATTGTTATTCCATTTGAAGTACCAATGGGCACGACACACTTGTAGTCAAGATTACCCGGTATCTTGGTGGGAGCAATTATGAATATTGGAATTATAGATTAACAATATATAATTTGTACAACACATCTCTTGATGGGTTTTCGGCACTTGATTATAGAATTCTTTGCTCAGAGTGTGGCAACGTATTTAGTATGTTGAAAATGATCATTAGAGAAAACCAGTAAGTGTCAAGGAATAAGATGTAATTAAATCGATTGAACAGTTGAGATATCGATTTAATTAACGATGTGGTACAAAGGATTATGCAGTAAAGAAATCAATGTGGCTTGAGACGAATTATTATTTGAGCATACAATTATGGAGGTCAGTTCCAATCTTTTGGTGGAGTAGATTTGGAATTAAATAATTGGGCTAGTTTAATTACAGACGTAATTATTGTAGCCACTATTGTATGTTCTCAAATGATCCTCGGGTTAGCTCATTTAATTGACTGCACCACTACTGGATTAATAAGCAAGATAACTAGGTATTTAGATCAAAAGTCTAAATATATCATTTAGTGGGAGGGTCCATTTAATATGCTTGTGTGTAAGGGGCCTTATGTTATTTTATAAGGTAGGCCCCCTATAGAAAAAATAAGTAACGTGACTTTTGATATTTCACTAAAGGGAGATATAAAAATGCTTATTTTTTCTGAAGAAAATAGCTGAAAGCCGCAATATTCACATTATAGAAAAAAAAATTCTCTCTAATTTTGAGAGAAAAATTTCTCGTGCTAGTTGCTTTGGTGGTGATAAAGGCGGCGCCCACACGTCAAGTGCAGATCAAACTTGAGTCATAGCCGGGAAGATTATTTGGTGACGGATTGTGATCTAACCAGAGTGGTGATGATGGATCGTAATCTGGGAGTATAAATCACTTTAGCGGAAAAAGCAAAGATTTTTCATCTTCTCAGATTTTCAAGGTACGATTCTAGATTACAAATTCTTATATATTGTATGAGATCGATCCTAAAAGTTTTTATAAAATTTAAAAACTGATTTTTCTCCAACAATAACAACACTACTTCCACTCAATCACACATAAATCAATACATTATCATACTTTTCACAATTTTATAAATACAACACATACAAAATCATTCAATCAATCACATCAAATCACAATCAAAATCAGAGGTTCAAAGTCTTACAAATTCTTTCTTACCTTCAAGACAAAATCCTAGCTTAAAACCTTCTTTAATGGAAAACAAGAGCACAATCAAAATCTTCCCCTTTTATTATTCAAAAACATGAATTTACTCTTATATTGGCTGCTATATTCTTTTCTTTATTAGCCTCTAAGTTTTTTGAAAAACAAAATAATGTAGAGGAGGTTTTTATAGGCCAAGCCTTTTTTAAAACCCTTACTCATTAAAGAATTTATTTCCTTTTTAAATAAGGTATTTAATAAATATATAAATAAATAAATGATTTGAGATTTAAAAGAAATAAAATACAATACAATAAAATACCCTTGAATGCATTAACCCAAAATATTATATTCTATAAAATATATATAATAATAATAATAGTATAATAAAAATAACAGGTGTTACATCTTGATTCGCCTTAAGGTTTTCAGACTTCTAAATTTTAAATTTGACATCTATTTATCTATTTAAAGCCTCCAATTACATGAAATTAATATTTTACCTTATAAACCGACAAAAATACACAAAATTAAATATAGGTAAAACATAATTAATAATTCTTAATATATTACATATATACAAATATAAATTATAATATAAGCACAAAATAATATTTTTATCGCTTGATAATCAAACAATTTTTAATACTAATCTCTTAATAATATAGAGGGACTACAGAGCCGGTTTTAGAGTTTTAGGGGCCTTAGGCCAATTATTTTTAAGAGGTTTCTTTTTATTCTATAACTTCAATACTCAAATAAATATAAAATATCTCAAAATTTGTTCCATATTTGAATTTCATCAATAATTAAAAAGATCTTTAAAATTTTTAAAAACAAAACCAAAAAAATAGTGAAGAATTTTTTTTTTTTTACTTCCATTAGAACCATTACAAAAATAAACAATCAAATATGTAGAAATATACTATTTTCAAATAGAATATTTAGAATTGTAGCATATAAAAAGTTGAGAAGACAAATTGATAATCAAATCATGGATATGAACTTTATATTTCAAGAATCTATTTTTTTTCTTTTTTAAATGAACCAGCGAATGTAAAATTTTCTTTGTAAATAAGACGTCAAGAAGTTGTTTTATTTATTAATTTTTGAGATTATAAGGTTTTTAATAAAAATTAAAAAGAATACTAAAAGTCAAAGATTCAAACATTAAATAATACTAAAAGTCAAAGATTCAAACATTAAATAATTAGACTTTCTTAGAAAACTAAAAAGATAACATATTTTACTTTTTTTTGGAAAGACTAATAATGAATAAATTAATGGTTAAAAAATATTATTAATTGCATTTCTTTAACACTAATGTTAACAAATATAGATAGGCTTTCCTACAATACATAATTTAAAAAAGAAAACTTATTAATTAGAGAATTATTAAGAAAATACTAAAAAAGAAAGGCTTTTTTAAAATGAGTGATGATACAAGCATAAACTCTTGTACAAACTGATGTAATATTAATTTATTAGCTGAATGAAAATATAATATAATATAAATAAATTATATGGGTTAAGAGATATTTAATTCAACTAATAAATTAACGCCACATCAATTAACACAAAATAAATTTATACAAAAATTTGTGATTATCCCATATTTAAAGCCACGACTGAAAGACTAGCAACAATATTCATGGCAGCTCAAGGTTAAACTCTGTTTCCAGAGTTAAAAATCCGACCAAACCGGATCCGGTCGAAGCCCGGTCCGGTCGCGTAAGTGTATACCTAGAAAACCCCTCCCTCCACCTTCCAGAACATGTCTCTTGTTTGCCATTTATTTTTCCCGCCAAAACAACGAAAAGCAAAATTTGAGCAATTTCACAAACACCCTGCAACCGGCAACTCGGTGAGTCAACATTCGATCGAGATGTACGTAACTAACGGAGATAGCTTGAAATGCACGGCCGATACAAGCGAAATCGAAAACATCTTGGCCATATACTTCGCCGACAACGAGCTCTCGATAGACGAGGATAAGTTGATCCTCACCCTTGATCTCATTCGCTTCTTCTCTGTTTCTCCAGGCCTAGATCTCGCTTTGCAGGTCAACAAATCATCAATAGCTAATTTTCTTTAATTTTCAATTTTGTTGTTGATTAATTAGCTGTGTTAATTGATACGGATCAGGTGAAGGATGATGGAGGCGTGTTAATTTTGTCGCTTGATTTTCAGAAATTTCGAAAAATTTGTGATGTTGAGTTGTTTTTTGAAACTTTAGAAGAGAAACCTCGAATGACTCTCTCATGTATGAGTGCTGCAGTTCACAAGGTACAAGCTTTTTTAGCAGAACGGTTCTATTTTTTTTTTTAGATTGAGTTTTAGTGGAGCTAGAATATTTAGAACGCATTTGGTTTTGGAGCGCTTTTTTAAAAGTACTTTTCAAGTGCTTCTCTTAAAAGTAGTTCAAGTGCATTGTACATTTATTTTAGAATCTGTAACTATCAAATAATTCTTCAAAATAAATCTTAAGAGCTTTATACGTAAATTCTGAAAGTTACTTATGATTATTATCTCAATGAAACACAATTAGAAAATCACAAAAATCGTATATTTATTTATTTGAAAGTTCTTTTTGGGTGCCAAAATCACTTCCAAACAACTATTAGTTACTTGCATGTTGAAGCAGGTTCTGTTAATACAATGCAAGAACAAGTTGGAGGATAGCATGAAGATAAACATCCGTCCATACAATTATCCTGAATCTATGATTGCTTTGAAGAATTTGAAAGCAGCATATATTGGTAAATTTAAATTTGAATTCTGCGGACTTTTGTTATGTTAAGAGAAGGTCACAGGTCACATATTATTTGGTGAAATTACAGACAAGCTAGTATCCGTGCGCGGTACAGTTGTAAAAGCTGGCACAGTCAGGCCTTTGGTTGTACGGATGGATTTTGAATGCTTAAAGTGCAAATCTGAAATTCTGCGTATTTTTCCTGAGGGAAAATTTTCACCGCCATTAGTTTGCACATTACATGGGTGCAAGAGCAAAACATTTACTCCAATTCGTGCTTCTGCTAGGAAAATAGATTTTCAGAAAATAAGGTAAGCACCTTAATTCAAACTTTAAATTCAGTTGTTTCGTGAGTTTATTTAAAATGCAAAGCCATTCTCCATCATAACTTCTTGGGTTTAATTGTTTTAACTTATTTTGTTTATGTTACCTCCCCAGGTTGCAGGAGTTGCTAAAATCTCAGGACCATGAAGAAGGCCGAGTGCCACGTACAGTCGAATGTGAACTGTCTGAAGATCTTGTTGATGCGTGTATCCCTGGAGATGTTGTAACTGTTACTGGAATCATAAGAGTAATTAACAATTACATGGATATTGGTGGAGGTATAGTGAAGAGGGTTTTCTGATAGTTGTAAACATTGTTTACATCTTCATCCTACCCTGAAAACTTGTTATAGCCAATATCTGCATGCAATACTCATATTTTCATAAATCTTCACGACCTCTATTTATGTGTCTCTTTTATGTGCATTTTAACTTCCTAGGCAGCTAGATAAGGTCATTGATAAAGTGCTATATGTGATAATCTTAGTCAGCATGGTTCACCTAGAAGGGATGTCATGTAGAATCATGCTGCAAATTCATAAAACTGATATGCTACAGGCCTGTGTTATGCCATGTTAGAATGATGCTTCCGCAATGTTATGAATATTTCATTTTGTAACAAAGAATAATAAGTCATGCAATGATCGTCTCACTACATGATTAATGTGATTTCAGTTGGGGTTCTCAATGTCGAGATTTCTTAGGATACTTACTGGCAAAGTACATACTCTACCAAATGCAGAAATATATTAAACAATATGTACTTCAAGCTAAAATAGTTCATATATACAGATAGCATATCTTATAGTTATTTCCCATAAATATCATAGTGAGCGAAATTTGATCATTTTTCAGGTAAATCAAAAAGCAAAAGTCAAGGATTCTACTACTTGTTTCTGGAAGCTGTTTCCGTTAAAAATTCCAAGTCACAGTCTGATACTGAGGATTCGCAAGGTTCTAATTGCAATGCTAGAGCTTCAGAACAGGCTGATTTATTCTCGTTTTCTCCTAGGGATTTGGAATTTATTGTAAAATTCTCAGAGGAATCTGGTTCTGATATCTTCCAGCAAATAGTTCAATCTATATGTCCATCTATATATGGGCATGAACTTGTTAAAGGTAGACGTTATATGTTCAGTCTTTCCTCATTAGTTCTCTCTTTTTCTGGTACTGGTTTTATTTATCTACCTATCATTTCTTCTATTTTATAGCTTGCACATTATCTTTTGACTATGAATATGATGTTCTACCCCTTTGGGAAACATATAATGTATTGCTTTCTAGTGTGAAATTCTCCAACCAAAACTCCTTGTCCAAGCTTTTGAGGAAGGGGCATTATTGCTAAAATGAGCAAAAATATCAACATTTTGGAGAATTATTCGAGTTTAGATATGAAATTTAGTTGTTCTCATTTACTTGTTCTCGTCATTGCATGGCCTGGCGACATCTGCCATTATTCTTGGAATGGTTGTGATGCCAAGTAGCATGATGTGAGCCATTTGTTTAATGGTATACTACCTACTTTTGCTGCTTGCACTTTGAAAAACCCTTTGCTAGCAAGATATCAAGATTTGACTATTAGAATGGTATGTTTTTGTAACTTTATTGAATACTTACAGCCGGAATAACATTAGCACTTTTTGGTGGTGTACGGAAACATTCAATGGATCAGAACAAGGTTCCTGTCAGAGGAGACATCCATGTCATTGTTGTTGGTATGCTTCATTTTTTCTGCTGCTTTTGTTAAAAAGTTAAAATTGGATTCTGTTTTGCCTCACTTATAAATGGTTATAATAAAAATTTAACATCAAAAGTCCACATAAGCATGTTTCTGATATGGTGGACAAACTTGTTCACTGTTGGTCTTCATTTTGGTAGGTGATCCTGGTCTAGGAAAGAGCCAATTACTACAAGCAGCAGCTGCAGTTTCTCCTCGTGGCATATATGTGTGTGGTAATGCCACGACCAAGGCTGGTCTCACTGTTGCTGTAGTGAAGGATTCAGTGACAAATGATTATGCGTTTGAGGCTGGTAGACATTTACTTGCTTGTTTTTTAACTTGTGTGATGTTTTGGCTATTTTATTTGTCACCTTAAATCTATCTGGCAAAATAACATAGTGGATTCAACAGTTGTAAGAAAAATGGAGTACAAGACTATTATGAAATGTAGTCCCTTTCCCATCTTTCAAAATTTTCTAGTTTATTACTCCTAGAATTAGATATATGATTTAGGATAAAAATTAGATACCTGAATTCCTTTGTTGTTAGAAGTCTTTTGATATCATTGGTTTTTAGATGGCCTTGTAAAGGACTGGAAAAATTCATATAAGTATTGTGATTTTGGATGTTTTGTGGCCAAAGGTTGTAATGAACTGGTGAGAACACTAATTGACTTGGCTCAGGAGGCTCATGTGATGGTTTTGAACTTCTTAATGGATGAACTCTGTCACTAAAACATGGTGTTGCAGAGGAAATCATAACGTCTTTGTATCTAATATCATAAAAATATTCCATTTGAAAGTTTACCCATGTTTGTGACAATTAAGTTTTGAATAGGTGCCATGGTACTTGCTGATAGTGGCTTATGCTGTATTGATGAGTTTGATAAAATGTCTGCTGAACACCAGGTTTGTCCTGAAAGCTTTTCATTTTTTATTTATATCTCCAAGTATTGAGGCTAGAATTTACTTTTGTTGCCTTAATGTAATTACTTCAGGCCCTATTGGAAGCCATGGAACAACAGTGTGTCTCTGTGGCAAAAGCTGGACTTGTAGCAAGTTTATCAGCACGAACGTCAGTCTTGGCAGCAGCAAACCCTGTTGGTGGTCATTATAAGTAATCTTTTAGTACTATTATTCAGTTCTTATTTTTCATGGATGAATATTTTATGTGAAAATGGAAGTATTTAGTGTTTTGCCTAAAACTATGATAATACATTTTAATATCACTGCAAATTATTATTCCTTTCCTGGGTTACTTGAAACTGAGAAAATATAACCATTCTTATTTTTTGTTATTCTGATGTTTCTACTGTTTTATTCAAATTCTCCAGTTCACTATGTCCAGTAACGTTTGTCTGTAATGACTTTAATGAAAGAGCTCTATTCTGAATATTCTCTATCCATGAACCATATTGAAACTCATGTTACGTAGCAGAAGAATGGTCATAGGGTTTCCTTTAAATTACATGGTATTTTATATAAAGGTTATAATTGGCAATTTGAATTTCCTAATTGCAGCCGTGCAAAAACAGTGAACGAAAATTTGAAAATGAGTGCAGCTCTTCTCTCGCGATTCGATTTGGTTTTCATTTTACTTGATAAGCCTGATGAACTACTGGATAAGAGAGTTTCAGAGCACATCATGTCAGTAAGTGCTTCAATCTGGAAACTTTATACTGGCACATACTACTGAGTGGCGAGGAAGTCTGTCTAAAGTTTAGATATTTTGCCATTACACACACATATGAATATATGAGTCCGCTTTTAGTAAGCGTTCCATTACTTTAATATAAAAGATTAAAAAAAATACAGATTTTAATATACTATAAGACAAAATACGCTGCATTGGATTGTGTGTTTTTTGTCTTTTAACTTATCCGGATCGCTTATTGAAAAATTACTCTATATGTATATGGGTGTTTCAGGTACAACACAAACTTTTTGTAATCTTTGACATTCACAGTGTAATATTGATTGGGTGTCTCTCTTGCAGCTTCATTCTGGATATCAAGAACATTCGTCAGCTGTCAAAAAACCAAGGACAGGTACTGTGTTTTCAACTTTCTAAATATTCTAGATATTGAATTACTCCAAATTGACTTGGAATTGTTACGTTTACAAAATATGCCTTATTTCTTTGTGAAATGCAGCCTATCACAATACTGGAGGGTTAGATTTAAGTGTAAAAAGTGGTTCTCTCGTTTCAAAGTTGAGACTTGACCCAAAGAAGGATGGTGATTTTCATCCATTACCTGCTCCACTTCTTCGCAAATATATTGCTTATGCAAGGACTTTTGTATTCCCAAGGTGACTTGTTAATGAAATCTCTACATGCATTCTCTACCCTGAAATGTATAGAAATATCTTCACAAGTAATAGTTTAATTTATCTACATGTGTCAGGATGACCAAACCGGCAGCTGAAATATTACAGAAATTTTACTTAAAACTGAGAGACCATAATACGTCAGCTGATGGTACACCAATAACAGCAAGGCAGCTTGAGAGTTTGGTCAGACTGGCAGAAGCCCGGGCAAGGCTAGATTTGAGAGAAGAAATAACAGCTGAAGATGCTTTGGTGAGTTATCTGACTAGAAAATGGTCTAGCAATGTTTGTTCTAGCTGAATGGTCATTTGAACGTACTTCTCATAAAAATTTAAATCTGTGGATTGAAATCTAAATTAGCTTTTTAGCAAACTTACAGGGGACGCTTAAGTACTTTGTGAACTATAAACTACTAGGATCTCCAATAATCATTTGAGAAATGATCATAGAATCTTCTGTATCAAATTTAAAACCAAAGCTTCTTAAAACAAATTAGATATACAGCGAAATTTAGGTGAAATTGAGGAAAAAAATGGTAAGATTAAATTAGAAGATGATCTAGTGAGCGTAAGTGCTCACCATAGGATGAGCACCTGTACACAAGGCAGAATTTTGTGACTCTCTGTAAATAGTGTTTAGGTTATGGATTAACCAGACAATGTCATGTGGTAATGTCACTTATCATAAGGTGAGCTCCATCATCCAGTAGATCATTCTTCAGATCAAATTAACTGCTTTTGTTCTGCACTTTTAGGTGTGACGCAATCCTAGAACATGTTTGAATTTGACAACTACAATCTCACTTGAAATCTGCAGATAACAAGTACTTATTTGAAGTCTTCAGCTAAACAATTCACCATACCTAGAATTTCATTTAAGTGAAAAAAAGTAAAGCTTTTGACTCTTCTATAGTTCTATTATTTTATTTGAGCATCTATTTGCAGGAGGTGGTCGAAATAATGAGAGAATCCTTGTATGATAAGTACGTTGACGAGCATGGTTCTGTGGATTTTGGTCGAAGTGGGGGAATGAGTCAACAGAAAGAAGCCAAACGGTTTTTAAGTGCCCTCAATAAGCAATCAGAGTTGCTGCAGAAAGACAGCTTTTCTATTTCTGTATGCACCCATTCTTTTTCTGGCATTTCTAGAAATAAGTTTTGCCCCATCAATATGAAGTCATCCATGTAGGTACTTGCTTTACTGCAGGAAATATACAGTTTGGCCGATAGGATTGGCCTAAGAGTTCCTGATATCGATATATTTGTGGATAACTTAAACACTGCTGGTTTTCTACTAAAGAAAGGGCCAAAGACATATCAGGTATTGTAGTATTGTCGTCTCCGCAGCTCCTAACAAATAACTAGACATTCCATCAAAGAATGGAAAATGATTACAAATATCAATAAATAAAGAAAATATATTGAATTTAAGCCAAAAGGAGAAAGAATTTCCTCAATGGTAGCGTTTTCCCAAACCGTATCTTTTTTCCTTTTACCTTTTTTTTTGGTTCATTTTATATGGAAATATTATAGCCAACTGAATATGGGAATCCACCGTTCTGGCACCTTTGGCCACCTGATCTTTTAGCTTAGTTATATCCCAATTACTTAACGTTCATGTATATATTGCTCGACAATGGATCTTTTATCTTAACTTCTAACTTACTAATTTTTAATATTCACCATAGATGATGCTTTCTATTGCAGGTGCTGTCATCATCTTACTCCCGGAGTCAACCATCTTCTAGATCAAGATGCTGAAGTTGAGAGGCATAAAAGGCAGGTTAACTTTTTATCTTTCTAGCTGTCTTCAGAAGTTTCAATACATGCTTTCGACGTATGATTACTGTAGTTCACCTTCTGCCAAAACATGGATTTGCTGACTTATTTTGAGCCCTCATGTATTTTTCAACTGTAAATATTTGCAAGAGACGATCCATGTCATGTGCATATAAAGAGTCAGAATTGAACGAAGCAAAAAACTTGGGTGGTAATAGCTATTCCTCCGAATTTTATATTTTTAATGGTTAGTTGGGCAGACCCAAGCAAAACTCGGAAGCCTCAGCTGCTTTCTTTCTCTCTTTCCTTCTGTCATGCTTGGCCTGTGAGGCATGCTTTCTTGTAAACATCTGTGAATGCATTTCCATATAGATCTTTTTACACTTCGTTTTATTTGGCAGTATTTCATGCTCTTCTATGCCAGCTACAATTTCTAAAGCTTTCCCAAAGAAGGCAGCCCTTACCCATATGTCAGCCAGTATCCAATAGCCCTTAATTTGGTTTCAGAGGTGCGGCGAATCGGATTCTGTGTTAATACATCACACCTTTCCTCGATTTCTTTCCAAAGTAAAAATGATTCTCCTGGTTTTCTAGCCAATGAAATCCTGTTTGCAAGGCTTCCGTATGTGGACACTGGACACGTTAGGGTAAAAGCCAGTTTCTTTCATTTTCTCATTATTTTATTTGCTTCTTCAAAGTTAAACCAATTCCATTTCTACAATATCTTTCGACCGTATATTTCGAGCAATAATGGCGCCATTTGATATTGTTGCTCGACAGTTATAATTTAAAAATTATATTCTTCAAGTGTTTAATAAATGTTAATTATTATGGTTTAAAAACTTAGTTGATTTGTTCTATTATTTTTATGTTGAAAATCTATGATATTTTTATTATTTTTGTCAAAATTATTATTTAAAAGTCATATTTATCTATTATATTAATTTTTATTTTGTAAAATTCTTTTTTTTTAACACCAAATAAGGCTCATATCAACTTTCTCCCTCGAGTCTCTCAAGCATAAAAATGAATGAATTAATAGTATGTTTATTTGTGGGATTGAGGAATTGAAATTTAAAATGAGAATAATTGACGGCGTTTACTTATTAAAATAGAAATAGAACTGGAAATGAAACATGTGGGACTAATATATTTTTAGGATTAAGGAACGGAAACTTGATTCCTATGGAGTTGGGAATTAAGTTCCCATTTCATTTTACCCACTCAAATTTTATAATTCTACTTTTGTCCTCAATTAAAATATTATTGTTATTGTTATTATTCTTATTCTTTTAATTGTTGTTGTTGTTGTTATCGTCGTCCTCATTGTTATTATTATTATTATTAACGAAAAATAGGTAAATTTAACCCAAAAAAATCTATAAAGTATATTCGATATCTAATCCATAGTATCGAAATATTACATAGTTAGTCGAAATACTTAACACTAAAACAATGGAACTATTAGGTGAAACATCCTAACCATAAAATGAGAAAGTTTAATGAATTATACATACAATCAAACTAAACAAAAAAAGGATAAAAAAAGGAAACTGTAAGGAATATTTAGTATTAATCTATAATACTAAAATATTGCAGGGGATGTTTGTTCTTTTAACTTAGTGACTTAATTGATTTAGGAGCTTGTTTTTTGACTTAATGATTCGGTTAACTTAATTTCAATAAGTTAAGTCATTAAGTCTGTTTTTTTTTCAACTTAATAAAATTTCTCAATCATTAAGTTATTAAGTCAATTATTTTAGTTTTTTACTTAATCTAAAAAGTCTAAATGATATCATTAAAAAATATTCTCCAAAATATCCCTATTTAATTAATTAATTTTCATCTTTACCTAAATAAAATTTAATAATTAGCATTATTACCAATCTCTATAACTTGTAATAATATAGTGGTAGGCAATTATTATTTTTATCTTTTCTATTTTCTTTAAATAAGCATTATTTATTTTCATAACTTTTTATGAATATTTTTTCATATAAAAACATCATGAAATATAATAAAATTGATCAACATGTACTAATTTAGAATATAAAGGATTGTATTCAATTGAACTTGATTTATTTATGATAACATATCATCTTATTTAAGTTCTTTAAGATATTTATTGTTTGTTTAACATTTACAATTAGTAAAGGTATAAATTTAAAAACGCTAGTTTTTAGATTTTTTTAAGTTAAAAAACAAACAACTTAATATTATTTGTAGCAATTAAAAAAAAACATATCATTTAGATTTACACATTCAATTTTATTCAGAATTCACATTAATTCAAGTCCATTTAAATTTCAGAAAAAAAAAACTGCTACCTTAATTTAATAAGTTAAGTCATTATATCTGTTTGTTTTTTCAACTTAATGAAATTTTTTATCATTAAGTTATTAAACCATTTTTTAAATCTTTTTACTTAATCTAAAAGGTCTGAATAATATCATTAAAATATATTCTTTAAAACATCTCTATCGAATTACTTAAATTTCATTGTTACCTAAATAAAATTTAATAATTAACAATATTACCCTTCTCTATAACTTGTAATAATATAGTGGTAGGCTATTATTATTTTTATCTTTTTATTTTCTTCAAATTAGCATTATTTATCTTCATAATTTTTTATGAACATTTTTAATATATAACTATCATAAACTACAATAAAATCGACTAACGTAACTAATTTAGAATAACAGAGGATTGTATTGAATAGTAATATCTAACTCATAATATTGAAATGTTACCTAGTTAGTCAAAATATTCAACACAAAACTAGTGAATCTATTAGATGAAACATTAGAACTACAAAATATGAAAGTGTAATGAAATATAGAACTCAAATCTAACAAAAAAAATTAAAAATCATATGTGGCTAGAATATTGCCTAATTAGTTAGAATATTTAACATAAAGCTAGTGGAATTATTAGGTGGAACATTAGACCCATAAATTGAGAAATTTTAATGAATTGTAGGAATAAATCAAGGGTAAAAATATCCATAAACCATATTTGGTAGCTAACTTGGAGTATTTAAATTTTATCTTAGTCGGAATACTTAATATAAAACGAGTATAAATATTATGTGAAATATTGGAACCACAAGATGAAAAAGGATAATGAAATGTAGGAATAAATTAAAAAAAACTAAAAAAAGAATCTACAAGCATATTTGGTGACCAACCCATAGTACTGTAATATTACCTATTTAGTTAGAATACTCAACATAAAGCTAGTGGAACTATTAGGTGAAACAATAGAGCCATAAAATAATAAAATTTAACAAAATGTAGGAACAAATCTAACCAAATAGAAAAGTCTATAATATAAACTTGGAATTTAACCCATTTCATTGGAATGTTACATTGTTAATTGGAATATGTAACAAAAAAATTAGTTGAAACATTATAACCAGTAATAGAGAAAGTTTTACCAAAATTAAGAATTAATTGAACGGTAATAGAAATTATAGATCTTGACTTGGAATCTAAGTTAAATTATTGGAATGTAACGATAGTCGTAGGAATTATACAAAAAGAAAAAAATAGTCAAATATTTACTATAAACGAAAAAGTATAACCAAAATAAATAAAAAAACATAATAAATGAACTTGGAACAATTACCCTACTCCATTTTGTTATTTAACCAAATTATTTGGAATGTAGTTATTTAATAGTTTTTTTAATGTTTTCTTCGAATTTAATTTTTTCAAATATTTTGCAGCATTCCATTATCTTTATGATAATTATTTGTACATTTTTCTCTGTCATTTTTTTAATTTTTTTCAGGTACAATATTAATTAAATAAAAATAGATAAAATCTACAACCAGTAGAATGACCAAGAATTATTATAGCCAACTAAAGATGGGAATCTATCGATCTGATTTCAAACACCTTTGACCACCTGACCTATTACCCCATATTTTTTTGGTACATTAAAGAGCCTAAACAAGCTACGCAATCACATGGCGAGGGATCAAGATCCTTAAGCCATCATATAAAGCCAAGCAGAGACCCCAACAAGGGGAGAAGCAAAAGTGTGGATTCTTAAAGGAAGCTTGAGAGCATGACAAGGCATAAAATCCGCCACAAAGTTCGACTCCTTGTAAATATGAATTGTGCAAGCACTATCAGTGTATGAATATCACGAATGCCAACCTCCCAAGCTAGCAAAAGCCCTTGATAAATTCCCCGTAATTTAGCCATTGTCACTAAGCGCACACCAAGATTAATGCTGAAACCTGTCAGCCTGTTGAACCATGTGACTCAAAATGCTGCAGATTTTCAGTTGAAGGAGTCAAGAGTCAGTTAAATTATGTCCTGTTCTTTATGCTATTTTTTTGGTAGATATTTATGCTTTCTTGTAGCAAATTTCTTTGCAATATTAGTTATGCATCTGCTGTATAAATAATGATCTTTATGCTCAATAAAAGTTATCAGATTTCCCTCTCATATCTTCTCTATAATTGTTCTAATACTAAGGTATCAGAGCATTTAATCTTAAGGGATCTGTGAGATTTAAAAACCCAGAAGAAAAACACAAAAACACATACAACCACCAAATAACCTTCATTTACTTTACAAAAGCAAAGAACCTAAAAACAAGCCAAAATGCAATCAGAAATCGGTTCTTTCACTTCTATTACACCACTTGTATTTGATGGAACAAATTATGAGATGTGGGTTGTCCAGATGGAAGCCTATCTTGATGCTAATGATTTATAGGAAGCAGTTGAAGAAGATTATGAAATCCTTCCTTTGCCAAACAATCCAACGGTTGCACAAATGAAGAATCACAAAGAAAGGAAGCTAAGAAAATCCAAAGCTAGATCAATTTTGTTTACTGTTGTTTCTCCTCTTATTTTCAATAGAATAATGACGAAGAAAACAACTAAAGAGATCTGGGATTTCTTGAAGCAAGAGTACGAGGGAAGTGAGAGGATCAAAGGAATGCAAGTACTCAATTTGGTTCGAGAATTCGAGATGCAAAGGATGAAAGAATCGGAAACAATTAAAGATTATTCAGACAAGCTTCTTAGTATTGCCAATAAGGTAAGACTACTTGGTGCCGATTTTTCCGATTCTAGAATTGTTCAAAAAATTCTTGTAACAATTCCTGAAAAATTTGAAGCTACAATCACTTCCCTAGAAAACACAAGAAACATGTCAACGATCACCTTGGCAGAATTATTGCAAGCACTGCAGGCTCAGGAACAAAGAAGGCTCATGAGGCAAGAAGGTTCTGTAGAAGGAGCTTTGCTGGCCAAAACATAGAACAACCATGGTGGCAAGTACAAGAAGAACAAGTCAGTAAATTCAAGCAACAATAGTGTTAGCACTTCAGGTGGCAGCAAAAAATCTCAAGATTTTCCACCGTGTCCTCATTGTTAAAAAAAAAATCACCCGCAAAAGAAGTGTTGGTGGAGGCCAGATGTAAAATGCAACAAGTGCGGTCAGTTAGGGCACATGGAGAGGATCTGTAAATCGCAACAACAACAACAAAGTGAAGCAAAAGCGGCGATAGAACATCCTCAAGAAGAACAGCTTTTTGCGGTGTCTTGCTTTGCCACTACAAGCTCCACAGAAAGTTGGTTTATTGATAGTGGTTGTACAAGCCACATGACGTATGACCAAGAACTCTTCAGAGATCTTGATACAACTTTTATCTCCAAAGTCAGCGTTGGGAATGGAGCATGTATAGTTGTAAAAGGCAAAGGCACAGTTGCAATTGAAGGTTATACAAGTTTGAAACTCATCTCTGATGTTCTATATGTTCCTGAAATTAATCAAAACTTATTGAGTGTTGGTCAGCTGCTGGAAAAGGGTTACAAAGTTCTATTTGAAGACAAAAATTGCACGATCAAAGATGTAGAAGGCAGGGAGTTATTCAAAATTCAAATGAAAGGCAAAAGCTTTGCCTTGAATTTGATAGAAGAAGAGCAAGCTGCAGTACACAAGGAAGAAAATTGCACTGTGCTTTGGCACAAGAGGCTGGGGTATTTTCACCATGATGCTTTACTTTATATGAAAAGGAATAATCTTGTGGAAGGTCTACCTGATTTGGAAGACGAGTTGCCTGTATGTGCAGCATGTCAATATGGGAAGTAAACAAGGCTGCCCTTTCCGAAAAACAATGTCTGGAGAGCATCCCACAAGTTGCAATTGGTGCATACAGATGTGGGAGGACCTCAGAAAACACCATCATTGAATGACAGTATTGAGCACCAATTGACAGCACCTTACACCCCGCAACAAAACGGGGTCGTGGAAAGAAAAAATAGAACAATAATGGAGCTGACAAGATGCTTACTTCATGAAAAAGACTTGCCAAAGAGGTTCTAGGCGGAGGCCGCAAATACAGCAGTATTCTTATTGAATAGGCTGCCATCAAAAGCTCTTCCGGAGAAGACTCCATTTGAAGCTTGGTATGGCTTCAAACCAAAGTTGTTAAATTTGAAAACATTTGGTTGCTTTTGTTTCTCTTATATTCCTCAGGTTAAAAGAGACAAGCTGGATAAGAAAGCAGAACCAGGAATCTTTATAGGCTACAACTCAACATCAAAAGCTTATAGGATTTATTTGCTTCAAAGCAACAAAGTCATTGTTAGTAGAGATGTTCAATTCTTTGAGTCAGAGAATTGGAGTTGGGAAAATGAAAAGCAACCTAACAAGCAACCTGAGATTCAAATGGAAATTGATGATGATGTGGATGATCAACCAGTTAGAGGAGCCAGATCACACTCGGAAATTTATCAGAGATGTAATGTTGCCGTGATGGAACATGCAGATTACAAAGATGCTGCTACTGATCAGAAATGGATAGTTGCAATGGAGGAGGAGCTCAATATGATTGAAAAAAAATCAAACATGGGAGTTGGCTGCCAGACCTGAACACAAGAAGGCTATATGAGTTAAGTGGGTTTATAGAACCAAGCTCAATCCTGACGGTTCTGTAAACAAGTATAAGGCGAGGCTTGTCGTTAAGGGATATGCTCAGATGTTTGGGGTGGATTTTTCTGAAACGTTTGCTCCTGTCGCTAGATTGGATACCATAAGGATGTTAATGGTTCTTGCTGCACAAAAGAGCTCGATTATTCACCAAATGGACATGAAGTCAGCTTTTTAAAATGGTCACTTGGAGGAGGAAATTTTTGTAGAGCAACCTGAAGGATTCGTAGTTCAATGACAAGAGGAGAAGGTGTATCGACTGAAAAAGGCATTGTACGGTTTAAAACAGGCCCCAAGGTCATGGTACAGTAGAATTGATGCACACTTGATAAGCTTAAGCTTTGAAAAAAGTCTAAGTGAATTTACTTTATATATCAAGAAGGTTGATGCTGAAATACTTGTGGTATCCTTGTATGTTGATGATTTACTTGTCACAGGAAGTAATAAGGAGCTCACGAACAAGTTTAAAGAAGGAATGAAAGATGCATTTGAGATGACTGATCTTGGGAGAATGTCATTTTTCCTTGGCATGCAGGTGTAGCAAAATCAAAATGAAATCTTTGTAAGTCAGACTAAATATGCAAAGGAGATCCTTAAAAAATTCAAAATGGAGGATTGCAAGCCAACAACAACTCCAATGAATCAAAAGGAGAAGTTCAGCAAAGAAGATGGAGCTGAAAAAGCTGACGAAGGGCTGTACAGAAGCTTAATAGGCTGCCTAATGTACTTGACTGCAACCAGGCCAGACATTATGCATGCTGTAAGTTTGCTGTCAAGATATATGCATTGTGCTAGTGAGATTCACTTTCAGGCAGCAAAAAGAATCCTCAGATATGTCAAGGGCACTGTTGATTATGGAATCAGGTTCCATCAAGTCAAAAATTTCAAACTTCATGGCTATTCTGATAGTGATTGGGCTGGAAGTTTAGATGACATGAAAAGTACTTCAGGTTACTGTTTCAGCTTTGGTTCTGGAGTATTCTCATGGTGTTCAAAGAAACAAGAAGTCATAGCACTGTCAATGGCGGAAGCAGAGTACATAGCTGCTGTATCAGCTGCAAATCAAGCTCTATGGCTCAGAAAACTCATGGTTGATTTGCACATAGAGCAGAAGGAGAGTACACAGATTTTGTTGATAGTCAAGCTGCAATTTCAATTGCTAATAATCCAGTGTTTCATGGAAAAACAAAACATTTCAAGATAAAATTTTATTTTCTAAGAGAGGTGCAAAAGCAAGGAGAGGTGAAGCTGATTCATTGCAAGACAGAGAATCAACTTGCTGATTTTCTAACAAAATCTCTTCCTAAAGCAAGATTTGAAATTCTCAGACAAAAGCTTGGCATATGCAGCCTTAAAGTCAAGGAGGAGTGTTGAACCATGTGACTCAAAATGCTGCAGATTTTCAGTTGAAGGAGTCAAGAGTCAGTTACATTATGTCCTGTTCTTTATGTTATTTTTTTGGTAGATATTTATGCTTTCTTGTAGCAGATTTCTCTGCAATGTTAGTTATGCATCTGCTGTATAAATAATGATCTTTATGCTCAATAAAAGTTATCAGATTTCCCTCTCATATCTTCTCTATAATTGTTCTAATACTAACACAGCCACTCACCATTGTTGTTTCGAATTAAGACCCCTGTCTCAGCAATGCCTGAGCTTTTTCTAGAGCCATCAATATCCAATTTGAAAACTCCATCAGGAGGTGAACTCCAATGCAGCCATTTATTAAATCTAACAGCTTCCAAACGAATTTCCGAGCGGCTAATCATTTGGATCCCAGCTTGCTCTTGAATTGATGTCTAAAATAATGTTCTGGGTGCTATTATTATTACTATTGTTATTCAAGAAAATAGCTTGGTTCCTCCATAACCACAGCCTTCAAACTGCCGCTGCAAAAATATAATTCCATTCAATATTTCTTTCAAGCCCTTTAGCCTTGCTCAAATTAAAAATGATCCAATTTTCCGTACTCATTTTAAAGAACTACTCTCTGCAAGCAAGAGGCAGCAGCAACACCAAACTTTCTTGGCGCGGAGACAATCACGGAGAACATGTGTAGACATTCTCCACAGTGCAGTCACACCGAGAGCACTGCAAATCTGTAATAATGTGCCTCTTATACAGAAAATCTTTAGTCTTCAATTTGTCTTTATAGCTAATCACAAGAAGGTGCGAATAAATTGAGGGCCATTCCATTCCATATTTTATCGAATCAAAGTAGGTTCTATAATGGACCAAGAAGCCAATTTCATACTGAAAGCCCCAGTGTTGGAATGAGTCCAATATAAAATGTCATCTTTTTCATATCTACTAGGGAGCTTGGAGGCAGCAATTTTCAACAGAACATTGTTAGAAAGTAATCTTTCGAACAAAAGCCAATTCTAATGCCCTCGAAGAACTTCTTGAAGAAACTTGTTTTCATTTTTTAAAATAAAACTTTATACATTGAGAGTTATTTATAGATGTAGAGGCTACATTATTTCAAAGATTACATATGTGAATATAGAAGGAAATGTGTCAATCCGTTCGGCGCAGATCATATTTTTGATAAGTGCAGTTATCCGTTTGACAAGTGCGGATTATGTCTTTGAAAACTTCCTTTAATGCCGTTTTATTTGACATTCTCAACACTTCTCACTCCAAATCTCCCCCAGAGACTTCCAAAGATGAGAGCTATACTTAGTGGGAAGCTCACGAGGGAGACTATTTTGATCAGTGCCATACTCGGTGCAAAGAATCTTAACCCAAAAAATTATTCGAATTTGAAACCAAGCCCCAACCAATCCTCATGAACAGTACCGAGTTCATTGACTTCAGATTTTTGACACCCAATTGGCCATAAGCTTTAGGCAAACAAACAGATCCACAATTAACTAAACTGGTTTTTCCTTCATCCTTTTTACCACTCTAGATAAAACGTGCACATGTTCGATTAATTTTAGCTTGGACACTAGCTGGCAACTTCGTAGTCTGCATAGAGTACACGGGGATAGCTTGCAATACCGATTGAGTGAGCATAATTCGCAAGGGATAAATTGAGTCAATTCCAGCCTGAAAGCCTCTGCCCCACTTTATCTAAAACTGCTCGGTAATTGTTCTTCTCCACTCGAGAATGAAGAAGGGGCATCCCTATATAGTTACCCAAACTTTTCGTGACAGTAAAACCTAAACCGTTGCCGATCCTACAAGCCTCTACCGAAATAACATTTTTAGAAAGGAAAATTTGGTTCTTTTTTTTATTCATCTTTTTACTAGAACTCACACAAAAGGTATCAAGAACCTCATTGATAACTGTACCCTGCTCCACAGAGGCCTCTGCCAAAAGAATAAGGTCGTCAGTGAAAAAAAAGATGAGTGATGGGGTACCTTTGCGGCTAAGGCAAATTGGCTTTCATTTACGACCCCTCACGACTTGGTTAATACCATGGCTATGGAGCTCAATGCACAACATAAAAATTTAGGAAGAGAGTAGATCACCCTGTCTAATTCCTTAGGACAGAGAAAAAGAATCCATGAACTCCTCATTCCAAAGGATTTGCGTAGACACAGAGGTGATGCATTCCATAATTACCCGGATGAGATCAATAAGAAGACCTACCAGGCATAAAGTCTCATAAATAAAAGTTCAATTAATTCTATCATAAGCCCTCTCAAGGTTCATCTTGATCAACATGCTTCCTTTTTTCCCATTATTCCTTCTCATTGAGTAAACAATTTCCTAGGAGACCACAATGTTCTCCGTAATATGTCTACCAGGCATGAAGGTGGTTTAAGTAGGACCAATGTGGTTTGGTAGCAGAGACTTCAATCTATTAGCCATCAATTTTGTAACAGTCTTATAAACAGCTGTACACAAGCTTATCGGGTGATAGAGTTTAAGATTGTTAGGGTTCAGGGCTTTTGGGGATAAATACAATGAGCGTGCTGTTGATCTCTAATGGGATTCTCCCTTTATTAAAAATCTACTTAATAAGCTTGCACACTGAAGGTCCCACTAGATCCCATTGGGACTGAAAGAAAATTGCATGGCGGTCGTCAATACCTGGTGCTTCCATAGGAGGCATACCGAAAATGGTATTCTTAATTTCTATATCAAGCATATCTTGCCCAAGGGCTTCCGCTGATTTTTTTTCTAGTGCAGGAAAAGTCAAAGTGACAAGATAAGGAATATTCTCATCATTATCTTTTTGTATAGAGCTCAGAGAAGAACTTAACAGTGTGCTTTTTAGTCTCCACTTTATAATGCAGGCATTGCTGTATTTGGTTTTTAATCACTTCAATACAGTTTCTGCATCTTCTCTGAATAGTGTTACGATAGAAATATTTGGTATTTTTGTCTCCCGAAGTAATCCAATCCCTCCTCTTTTTTGGTACATAACAATTCTTCTCGAGTAAGGAATATCTCCAAATCACCTTTAACCTTTTCTTCGAGTTCAAATAGTCTTCTAAAGCTAGGATTCTCGAAAGCCCTCTGTATCCCATTTCTAGCTGGCAAAATCTTTTTCTTTTCAAAACTGCTACCAAATACCTCTTCACTGACTCACCTTGTCTGCAAAATCTTTAGCTGAATTAATAAAAATCCGTGCCACAATTCCAACAATTAGACATGAACTCCTTAAATCTAGCATCCATTAGCTTGTCAAAGTCGGTGGCCACAAGGCAAATTCAAGTTGGCTTTGACAAGCCGGCCAAAGAAAATGTTAAAAAGTTTTGGTGCCGTCCAAAGAAAAAAAAGAAGAAGTTGGCAACAACATTTGAAATATATATATATATATATATTAATTTAATAGTAATTTTTTTTGGCTATAAAAGGGAGAGCTCCCTAATTCATTAGCATCCAATTCCATCAAGAGAGAAATATTACTTTCTTTTAGTGTTGAGAGTATTAAGAGTTTAATAAACTCTTGAGTGTCTAGTGAATGAGAGATTGGGTGTATTGGGGTTTTGGGTAGTGAGTTAAAATATTACAATACTCGTAATCCTTATTTCACTAGTGAAATATTTTCCTTCTGTTTTCGCCCATGAACGTAGACTAAAAGCCGAACCACGTAATTTCTAGTGTCCTCTATTGTGCTTGTTCTTTATTTTCTTACAATTTCAACTTAGCTGCGATCCTACTTCACCCACCAATTTCCTAATAGTGGTATCAGAGCTATTGGTTGTATTTTTGGAGTCGGGTACTGTTCACGTAAGGGGTATTATTCACGTATACGGTACTGTTCACAAGAAACGGTGGGAGCGATCCAATAATTTTTGCGGTGCAAAACAAGTAATAGTGGTGTGAGTAAAACAACTTTGTGGTTTTGTACATGTCTAGGAAAGTTCTGTCACAAAGGCGATAAGGGCTTAAGGAGTCTGGGTTTTAGGTGGGACCATTGTGACCCCTCCAGTCTTTCCTGGGAACTTTCCTGGTGTGCATTCTCACACATACTCACAATTATTCAAGGTGGTATACTAGCTTGTGTGCGGTATTTATCAATAAAATGGCGGCAAAGTATGAAATTGAGAAATTTAACGAAAACAATTTTTCGTTGTGAAAAATGAAGATGAAAGCTGTATTGAGGAAAAATAATTGCTTGGCAGCAATTGGAGAAAGGCCCATGGAAATAACTGATGACAAGTGGAACGAAGTAGATGGCAACGCCATTTCTGATCTACACTTTGCACTTGCAGATGGAGTATTATCTAGTGTGGCAGAGAAAAACATAGCGAAGGAAATATGAGATACTCTTACAAAATTGTACGAGGCCAAGTCACTACACAACAAAATCTTCTTAAAGGGGAGACTTTATACTCTTCAAATGGCGGAATCTACAATGGTGACCGACCACATCAACACCTTGAAGACTCTATTTTCACAACTCACAACGTTGGGTCATAATATAGAGGAAAATGAACGTGCAGAACTTCTACTTCAAAGTCTACTAGATTCGTATTATCAACTCATCATCAACCTGACGAACAACAATCCAGTGGATAGTCTAGTTTTCGACGATGTTGCAGCCTCCGTATTAAATTAGGAAAGCAGGCAAAAAAATAAGGAAAACAAACAAGCAAGTTCGCAGCAAGCGGAGGCGCTATTGGTGACGAAAGGGAGATCAACATAAAGTGGCCCCAGTGGGAGTCAAAGTCATGGTAGATCAAAATCTAGAAGTAAGAAGAATGTTAAATGCTACAACTGTGGCAAGAAAGGACACGTCAAGAAAGAGTGTTGGAGTAACCAGAAGAGAAAAGAGGGCAAAGAACCTGAGTCATCAAATGCTCAGGGCTGTGTAGCAAGTACCTCAGATGATGGCAAAATTCTTTACAGCGAGGCAACAACTGTTTCAGAAGGCAGAAAACGACTGTCTGATGTCTGGCTTATAGACTCAGGAGCTACCTGGCACATGACTTTTCGGAGAGAATGGTTCCACATATATGTACATATCTCAGGAGGATCTGTATATATGGGTAATGATCATGCTTGAGAGATCGCTGGTATTGGTACTATTAAAATAAAAATATTTGATGGTACAATTCACACAATTAGAGAGATACAACATGTCAACGGCCTGAAGAAAAATCTATTGTTTTAATGGATAGTCATGGGTACAAAACTCCTGTGGATAATGAAATTATGAAAATCGTTAAAGGCGCGCTTGTATTGATAAAGGCAGACAAGATCGGTGCTAATCTATCCATGCTTAAAAGAGAAACACTACAGGAGGCTGATGCGTGTGTCACATCAAATGGAGAAGAGTCAACGATGATGTGGCATCTCAAACTTGGTCACATGTCAGAACAAGGTTTGAAGATTCTCTCTGAACGAAAATTGCTTCCAGGGCTCAAATCGATAAGTTTACCATTTTATGAGCATTATGTTATAAGTAAGCAGCATAGATTAAAATTCAGTAGATCTATTGCTAGAAGTTAATGCATTCTAGACTTGATTCATTCTGATGTTTGGGAATCACCGGATATATCATTGGGAGGTGTAAAGTACATGGTGACTTTCATTGATGACTATTCTAGAAAATGTTGGGTGTATCCAATTAAGAAAAAGTCAGATGTATTTTCAGTGTTTAAAGAATACAATGCGCGGGTGGAACTTGAATCTGGTAAAAAGATCAAGTGCTTGAGGACGGATAATGGTAGAGAGTATACAGACGACGAGTTTCTTGCTTTCTGTAAGGAAGAAGGTATTCAGAAGCAGTTCACGGTGGCATACACTTCTCAACAAAATAGAGTGGCAGAGCGAATGAACAGAAATCTTACAGAACGAATAAGAGCTATGTTAAGGACTGCTGGTCTACTCAATTTATTCTGGGCAGAAGCAGCCAAAACTGCCTGTTATATAGTAAATCGGTCGCCATCTACAGCTATTGGGTTGAAGACGGCGATGGAGATGTGGACTGGAAAGCCAGCTGATTATTCCTACCTACATGCATTTGGATGTCCTTGTTAACATATATGTTTCCATAATGTTGATTTTGATGATAACAAACAAGATTAAGAATGATTAATATTTTAAGCTCAAATTATTTTCTTTTTAAATAAATCATTATTTTCACATTATAAAGGTTTCATATTTAATGGAAAAATGATGTTATGGAATCAAAGTGTTTTGGACTAAAATGAATGTATTTTAAAACCTTTGATATTGTTTTTGAATTTCGGATTTGAAACTATTTGAAACTATTCAAATATTTTTAGGTCATTCTATAATTTCACATAGTTTGGGCGAAATCATAATTTCAAAAAGTTTTGGTATTGACAAAGCATTATTTAAAATTTTAAAATTGGACCTATTTGAAAACTTTCATAACGTTTTGGGCCATAGTACAGTTTTATAAAGTGTTGGGGTCCAACTGTAATTTTAAAAAATAGTTCACTGTAGCAAGCGGCTAACTGGATGTAAAAATCCAGCAAGCCAAATTTTGGGCAGAATCTATCCGAATTGAAAGCGGCTAACTAGATCCTGACAAACGATAATCCGGTTGTTGGGCAGTAAGCTTCT
The DNA here is from genome assembly GCA_029618585.1 of Citrus australasica. Taxonomy (NCBI): domain Eukaryota; kingdom Viridiplantae; phylum Streptophyta; class Magnoliopsida; order Sapindales; family Rutaceae; genus Citrus; species Citrus australasica. The sequence goes on from JARCIV010000006.1 coordinate 13,023,555, forward strand.
GAGCATAAGCGGCAATCCGGATTTGACAAATCAGCATACTGGATGTTCAAAAATTCAAAATTGTGCTTGTAACAGTAACATTAAGTGGCTAACCGGATGTCCATAACCGGCAATCCGGTTACGACCAAAATGTGCATAACGGCTAGTTTTTGAGCTCAAACTCTATAAACTCAAAACCAATTCATTTTTGGTAATCCAAGCAAGCATAAATAAGTGCACACAATATATATTGAACTTCAATTTCGTAACTCATCATTTATTAGATCATTTTTGTTCTTCAATTCATATATCCACTCTTAAAGAGAGATTCATTGTTGTATATTTCATTTCTCATCAAATTGTGAGTGTAGAAGTATGAAAAACACTTGGGGTGAAGAGATTAAAGAGATAATCTCTTGTTGTAAAGGTTCATTGACACATTGAAGTCAATTGTAAACATTTGAAGCCTTGGAAAGACTCGGATAGTGAAATCCTCAAGCCCGGTATGCTTGGAGGCGTGGATGTAGGCGGGGATTGCCGAACCACATAAAAATCCTTGAGTTTGCTTTCTTTTCCCTTGCTCATTTATTATTGTGCTTTCATTGAATTTATTATTTTCGAATTTATTAAGGCATTAGATTGGTTTGTTGAGTGGTTTGCTTAGCTTAATTTTTAAAATCCTAATACACCCCCCTCTTGGGTTGCCTAATTAGTATTTCAGACCTGTGTACGTGATGTATAATGCCCAAGAAAAACAAAGCTGGATCCAAAATCTAAAGGATGTATCCTCTTAGGGTATGCTAATGGGGTAAAGGGGTATCGTCTGTGGGACCCCACTGCCCACAAGATCGTCGTCAGCAGGGATGTTAACTTTATCGAAGATCAACTGCAAAAGAAAGATGAGGATGATAACAGTGTAAAAGAAAAGTCAGAGACTATACCGGTATATGTGGAAAATAATCCAGAAGATTCAGATTCTTCTAAAGCAGCACCAGAGCACGAAGAACAAGAACCAGTCGAGTTCGAGGCTCCAGAAGTTCGTTGGTCAACTCGTGAGAGACGACCGCCAACATGGCACTCGAAGTATGTCACAGAGATCAACGTTGCATACTGTCTTCTAATAGAGGATGGAGAGCCTTCAATTTTTCATGAAGCTTTAAACAGCTCAGATATTGCTTTGTGGATGACAGCAATGCAAGAAGAAATTGAAGCTCTACATAAGAATAAGACATGGGAACTTGTACCACTACCACGTGGAAGAAAAGTCATTGGAAACAAATGGGTCTATAAGATCAAACGTGATGGCAATGACCAAGTGGAACGATATCGTGCGAGATTGGTGGTGAAAGAATATGCTCAGAAAGAAGGTATTGACTTTAACGAGATATTTTCTCCAGTAGCTCAACTCACAACAGTCAGAGTAGTCTTGGCAATGTGTGCTACATTTAACTTACATCTTGAGCAGTTAGATGTGAAAACTGCATTTCTTCATAGAGAACTTGAAGAAGAAATATATATGCTCCAACCATAAGGTTTTGCAGAAACAGGAAATGAGAACTTGGTTTGCAGGTTGAACAAATCTCTATACGGTCTCAAACAGGCGCTGAGGTGTTGGTATAAGAGATTTGATTCCTTCATTATGAGTTTTGAATACAACAGACTCAACTCAGACCATTGTACATATTACAAGATGTTTGAAGATAATGATTTTATTATTTTGCTGTTGTATGTGGATGATATGTTGGTAGTAGGCCCTAACAAAGAATTAAAGGCACGATTGGCTAGGAGTTTGAAATGAAGGACTTGGGACCAGCAAACAAGATTCTAGGGATGCAAATTCACCGAGACATAAATAACAGGAAGATTTGCCTTTCACATAAGAATTACTTGAAGAAAATCTTGCGACGCTTCAACATGCAGGATTGTAAATCAATTTCTACCCCACTTCCTGTTAATTTCAAATTATCCTCAAGTATATGTCCTAGCAATGAAGCGGAGAGGAAGGAGATGTCTCGAGTACCGTATGTATCAGCAGTGGGAAGTTTAATGTTCGCTATGATATGTACAAGACCGGACATTGCACAAGCAGTGGGAGTAGTTAGTCGATACATGGCGAATCCTGGTGGAGAGCATTGGATAGCTGTGAAGAGGATTCTGAGATACATCAGAGGAACCTCAGATGTTGCATTATGTTATGGAGGATCAGAATTTACTGTCAGGGGTTATGTGGATTCAGATTTTGCAGGAGACCTTGATAAAAGGAAATCCACTACTGGTTATGTGTTTACACTTGTGGGAGCAGCTGTAAGTTGGGTTTCTAAACTGTAGATCGTTGTGGCTTTATCTACAACAGAAGCAGAATCCATGGCTGCTATACAAGCTTGTAAGGAAGCTATTTGGATATAAAGATTATTAGAGGAGCTCGGACACAAACAACAGAAAATTCCTGTGTTTTGTGACAGTCAGAGTGCCTTGCATATTAATGGAATCTAGCCTTTCATTTCAGGACAAAGCATATATGAATTCAGTATCACTTCGTTCGAGAAGTTGTGGAAGATAGAAGTGTGGATTTACAGAAAATCCATACCAAAGAGAACCTAGTAGATGTTTTGACTAAGCCGATAAATACTGATAAGTTTGTCTGGAGTAGATCTTCTTGTGGCCTAGCAGCATCGTAGGCAACATGACTATGGCGAAGCAGAAAGGATGGTGTGGAGATTGATTGGTCCTCAATCTAATCTCCAAGTGGGAGAAATGTCAAAGTTGGTGGCCACAAGGCAAATTCAAGTTGGCTTTGACAAGCCGGCCAAAGAAAATGTTAAAAAGTTTTGGTGCCGTCCAAAGAAAAAAAAGAAGTTGGCAACAACATTTGAAATATATATATATATATATATATATATATATATATATATATATTTATTTATTTATTTATTAATTTAATAGCCATTTTTTTTGTTATAAAAGGGAGAGCTCCCTAATTCATTAGCATCCAATTCTATCGAGAGAGAAATATTACTTTCTTTTAATGTTGAGAGTATTAAGAGTTTAATAAACTCTTGAGTGTCTAGTGAGTGAAAGATTGGGTGTATTGGGGTTTTGGGTAGTGAGTTAAAATATTACAATACTTGTAATCCTTATTTCACTAGTGAAATATTTTCCTTCTGTTTTCGCCCGTGAACGTAGGCTAAAAGCTAAACCACGTAATTTCTGGTGTCCTCTATTGTGCTTGTTCTTTATTTTCTTACAATTTCAACTTAGCTGCGATCCTGCTTCACCCACCAATTTCCTAACATAGCTATGAAGCCATGAAACATAAAGGCTTTGGATTATGCCTGCTGTTAAAATCATGCTCGAAACGAATGAGAATAGGTCTGTGATCTAAATTAATCTTTGGGAGGTGCAGAGCACCAACTTCTAGGAATAACTGAAACCACTCATCATTACTAATGGCTCTGTCTATTCTCTTGAATAAAGTTCCACGGTTCCAAGTAAAATTCGGACCCTTATAAGTCAGATCATGGAGATTATTTCTAAAGCAACAGTTATTGAAAAGATTGCAAACTCACTAAGTCTAGCTGACCACCCTTTTTTTTTCAGAAATATATCTTATAAAGTCACCCGCAAGTAACCAGGGACCCCGAACGGTATCTGCTAACACATCAATTACCTTCCATAAAATTTTTCGAGTAGATGGGTTTGGACTAACGTAAATAGCCGTAGTCCAAGACAACATCCCTTCACTATTGGAGTCCTTGCAGTGAATGAACTGACTATAATTTGCAAGAATTTCCACGCTAACTATATCCTTCCATAACAATTAAATTCCCCCAGCAAAACCAACAACTTTAACCCGATGACAATAATCAAAACCACTCTTTCTGATAAAATCATCGACTTTAATCCCACTCACTTTCGGTTCTAATAGGCAACCAAAGTAGGTTGATACATCTTTGGAAGAGACTTAAACGTTCTGAAAAAGCCAGGTGAGAAAGCCCCTTCACAATTCCAACATAGAAGAGATAAAATCATTCAAAACGAATAGGGGTTAAAGAGAAAACCTTACCAGTCAAGTCCTAAGGCTACATTCCCGATCTCTATATCATCATCCTCATCAAAAGACTCCATCTGTTTTGAGGATTCAGACACATCTTCAGAATCAACCAATAATCACTATCAGAGTCATCACCATTGCCCTCCGTATCTTTATGCCCCGTATCAGAAGGGTCTCATACTAGAGCAATCTCACAGTTATGGCTAGAGCAGGTGGATGAATCCTTAATGGGGGTTTCCTGGGTGGTGTTTTGGGCTTTAGTTTGAGGAAGGCCATTGCTGAATGTTCGGCGGGGTTTAGTGTGGTCGGAATTAAAATCGGTGCTGGGGAAATGTGGTGCATGGAGGAAAAAGACATAGGGGTTAAAACATTAATTTGCATGGGTTATTAATGGTTGGCTCCCGTGGATTACCTTAGTTCTGCATGGGAATGATCAAGAGGCCCTTTGATTTAGGGTCAACAGTTTCTTTAGGCTTGGTAGAAATCATACGTGGGTGATCATGGTTTTTTTTTCCTTTGTTGGGCTTAGCTTGGTTAGTTGTAAGATTGGTCTTTGTGTGGTTGACTTCAGCTTGAGATTTGGTTTCCGTGTTTGGGGCAAATTATTTAGAAATTAGAATCAAGGAAACATCATCCTGATTTGGAGTTACCATCCTTTGGAAGATTCCATCCTTTACCTTTAGTGCTTTCCCTACTGTGATTCCTTCCTTTCCTAGCCACCACCATCCAAGGACCAAATCGTGGAGCTTTTACAGTCGTTTCTAGTTGGACCTTTCATCACCGTTGTATCCCCATCATCACCTTTTCCCTCCTTATCAACATCCCATGACCAAATCGCCACTGTCAAAATCCAAATCGTCGTCCTTACCAACGAAATCCTCTTCCACCAACAAATGGTCCTTCATTAATTTATCTTTGAAGGACATTTGCTGTGGGTTGTCACCATCGTCTCCGTCTGAACGAAATTTGGTCTTTTTTGTCAAGATTGGGTGTCGTCATATTCAAATTTTGAATATCAAATTCAAACTTTTAGATATTCAAACTTTGAATATCAAATTCAAAATTCTAGATATTCAAAGTTTGAATATAAAACTTTGAATTTTAAAATTTTGAACAATAATAAATAATTTTAAAATAAATACATGAATAGTAGCCAAGATTTTGGCTATAAATAAAAGGGCTCAGTCCCTCATTTACTTATCCAATTTTGAGAAGAATTTTCTTGTATTTAGAGAGAGTTTAGAGAGCTTGAAATTATAAGCTCTTGTTTTAAGGTTTTGAGAGTTTGGGTGTATTGGGGTTTTGGAAGTGAGCTAAAATACTACAATACTTGTAACTCATTTTCACTAGTAAAATATTTTCCTTCTGTCTTCGTCCGTGGACGTAGGCTAAAAGCCGAACCACATAATTTTTGGTGTCCTCTATTGTGTTTGTTCTTTATTTTCTTCCAATTTTACGTTAACTGCGTGTCTGCTTCACCCACCAATTTCTTAACAGTGATATCAGAGCTATTGGTTGTATTTTTGGAGTTGGGTACTGTTCACGTAAGGGGTAATATTCACATATACGATACTGTTCACGTATACGGTACTATTTACATATACGGTACTATTCACGTGAAACGGTGGGAGCGATCCAAGAATTTTACGGTGCAAAGCAGGGAATAGTGGTGTGAGTAAAACAACTGTGTGGTTTTTTGTACATGTCTAGGAAAGTTCTGTCACAAAGGCGATAAAAGCTTAAGGAGTTTGAGTTTTAAGTGGGACCATAGTGACCCCTCCAGTCTTTCCTATGAACTTTCCTGGTGTACATTCTCACACATACTCACAACTATTCAAGGTGGTACACTAGCTTGTGCGCAATATTTATCAACAAAATGGCTGCAAAGTATGAAATTGAGAAATTTAACAGAAATAATTTTTCGCTGTGGAAAATGAAGATAAAAGTTGTATTGAGGAAAAATAATTGCTTGGCAGCAATTGGAGAAAGGCCCATGGAGATAACTAATGACAAGTGGAATGAGGTAGATGGCAATGCCATTTTTTATCTATATTTGGCACTTGCAGATAGAGTATTATCTAGTGTGGCAGAGAAAAACACAGCGAAGGAAATATGAGATACTCTTACAAAATTGTACGAGGTCAAGTTACTACACAACAAAATCTTCTTGAAGAGAAAACTCTATACTCTTCGAATGACGGAATCTACAATGGTTATTGACCACATCAACACCTTGAAGACTCTATTTTCACAACTCACAACGTTGGGTCATACTATAGAGGAAAATGAACGTGCAGAGCTTCTACTTCAAAGTCTACCAGATTTGTATGATCAACTCATCATCAACCTGACGAACAACAATCCAGTGGACAGTGTAGTTTTCGATAATATTGCAGCCTCCGTATTAAGTGAGGAGAGCAAGCGGAAAAATAAAGAAAATAGACAAGCAAGTTCGCAGCAAGCGGAGGCGCTATTGGTAACGAGAGGGAGATCAACAGAACGTGGCCTCAGTGGGAGTCAAAGTCATGGTAAATTAAAATCCAGAAGTAAGAAGAATGTTAAATGCTACAAATGTGGCAAGAAATGGCACATCAAGAAATAGTATTGGAGTAACTAGAAGAGAAAAGATGATAAAAAGCCTGAGTCATCAAATGCTCAGGGGTGTGTAGCAAGTACCTCAGATGATGGCGAAATTCTTTACAGCGAGGCAACAACTGTTTCAGAAGGCAGAAAACAACTGTCTGATGTCTGGCTTATAGACTCGGGAGTTACCTGGCACATGACCTCTCGGAGAGAATAGTTCTACGCATATGAACCTATCTCAGGAGGATTTGTATATATGGGTAATGGTCATGCCTTGGAGATCGCTGGTATTGGTACTATCAAAACAAAAATGTTTGATGATACAATTCACACAATTGGGGAGGTACGACATGTCAACGGCCTGAAGAAAAATCTATTGTCTTTGGGACAAATGGATAGTCATGGGTACAAAACTCATGTGGAGAATAAAATTATGAAGATCATTAAAGGCGCGCTTGTATTGATGAAGGCAGAAAAGATCGGTGCTAATCTATTCATGCTTAAAGCAGTAACACTACAGGAGGCTGATGCGTGTGTCGCATCAAATGGAGAAGAGTCAACATTGATGTGGCATCTCAAACTTGGCCACATGTCAGAACAAGGTTTGAAGATTTGCTCTGAACGAAAATTGCTTCCAGGGCTCAAATCAGTAAGTTTACTATTTTGCGAGCATTGTGTTACAAGTAAATAGCATATATTAAAATTCAGTAGATCTACTGCTAGAAGTAAATGCATTCTAGATTTGATTCATTCTGATGTTTGGGAATCACCTGATATATCTATGGGAGGTGCAAAGTATATGGTGACTTTCATTGATGATTATTCCAGAAGATGTTGGGTGTATCCAATTAAGAAAAAGTCAGATGTATTTCCAGTGTTTAAAGAATACAAAGCGCGGGTGGAACTTGAATCTGGTAAAAAGATCAAGTGCTTGAGGACGGATAATGGTGGAGAGTATACAGACGGCAAGTTTCTTGCTTTCTGTAAGCAAGAAGGTATTCAGAGGCAGTTTACGGTGGCATACACTCCTCAACAAAATGGAGTGGTAGAGCGGATGAACAGAACTCTTACAGAAAGAATAAGAGCTATGTTAAGAACTACTGGTCTACCCAATTCATTCTGGGCAGAAGCAGCCAAAACTGTCTGTTATATTGTAAATCGGTCGCCATCTACAGCTATTAGGTTGAAGACGGCAATAGAGATGTGGACTGGAAAGCCAGCTGATTATTCTTACCTACATGCATTTGGATGTCCTGTGTACGTGATGTACAATGCCCAAGAAAAAACAAAGCTGGATCCAAAATCTAAGGGATGTATTTTCCTTAGATATACTGATGGAGTAAAGGGGTATCGTCTGTGGAACCCCACTGCCCACAAAATCGTCATCAGTAAAGATGTTATCTTTATCGAAGATCAACTGTAAAAGGAAAGATGAAGATGATAACACTGTAAAAGAAAAGTCAGAGACTGTACCGGTATATGTGGAAAATAATCCAAAAGATTCAGATTCTTCTGAAGCAGCACCAGAGCACGAGGAACAAGAATCAGTTGAGTCCAAAACTCCAGAAGTTCGTCGGTCAATTCGTGAGAGACGACCGCCAACGTGGCACTCAGAGTATGTCACAGAGATCAACGTTGCGTATTGTCTTCTAACAGAGGATGGAGAGCCATCAATTTTCCATGAACTTTAGATAGCTCAGATGTTGCTTTGTGGATGACAGCAATGCAAGAAGAAATTGAAGCTCTACATAAGAACAAGACATGGGAACTTGTACCACTACCTCGTGGAAGAAAAGCCATTGGAAACAAATGGGAAAACAAGATTAAACATGATGGCAATGACCAAGTGGAGCGGTATCGTGCGAGATTGGTGGTGAAAGGATATGATCAGAAAAAAGGTATTGACTTCAATGAGATATTTTTTCCGGTGGTTCGACTCATAACAGTCAGAGTAGTCTTGGCAATATATGCTACATTTGACTTACATCTTGAGCAGTTAGATGTGAAAACTGCATTTCTTCATGGAGAACTTGAAGAAGAAATATATATGCTCCAACCATAAGGTTTTGCAGAAACAGGAAATGAGAACTTGGTTTGCAGGTTGAACAAATCTCTATACGGTCTCAAACAGGCGCTGAGGTGTTGGTATAAGAGATTTGATTCCTTCATTATGAGTTTTGAATACAACAGACTCAACTCAGACCATTGTACATATTACAAGAGGTTTGAAGATAATGATTTTATTATTTTGCTGTTGTATGTGGATGATATGTTGGTAGTAGGCCCTAACAAAGAATTAAAGGCACGATTGGCTAGGAGTTTGAAATGAAGGACTTGGGACCAGCAAACAAGATTCTAGGGATGCAAATTCACCGAGACATAAATAACAGGAAGATTTGCCTTTCACATAAGAATTACTTGAAGAAAATCTTGCGGCGCTTCAACATGCAAGATTGTAAGTCAATTTCTACTCCACTTCCTATTAATTTCGAATTATCCTCAAGTATGTGTCCTAGCAATAAAGCGGAGAGGAAAGAGATGTCTTGAATACCGTATGCATCAGCAGTGGGAAGTTTGATGTTCGCTATGATATATACTAGACCGGACATTGCACAAGCAGTGGGAGCAGTTAGTTGATACATGGCGAATCCTGGAGGAGAGCAGTGGATAGTTGTGAAGAGGATTTTGAGATACATCAGAGGAACCTTAGATGTTGCATTATGTTATGGAGGATCAGAATTTACTGTCAGAGGCTATGTGGATTCAGATTTTGCAGGAGATCTTGATAAAAGAAAATCCACTACTGGTTATGTATTTACACTTGCGGGAGCAGCTGTAAGCTGGGTTTCGAAACTGCAGACTGTTGTAGCTTTATCTACAACAGAAGCAGAGTACATGGCAGCTACACAAGCTTGCAAGGAAGCTATTTGGATACAAAGGTTATTGGAGGAGCTCGGGCACAAACAACAGAAAATTCCTGTGTTTTGTGACAATCGGAGTGCCTTGCATATTGCAAGGAATTCAGCCTTTCATTCCAGGACAAAACACATAGGAGTTCAGTATCATTTCGTTCGAGAAGTAGTGGAAGATGGAAGTTTGGATTTACAGAAAATTCATACCAAGGAGAACCTAGCAGATATTTTGATTAAGCCGATAAATACTGATAAGTTTGTCTGGAGTAGATCCTTTTGTGGCCTAGCAGCAACGTAGGCAACATGTTAATGGCGAAGCAGAATGGATGGTGTGGAGATTGATTGATTCTCAATCAAATCTCCAAGTGGGAGAATGTCAAGATTGGGTGTCTTGATATTCAAACTTCTAGATATTCAAACTTTGAATATCAAATTCAAAATTCTAGATATTTAAAGTTTGAATATCAAACTTTAAATTTTGAAATTTTGAACAATAACAAATAATTTAAAAAAAATATGTGAATAGTAGCCAAGATTTTGGCTATAAATAGAAGGGCTCATTCCCTCATTTGCTTATCCAATTTTGAGAAGAATTTTCTTGTATTTAGAGAGAGTTTGGAGAGCTTGAAATTATAAGCTCTTGTTTTAGTGTTTTGAGAGTTTGGGTGTATTTAGGTTTTGGAAGTGAGCTAAAATACTACAATACTTGTAACTCCTTTTCACTAGTAAAATATTTTCTTTTTGTCTTCGCCTGTGGACGTAGGCTAAAAGTCGAATCACGTAATTTCTAGTGTCCTCTATTGTGCTTGTTCTTTATTTTCTTTCAATTTTACTTTAACTGCGTGTCTGCTTCACCTATCAATTTCTTAACATTTTTCATGGATCGGTCGTCCTCCAAGGGCGGGGGCAAACTCTTTGCAAGTTTAGAGGAAATCATTTTTTCCCGTATTGGTTGAGCCTTAATGTTCATGTATGTATTGCTCAACGATGCATCGTTGATCTTACTTTCAAACTTGCTAATTATTAAGTTCGTTCATTGTTAATGCACACTGGATGGGTAAATATCCGATATATTATATTCAACGTAGATCGTGCTTTCTCTTGCGAGGTGCTGTTATCATCTTATTCACCTAATCAACCATCTTCCAGATCAAGATGCTAAAGTTGAGCGGCATCAGAGGGCAGGTTACCCTTTTTTTTAAAAAAAAAAAAAAATTTCTTTGGATATGTCTTCTGAAGTTTCATTATAATACTTCGGCTAAAATGATAGTTTTGAATTGTTAACACCGTATAAAAACGTCCTTTAGAGTAGCTGTTAATACCAATAATAGAAACTTTGTTTTAGTCATTTCTGTACATTCAATGTGCTCCAAAGGAAGAAAACATAGAGTTAAACATAATGGAAAAAAAAAAAGAAAATTGAAAGATTTCGTTGAAATTATTTGTTTGGAAATTTCCCAGAAGGCTAATCCTCTTCCAGAAAACATGGATGTGCTGACAATTTCTGTGCCCCCGTGCATTTTTCAACAGTAAATATTTGTAAGCAGCGTTCTGTGGAGCGTGTGCACATAGCAAGATTGGATGAAGCAAAATACTAGGGCGCTAAAAATAAGTTCCTGTAAATTTTATATTATTGATCTCAGACGAAAAAGTACATAATTTTCAAGTCAATGAAAATTTACTCCTATTGTCCCAAGACACAGTCATTTCTGCTCTCCTGCAAATACCTACAAGATTACAAACATACTAGCTTCTGAGTCCCATTTCAAAGTGACAAGTTCTATGCACATTCACCTCAGAGTTTACAACATATATAAAACTTGATTTCCACAACAGGAAATCCAATCCAAGTAATTCAGTTCACAGAAATATGCTTGTTTACACTTTACCGATAATCACCTGTAATGTATTCATCTCCATCCATCGGGTCCAGTCGCCATTCACTTCCATAGTAAGAATTGGGCAGACCCAACCAAAATTTGAAAGCCTCAGCTGCTCTCTTCCTCTCTCTCCTTCTGTCTTGCCTGGCTTGTGAGGCATGCTTGCTTGTAAACATCCGGGAATGCATTTCCACATATATCTTTTTATACTTTGTTTTATTTGGCGGTATCCCGTGCTCTTCCATGCACGCCACAATTTCTAAAGCTTTCCTAAAGAAGGCGGCCCTCACACATATATCAGCCAGAGCATCCAATAGTTCTTCATCTGGTTTCAGTGGCGGAGGCAAATCAGAATCTGCATTAACACCTTCCTTTTTCACCTCACACCTTTCCTTTATTTCTTTCCAGAGTAAGAGTGCTTCTCCTGGTTTTCTAGCCAATGAAATCCCGTTTGCAAGGCTTCCGTATGTAGCCACATTAGGGTAAAAGCCATTCTCTTTCATTCTCTCAATTATTCTCTTTGCTTCTTCAACCAATCCCATTCTACAATATCCTTCGACCAACATATTCCAAGCAACTATGTCAACTTTCAATCTCGGATCTCTAAGCATCTCATCAAACACCTTATTAGCCAACTTCGGTTGACTTGACAATGCAAAAGCTTTCATCAAAGTAGTATAACTGATCTTGGTGGGAGCAATTCCCCTAGCACGCATTTCATTGAAGAATGTAAGAGCTCCAGCACTATCATCAATCAGTATACATCCATCAATCAAAATATTATATGAAACCACATCAGGCTCAATCTTTGCATCATCAGCCATTTCTCGAAGCAACTCTTTTGCTTTGTCAATCTGCAACTGCTGGCAATAACCCTTGAGCAGAATATTGTAAGTAATACGATTTGCAGGCACACCAATTCTAGTCATTTCAGCTAGCACTTGACGAGCCCTATCCATTGATCCCACCTTCACAAGAGCAGAAACAACAGTTGTGTATGTAACATGATCGGGGTGACTAGCATTATCCTCCTGTCGTCTCATCGCCCCCAACATTCTAACCGTATCACTCACCCGACCTTCATTCATGTAACCCTTCATTAGAGTCGTGTAAATCCTCGAATTAGGAGCAAAAGTTTTTGGCAACAACGGAGGCTCACTACTGGGATTAATCGAGTTTGGAAGCAACTTCTCAAACACTTCATCATCATCATCATCATCATCATCTCCCTCATTTTCACTCGAATAATCTTCCAAATCCAGTTCCCGAATAATCTTGCATAAATCTCTCCTCCCTTCCCTCATCGCTTGGACAATAGTCTCAGCTATTTCTAAATCACCAAACCCAACATAAGCCGCAACAAGAGACTGGAACGTAGTCATACACAAAGTGATTCCCATTTCAAGAATCCTCTCCAATACAAACACAAGCAAATGTTTCCTACTAGCTCTAGCACAAAGCTTAATCATGACATTATAAGTCAACACATCAGGCTTAGCACCAAACTCATGCATTTGATCAAATAGTTGCAAAAACTTCTTAGGCTTACCCAAATTAGCACAAGCATTTAACACAGCATTGTAGGCTGCCGTGTCGGGTTTCGAGTCAGAAACAATATCCGGATCCGAGAATTTGCGGACCCGTTTTACGACGATGTCAAAGAGCTTAACGGACTCGACGGGACCGTCATCCCCGGAGGCGGCGAGGCGGCTGACGACGGTGCTCCAGGCCTTGACATGGGGGAGGTACCCAGAGCGGAGCATGGACTTGATAACGGAAGTGGCGTAGAGGGTGTGACCGGACTTAGCGGCGGATACGGCGAGGAGGCCGAGGGAGTTGCAGTCGAGACGGTGGAGCTGGCGGTCATGGCGAAGGCGCGTGACGATGGACTGGGCGCGTGAGAGGCTTAAGGTAGTGTTTTGGTAAGAGAGTTGAGAAACTAAGCGGCTAAGGCAAGTGGGGTTCGGAAGGTAAGTGGATTGGGTGTATTTAATCCAAGCTTCTTCGGTTTTCCGTTGGCGAAGAAGTGTCAGTAATATTTTTTGGTCATCATTTGTGTTGTTATTTGAATTTGATGATGGGTTAGTGGTGGTGAGAGAAAGGTCGGTAGTGGCTTGCACGCGAAATGGGCGCGTGGGAGGATAAGGTGGTGTTGGTGGTGGTGGTGGTGGTGGTGGTGGTGGTGAGACACAGTGTAGTGAGAAAGCGTGGTGGGTTAGGCTCGAGGGGAAAAGATTTGATGGAAGAATTGTGTTCATGGCTGAGCCATTTGTTATCGATTTTCTATTTCTTTTTCATTTTTTATTTATAACTTTTTATCAATTCGGTTGGTGGTGGGGGAATGCACTACGTCGACTGGATACTGTCCTCTTGCCTCGCCTGCTCTGTTCTAAAATTCAGCTAAATAAATAAAATATCCCACTTGAACAGTAGTTTTCGATATTACTAAAATAATTCAATATTACACAAATGTGATACAGCATTTTTACGTGAAATATGCAAGAACCACAGGTTCGCAGTTGCAGGGTTAACTTACGTCTAAATCCAATTTCACTTCCATTCACATCAATCATTCTAATGTCCCTTTGGGTTGATGCACTTTTTTTTCCACTTTTTTTCTCAACAACACTGGACACTCAAACATGAGTGTTCAGGTAAAACGAAAGTAGCATTGTATAAACATATAGCAAACACGAATAGGATTAGGAAAAAAAACTCCGGCCGACCCGAGCCCGTACTGGCTCATCTCAGGTCCGCGGACTCATAGTTACGCTTGGCAATTTATGGGTTATAACCGGATTTTTCCAAGCCCACATAATTTTTTTAATTAATTTTTGTTATTTATTATATTGTATTTCTAACATTTCATGTATTGGACTGTTAGTATTATATATTACATAATTACTTTTATATTAAATATTTTTTACTTAATGAAAAAATCATTTTATAATTAATGAAAAAATCTAGTCCCTACCTAGCCCGGCCCAAGAATTGTATTTTGAAGTTTTTTTTTAAAATTTAAATTAACTTTATTTTTTATTTATAAATTAAAAAGATTATGCTAAATCCGCACTTTTTTTGTTAAGCATTTATCTAGGCTCGACCTATGCGGATTTTATAATTTTCGAGCCCATATCCAGTCCAATGTTGGCCAGAGCTTTTTCGCCTACCTTACTTAAGGCAAATTGGGCCGGGCTTACCCATGTAATTGGTAACAGGCCCAACTTCTCTAAAAGCCCTTTCAGACTTGAACGAGCTAGGGCACACAAAGGAAATAATGAAAACAAAAAGTCTATTAAGTATTTAAACAACCATTAAACAAAAGAGTAGCTGCAGGGCAGGGAACTAAAAAAGAGAACACTAAATTATATGTGAAGGATGTCTGTACAGAGATTTGTACAAGAAATGTAAGAAAGAACTGCATCCCCATCTATCTGATATCCCACTGTTTCTTCCTCCACAGCATATCTCGACTTAACCACCAAAACAACTTCCTGAACTTTCACTTATATACAGAATCCCACACAAATGAATTAGTTAAGAGCTTCCTTTTGCTTAGCGACAATCAGCTCCCTCAGCAACCATCAATAAAAACCACTGCTATTATCATTACCTTGTTATCTACATCAGAGCCTATTTCTATTAATTACAAATTCACATTTTGTGTACCTGTGAAATGTGAATGGCTATGAGAGGTGGAATGAGCCCTGTCCCTCAGTTATAGCATACAAGAGTTTCTCTTTCATCATCTCCTGGGGGACAAAAAAAAAAAAAATCATCAGAATTGGCATAGTTCTTACCCACTGGAGAAATCCCATGTAGAGGAAAACCTTAGACAAGTCAAATCCATGTACAAAGGGAAGAAAGGTTACTTTGGATGAATAAGGTGGCAGCTTAAGATAATTGGCACATGTCATCACACTGGGTAAATCTGTATCGGCACAGTTGCTACAGTGCTGCAGAAGTTTAGAAAAGAAAAAGAAAAAATGAGAAACAGTGGTAGCTAAAAGTAAGTTCAAAACATGCGGAGGAAAAAGAGGCATTTGCGGGGCTCTCAGACCTTTCGGACTATTGTCAATTTTGGATTTAGTGATGCCAAACCTCCAGGAGGAAGCCTAGGTGCACCCGTCACAAACTGCAGAAAAGCCCGTCTCTGATCGTAGTCAAACTCCCGTATTATTTCTAATAACTGATATTCAGAAGAGTAAGAGAAGACTGAAATATCATGGGATGAAAAGTTAAAACAAAAACACCAAAAAGGAGAAAATAAGCATCACTCACATTCAAAATGGGAGGACTGCTAGCTGTGTATCCATGATCAAACTTGATATGATCCAAAAGGTCATTAAACTGCTAGAAAACAATACTACAACTTAGTACCAGAAGTCTGTATGCTTCCACATGGAAGGACCAACAAAATTATAGAAATACATACAGCCAAAAAGTCACGTTCTCCACAGAATAAACGCTCAAGCTCCTCTTCAGTGAAAATCTTAAGATGTTCAATAGGGAAGACCTGAAGAATCAAGTTAAAAATAAAATTAATACAATATCAATCACAAAACAGAAAACTCATCGAGAAATTGTTATGGATATAAATTTCCACTAAAAGTAACACGATGATAAGGGGATATGCCATTTCAATCAAAGAAAACTTATGACCATCTTCGAAGCAATATATTCACATATCAAAATCAAATCCTGTTCTAGATAATAAATCCATGAAAGGAAAACCTTGAAAGGAAGAATATCCTTCTGCTTTTGCAGAAAGAACAGAACCCTAGCATTCCACCTAAATAAACACTCGTTAAGTGATATGTACAGTTTGTGAAGGCTGAAAAACAAATACATTATCCAAATCAAACCAACTTATGAACCAGAGCGTTGTCATAAAAGATAGGTGCCTTTTCTTTGGTCTATGTCACTCTCACAAGCTATCTAACCATCTTTTCATGATCACAAAGTTGAAGAAAAGAACAATATGCAAATTATAATTTATAAGCACCATACAACATCTACACACACATACCATCAACTGCCATCATGTTTCTTTTTAACTTGTGAAACCCAAACATTTTCCCAGGAAATTGCTAAACATGTTCCACTCTTTCTCTTAGGGTAACAACACATTGAAGAAAGCAGTAGAATGTAACCAGGCTAATCAACGTTGAAGAAGTGTGAAATGTCACATACTTGACAAAATCCAGATTTGAAAGCTTCCATTTGTCTGAATATTCCAGTATGTATCGTAGCATCCACAACAAGTTCTGCGTAATCCTCCAAGTTGTTCATATTCACCTGCGAAGTTGACAATCAATAAATTCATTTGAGTTTCAATATATTAACTAATAGAGCTGAGGAAAAACAGATGTAGTTACACTAAACGATTCCTTACCATTTTATGATCAGGCCCAAAAGTGAGAACATAATCAGGGTACCCAGGTAGTGTAAAATCGAGACAGAGATCCTCAACTCGGGTATTCCGAAAACATGATTCAAGGCCAAACGTTGACCTTTCTTCAGAAGTTGATACCAAATGTTTTTTTCTATAAGCAATGGCCTCAAACTCCAGCAGAGTCCTACCAAGCTCAGGGTCAAATGATTGGATGTCATACAAACTAAGTTCCTGTAGCAAACGAGTTTACTTAAGTAGCAATTCAACTAGCATAAAAAATCAAACTTTCGCCACAAGTCGACATAAGTGTTACTCTAAATCTGAGACAGAAAAAGTACCTTTCCAAGAATGAGCTTATAAAAGGCTTTGGAGAAAGGCAGATCCAAGACCCTTCCATCTTGAAGAGCCTTTGCCACAACTTGACCCAAAAGAACAAACTTTTTTAATACATCTGAGAACTGTATCCCATATGATGTATCTACAGCAGCTGACCAGGGACAGGGAAACAGACCAAAAGGAGACATTACAATGTCAGAATTCTCAATTTCCAAGCTTTTCCTGACAGTTACTGAACTATGATCATCTCTCCACATGCCCATACCAGACTTCTGAAACTCATGACTGACAAGCGTATAGAACTCTAATGTAGGACCAAGACCAGAACCAACTTCTTCATCATATTCCACTTCGAGAAGTGTTCTATTACGAGCATGCTGATCCATCATTTGTGTGGCGGACTCCAGAATCCGGTTCCGGCAAACTAAAAACTTCTTCCGCGGCAAGCCAACGGCAGCTGATCGCCTGTCAGTAGGGGCACCTGAGTTACTGCGATATAATGGATGAGGCTGAACCTGTCGTGGAGCAAATGCTGCTAACTGAAAATACTTGCACTTTGCTTCGAAACTAAACAAGAATGGGCATGAAGCCATTAACTGATTACACCATGACGGCACACCACCAGTTGAAACAGCCGCACTGTCGCGCATCTGTTGTTCTAGTTTTTCTGTCAACTTACTATTCACAAAATCATTCTGTCGCAATGAGTGAACTGCTACCTTCAGGTCATCCAAGTTATCAAATCTGCCTTCAGCATATGCACGTATTCTCTCATGAGATATCAAATGACATGTTAACCTGTTCACGCCTTCCAAACTCTTAAGTAGGAACAATATATCATAAATAGGACTTGACTTATCCAACTCAAAGGCCAGTTGACAAGCAAACAAGCTGGAGAAAAATGAAGCACAATGCAAACGTGCCTCATCTCCATCTGAAATTGGATGCAAATAGACACAATTTTTAGGATCATTGCATTTAGATTCCATGGCTCTTCTATAAATTATTGTGTATACTTGGCTCCACAATTTTGCCCCGGCAATAACTTCACCATCTGTTTTTATTTGCTTTTGAAGAATTGCCTGATACAATGTTAATGTCCGCTCCAGCTTTTGCCCGTCTAGGTCAAACGTAAGTTTGATCTTACGATCCTGAAAAATAAAACATAATAGCAATGTAAGGCATGTAAGAATTTCAATCTGATTGAAAAAAGAATAGCACTCAACTTGTGAAGGGAACAATATGAATATCTAAAACAACAATGTAGATAAACAGCTTGTACAAAACATACAAACGGCAGTTTAGCAAGGCTGCAACTGAAACACAACTTAATATTATATGCTAAGTTTGTACTCCAGTAAAAATATAGTTCATAAATAACAAGTGTTGCACCCCAAAAAAAAACCAATGCAGAAAGTAGCAAATAACAAATCTTTAAGTTAGTAAACCAAGTACTATGAACTACCTGCATCTTCGGAACACCAGAAGTAGAGGATATGCTATCATGCTTCACAGGAGTTAAACCAGCAGAAGTGCTCTCATGTTCCATAGCTTCTGAACTTTCCCCTAGGATAGATTTGGAATTTGATGACAAATGAAGAGGTTGGCCGTTCATTTGATCCATCAGGCAATCTGATTCTACATCTTTGGATTCTTTGATAGTAACTTTAGGCCACAGATATCCTTCAATAGCTTCCAAAGAAGAAAAAGGATCAACAGTCAACAAATCTTCTGAGAAATCAGATAAGCATGTCTCCCCATCTCCCCTCACAAAACGAACCTTGAGACATGGATGTGCTATGCCGCGTCCATATGGAACAGTAGCATATGAACTTCTCAGCTTGAATGAATGACTCAAAATAACAGGGAAATTTTCTAAAGACGACAATGCACTTTGTAATTTCTGTATCAGAACTGACACGGTTGAGTCCTCAGAGAGATTGTCTGAATAAGGCAAAAGTAGTCTTGCTAGCACCTCAAATCGTTTTTCTACTACAAATAAATCACCATGTGGAATATGAAGCTCCGCATTGTCTCTCAGATACAGTCCATTTGTCAGGTATGTAACCAACGATTTGACAATTCCACTCTCGATGAACTCAAAAGTGGAAACCGGTTCTCTTCCATTAAGCTTTTCCATAATCTGATGTAAAATACAATAAAATTTCTCTTCATCCCGTGCATGAGCTTCATTATTAGTGCACACATTCATCAAATCAGTCAAAGCAGCAGAAAAACTTCTAAGGTCTTGAAGAATATCAGTCAGTCCTTTATCAGAGCCAAATAATTCTGGTGAGAAGTATTTGGTTATAATGCTCTTTGCAAGATTATGAACAGAATCTTTATCAAGCTTGCAAGATTGTTTTTCTGAAGCTGAAGAAGACAGACCAGTATCAAAAGCATAACATAAGCATCTCAGAACCTCCCTTCCAGCACTCTTCTGACTTGAGCTAGGGCAAAGCTGGATGCCACTAAATGCTGGAAACAGCTGCGAACATTTTTCTGGCGTTAACAGTGCATCAATGGCAAAAAAGACACCCTCTTTTACAAAAGCGTTTAAGAAAGTATCAGAAATCTTTTGCAGGATCATTTCAGCAATCTCTAGAGCTAATATGAGCACATGATGGTCCTTTCGAGTAAACACTCCAGCCAAAAAGCTGCCAAAAAACCAAAGAACTTCATTAGCAATAGTTGAAACATACTCAATATTTCCTACAGAAATGATGAGAAAGCCAAGTTCACCTCGGAATGTTGGCACTCTTAAGCAATTCAATAAGCATGTCAGATTTGCTCAAATAAACTAACTTGTTGATTACAGAGAGGCATCCGTAGCAAACAAAGATATTTGCACCAGAATTAACCACCTGCGAAAGGGGCAAAGGATATATTATACTGGAAAAGAAAAGCAACAGGCGCTGAGCTGTAAATACCAGAAAACCAACCTGGATCAACATGGGAAGTATATCCATTCCAAAGTTTTGAAGAAGATCAGGACGATCAACTAAAAATGATTGCTTATCCAACACTAGTTGCACACACTGATCTCCAACTGAAGTAGGAAGAAGCTCATTTAGCAACTTCAAAACTTCATGTACCTGGGAAGAAACAGATCAATATCAACTCTGATCGTTTTTGAGGGTATTAAAATAATTGAATTTACTAGCATAATCAATCTAAATTCATAAAAACTTAGATGGAAAAAATTAATAAGTAACAAACCCTGTTTTATGAATGCTAAATTAAGGATGAACTTAAAACCCCCCTAACACATTGTAGTCTCCAGACACATGCACTGCAAATTGAATGCGAATATTGAAATTGCCTAGTACATCATTAGACCTACTCTATCCTTTTCTCAATTATTTGTTTCTTCTTTTGCTACTGATTTTCAAAAAATTGGTAATCCCAAGTGATAGGAGCGACCATATTACAATAACCCATGTTGGTTAAAATGCATATCAAGCACATAGACCCAAAAAACAAAAAAGGAAAAAGCAATCAACCAGATAAACATGCCACTAGAGCAAGCATATTGAAAGGGCTAAGGTGTAACCTGATTGCAGTGACCATCAACCATATGCGGAGAAGACATTCCATGTGAGAGGTCATAAGTTGATAAAATATCCTTCAATACGCTGCCAATATTAAGCTCGTATAACGTTTTGAAAGCTACAATTGAACCAGAAGAAATTTTGACAAGTAACCCAATCAAACCCTGCCAACCAGAACTGTAAAGTGTCAATAATTCTAGGGCAGGAAATCTAAAGAGAACAAGAAAGTTTTATCTTACAAAACAACTAAGAAAATTTTACATACATAGTAAATTGGCTGGGATAGAGTAGTTCGGCTATTCAAGTTTAAGAGATGCGTGGTCTGATTAATCAGCCCATGGCTACAAAGTTCATCCAGCATCTGAGAAGATTCACTTAATTGCTCTGCTATTTTTATCAAACAAATGGCTACACTCTCAACCAGCTGAAAAAAATTCAAACAGAGGTTTGTGTTAGTAGGTCAATAAATATCGGAATAGATAAATCTACGGAAGCAATAATCTCAGAGAGCAAAATACCAATCAATACCTACCTGTCGATCCTCGTACTGAAGAAGATTGCTCAATATGGGAACAGCCTCCATTAAATGTGACGGACATTCCGAAGGAAGTTTCTTACATATGTTGGCTACAGTGGAAAGTGCAACTCTCTATTGCAGATTAAAGGAAAAGTTAAAAGCCTTATCTCAAAGAAATTGAAACCATAAGGCGATGCTAGCTAAAATTAACATCTATTCATTCTCAAATAATTGGATTTTCATTTACCTGTATACTAGTCGAGAAGAAATCAATATAAGTTAAAGCAGCCATAATAGCCCCACCCTCTAAGCAAGCATGTGGTTGATCCCGGGAAATTTTCTCCAATGCTTGCAAACACTACATAAAAAGAAAGTTACAGCCTCAATAAATTGACTTATATTAATAAATAAGATGAAACAAAAGCAGACAAATTAACTACGAAACAAAGAATACCTGCTCAGCTACATCCAAGTACTCAATCGCCTTTAATCTTTGACAAAGAGCAGGAACTGCATCGTGTCGAACAAGCAGACCCGATGACCGAGGAAATATATCACACAAATACGTTATAGCTCTAACAGCCAATAACATTATATCTAGATTAGTCTCATGCCTTGCCAACTTTACAAGAACTGGCGACAACGAGTCTGCCATCATGCTAGAAAGTGAATCCTCCATAGCAAATGACAACACTTCACAAAGATCAGTCAGTGAAGTTATGTGCCTAGAAGGATCAGTATCTTCACTCAAACATGCCAAAATACTCCTCAATTTCCCATGATCACTAGAGGATCTTCTCCTCTGTAACTCCCTGAGACCTCTGTGTCTTGGTTCTGCATCATCAGAATCACACGAACCATACCCTGCATCTTTCTCAGGTTCTTCTTCTGATCGGCTTGAAGCCGAAGCAGAAGAAGAAGTATCCATATCATTATGATGGGTTTCAGGAGTGGAGTTCGTGGAATTCAAGTGAGTTTGGACTGATGAGTTAGATGTGCTAGGCCGAAAGTCCAATGAACTACAAGCTCTTTTATCATCCGGCAAATCAACAGCCATTTCCATGCGCTTTTGTCCACGATTTCCCATTTGTCACCAAATCAATCTCTTTGGTTAATCACCACCCAATTCCCCTGAAACATTCACCCCTGTAAAGTCAACATCTTCCATGTAAAAGAGCAGCCATTTTCACGAATTCATAGACTCAAGCCAACAAGAACCACTAGCACTTAGTTCACAAACAACATAATACGGTAAAAACAGAGTAACTCAGTTACTTAAAACACCAAAACCTACATAATCATCAAAGCCAAGGACCTTAAAGTTTTTTCTATATAAATACTTATTAAATACTTTACATCTGTTGCAAATTCGGGTCCTTTTTACAAGAGCAACAAAGGAAGGATAAAAAAAAAAGCATGAACAAACAGATTAATTGAAAAAGAAAACACTAAATATCATTTAATCAAGAAACAAACACAACACAATCACTCTCCAAATAAACGACAGTGAATTTTGTAACTAAAAAACTAAAGTGAAGCAAACGATAATACAAGCCCAAAAACAAATTTTAAAAATCAAATAAATTAATCGCGAGAACCGACGATCACATTGAAATATTAGGAAGCTTTTCTTAATGTACCTAGTTGTTGCTGCTGAGTTTATCGGCCTTCGAGAGAACCGAAAACCTGAAATTCAATGGTGATAAAACTAGGGCTCTTAGTCTTGATTTTATTTTTTTCTTTCCTTTTTTTTTCCCCTATAGAAGTGTTGTTGCTACACTTTCTTTTACTTTTGACGATGATCTCTCTACAAATCTATCACATCTATCTTTCGCTTCTCTGTGCTTTCTATTTCGTGAGAGGATCCTCACCGATTTGATTTGATTTGATTAAAATTAAGTTGGCGTATGTGATTGTGATTGTGATTGTGATTAATGATGATGATGAGAAGAACAGGGTGGGTACTGTTTATACGGGAGGGATACATTCATACATACATGGGAGGCTGTTTGTTTCTGTAGCGGATTTATATGATTTTATTTTATGCTTCTACTACTGGCGGTAGGGCTTCTCTGCTTCGCGGGTGTATTGAGGAATGATGATACAGCTTCTGATCTGATGAGATGGCGTTTGCCACTATGTCACGATGATCAGTCATGATTCCGTGTTTATCTCGGTCGAGATGTGGGCCCAATGGAAAATGACTTTTCTGTTTTCTAAAATTTAATTTAATTATTATTTTTCTTTTAGATGAAGATGACCTTGAGAAGGGAAACGTTTTTGTTTAGAACAACTGCGATTGTCATTTGGAGTTTTGAACCGTCCAATTGATGAAGTTTTCTTTCTTTTCTTTTTTTTTTATTTCGTAATGATGGTAAATATTTTAGAACTTGAAGCAAAGGTTTAACTTATGTGGTAGCTAATTGGGTTTTATTAGTGTTCAAATCCTGTATCCAAGCTTTAATAAATACGTGAGTAAATAAAAAAAATGATGAGTTATATATTTTTATATAAATTTATTTTACAGATGTCTTATTGGAACTAACTCTATTATTACTAATTATCTTGAGATAACAAATAAAAACATTAAATTAATAAAATAAAGATATTTAATTTAGTTACCAATTATTAGATAAATATGTACATAATAAAAAAAATTCTATATGTGTATAAATGTGTAAATAAATATTATTCAACTTTATGTCCATTTCAGTTAATTGTATTTTTACGATAATTTAAAAATAAAATTAATCAAATATATACAATTGATTTTAAAATCTATAGGACGTTAAAAACAAATTTTATTAGATATTTAATTGATGAGTAATGATATAGCCACAAACTCTTGTACAAACTTATTTTGTACAAACTGATGTGGTATGATAAGATTGGTTAAATTAAATATCACTTGCCCCACGTGATTTGTTTTTATTATTTTATATTTTTCATTCAACCAATGAATTAATGCCATGTCACAAAATAAATTTGTACAAGAGTTTATAACTGTATCATCACTCTTAATTGATTCTCTTTATAGTTGGTTATTTTTATAACACAATTAACAATAATTATTTCAAAAACTATATATTACCAAATTGACCTTAATTCAATTTGACGATGAGAGATTGACCCCTCAATTTTTCTCAATAACCCTTATTTTTTAATTAATCTCACTTATTTCACAATTATCCTTGAAAAAAAAAAAAAGGAATACAATTCCAGAAACCTACCCAGCTTACACCACCACAGTGACTAGATGAAGCCACCGCACCACTTAGCCCTTAGTCACCGGTTACTATTTGCCAATAGTTACAAACCAAAACCCTTTATTTATTTAAATTGATTTTAATGAGATTAACATGATAATATCAAAATCAAAATGATTTCACATGAAAAGAGGCAAAGAATAACTTCAGCGTGTGAATCAAGAAGCTATAAGTTAATTGTAACAAATAATAAATAATAAAAATAGACTAGCAATAAAGCAATTGATATTGGAATAATTGACAAAAAATGGTATAAATGATTAAATAAATGGTAGCTTGAGCTAATGAAAAAAGGCCTAAGAGTTCTAATGTTGCAACCTTGATCGGTTGCTTTTGTAGAAGAGGGAATCAAATTTGACAAACAGACAGATAGATGACCAAATACGTGGCGTCGTGTAACCCAAACGACAAGAGAATCATGAAAATGGTGAAAATGGTAATGTTTATGTGTCATATCTCTGATTCTTCTTTTCATAGGCTGTTTATTGATTAACGAAATTGAACAAAGTCGTAACCGGTCTGAAGGCTTTAAAACAATCTTCCATAACTTACACGTGAAGGAAGCCTCTCACAGCGGATGCAGCAGAAAAGCTAAAAATAACTTTTGACTTGGAAAATTGACACGAGAAAAATCCAAATGCATAACCAATGTTTTGTTGTGAAGTTAAACACCCACTAACCAGTTCTCCTCAAGAAAATTACCCATCGTTAACAAGACGGTATCCTAAATGTTCAATCATTCTTTTAAATTTCTCCATCATCCGAATTGACCGACCGACCCCCCCCGCCTCCAAACACTGCCCAAGCCTTGAGAAAATAAGACAAATAAAACCAATATTTCACTAAAGAACTCCCCAAAATCAGACTAATATTATAAAAAGCTTCCCAATCAGGTGATAATAAAAATCAATTCCTTTCCATTGTCTGCCTCTCTATTACAGAAATAAATAGTCCCAAGATTTACACCAAAATAATAATAATAATAATAAATCTTCAAACAATCATTCTATTCAGAAAGAAAATGTACAGAGCTACCAAGATAAATAAATGAAGACGCAACAAATTGACTGAACTAGCAGTAATGACAATGGCTCACATTAGGTAAATGGTTGGGTACAATTCGTGCTTTGTGCACCAAACAAGATCTTCAATTTCATTGGGATATCTGTGATTCATTTTCGCAGAGGAGAAGCTTACTCTGTGCCTTGCATAGGAACCATCATATGTTGTGCCTCTGACTGCAAGCAATTAAAATCACCAATAAAAAGATCATCAGAACCATCAAAGCATGGATTCATGTAGCTGAAGATGAAATAGCAAGCAATGTTGCATCGACTGAATTTATCAAACAAATTAAACTTAATTACCCAGACAACAAATAAAAATAAACCCCAAATCATAAAAGGTCACACTCATCAGGAGTAGCCGAAACATGAACCGACAACACAAAAAATCATCCCACATCCACACACAGACATACTCTAAAATTTTCGAATTTTTTTTTTACTATGGTACAGAAAATTGAGATTGCTTTCTCAAAATCATTTCACATGGACACTCCAATTAGACAATTTCTTAAAATACTTCTCAGTTTTGGCTAAGGCAAACAGACGTATCAAGACTGTAACGGTAAAGGTGTCCAATCCGGATTCATCTCATACTTCATTATTGAGGTATTGTTGATGAAGCAATAAACAAATCCACACTCACCCCATCCCCTTTCCCAACAAAACCAAGAAAAAAATAAACATGTTTGCCTTCCAGGACCACCAGCATTCTTCTTCCACCATGTCAACACTGACAACCACTTGGTCTTTCCTTACACATGACTGGAGAAACTCTACATTCAAGTCTTGGACTGGAAATATGACGGTAATTGGGGATGTTCGGTAAGTATCACACATGGATGAGGTTAGAATAGCGAGGACTTGTAAAACTAGGCTTCACTTGGTATGGCAATGTTAAGGCCTTAAAAGCCATAGCTTCTAGGAAATGTAAGTTCTTGCCGTAAAATATAAGTTGATGGTGTTAATAAATACGACTTCTAACATTAATGATCTTGAAAAAATAATAGGAAAAATAAAAGTCCTGTTTTTCCTCAAACAACCGGGGAGTAAAATCACCTTAATTTCCGAATTGCAAGTGTTTACCAAACACTTTGGCCTCACAACTGCTAGACAACAATACCAAATAGGTTCTTAACTGTATTAAAGGCACAGTAAATGTGCTGGAGAAGGCAAGATGGCACCGGAGATTATGGTGGAAAATTTCATAGTGCTGGTAGTGAGATAATGGAAACAGCAACCACTACATGGTGAGCTCATACTTACAAGCTAATGTTGGTCCTAAAGTGACAACTACAGCAACAGGAAATAACAAAATTGTGGGGGGGTTGTGTGAAGCAACTGTTAAATTGGCATGGTTTCGTGCAAGAAAGGAAGTTGTTACATCACAAAACCAAAGGTTAACAATGCCACGATGGTCTAACAGTCCTCTTTCATGCTCAGGCCATGGTTATTCAATGAACTATATATTGGCCTAAAATCTGGGTGCTCTACAGATAATATGGAAATTCATATTGTATCCTGAGTCATTTCCTAGAAAATGGAAGAAGGCTCTGAGTAAAATTGTAAATTAATATCTGCACAGCTCAAACTGGCAGAGATAAGGATGTGAATTTTCGGTCCAAATAAAGATAGGATAAAAGCTCTCTAATAGACTAATAACATAATAAATGCAGCATTTAACTATGTTGTGCGCCATTGAAGCAAAGTGACCTATGGCCCAAGTACTAAAGCACCCAACAGAGACAATGCATGAAACAACTCCACACCACAAAATGATACATTCACCATCCAACATGTATATCACAATAAAACAACTTATCAAACAATTATATCGTATATACTAAAGCAAAAGATGTAACTTGTGAGTTGTGATAGAAAGGTGCCTGTAACAAAAAGTAAATATAGAATCAAGGTCAAAATGCTAGCAATAACTTCTAGATGCGCCAGTCATCTTAAGAGAGTTTCCATTTAGTATAGAATGCAATGTAGTTCTCCATTGATTGTGCCGCTGAAGCAGTTCATTGTGTTAATATTGATGATCCATTGATGCACCCCAGACACATCATTAAAACAAACACTCACAAATAGTCAAAAGATAGTAATGTAATATACATGAAGTTACATGCATTTTGTAAAATATGGTTTACATGCATTTTGTAAAATATGGTTAACTGCTCTAAATTTAGCAACACAACTAATCCAAACAGATTTTCCTTTATAGCAATAAACAAGCTTTCATGAGGCTTTGAATTCTCACAGACGAAAAAATTGTTACATAGCGAAATGCAAAAATATTCAAAGTAACAAATTGTATATGACTTCCAAAGGTTCTATGTTTTCCAATTTTTGTTTTTCAAAAAACATTCAATGAACCAGAGCACAGACTTATTGTTCAGATCTTGCACGACGTCAGTTACAATCTACTGAATTCTGGAATCAGTTACAAGATATTCTGCGAAACCAAATGACTAGGTTTGATATCATATGGTGCAAATCAGTTTCAACGGATACAAATATGCTAAAAATTGACCTATCTACCTATCCCTTGTCAAGCATTGCTGCTCAGCTATGTATATTTGCGTTTTACACTTTTCGATCATCGTTAGAGAAGCTCCATCAATCTGGATATGATTGAATAGAAGGAAGAAAAATTGGGAAGAGTTGAATAACTGGTAATTTTGGAAGCTGAGGAGGATTTCTTGGTCAAAGACTAAAGTTTCCATTCCATTTCACTTCTTTAGTTATTTATTAATATAGGAAAATTAAACTAAGACTGAGCTCCAGCGGTCAGGAGTGGTCATCCTAAGGTTCAGATCCTGTGTTTGAACTTCAATGGGTGCATGCGTTATAATTAAAATGAAAAATAAAAAATAAAAATAGAATAAAAAATAAGACTAAGCATGTCCATCTTACGTCACAGAGCTAAGGTTTCAATGCAACTTCAAGATTTAAGTATTCTTGTATCTCAGCAGAAGCATCAAGGAAGAGGAAGATTCTTTGAAATGAAAACAAAAAATTATAAAATAACATCTGCGAGTGGCTCAACGGTATTAGAGGATCTCAAATTACCAAACTACATAGGGGGAAATGATCCCAGTTGATAAGAACTTCCAGCATAAACTCTATAAGAATATCATGTCTTCCCAAAAGAAGGGTGAACACATCAAGAAAGATATGAAGGCCGCAATAACAACAGACATCTTAATGGAATTAAAATAAATATAACAAATTTTGTAAAGGAAAATATTTGACACAGAAGAAAAACCGACTATAAATCTTCTTCAGTAATACATTTTTCAGTTTCTTATCAAAAAACAAACACCTATGATAAATCTCCCCCAAATTACTGAAGTGCCTAAAAGTCTCGTAGAAGTAACGGTTAACTAAATCTTGTATATCTCATTATTTCTTTTTAAAGTTCCAGACCTTTACAAGTTGATAAGAGTCTAAAATCCAAATAATCAACAAACAGCATGTCCTCAAAATCTGTAACTAGGGCCATGA
The DNA here is from genome assembly GCA_029618585.1 of Citrus australasica. Classification (NCBI taxonomy): domain Eukaryota; kingdom Viridiplantae; phylum Streptophyta; class Magnoliopsida; order Sapindales; family Rutaceae; genus Citrus; species Citrus australasica. The sequence goes on from JARCIV010000006.1 coordinate 13,052,596, forward strand.
TTCCCAATCCCACCAACATACCCTTGTTTAATGGATCAACATCGAGCTTTAGTATGTCACTGATGACGTAAATAAGGAATTAAGAACCTGGATGAAGACAAATCAGAAACTTACATCCCCCAACCCCAGCACCCACAGAAAACTTCTCTCTTTTTTCCTTCCTTTTTCATCCTCTTTCCAAATTTTACTCAAAGGAATCACAAAGTTCAAACCCTGAGCCGAATGCTTCAAGGAAATATGCAAGAGCTCTTCCTAAGGGGTTCTTCAGTTACTTCATTACAGAATTGCGAATTTTGTTACTGCCCATGGGGCACAAATCTAAGTCAAACAAGAGGAAAACGAAACAAAGTGAAATGGCTCATATTTAAAAAGCAAAAATTAAGAAGACCTTTGCTCCTCTGGCCAGGAACCAAAAACCAAGAAAGAAGAAAGTACTGTTCAATGATACCTCGAATAAAAAAAGATGATAAAAAGAATGGATAGATTAATAGTTGAAGAGCATCTTTATAACTAGCAATAGCTGAATATCCGCTATACAATGTTACTTTAATGCAAAAACAAATAACATTAACAAACTAACATAAAGTCGGCAATAAACAATTTTTTTCATCAAATCCCAGACAAACAGGACTGATGCTTTTCTGTAACAGCAAACTGAACAGTATTGATCATGACTGGTCAGTAGTTCTTCATAACATGTCAAGAAGTATCTGTATCATATGCTACTGAAATCCCCTAGTTGGTAATTGTATATGCTTCCCTGGATTTAAGAAAACAAAGCAGGGTAAAAACATCTCAAAGCATATTTCAACCTTACTAAATCATAAGTAATGCAAGCACAGTGTGAAATGTCACAAAAATTCAAAGTATCACCTAATATACGTTGACCCTAGAAGCAATTCAGAAACAAGGCATCATATTATTTAACCATTCTAATCTGAATAATACAAATAAAAAATAAATTGAACCCATTCACTAATAAACACGAATATTGGCTAAACTACAAATTTCCCAAATTGCAATCCAGAAGATATGTCAAAATCATATGTAAGTACACATGTTAATTATACATACAGGCTGGAGCAAGAGAGGAATACAGTAAACAAAGATGGACCCCATTAACAAGCACCAAGTTAGAAATTGCAATCAATAAGTTTGTTATTACCTTTATAGGATTCTCAATCAAATTTAGTTATAATAAGTTTTCTTACTAATAAAGATCACATTCACTATTACTATATTTGACTCCTTAACTAGTGTCCTAGAGGCAAATATTGACACAACCCAACAGGTATTATCAGCTTAGTCTACATTGTGCCTACCCAGATCATGTATAAACACTCGGTGACTTTTTACTTTTGGATCCCAGCTGGCATTACTGCATTTGCAGCAGCTTCAACTCTATTGTAAATATTCTAGTTTATTTTTTGGTGTAGTATCATCACTCACAATATTCCACTTAACTACAAAACTTGATAACAAGTGATACAGAAAAATTTGCATGCACGGGCTATTCATTTCAAAGTGTTCATTCAGTGCATGAATTTTTATAGAGATGAGAGAGAGAGAGAGAGAGAGAGAGAGAGAGAGATTACTTGAGAATTCCCATAGTTAACACCTTGCGGGAAGGAGCCTTCATGAGCAAGCTGTCAAAATTGGACAAAAGAAAGAAATTAAGAAAATCCGAAAAAGCTTGTTAATTTTAATTCTAAAGAACAAAAAAATCGATGCACGCATGTTTATCAGAAATTAAAAATACTAAAGAAAAACAGATTCTACCTGAATGTTTGGGTTTGGTTGACCATCTTTCTTAGCAGATGCATCTCCACCTTTTGCATTACCCTTGGTGTCACCCTAAAAATTGCCGTAATTAGCATAATCTAATATAAATAAAAAACAAATCAAAAGTTTAAAACAGGAAATTTTAGTAAAAAAGAGAGATGATTTAGCGAGGAAAAATAAAGTTACCTCCATCTGCACAGCATTGCAATCTCAGTATCAACACAAAAGACAAAAAAAAATGGGGAGGAAAAAAAACTACATTAGTTAAAATAAATCAAGAAATAAACATCAAAAAAAAAAATCCATACAAAATTTAGAACCTTATAAATTTAATAGTCATCAGTCTTCTAAATGCTCTCCATTTTCATAGCAAGTAAACAAACGGACTAATAAAAACAAAACAAACGAGAATAAAAAAGTAACGCAAATCACCTCTCTGTATCTGGTTAGGTAAATTTTCAGCGGATCAATATAATCCTCAAAGCCTAACGTTGCCATAGCCCAAAGCAAATCATCACCGTTAATCGTCTTTCTCTTCTCTCTCTGACACTTATCACTCGCCCTACAAAACGAACGACCACAAAAATAAATCAATCACAAAAGAAAGAAGGAAAAAAAAGGAAAAACAAACGAAAACAAGAGAAACAAAACGACGACGTCATACTCGCTGGTGATAAAGCTGATGAACTCAGAAACGCACTCCTGGACAGTCTCTTTAGCGTCCTTAGCGATTTTGCCGTTAGCAGGGAGCGCCTTCTTCATGATCCGGCTAATATTAGCGATCGGAAGGTACCTGTCTTGTTCGCGGACGTTGGATCTCGGACTCTGCTCGCCGCTCTCGTGGCTGCCGCCTCCTGGACTCGCCGGTGCCTCGGCCGCCATCTCAAAGGAAAGAAAACCCTAGCTTGACAAAGTAAATAAACAATCATCATTATCATAACTGAAACCAAAACAGATAATCGAAAGCCTAAGAGAGAAAACGCGAGAGATGTGTGAAGAAAGAGAGGAGAGACGGAGGGGGCATAGGTAGTTAGTTAAGAGAGAGAGAGTTAGTTAACGGACCTGATGAGGTGTTGAGAGTAGGAAGAGGAGGGATTTGTAAAAGGGCGCGAGAGAGGGAGAGGCTTTAGATGGAGCGGATTGGAGAAGAAAGATGGGGGATCGGACGCTGGAGAAGACACCAGAAAGGAGACGACTCAGATGTAACAATGGAGTTTATCAACACCGTTGGTTTATTTTTCTCTCTTTTGTTTTGTTTTTTATTCTTTCTTAATTTTCCGGGTTTCATGCCTTTCTTGTTTCTAGATTCGGAGCCAGGGCAATCGGATTTGACCACGTGTTCCGCCTGCCACGGTGTCGTTTTCAAGTTGCCTTTCGAAAACGGTTGGGAAAACACTTTCTATCAAATTTATTTTCATCATGTGCCTTTATATCATAATTATAGACATAACATCATCATTAATAGTATTGTTATTTTCATTAATAGTATTGTTATTTTAAAGTCATATTTGGTATTGACATATTGTAGCTAACTGTGAAAAAAAAAATTATAATTATAAATTAGCAGTTGATAGTATTAAGTAAATATAATTTTTGAATGATAATTTTGACAAAAATAATAGGAATATTATAAGATTTTGTTTCACTAAAATTCAATTCGAACCAATTAGATAGTTCTCATTGGATGCAGTTCAAATCTCATTCAAACAAATGAATTTATATATAAAGGAAGCTTGTGTTAAGTTTGAATTTGGTTGTGTTTTTTTATGTTTAGGGTTACTGGTTTAGCTAAGGTACACTAGGTAGTGAGTTAAAATAATATACATAATGATTATAGATGGTCATATGAGAAATGATATAGAGAACTTCGTAGAGCCCGTAAGAGTTGATATGAGGGCTAAAATGTCCTTAAGAGTGGCTTAGGTGTATTCAAGTGACAGCTCAAGTGATTCATGTATAACTGAGGTAGCTCAAGATAAGCTCATACTTGAAACAAACTCTCGATCTTAAATTAAAAATATAGTAAAACAAACCTAAGTATGAAAAACATATGATGTTTACATCCTTCAGCCTTTGTTCATGTCCATGAGAACAAGTTATCGCCAATCCACTTAATAAATGAGAGGTTACATGACATTTTATATTATCCAAGATGAATAATACAAGCTAAATAGCTATATAGAAATGTTTGTAATGATGAAGATGAAGATGGAGATGTTTGTAATGATAAAGATGAAGATGGAGAATAAAGATATAGAGAATGATAATATGGTCGAGAATATGATGAAGGTGGAGAATATAAATGATTTCCTAAAAATGGAGAAGTGGGTATCTAAAAGATGGATAGAGAAAGAGAGTATAAAGGAGTAGAGAGCCCCTAAAAATGAAGAAATAGATGATCTAAAAGATATATATATAGTGAGCTTTAAATTTTATGTCAGTGATCAATTCCTGACCTAAAACGGGACTTATGACCAGTAAATTCTTACATGTCGGCTTTTAAAATTGCATGAATATAAATTGCGGAAATTAAAGGTACATAAATTAAATTACAGAAATTGAAATGCTGGTGTCTGGGACACAGGATCTTTGAGGATCCTCAAAGATCCTGTGTCCCAGACAGTAAATAATTTTGTAATTTAATTTATGTACCTTTAATTTCCGCAATTTATATTCATGCAATTTTACAGATCAGTCTGCAATTACTTCAGTCCCGTTCTTGAAAAGAATTTTAAGCTTTAATTAAATGCTTTAAATTACAAAAGATCCTTACATGTTGTTTCAGGATCTTAGTTCTTTAGAATAAGAAGAAAGAAAGAAAAGAGAGAACATTTAAAACTGTATTTTCTTGGAGTGTCCTTTTGAAATGAAGGTTGGTGGGATCATCTTCTTACCAAACAACAAGAAGAAAGAAAGAAGCAGAAGAGGAAGCTTCTATTCTATCTAATTGTTCTCTAATGGCTTTAGCAAAGTCTGACTTTGAATCTTGAACAAGCTTTTGACTATGTTTCGAGACCTGAAAAGGTCTGAAAATAGGTTCTTTAAGCTTTTTCAAGGAATTGGTTTTGGAGGGAATTGGTTTTGAAATGGAAGTAACAGTAGTAGAAGACTGTTGGATTTGACTTTCTATTCTAGTCAACTGTCTTCCTAAAGTATTTAGATTAGTATTGCAGAAATTATTCTGTTGGATAATACTATCTAAATCTTTATCAAGATCATTTGGTTTATGGATTTTGTAAGGAGAGGTTTTTATTGGAATAGGAGGGTCACCATGATCTATGGTTATGCTCCTGAGAGGAGGATGTTCCGCTTCGACTGTATTACTACTTTCAGAGAGGGTTCATTCAGGAACTTTCTTTCTAGTAGTAATAGGGTTTGACTCTTTGAAAGGGTAGGAAATGTTATTGTCGGAAGCATACATTTCAAATCAATCAAAAAATAAAATATGAATTTTATGCAAATTTACAAAATCATAATAAACCTCTTGAATTGCTTTTCTTTGATTTAAAAAATGTTTAAAAAACCAAAGTCTTTTTTCTTTATTATTTTCAGAATAAAAATCATTATGAAGAAGAGTTTTGTCTACTTCAAGATTCTTTTCAAGAACATTTATCACATTTTCTGTTACGGCAGAAAAAGTAGGAGAAGTTGGAGGAGAAGGTTCTTTCTCTTCCTGTCTTTGGACTCTTTGACTACTAGTGTAAATAGGATGAGGAACCCTAGTAGCATAGTTGACAGAATGGATAGAAGAACTAGGAATATCCGAAGTGGAAAACCTAGGTTGTTCCTTAGAGATATTTATCTCTGTAGGGATTTTTGAAAATTGTCTTTCTAGTGAATGCATGCTAGAACAAGAATCTTTATCAGAGAATCTATGTGAATTAGATCTCTTGAAAGATAGTTTGACTTTACCATCAGTATACTGAGTCACATTCTGCAACTCTGTATTTGTTTTATAAATCATTTCTTTAGAAACTTTAGGTAATTCCCAATTATCAATTGCTTTATCAAAATCAGAAATAACAAATTCCTCAGAACTCACAACATTCTTTGAATCACTAGTCTTCCCAGAGGAAGAGTTAGAGAAGGAAGATGCTCTACAGAGTAGAGAATCCATGGTGCTCAAAAGTTTTCTAGTTAAAACCTATATTGATGGCTACATGTATGGATTTATAGCCCTAAAACGGTTCCCTGACCTAAAACGGGACTTATGACCAGTAAAAATTCACCACACACAGAAAATAATTTTGAAAACTTTTTAACACACACAGACTCTTTACAACTATATTACACCTACCCCCACTTAGCTCTGATACCAGTAAGAAAAGGTATATATATATATATAGAGAGAGAGAGAGAGAGAGAGTCCTTTTCATATAAGTTAAATAAGACATTTATATAATAGAGGCTAGTGATAAGGAAAGTGTATAAAAGTTTGGGATTGAATAACTTTTAAGCCATAACAACTAATATTTATCAAACACTTTCGTACTATAACTTTTAATTTACAATTGCCTAATCTCGATACTAAATTAGCCTAAATGTAATTCAAATATAATTTAAAATAGTATATTTTCTTTATTTTTAAATTGAACAATAGTTTTTTTTAAAAATGATTGTTCTAATAATGATGTTAGATAATAACTTGATGAATAAAATTTATGGTAACAATTTGCAAACAAGTAATCTATCTTAAAGTAGAAAGACTCTCTATGAAGATAGCTTTAGTTGACTTGTTTATCACTTGAATTGCCCAAATTTTGAGATACGATACTCTTGAGAATTGTTATAAAGCCCCTTTCTTAATAATTGTTTTTAATTGAAACAACATAAATTTTGTTCGGTCATTAAAAATTAATTTCTATACTAAAAAAACTAAATAGATGTTCTTGACACAAAAATTTGATAAATTAGAAAATTAAGTATGCGGGCCCAATATGATAGTAATGGGATAAAAATTTAATAAATTTACTATTAAAATACTATTAAACTTTTCGTTGTTATCAGTGCTCGTCTCATATACTAAGAAAGACATTCTATTTATAGTCCTCTAGATAATATGAATTTGTATTTTACCTCTTCTTAGTTATCCATTTGGATGAGATTGTAATTTGTTTCTTCCATCCCAGGTGCTAGGTTAAACCAAGCGGTTGGACTTTTGCAATCTAGATATTAAACTCATCTAATCCAACTACTAAATCTTATTTAACTAGTCAAGTGTGACCAAAATCTAAAGCATGTTGAAAGGAAACAAAGTTGTATGTTTCTTATTCATTATTAAAATAGATTTCATGCCCTATATATAAGGATACAGAGAGAAACTAAGTAGGAAAGTTAATATTACAGCTAATTACAATAAAGTCAATTTTAAAAAATATATAGATTTGTACAGTTAGAATATTCCTAGAATCATGCCAACATCTTGGCTGATTTGTTCTAATTTTAGTGTTTTCCAACATTCTCCCTTAAGCTAGTTTGAAAATATCTTCCATAGCCAGCTTACCAATCAAGTGCTCAAATTGTCTTGATGATAATCCTTTCATGGGTATATTCGCAACCTAATCAGTAGGTGGAATGTAGGGCAAACAAATCATATAATTATCCATTTTTTCCTTTATGAAGTGATTATCAATCTCCACATGCTTCATTTTATCATGTAGAATTGGATTATGTGCAATGGAGATACATCTTTGTTATCGCAATAGACTTTTATAGGCAAATAATCAGAGATTCTGAATTCTTCCAATAACCTCTTGATCTAAATAACTTCAAAATCCCATGAGTAAGGACTCGAAATTCAACCTCAATACTGTTTCTAGCCACCACTGGTTGCTTCTTGCTACACCAAGTAACCAAATTGCCCCTTACAAATGTACAATAGCCGGAAGTTGATCTTCTATCAATGATACTTCTAGCTCATTCTGCATTGATGTAAACTTCAACTTGAAGATATCCATGTCTTTCAACTAATAGGCCTTTTCTTATAGTTCCCTTCAAATACCTTAGGATCCTATAAGCTGCATCACAAATTTTTGGATCAGTAGTATGTAAAGACTGACTTATAGTGTTGACTACAAAGGCTATATTGGGGCGAATATATGAAAGATATATAAGTCTCCCTACAAGACGTTGGTACTGATCTCTTTTACTAACTTATTCAGGCTTGGCTTGTTCAAGATTCACATTTGATTCCATAAGTGTCACAATTAGGTTTTTCAAATAATGAACATTTTAATTCATGTTAACATGAATTATCTAGTGCTCATTATTTCTTTACTATCATTGATAGTTATTCACATTGTACTTGGCTTTATTTGATGAGACATAAATTGAAAACTCCAATTCATTTAAAGAACTTCTATGCCATGATTAAAACTCAATTTCGATATTCCACAAAGTGCGTAGTTATAATGTACTTAAATTTATATCTATGTCTCATTTTTTTAGGGAATATGGCATGATGCATTAACGTGTTTATGTAGCTACACCACAGCAAAATGGTGTTGCTGAACGTAAGCATCGTCACATCTTCGAAGTTGCTCGTGCTCTTCACTTTCAAACTTACTTACCTCTCAAATTTTGGGATAAATATGTGATGAATGCTGGAGAATACATATTTATAAATGGCAAAATTATCATTTGACACTTTAAGCCTCACTAACATTTCTACTTTTATGTACTTAAACCCTTTAAATTTGATTTTACGTGTTTTGTTATAAGTTGAATATTTTATGCATTTCAAGGGTATTTTGGCCATTTTTATTTAACAAGAAGTCAAATAGTAAAACTGATAGCATTTTTGAGCTCAATACAACCAAAAACCTTACGAAGAGCACAAAGGGCAAACTAGTAATTTTGAGATTTTGTTAGGGCCCAGCTGACGGGACATTGACTAGCTGATGTTGTCGCATTCTAATGGATCGAAAAATGCTAATGTGGCATTAACCGATGATGTGACAGCTTATTATTGGACCTAATAATGTGTTCTAACTAATTAGATTTTGCCACATGGCATAGTCCTAATCATTCAAATTGTTTTTGCTCGATGGTCATGATTTACTCGTTATATCTATAAAAAAAAGGCTTCACCCCTAATTTGACAGCTCTGAATCTAAATTTGAGTTTCATTTTATGTAATTCTCTCTCTATCTTGTATTTTCTATATATATTTTTATAAAATTATCATTTTACCCATAGTTTAAAATATAAGTGGCTAATTTAATTTCTAACTTGAGTTGAAGGTAAAGGCTCAACATGATCCATGAGCTGATTTGATAATTTTTTTCTTTTCCTCTCTGATTTATGTGGTTATTTTGACTCATTGTCGACAGATAATGTATCTCGTCTAAAAGTTGTCAATGGGCTTTGCTAACCCACCGAGCCTTGGGCACGGCACAACCTGCGTACGTATAGGCACGTAGCACATGCCCTTTGTTTGGGCCATGGTAGTGGGCATGGAACGAGCATATGCCCATCATGCCGGCCAACTTGACACGCCAAAATTCAATTTTTTACTTTTTATTTTTTTGGTTATACAAAAGATAAAAAATAATATACAAATTTCAAATTTTATTTTGTATTCTAAAATATAAATTTCTAATTTCACATTTATTTCTTTAAAATTAATTAATTCTCACATTGGTAAATGTATTAAATGAGTTCATTTAAATTTAATTGAATGAATTTACATTTTAAATGATGAATGATTTAATCATTATTAATAATTTAAACTTTAAAGCACAAATGAAATATTACTCAATTAAATAAAAATAATATTATTAAGAGATAAATCAAATTTATTTTTATGAAATAAAAGCTTCAAATTACAAGTAAAATAAAATATGGTGTAATTTGCATTACTATAGTTTACAGCACATCCCAACTAAGTTGGCATTTACTGAACTATCTATCATTTGCATTTTACAATCATTTCAAACATTAAAATTATTCATAAATTTTAATATTCATCTTCATTGTCATCAACTTCAACATGAGCATTGTCGTCGTCGTCATCATCCGCATTTGTATCACAATCAGTTGCAACCAATTTCATATTTAAAGATGATATCTCCTTAACTAATTCATTATACCAACGTTGTTGCATACGATGATCTGCAACCTCTCAATCTTGAAGACACATAAAATGATTTAATGTCTTTCCAGCTAAAGTTGACTGATGCTCATTTAACATTCTACCACTTGTACTAAAAGTAGACTCCGAAACTACAGTTGAGACTGAAGGGGTTAGTAAATCACATGCCATTATGGATAACACAGGAAATATAGTGATCTTTTCTTTCCAAAATTCCAAAACATCTATATTTGCAAATCATGTATTTAACATATCTTGAAACTTAAACCATTTTTTTAATTCATTTTCAATAGTGTAACTATCACTTGTACCACACTACCAATTGGGGCCTTGCCTTTTCGGATCAAACGCATTGGTGCATTTTCAAATTGAACAGGAGCTGCTTTAGATGGTGTTGATTGTGATCTATTTGAGCTCGATCCATATTTTAGTCCATAACCATGAAAAAAAATCTTTTATTAATGGTAAATATTCACTTATACTAGTATCAAATGTTGTGTTCAAGTTTTCAACTATCCCTTTAACTAAAGCTTGCTTTCCATGTAGACTAAACTCCTGATCCACAAGAGATGCATAAACAAACAAATGTGGAATATTTTTCTAATATTTCAAAAATTTCTCTTTCATTTTTTCACATGCATTGATATTATGTAAATGACTCAACACTTTAGATAAATATGGTTCATAAACTTTGAACATGCAAGAGTGGCACCATAAAACACTTTAAAAAAATTTAAAATTTTAAATGCAATATTCCAATTATAAGCAGTAATATTACCCTCACCTAACTTATAATTAATGTTTGCGGCTAATTTTGGGTCAATGAATAAAAAACCACAAAACCAAGCCAAAAACAATAAATTTATTTTTTGTTGGGGAGCGAGGTGCCTCGTTTGTTCGGTGCGTGTGGCCTGTTTAGGCTTTTTGTGGAGTGAAGGAGGATTGAGATGGTGGTGGATATGGGAGGGGGTCTAACTTCAGGTGCTGGCAAAAATCGTCTTAAACCTATAAAACAACCAAAAAAGAGGTCAGAGGTGGAGCCGGGGGTGGCCAGCGACCACACTCCGATGCTCAAGTCAGAGTTGGGTTATCTCAGGTTAGAGAGCTTGCAAGCTCTCGGTAATGGAGGTTTTGAGGTTGATAAAAATTAAACCTAAGTATTTATATGGTGTATCCCGGGTCGCCGTGCCACCTAGCGTTATATTATTGGCGTTCCCTGCTGTCATGTCAGGAATATATTTTTATGTGTATGGCGGCTTAAGCATTTCAAAAATATGCGTGGAGAGCAAGTTTGTGGCGTATTCACGTGCTAGGCGTAATGGAGTGGTCCCGTGTACCTCTGCAATTTCGTTGAAATTTTGCAGGCATGGCAGGAAAAGCTAGTGCTCCCAACTGTTATAATATCAAACTTTTGGCAGATTCGTTGGCGTGACAAGCGACTGTCTCCTTTTTTGTAGCACGAGATTTCCTCACCGATTCCTTATTTTTTGACACATATTCAACCAATCTTTTTTAGATTCGAGGCCCACATATCCCTTGACATTTTTGCAAAACTTTTTATATCCTTTCATGGTGTACCCGAGGTACCCCCAGAGTACTTAGGGTAGCCGAGATACCTAAGGTATCTGGGGTACCCAAGGTACCCGAGGTAAGCTAGTTTATTAAATATCGACACATGGCGATTCATCATTGGCCTTATGTTTCCTTCCCAAACAATTAATATAAGTAATAAGAGCATTACTGTAATCTGCATCAGAAGCTAACATCAAATATGTGGAGTTCCAATGCGTTTTAATATCAAGTTTGAATTTTCTTTTTTTCAATCCACAAAGAGGTAATGTGTTCTTACAAAATTCTTGATATTTAGAAGGTGATCTCAACTAGTGTATTACTTCTCTAATTTTAGAGAGACTACCACTTATAAATTCCAAACCATCTTGAACAACAAGTTAATAATATGACAAACATATCTAATATGAAATAATTGTGAACCACATGTGGGTGTGATATTGCTAAAAAAATAGTCCACAGAAATATCATTTGCAGAAGCATTATCAAGTATTATGCTAAAAATTTTGTCAATAACATTATATTCTCAAAAAATACCCAAAATAACATTAAAAATCTGAGCTCCAGTATGAGGGTAATCTAATTCACAAAATGCAAACAATTTTTTCTCCTAATTCTAATTTTCATTAATGAAATGCGATGTCACACAAATATAACCCATATTATTACTACCGGTCAAACAATCAGAAGTAACAGAAATAATACTTTTAAAATAAAAAAAATTGAAACCAAATTCTTTTTTTTTTTGCATAAACATGCTTCATATCACGTTTAATTGTATTTCTAGGAACTCTTTTAAATTGAAGTTGAGCATACCTTTTTATATAATGTTCAAAGTGCATGTCCTCTGAAAATAACAATGGTTGTTCAGCAGCTGCCATGTATAATGTGAAACCAATTTGGTTCTCCTTGTGATTATATAAAAATGGCCTCATCTCCCCCTTAGATCCATGTTGTGAAAGCTCACTTTGCCGTGGGTCTTTTGTATGACACTTATCAGAATGACGCTTGAGATGTCTGGTGCCACCATTAGACTTGCAAGACAAAGAACTATGACAAAATGCACAAAACGCCATTTCTTCTTTTTTGCCCTTGGAATTTACTCCTTCTTTAATTGTAAAATATTTCTAAACATTTGAAGTTTTTGCTCTTTTTTTGTAGACTTTGAAGGTATTAACGAGTTTAGTCGAAGGATGAGAGGTGATGCTAACGCACCTTATTAAAAATATTTTGTTATCGTGTATTATTTATATTTTGAATTTAAGTATTTCTAAGATGTTATTATTCTATCATTTATCAGGTATTAGTATTTATTCTTATTATTATATCTTAATTGTAATCGAACTTAGTAAATTTAAATATAATTAATATGCAAATTACAATCAAAATGGAATTTTTTTAACAAATTAGAGCTTTTATATTTTTAACTAAAAATTAATGTCATTAAACAAATTATAATTAAGTACAAATAAAAAAAAATTATTGGGCCCACGAGCCAGCCTATGCATGGCCTGTGAGGCAAGACAAGCCGACAGGATTCACGGCCTATGCATGCCTTGCCCAAGGGCCGTGCCGGGCCTCAATTTTTTTTTTCGGGGCACGGCCCATGGCACGGATGGGCCTCCTCTGGCACACTAAGCGCTTGATACCATATTTATTAAAGTGAGACTTATGAGGAGTAAAAATACCCTCTCATAAATTACTTTGGGACTAAAAAGTAATATTAAGCCCATGGTGAAATGTTGAGTGGGAATCCAGAGACTCAAGTTTTTTATTTGAATTATTTTCATCATTAATTTATTCCCACCATTTTTTTAAATCTTAATATTGCTCGAAAATCGTCTTCATCCAATTCACATACACACTTAGAAAATTAATCCTATACATAATTAAATCTACTTACTTGTGTGATCGACACTCGTCATTATAAGTATATACTACAATAGATTTGTGCGCTTGCGAGTACAATAAAATTTGTACAATAATGTGTTCTAACAACAACATATCTTATGAATCGCACGCCTACACCTTTAATTTCAAGTAAAACTCCTCATGAACTTCTTCTTAATTCTAAGCCATCTTATGACCATTTGTGTGTCTTTAGATGCTCATGTTTTGCTCAAAATTTATATCCCAAGAAACATAAATTTGCCCCTCGAGCAATTAAAAGTATCTTTATTCGGTACCCTTTTGCTCAACAGCGCAATCACATATATAATCTTGAAAAACATATATTATATTCACTAGTTGTGATGTCACTTTTCAAGAAACAATATTCCCTTTTACGGAAAAACAACTTAAGTAGAATCAACTCTCAATTGTTTTGTCCATACCGATGAATAAAGTCATCAATGGGACACCAATTGAGTCTAATAATCAATCACCACTAAATGATCAAAATCAACCACCATCAAATGATCAAGAAAATATGTAATTATCCACCCTTGATCAAGAAAATCAATCACCGCCATCTAACTTAAACATTGATACACTTCATTATTCCCCTCGGACTTATCGACCACCTTCATACCTTTAAGATTATGATTGTTCATCAGTCACTCACTCTAATCTATTACCTCATTGTCTTTTACTAACCATTTCTAAGTCTAAAGTTGTCGCTTATCCTTTTTATAAATTTATATCTTACAATATATTTTCTTCTATACATTTTGCTTTTACAGTTGTTATTTTTATAGAAGTTGAGCTAATATATTATATTCAAGCCATTAGGCACCCAAAATGGCGAGAAGCATGGTTGTTGAAATTTAAGCTCACAATAGAAGCAAGACTTGGACCATTACACAACATCCTCCTAGAAAGGTACCTATTGACCATAAATAGGTGTATAAAATTGAATTTCGATCGGACGTGTTTATTGAATGATACACGACTCACCTTGTAGGTAAATGGTTTACTCTAAAAGAAGGTTTGGACTATCATAAAACATTTTTCCCTATAGCTAAACTAACAACCGTCGATGTGTTCGTGTTGCTGCAGCTATAAAAAATTGGCCTTTATATCAACTTGGTGTTTATAAAATTGGCCTTTTCTTCATAGAGATCTTCATAAAGAGGTCTACATGAAATCTCCTCTAAGAGTTTTTCAACAAGGGAAGTATTTAGTTTGTTGACCTCAAAATTTCTTGTATAGTCTCAAACAAGCTTCTCATAATTGGTTTGAAAAACTTTCTTCCACCCTTTGTCTTGCTGGATTAAAACAATCTCAATATGATTATTCATTTTCTCTTATAGCTAAGCTAACAACTATTGATGTGTTCATGTTGTTGCAGCTATAAAAAATTGACCTTTATATCAACTTTATGTTCATAATACTTTTCTTCATGGAGATCTTCATAAAGAGGTCTACATGAAATCTCCTCTAGGATTTTGTCAACAACGGAAGCATTTAGTTTTTCACTTCAAAAGTCCTTATATGGTCTCAAACAAGCTTCTCATAATTGGTTTGAAAAACTTTCTTTCGCCTTTTGTCTTGTTGGATTTAAATAATCTCATTGTGATTATTCATTATTTACATCTACAATAGGCCATCATTACTATGTTATTGGTGTATGTTGATGGTATTATAATTACTAGTAATAATGACCTTGCCACAAAAGCTCTTAAGGATTTCTTGTATAACCATTTTCATATTAAAAACCTTGAAATTTTGAAGTACTTTTTGGGAATTAAAGTTGCTAGATCTAGTTAAAGAGTTTTTTAAATCTCAGTGAAAATATGCCTTAGAGATTTTGAATGATGCAGGCTTCTTTGCTACTAATCCAACCGATTTTCCAACGGTGCAAAATTTAAAACTAGATTTAGATGATGGTGTTATCTTAGAAGATCCAAGTTTATTCAGAAGACTAATGGGTCGCCTCCTTTATCTTAGTATTACTAGATCAGATTTGGTGTATTCAGTTCAAAAACTAAGTCAATTTGTCTTTAATCCCCGTAAATCTCATTGAGATGTTGCTTACAGAATTTTAGCATATTAGAAATCTTCTCCTAATACCTACATAAATTATGTAATTAACAATCTAGATAATCAATTCTTTCATGAATTGTTCTTCTTTTTGGTCTTTTTTTCAATTTACAGTCCATAGTCTGATATCTTATCCGTGGTCTCATAGACTTGTGGTTCATGGATTCTGGTTCGTACTTCTTCTTTCTAGTTCTCAATTTTTAGTTTTGGTTTCTAGCTCTCAGTTTTTAGTTTTGGTTATCGTTTCTTGAATTATTCATAGTTCTGGTTATTCTTTCTTACTTCACCTTATAGTCACCGCATTTTTTTTTTTCACATTCTTGCTACAATAGATATTACGCAAAGTTTTTTTTTGTTGGTAATAAACTTATCTTAATATTTGATCCCCCAAATCTTGGGTCATGTAGCTTTTCCATCAGGTCTCCGGATTCTAATCTTTGATACTAATCTTAATTTCAAGCTTAGCATCTTCTTCTTTTTCCTTTTTTCTATTGGTTTAGGTTCTCTATATTGGTTGTCTAAGGTTTAGAATTTAGATCTCAAAACCTAAGATGCTAGGGGATCTTAATTTTCGACTTAAATTCAGTTTTGACCTGACTTTGATGTTGATCTACCAAAAAGATAGGATTAGTAGTTATTAAATAAAATTATTATTATAAACATAGAAAATTATGAAAATGTGACCAAAAAATAATCGGCACTTATTTCCGATTCACAGAGGCGTCTGTCGAATTGAGTCTTAGGTCTTATCACCATGTGCAACTTCTAATTTTCTCAATTGCAAATACAAAATGTTTCATCTCCTTGTTTCGTCTACACTGAATATTTCGTCTACACTGAATTGTAATTTTCTAAAACGATTTCAAGAATTATATTTTCCAAAAAGAAAAAACTTAAATTCTCAAAATGTTATATGGCAAACCAATTATATATGCCAATGGGCAAATAGGGCAAATGGCATGTCGGCAACGTCCATGTTCTAAAAAATTTATAAGAAATATGGTTTTGAGTTCCATTATTTTTTCTCCTAGTTTAATTAGACAGGAAAATGTACTTTAATAATGTGAGTACAATAAATGTTTGATCAAAAATAATTTCAATACATTTGTCGTTATTAATATTATTCAATAGGGTTCGACTATATTAGAATCGCTCTAAGATAGAGTACGTCTTCACAATCAAACAATTAAAGTTATAACGTATTTTTATTATTTATTATTTTATATGTACCGTTATGATTTATACTCTATCTTTAGAACAAATCAAAGGTAGCCATTGCCGGTTTGGGGAAGGGGGGAAGGAAGAAGAAGAAAAAAGAAGGGGAAAAAAATTATACATGAACTTTATAAAACATATCGAAAAAAAATAGTGTATTTATAAAGATTAATGTTAAATTACATATGTATATAAATCATAAAACTCTCACATAAATAATGAATGTCCATAAATGAAACTGAAGGGATACATTTGTAAAGCCTATCTTCGCTTGTACACTCCACATGATTGATGTCCTGAAATGACACAACTCTGCAGTCTGGTCAACCGTCACGTGTTGATGCTTGACACATGAGCTGTTTTCATCTTGACAAAACATAGTCAGTGGGAGCCACAATGACAGGCCCAAATCGAACGGCAGACGTTGATTGAGAGTTAAAAAAAGAACAACAAATAACCAATTTAATCACGATGGCTTACCCTCGTCGTTGCACCGTCAACCTCTTGCTAAACCTACAGGAACGCATGAACTTTGAGAGCTGTTGTTATTCGTTGCGTAACAAGCGTGTTTTGAGTGTGTTCTTTGGATCTTGCTAGCGTGTATCAGTCGTACGGTGCAGCCGCCACAAATTTTTCATTGTTGATGATAAGTTTTCAAAGTGCGATAAAAAATTACAATCAATAAGGAAGAAATTGTTACGAATAACATGAAATTGAGTACTTCAGTGGAGCAAGTACACTTATGAACAAAACAGCTTTCTACAAAGTATCTTAACTCGCTTTTAGAATTAAGTTCTAACTAAGCTAACACATACAAAGGATTGATACCGAAAAATGAAGACCAAATAATTAGCAAGCCCAATAAATTTACAAGTTCATGACATGCAGACATGGTGGATCTAAACTTACATGAGGCAACTTGATAGATTTAGCTATGTAATTCTAGCTACAACAAAGAATAAGACCAGAGAATGGGAAAAGAAAAGGGAATTTTTTGCTTGTACAAGAACTAGAACTATCGAGCACTTGGTCGAACAATGGACTCGTCTAATGACAGGAAGTTCTCAGTACCACCAAAGGAACCCATGTTGAGAGAAGAATGAAGGGAATTCCTAGACATATCATCTGAGTTACCATCTCTGGCTGCTGCAGCTTCCCTTTCAATCACGATAGCATCTTGGATGTCCTTGAGAACTTCTGATATTGATGGTCTCATATGTCCGTGAGGCAGAACACACATCAAAGCTTTTTCCGCTATCTTCCACATTGACTGGATGTCGTATTCATGTAGTAGAGATGGATCAATGATTCCTTGAATGTCACCACTCTCGATGTGTAGCTTTGCCTGCAATACAATGATTGAAGACAATTAACATGCGATAGCAAAGCTTGTACAAGAAAAAACAACAAAGTTTTTAGCAAAAGGCAAAAGAGTTGAGAACTATCAACAGCAACATCAGAGGACTAGCAAAAAGGTCTTTTTCCCAATACTCTTTCCACACGACTATCAGCAAAAATAACATTCATATGCTTTTCCAGAGCTAATTATTCAGCTTCAAACTTCAAGGAGATAAAACTTTGTAGTCATGAAATTTCTATAATAAGGCTTCTCAAAATTAACTAACTAGACTTTACCCATTGGACTATGTTACGGCAATTGGCACCAAACTTTTCGTTGGATATAGCTTCCTGACCAGATATCAACTCAAGAAGAATGACACCAAAACTATAAACGTCACTCTTGTCCGTTAACTGCTGGGAGATGTAGTACCTGCATATCATGAGAAGAAAACATTATTAATATAAAGGGACCAATCATGTTATATGTACAGTATATGACCGTCAACCAATTCAGAACCCAAGGCTCTCCTTGTTTTTCAAGAATCATTATCAACCAGACACGGTGTGATAATGGCCACAAACAGAAATTGCTGGGGCTAAAATGTTTTTAAGTTTCCATTTAATCAGAGGCCTCAAAACCAACCAAACATTCACTAGCAATCCACAAATACTTGTTTGTTTCTCTGGTCATACATATGAATCTTGTCAAAAAGCTAATAACCCCCAAACGAAATGTACTTACATTAACTATATAACAAAGCACAAGTAGTAGATATGTGGAAATCTCAATAATTATTGACATTTAACAGGATCTCAAGCAGAGTGTAAGTGGAAAAGGGCCTTACTCAGGATCTAGATATCCTACAGTGCCCCGTACTATGCTTGACACATGAGAGGCTCCATCCACTGCAAATTTTGATAGACCAAAATCCGAAACCTTTGCTCTCATGTGTTTGTCAAGAAGAATATTGCTGCTTTTTAAATCTCTATGGATAATGGCTGGAACACAGCCCGTGTGAAGATACTCAATTCCTGAATCGGCACAAAAAGACAATATTCAATACAATTATTCTGTAACAAGTGAGAGATTTCTCAGTAGAAAAGAATTTCATTGCATGGCCCACAACAAATTGTTGGAAATTGTAGAAAAACAACCGTTAAATAGATGTAATTAGTAGTTGAGTATCAGTAGATAATGGTTAGAGTGATTAATAGTTGACTGTTAGTAGTTAGAATGATGTATATACATACGTTTAAACAGGGTAAAAATAAGAAAGAAATAAAAGCTTTTTATTTTTTTTTCCTTCACAAACCTTTCGCAGCATCTTCAGCAATTTCAAGGCGTTTGATCCAGTTAATTCTTTGCTCATGTGTCAATGTGCCTACCAAAATTAATTCACGGTTAATTCTTAAAACTTGTATCATCGTAATGCAAATACATGAACTCACCATAGAGATGTTCCTTCAGTGTTCCGTTATGCATGAACTCATAAACAAGCACGCTTCTCCCTTCTTCTTGACAATATCCAAGAAACTGCACTAAGTTCCTGTGATGTATCCTTGAAAGAAGAGTCACCTACATCCAATAGAACGATCGGTCAATTCACAAGATTTCAGATTCTAATCACTAGCTTGGTATTAAATCATCTAATACAACTATTCTTTCAGTTTCAAATTTGTCATGTTTCTAATTTGTTAAAAATATTTCCACCAGTAGCAATTATATCAGGGCAATTTATTTCCTTCAATTAATGTGCAGCATATTTAAATTTGTCATGTTTTAACAACATGACAAACCTCTAGTCTTAGTTTATTAGAAAAATGCAGGTAATCAACTACAATAATCATTGCCGTTAATTTGAAAGAAAAAGCTGAGCATCAATATGAATAGCAAAATTCAGACTAAAGGATGGGTTAATAATGTGAAAAGTTACCTCATTAGTAAATTCTCGCTTTCCCTGATAGGAATTGCTGGTCAGAACTTTGACTGCAATTTCCTTTCCATCTTTGAGTTTCCCATAATAAACGACTCCAAATCCCCCAGAGCCAATTTTCGTCTCAAACATTTTTGTAGCATCTTCAATATCAGATAATGTGAAGCAATGTGCAGCCTCTGCTGGAGCATCATTCAAGGAAGAAACTGGCCTTTGTACTGGCAGAGAATGCCGATGTTTTTCTAAGAAAATTAGAAAATATTAAACATGTTAAGCCAGCTGAGATATCCAATGGATCAGACATGAACTTCCAACTTGATCCAAATGATACCTTTATCATAATTGTTTTTCTTCCCTTTGTGCATGAATAGGCAAGATACAACAGTAGCCAATAGCAGAACAGCAGCTCCAACTGATGAACCAATAATAATATTAAGGTGCTTAGCTCCTCTTCCCCCTTCATGAAGATTAATGTTTCCAGCGTAGCTGTTGAGGAACAAAAAGCAAAAGCAAAAGACTTAGAAGCACTGAATTTTCATTGTAAAAACTGAGGGATGATGAGAGAGTTCAAAAAAGACAGTATTGGACAGGCCAAAAGGTGAATAATTGTAAATACGATGGATCACACCAAATCTAAAGCGCAGTAGGTGTTAAGCACTTAAACAGATGGCAACCACTTATTGAAATGTGCCGAAATGTGAAAAATAAAGTATATCTATTAAACTGAGCTATTTCAAGATAACAGTGAGTTCATCACAGCCTCCATAATTATTTTTGTTGGCTTGTCGCCATCCATATATTTCAGTAGCTGAAACCATGTAATATTAGCAATATCGATAATGAATGTATATCCTTTTTTAAACGATTCAAAAACTTCCGATTGCGTTTCCAACAGGAGCTGAGACTCAGTATTCATAAAAACCGAAAGGCGTAAAAGTAAAACTAAAGTAAAACAATTTAGTAGTTTCCCTTGATTAAGGTTTACAGATATGCTCAGTTGCTGACGATGGACTGGGGTTCAATCCGTCTTGGGTGTGTTCATAATTGTTTGCCAAGCGGAAAATAAGCATGCCAACAATTTCATACTAAATTTTAACAATCATCTTATCAATTTTAGCTTCTCAATTTGAAACCCATACTCACTTCAAAACCACGTTTTTGCTGAGAAGACTGGATGGGACTGTTCCCGATAACATATTATTTTGCACATACCTGCAACCAGCAAATGCATCAAGTACATGCAATCGTTTCCATGGATGCAACATGGAAAACATCCTTTTATTTATAAATAAAAGCAAGGAATGAAAAAGATCAAACAGTAAAAATCATTTTAAGAAAATTATTGTGCCATCACCTTCTAATAAAAAAATAAAAGATATTAAAACTTCCGGCAGAATATCCTTAAAATAGTAAATGGCTAATATCCAAGTTCTGATAACTTACAATTCCCTCAAATTTGGTAGGTTCATCAAAGAGGAAGGCAGCGGACCCGTCAACTGATTGTCTTCGAGATGACTGTATCAGGGAAGATCTTAGTTAATAATTAGCTAATAATTTGATAAGTTTCATTATTAAGAGAATAAGTCATCAGGATTGTACATTATCCTCAAATCTGGGCAACCACTAAAATCAGGTATCGGACCAGTCAGTGAATTCCCATCAAGCCACCTGTGAACCATTAGACAATGGATTATTATAACATAAGGGGCTCCAATTTTTATAAAAAAATATTCAAATATGTAATTTATCTGAATTTTGAAACTTACAATTCAACTAAGCTGCTCAATTTTGTCAAGTCTGAAGGGATATTCCCAGTCAAATTCTTGCTAGATAAGTGGCTGAGCAATGCAAAAGAAATTGTGACATTTTAATATTTCTTTCAGATATGGTAGTAGAGTATAACACCATAAGCCTGTTAAACGCATAACATGAAACATCAGAAGGAAGAAATATTTACCTCACAGTTATACTTGGTTGTGGATCTGAGTTACACTGCAACCACGACCATGGAACTGGCAGGCATGGGTCGCCACCTTCTTGAGCCCAATCAGCTGATGAGTAAAGTGAAATTACACTCGCAATAGCTACTCCTACAACTCAAACAAACCTATGATGAGAGGTAGTGTGATTGGAGCTTCTAAGGTTCGCCATTAAATTACAGTTCACGGCAAGATTAAAAGAATGTGGGGAAAAGAAAAGTATTCATGGGAAAGTGTTTGCCTTCCAATAGCATTTTCTTCTTCTTCTTCTTTTCTTTTCTTTTTTTATTAAAAAATAGTAAAAATTGTAGCTAAAAACACAATTATAAACACCGCGACGTCAGGATAAGGAGAACATTCCAACAACCTACTGTCACTCAAAGGAGACAAACTACACTTACCATCTATGGAGCCATCATTACACTCCAGATACTTGTTTATCTCCATAGCATTCAAGAGTGGACCCCTGGAAGAATCATAAGTTTTCCCAAATTTAAACGATAATACAAAGGGTAGGGATAGGTTTGTATATCCCGGCTCATAGACTCGATATTTTCCTTGAGCATTTTCTTGGATATTCACAATAGCTTTGCTTACATCAGGCTGACCAGGGAGCACTAGCCTAAATTTTCTCGACTCATCTGGATCCAGATCTTCAATTTCTGCAAAATAGGTGACAGCCCAACCAAAACCGGGAAAACCATCCAAATTTAACCTGTAAGTTAATGATCCATTTGTACCAACTACAGCAGTCTGCATCACCTTTTCAGGTGGCAATTCGTCACTTCTAATGTCAATTGGCAATTTGGTTGACACTTTCTCTGTGCCAGCAGCGACATCAACAAGATAATTTGCTTTCTTCAAAGAGTCAGATTCCCATATTCTATCAAATGGGTCATCAGGATACCTGCAATTACACAAAACATAACTTTGTATGTTCTCCCTTTTCATGGACAAAATTTGCTTGCTATGACAGTAGTTTACAAAATATGACAGCCTTCTTAGTTAAACTTTTAAATCATGAAAGTTGTTGTTGGATAAAGGGCAGCTTAAATAACATTATTTTTTCTTTCTATTAGTTGATTTCTACATCTAATGGCCCATAATTTAATCAAGCATTCAGATAAAAGCACGCTCAAAGGATCAGAATTCAGACAGTGTATTATTCTTAACCAGATCCAATTAGCATACCTAACTGGAGCTTCACTATCTGCACCAAAATTAATTCTTGCAGATACACTGAGGTAATAGCGATCTTCAAATGGTGTGAGGTAAACTGAACCATTGAATTGCCGGAGCTCAAGGGTAGAAATGAATGGCTGCCCAGTTGTAGCATTTGATAAACACACGTCAATTTTAGGACTTGAAGCCAAAAATATTAGTTCTCGCACCTCTATAGTAGCAGCATCCGAAATGACAATAGTAGACCAATGAGTAGGTCCAAGGGAAATGTCAAATTTAGGATAAACATTATTGTTGTCAAAATTACCGTACAAGAATGTTGCTCGTATGAGATACCTTGTCCTTGTTATGACATCCAGCTTGTAACAGTACTTCCTAGAATCAGCAGGAAAATGTCTGAGTGTCATATATTGCTTCCTAGTCTCATTTGCAACAGATATATTACTTATTTCTCCGTAAATAAGATGATCATCAGCAATCCACTGAAGTCCAATTTCATCAGTGAAATTTTCGTTACCCCCACAGTTCAAACTCACAAAACCTGCATCACATATGCAATGTGTTAGCAATAGTAGTATAGAATAACTGGAGACATTTCAAATTTTCAGTTTTAAACACAATGAAATTCTATTAAAAAAGCAGACTTTGCCAACCACATTCCTGAATTACACACACCACCAGTGTAAAATTGAATAATACTTTACGAGAAGTGAGAACTAAAAGAGACCACACCAGTGTAATATTGAATCATGGTTTACGAGAAGTGAGAATCAAATGAGACCATTTACATCCTTAGAAAACTCATTCCTACAACAACACAACCTCGGGAACACCTTCCTTACTCTTAATTTGACGTTAGAAAGAGCGGATTACATCTCCATGATCAATGTAGGGAAAAAAAAAAGGATATAATAGTTAAAATACATTAACCCTGGTAAATATATGAAAGGGATCATCTTCAATTATTAGTCAATGATTGAAACAAATTAGTTAAAAGATTTCAGCCACTTTCGAAAATATGAATTATTTTCTTGACCTTTCATGTTTTAATGTCTCTCCAAGAAACATCAATCAAGCTCAATGGAAAGAACTTAGATGGGTCATAAGGATCACCTAACATCAGTTAAATTTTAAGGAAAATACGAATTCCAAAACGCATTTTGTGGCTGCAAGATTTTGCCCTGCCTTCATCTTAAGCCTAATGAAATCACATCTTCACGAGCAAGAGACAATTGGAAAGGAATGGGATTGGAATTAAAATTCCATCAGCAATGCTTGCCATTCTACTGAATCATTAAAAAGCCTAAAACCATGTAATTATGAACTAAAATAACATATGTGAGTAACAATACGATTAAGCAAAAATTTCAAGGGTCGTGCTTCTGATAAAATTTAAATAAGCTTTGTCTAAGAGAAGGTTAAATCAAGTCATGCAGCAGCAGCAAACTTTAATAATTTAAGAGGGTCATACTTCTGGGTTTGTTTTGGCTTCTTTCATTCGTTTTCCAATGTTAATTGCACATAGCAGTGAATGGCTGGAGCAAGATAAAGTCAAAACCAAATAAGAATTGTAAAAACCCTCCATGTTTCTTGTCAAAAAAAGATTAAACAAAATGGACCAACAAGATTAGTCCTGGTCATGGTGCCAGCATCACTAAACACAAACAAAATCAGTCATCCCTTACAAAACAAAAGGAGGCAAATTTCCCACATAATAAGAAAAAAAGGAAAGGACTTTATGATAACAGCATAACAGAAATTTTTTTTTTAAAAAGCAACTGAAAAACTTGAGAACACTGAACACGAACAAGAATATGAACAAGTAAGCATTTAATACAGAGAGAGATATGGAGATACCCACCTGGCATCTGAGCAGAGGAGGAGTCCAAGAGAAGAAGAATAAGAACAGATGCTACTGAAAACGGCAGAAGAAGCCTTCTTCTTCTCTCCATTTCTTCTGTGAAGTGATAATATTGAAACCAAAATGAAAATTGAAACTGAAAAAAAGAACCAAACCACCCCGTCCCCTCCCCCAAAAAAAAAAGAAGCAAAAAGAAATGGAGCAACTCTTTGTACAGAGATAAAGTAGCCGCTACCCAGCCAGCCAGCCAGCCCGTCAGCCACTGGCCACTGATCAAACTATGTTATTAATAATAATACGTAATATTCTTTCACAGCGTCGATGATTTGCAGAGATGAAAGTGAGTTCATTTCATATAAATTAATGGAGTTTTCGTTAAGTAAAGAGTTAATAGAGTGTGTGTTATGTATTAAAACCAACTTTTTTGTTGGGGAGTGAGACTGTGACTACTGGAGGGAGGGCCCACAAATAGTTGTGATGGCGAAGCTGGGACCTCGGAGTTGATCAAAAGTTGATCAGAGGGCAGAGAGGAGTCAGAAATTCGGAGCTCCATGATGAATCAGAGGATAAGTTTTGGTAGTGGGAAGTGTGGAATGGATCCCACCACTTTAGCTTTTTGAGCGTTTTGAGCTGCTGCGATTTCACATCACGCTCTGATCTGATCTCTCTCTCTCTCTCATTCGCTTTTGTTGCGTTGTGCGCTGTTTGTTTGTCGTTTTTGAGACGATTCTTTCTATCTTTAATTAATCTCAGACCATAACACACATACATCACATTCCCCATTGATTATTACCTTCGTGTTCTCACCTGAACACTGTTGTTGTTCACGCGGGACGAGGAGCGAGTACGCCACACGCTCACTGAAGTAGTGTTAAAAAACAGTGTATTGTGTGATTTGTATGATTTATAATTTTTTTAGCACAAAATTTTTCAGTATATCGATTACATTATAATTCGTCCTAAAAATTACATTGTACTTTAACGAAAACGGGTCTTTTTTTTTTTTTTTTGTATGTAAGCTCTTTGTCTTATTAGGAAAGAAAATCTTAAAGATGATATAATGTTGAATAAAATTGATGATATTATTTTAATATTTTTAGACATTTTTTTCTTGTATTAACAGAATTTGGATGGTAGCGATGTATTTGAGACAAGTTATTGAGGTTTTTCTTTTATATATTTACTAAATATTTATAATCATAAATCTATTAAACTTAGTTTAGATAGCTTTATTATGATGTAGTTTGAATATCTATACTTCAAAAGAACTATATAAGATTTTAAATAATCGAATATATCTTTCCGAAACTATTTAATCGTATTAAATTACTCACTAAATCTACTTTTTATATATAGGGTTGAATTATCTACATTAAATTAAATTCTAAATTATTATTTTTTAATCAAGATTAATCTTCTTTTTATCATATTTATTGTGCTTAGATCCTTATTTTCTCGAGAATCAAACACCCTAAAACCTTAATACTAATTCCAATAACGCAATTAAGAATATGAATAAAGCCATGTCAAAATCAAATAACAAAAACACGGGATTTATATATATTTTCACTCATTAAATTACTCTGAGAATATCACAAAGTCATTATAAATTCTTCATTTCATTAATTTATATAATGAACCACATTTAATATTTTAATTGGTAAATTGACATATTTATACTAAAAGGACAGAAATATCCTTATTAATAATTTGCTATTAAAATCAAAGGGTAATATTTAAATAAAAATGAAAAAAAGTAAAATATCGATTATCTCGGTATTTGATCGAGTCTTCTTTAACGAACCTCAAGGACATGCTTGTGTAATTGTGTGTGTTACTTTTCAAACGGAGACGAAGCTTGTCATTTTCAAGTTGTTACACGCGCTTGTAGAGGTGGTGGAAGCACTTCTTTCTATTGTTGTCAGTATTAGTTTCCCTATTTAAGCCCTTGTATTTTCTCATATTTACTGTGTTAGGCCTGATATTCTCCCTATCGTAAATATTTGCCCACTTTTACACGTAGACTCCAATTTGTTGACATATTATTTTGTTGTTGAACTTGAATAATACAATTCAAATGATTGTAGCATCCCAAATTATCTGCTATGGAATATCTTATCAGCCACTCGAATATAAAAGCAAAACTCGACAAAAAGCAAAAAAGAGAAGATAAAAAGTAGAAGCATTTTTATAATTTTTTTTTATACATCTCAAATTTTTTATCTTAAAAATTATACTAAATAATGTAAAACTCATCAATTAATAGATGTGATAATCAAATTAATTCACTTCAATTTTATAAAGAATTACCAATCACTTAATAAATAACATATCATTTAAGATAAAATTTGGGATAAAAAATTTGAGAATTCATCATTACTTTGCTTTTTTGTTGCTCAAAAAGATGAAAGATTAAAACTTAAGAAACCTATATTCTTTTGTTTGTTTTAGGTAAAAGTCTGTAGTCATGTTTTAATTTTGAATAATTTTGTTGTATGTTATATATATTTTTTAATTAAGCAAAGATTAAATGGTTTTTAAGGAACATTAAATATAGTGTTGCTAGAAAAGTTCAAATTTGTTTCATCGACATATTTTCACAAGCTATTTTTAGTATTATAATTATGAATAAATTTTTGTTGTGTATTTATCTTTTTAACTGATGACGCACAATATTCAATTTGAAACATCTATTGACTTTACGATCCAATTACGATACTCTTAAATTATTGTACCTCACAACTTAAACACCATCTAATGGTCAGAAACTTAATAAAATCCAATCTATAGTTCCTTGACTTTGAAATTTTTTTATTGAAATATAATATTTTTAATTATTTTGGTTAACTAAATTAGACAACTATTTCATTTCATAACAAAACCAACAAGTTATTTAACTCATTTCAATAATATAATCTTTTAGTCTACTAATTCAAAGCGGCTAAACTAGATTAATATGTCTATAATTTTACGTAATTTTAATGGCACAACAAGTAAAATTTTTGGTAAATATCTTTCTTATTTTTCTTGGTTTAGCTCCTAATAATTTTTACTAATAACCAACCTACTTATAATTGATTGTTAGTAATTTAATTCTATTGACAGTTGTAGTTTAGAAGCTATAATATCATAATCCTAAGCATGCTGATTCTCTTAAAATATAGGGGATGGACAGCACAGCTACCCAACGGACCAAAAAAATCCATGAATTTTAAATTATGGTGCACTTCTAATGTCCTGACTAAAAATCAAAAAATTACAATATAATAATGGCTAGTACAATATTTCAAAATTAAAGGGGTTACAGGACAAAAGCTCTCTACCGTTACGGGCAGGTTAAGTAAATAGAATCTCTCATTGGAAAAAAAAAAACAAACAAACAAACGTAATCAGAATCTGACACAGACTGACGAAATGAGAATTCAATGTAATGAGGAGAGAATCTCATGTGGCATGTATATAGAGTAAAATCTCTCCGAATGGGAATAATTTTCATATAATTATAATAAATTTTGATCATAGTTTAGGTGAGTTATGAATAACAATAAAACTATTTTGTAATAAATTATATTTTTTAAATCTTATTTTATTAACTTGTTTCTATATAGTAATAATTTTATTTATTTTATAAATATACTTTTTTTTTTCATTTTGCACAACTCAGGCTCAAATATTTTTGGTCATTTGAGTTTGTTTATTAACTTTGGGTGGCATAGTTTATTTCCCAGAGGAAGATCAAAATGTATCACTTGCATTGGCTGATGATTACAGGGCTTGTGCTATACAATCTACAGTATTTATAGAACTTATGTTAAGAGTAAATTATTAAGAAAATATAAACTTTTAAACTTTTAAAATCTTCTAACATTGTATAAACACATATGTTATTTTTTTTTTAACTATGTCTATCTCTTTTATCAATATCTATGTGTTGGATTTAACATGCTCCATTAATTAATTATTAATGTAATGCATATACCTCTCTATCACTTGTACTAAGAATAATTAAGTTAAAATAATAACTTTATAGTTACACCTCTATTAAATAATAACCTCTTTATAGTATTAAAATTAGTTTTAGTCCCAATATTATTACTATAAAGAGATTTTGTTATAGTGCATGCAAAATTGAGTTGTCTGCTTCTCCACTTAATTATTAGGAACCATTCATTTTAGACTGTCACGCACGTTGAAATTGAAATAAAATCTTCATAATTTTCCCATGAAGTTCTTTGAAATAATTTCCATTTTCCCATAATGTTATATTGATGTAGAAAAATATATTAGTTGGTTTTATCAACAATTGTGATTATGGTACATTAAAAGTAGGGTTATTTATCGTCAGCCCCCACAAGTTTTGACTATGTGCACCGGGCACCCACATCTTTCGGCTATGTGCACCGCGCCCCCATTTCCGTTAAAAAGTCGGTTAATTCTCACTGTTCAGACGGCTGTTAACCTAAAAGACCATACTACCCCTATTTTGAATTGAATTGATGTATAAGTACTAAAATACCCCTTATAACTTATGAAATTTACATAAAAAAATAAAGATTTCTTATAACAATATCTATTTTTATATTTTTTAAAATTAAATTGAATCAATTTTTTTTTCATTATCATAACGAAATTGTAAACCGGTAAACTTTAAAATGAGAGACAAAGCATGATTCCAAAGGGAAAGAAGAAAATCAAACATAGAATCATCATCAGATTACAAAAAGTTCCAATTATAAAGAAACCAAATCAAATTATACCAAACAGTTGCAAATTTCACTGTAAAATTCTATTACAAAAGACCCAAACTAAGAAAATTTAACAAAAAAGAATCCAAAAATAAAAAATCCTAAAACTAAAGATTTCAAACCCTAAATCAAATTATAGAGGTGACGGAGACGGCGACAACTTCAAGTGGTGGCGTCGGCAGTTTCGTGCAGCAGTGGAAGTGATGGCAGATCACGCAGTGTATGCCATTTTTTTGTTGTCGATTCAAGTTGGTGGCTGATCACTCCGACATGCAGCACTAGTGAAAGACAAGAAGAAGGAAAAGGAGAATAAGAAGAAAAAAGAAGAAGAAGAAAAAGAAAGAAGAAGAAGAAGGCGAAGAAGAAGAAGAACGAAGGAAGGAATAAAGATGGGAAGAAGCAGAGGAAGAGAACAAAAAAAGAAAAGGGAAACAGAAGATAGAAAAAAAAGAACGAAGGATAAAAGTCTTCTTTCCCAAATTTTTTTATTATTATTTTAATCTAATATAAAATTATCATTTTACCCTTCTTTTCTGTTAAGTTAACGGTAGATGGACGGAAATGGGGGTGGGATGCACATGGTCGAAAGATGTGGGTGCACGGTGCACATAGTCGAAACTTGTGGGGGCTGACGATAAATAACCCTTAAAAGTATTATTTCTCACATATTATATATCAATTTTTTAATTATTTTTTAGAGTACCGCTATACATCTCAAAATTTTTATCCCAAATAATACGGTATTCATCAACTAGTTAGTAAGATAATACAATTAATTCACTTAGATTTTATAAAAAATTATTAACCAATTAATGAATGCCATATTATTTAGGATAGTTATTTAGAATAAAAAAATTAAAATATTTATCATTACTCTAATTTTTAACCAACTAATAGTGTCAAGCTGTGGATTATAGTATGCTAAGGATTCTGGATCCTTTATCAAAATTTCAAATATCTTTAAATTATCCAACTGTTTTTAGATTTCATAAAAAATTGACATAAAATTCCCTCTAAAAAGGAATTACCAACGAATTTAAAATTTAGTCATCATATGATACAATCCCTGCGGTGTTTGGAATTACAAACTAGAATTTAAAAGAAAAAAAATATTTTTAAAAAATATATTTTATAAAAGGCGCGCACGTGCGTTGCATTGACCGAGTTGTTGGAGATCAAAAGCTGTTGAGCATTGAAAACCCGTCAATTCTTCCCAATTGTGGGCCCACTTTTCAAGCCTCAACGAGGCTTTGAAGCTTTCTTATGAAGGAATGTATTAAGACCGTGTTTGGCACGACGCATTAAACAGCCGTATTAGTGGGCCCCACATTGGTTAAAGAGAACTTGTGACTTGTATTTAGCAAAATAAATGACACCCTCCACAGTCCACACCACACCCCGCGAACTTACGCAGGAACATGCATTCAATTCTTTTTAAAACCATTTTTTTGTTAACTAAAGTTATTTAATTTATTTATAATTATTTATTGAATTAATGCATTTGAATTATTTTATTTTTATATAATTAATAATATAAAATTTTAAATACTAATAAGTCTAAATTATATTATTTTTATAATAATTATATATGCAATATCATATATTGTATAACATTATGGAATTAGTAATGAAAATTAGTGGAGAATTCGATTTACGAATTTTTTGTCAAAAAAAATATTTGGTTTTGATTTTTGTCGTGTAACACTTTGACTCATATCGAAAAGTAATATGCCAAAGGAAAACTACCTAAAAGTGGTCAATCAAATAATCAGAAAAAAAATTAATTTTTTTTACAAATTATGTCAATTTCCATTATATATAAACACAGGTTGAAGAGATTATTTTGTACTATTATTAGGATTCAATTTTTCAACTTTAATTTTTATGTACCTCGAATTAAATGTGAACAAACTTGAAGTATTGACTAAGAAATAAATAATCTATTCATTATTATTAACAATCGTATGTAGTCAATTATTTAAAAAACTCTTAAAAGCTTCAAACATAAAATCTTTTTTTTTTTGTCTGTTTTTGTTTTTAACATCTCGTGGTTTGTCATTTGAGTTCACACTTGCTTCGGGAAAGACCAAAAATGGTGGAGTTAGGTTTCTGAAAAGGCCATTTCAAGTGGTTTTTAGTCCAAACTCAATTCCCTAAATTGACCAAACTTTGGCTCAATAGTAAGTCATAAGTGGGCACTGAAATATTCACTTTGACTAAAAATGCCATCTCAAGATTCTCAACTTTTATAGATCTAATACAAGTTGGAATTAGAACCATGTGATTCATAATTGTCCTTGTAAAAGAAATTAGTGTCACGGTTGGCACATCGAAGAAGAAAGAACCCACGTAGCTCTTAGTGTTTCGATCACTTTTTCAAACTTTTGCAGCAACATCTTTCATTCTTTATGGGATTGTGTCTAAGGCCTAACCTTTATTTTATTTTTATCAAAGTGGTAGCTTTTGTCTTGACTTTTCAAAAAGGAGACTTGTTTTCTCTCTTTTTTTTTTTTTTTTATTGAATTTGCACAGTGGAATCCAACGCTAGTACGGATAGGTTTCTCTACCGTGCTTGATAAGTCTATAGTTTAATTATTTATATAAATGGGCTTTTCTTAATGTGTAAGTTTAGGGGGAGGGCACTAAACTTTTTTTTTTTTTTTCTACAAAGAAATTTGAGATGCAAGAAAAGGATGGTGCTTTTTACAGCCAGCTTCATGCAGATTTAGGCCTTCTCCAGATCTCTTCTAACACATATTGAAAGTAGTGAAACAATTAACACCCCTCGAAACTCCTCCATAACACCCCTCTTCTAAAAGAACCCCAGTAAAATTATATATAAATCACTCTACTTCTAACGCCACCTACTTTAATTCCATAAGTAACCCTAGGTATTTTTTTTTCCCAATAAACCATATATAAACAAAATTATTTTATTACAAAACTTTTTCACCAATTTAATCTCAAGCTCTTGTTCGGTCATGAAATCAATTTTCAATATAGAATTCCTTCCAACTTCTTTTGACTTTCAAGTGCCTGTACAAAGCAAGTTACATAATAGACTTATACATAGAATTCATAATATCAAGGCCATGTTTGGTTGACTGGAGAGGAGGTGAATTTAAACTTTTTAATAATTTCTTTTGTTTGGTAGGAATAAACTAATAAGAAATTAATTTTTACATAAATTTAATATATGCTGTAACAAGGAATTCAGATTCTTCTTTAAAAGGTAGGAATTCTAATTCCCTAACTTAAAAATAACCAAATAGTCATTTGTAACCCTATAACATTTTAAAATTTTCAATTTTGCCATTTGTTAAAATTTAAAAAATGTAACCCCCTCTTCGATTTTCATCCATTTTCACAGCCGTTGCCATTGATTCAAATCAGTTGTCGCCATGGATTCTGATAGACTCAAATTGCTCTACTTTTTTTTTTTTTGTGTAGAATAATTACACAGATTTCACTACACAAAAACTCTTTCACACACAACAAAACTTCTACACAACCAGGATATTCGAGAGACCCGAAACTCTCGAATTATTTATTGTTTCCACATTCACAAATGGAGGGGGAGTCTTGAAAAGTAACAAAGCAAATGGAGAGAAGTCTGGTAACAAACGAAGCAAACTCAATGGAGGGGAGTATGGTAACGAAGCAAACTCAATGGAGGGGGAGTAAAATGAGTGGTTGGGGAATTTTTTAAATGACCATCGTTTTCTTTTTTTTTTCTTTTTATTTCTTGTGGGTCCACGCAATATTAAAAGAAGCATAAATCAACGCTTGAAACAAGTGAAACGACAATTTAAAATTTGTTTTCTGTCGTCCCTTTGTCTTCATTGAGTTCGTTTATCATTTTCCTAAAAAAATAGGTATGTTTTTACACCTAATAGCACATCATGTAAAAAATACAGTGATTATATTTAAATTTATGAGATCGAGACAGTCCGTTAGCAAGTACTTTTCACTATGTTTTGTATTTGATTCTATGACTTCATAGAGAGTTATTGAAACAACTTAATCCAGCTCCTGAAAACTCCACTGATGAGAGATGGAAATGATTTAAGGTACTTCTCCTAGCCATATTTATTATGATTATATGTTTTTACTATATCAAAAATTTGGTGGTCACTAATTACTATTATTTTTTCCTACATTGATGATAGAACTATTTAAGAGCACTAGATGGTACATACGTGGGGTGAGGGTGCCTACAGCTGATAAACTTAGATATCGAAATCAAAAGGGAGAGATTGACACTAATGTTTTGGGAGTATGCTCCCAAGACATGCAATTCATTTATGTTTTTAACTGGGTGGAAGGGTCAGCAGCTGATGGTAGGGTTTTGCGTGACGCAATATGTAAAACAAATAGTTTAGATGCCCCAAATGGTAAGTCGTGTACAAGAAATAAACAAATTCTAAAGTATAAACTTTTATTAATTGAAATCTGAATATTTATATATGATATAGTTGCTATTATTCAATAGATGTTGGATATGCTAATTATCCGGGATTTTTTGCTCCTTATCATGGGCAACGGTACCAACTTAATGATTGGAAGAGAAACTATCAACCAACTAATTTACAAGAGTTTTTTGACATGAAGCATTCAGCTGCTAGGAATGTTATTGAGAGATGTTTTGGTGTTCTTGAAAATTGGTGGGCAATTTTAAGAAGTCCTTTATTCTATCTTATCAAGACGTAGAATAGGTTTATCATGACTTGTTGCTTACTACATAATTTCATTAGGAGCTAGATGCCATGTGATCCTTTTGAGGAATCATTTGATGCTGTAAATGAGGTGGAATCACTTTGAGGTAGCGCGATAACTAATATAGAAACCTCAGAAGAGTGGAATACATGGAGGACACATTTGGCAAAATAGTTGTATAATCAATGGAGTGCAAGTAGGCAGAGCACATGAAGACTCCTTGAAAAAAATTGTTTTAATCAATGGATTGTAGATGTACTATTCATGTTTTTTAATTTGTGGATTTTGTTTTATTTGGGTAACTTTTGAGACTGTTTAAAAAAATTAGATTTGCTTTGGTTTCAAGTTTTTTTTATAGTTATGTCTGCTGACTCTAACGAATATTGGTGAATTTATTATTATTGTTATCAAATAAATATGTAGCATTTCCCCCTAAAAATTTGGATTTACTTCCAATTTTTTTTTAAAAAATTGTGGTTGAGTTTGCTGATTCTAATGAATATTGGAGGATGTATTATTATTGTTATCAAATAAATCTGCAACCTTAATTGAGATGTGCATCTAAAAATTGTGGTTGAGATTTGGTGTTGTTTACTGTTGATTTCTATTTTTGTATTATTTAATTAACACTTTGGAGCAACTTACAATTGCTTAACTAATGAAGAGTTTTGAAACTTTTATCTAGAATTATATATATATATATATATTTATATAGTCATCGTTTTTAGTCCGGACTTCAAATTGATATTCAAAGTTTATGTACCAATGAAAATAAAAAAAATCCCAGTCTTTGTCGAACAATACACTTTTCCTTTAATTTCTTTGTCTATGGGGCTAGGAAGTATACAATTATGCCTCAGGAAAATCTTGTAGAACGCATAGCATAATGGCCAAAATAGATGCATGCAGAAAAATATTTTGCCAGCAAATTCCTAAGTTGCAGAGGTAATTACGGAGGACGGAGCCTGGAATGAACAACTGACGCCGTAATGTATTTGGCTAACTAACAAAACTATTCATTCTGAGATGTATGCGTATGGCTGGGATCAGCTCCTGCTGAAGTAGCAAACTCGCTATAATGTTGTCCAATAAAATTCTGTTTTCAGAAAATAAATAAATAAACGATAAAAAGATAGTTAAATCTCAATTATATATAATAAACATGAGACATGATATCTTTCAAACTTCAGAAAAGTTCAGATAATGAGAGGATCCTAATTTAGTTAAGGCATAACTTGTTCCGAGAATTTCTTACCAGCCAAACTGAACCAGAAAATATTCTTCTTTCGACTAATGTATTTCTACCTACTGTCATTGCTTCTCAATTTGACGAAAAGATTTAGGAATAAACCTAAGTGCGCTTAACATGTTGCCACATATGATCGAGCCAACCAAAGTGGTGGACTTTATTGTCCTTATTCTTAGGGCAAGTAATGTGCCTTTAAACTACAATTTTCTTGTTGACATTTTTATGGCTCTTTACCTCTGGTTCATCAGCATCCTTAGAACACAAGCAACAAGACTAGCTAATTTTTTTGCAGTTTAATTTTGGTCTTACTTACTCTTCCCCTTTGTAAATGCGTAGTTGTTTCTTATCTTCTATCCAAATTATATTAATTTACAAACCTATGACTTATGTATGAGCTCTTCTAATGTTAATGTTACGCGACCTTGCTCATTTTGATTGTTCAATCAGATAACTTTAATTTATGTTGAAAGCCCCAGAGAATGAAGAATCATTATGTTAAGATCACTATGACATGCTCTAATTAATGCTAAATACGTAGACCAATTTATTTTTCCGTCCAAGTTTTGAAGTACATGATTTGCTGGATTTTCATATATTCATTTAACACATATTCATTGTATCCTAAAAGCTGATGGTTAAACTTTGGTTGAGCTATAATGTTACATGTACTGCGTAGAGTAAGTTTTCAAATAGTTTATTTCTTGCGTCCAACCGCAATATGCTAGCAATGCTTCTGGTGTACTTGCATGTTTACGTTAGGACAGCCGTCTTTAAACTTCAATTGCAAGAAATCGGCTTCAGGCCACCAATTCAGTTGACTTTCATCTGGGCAGGCCATATATAATAAGGTCTACAAGCTTAATGTATCAGCAAATTCTGTTTAACTTTGCTTCATTAATCCTTCATTTAAACCATAGTTTATTGAAAAGTTTGATATTCCTTCACCTCCATCGAGAAAGGAAAAGTTGATCATCACATGCGCACATGGGTTCTGCTAGAATGAAGATTTATAGTCGTGTTAACCCTCTGTTTGTTGCAATCATTATTGTTTTTGCTTCATTATTCATGGCTACCAGCTCTGCTGCTACAAGCTCCATTGATATGTCCACTACTATTCTCATTAGAGTTGATCAATCTGGCCGAGGAGATTTTAAGAAGATACAAGACGCAATTGATTCTGTTCCTTCGAACAACTCAAAATTGTATTTCATTTGGGTTAAACCGGGAACTTACAGGTCTCCTCTTGCTGCATTCCTTGTTTGTTAATTACAGGCTTTTCTTTTCCTTTTTTTTTTTTATTTTTTTCCAATAATTGGAACTCATATTTTCTTCTATTTTACATGCAGAGAAAAGATTGTTGTGCCAGCTGATAAGCCCTTCATAACAATAAGTGGCACAAAGGCTTCTAACACCATAATAACTTGGAGTGATGGCGGGGAGATATTTCAATCTGCAACTTTCACTGTGCTGGCTTCTGATTTTGTTGGACGATTTCTAACAATTGAGGTATTCTGTTTTGCCGCACATTATATTTCAAAAGAATCCTTGTCAAAACCCCAATTAGCTAATTTATACCTTGATCAATTTGTTACAGAACACTTATGGATCAGCCGGCAAAGCTGTTGCACTAAGAGTGTCAGCAAATCGAGCAGCATTTTATGGCTGCAGGATTCTATCGTACCAAGACACTCTCCTGGATGACACAGGAAATCATTACTACAGCAGCTGTTACATTGAAGGAGCCACGGATTTCATCTGCGGAAATGCTGCCTCCCTCTTTGAAGTGAGTATAACTGTAAATTAATTCTCCTTAGGCTACCAAGTAGCAAGCTCAATGCTATTCGTTTCAAATTCCCAACATATACCATTAATAAGTTTCAATATTTATGACCTTAATTTACAGAGATGCCATATACATTCTCTGTCCACGGGGAACGGAGCCATAACTGCTCAGAAAAGAGTGTCATCAGAAGAAAACACTGGATTCACTTTCTTGGGTTGCAAGATAACCGGTGTTGGTAAGGCAGTGCTTGGAAGGCCGTGGGGTCCTTATTCTAGGGTGGTGTATGCCCTGACTTACATGTCCGGTCTGGTACTGCCGCAAGGATGGAATGATTGGCACGACTATGCCAAGCACACGTATATCATCTATCTATCTATTCCAAACAATATTCGTTTTACCAAAATTAATGTCAAAATGATCGCAGTGGATATTTATTAACATGTTTCTTTTTATTAATTTGATGGTTTGCAGTAATGTCTATTATGGGGAATACAAGTGTTATGGTCCGGGAGCTGATAGATCAAATAGGGTTGCTTGGTCACTAAGCTTATCAGAGAATGAAGCTGCAACATTCTTGACTAAGGACACGATTGGAGGAAGAGCTTGGCTTAGACCGGCACCATCCAACTTCAAGAGAGGCGCCTCTGCAACCATTGCTGCAAGAACTGATGAGAATAATTAACTGAGGATAGTATTATCATTTGTTTGTGAGTCATGGAGCTCGCAATTTATTCTGTATTAATTCTCTGTAATTTCATTTAATTCATTTGTACATTATATTTTTAAAAATACAATAGTTCATTAACTAATTAAAATAAAAAAATGATAGCAACATCAATGGCCACAACTGGAGCACTATCAGTTTCTTTTTTAAGTAACTAGTTATTTATCCACTCAATCTAACCAATGACAGATTTTAAAATTCAAATTCAAGGGTCCACGATAACCCATTATTAAGAGAGAAATTTTTATTCGGACGACTTAGAATTTTCTAATTATTATTTTCAAAGAGCAGTCAACTCCCTGGAACTAATAACAGTATGATTGTGTTTGTTTTTTTATCTGAAACATGAATAAATTTGAATTAGTATGAATTCTAAATAAATATGAATGTCTAAATCTGAATAATATTTTTATTTTTTTGTCTGAATCTCAGAAAATAAGTATTAAGTTGTTTGTTTTTTTCAACTGAAAAAGCTAAAAATATGTATTTTTACATTTGTATCCTTATTAAATTTGAATGTCAAATAAATAATATATTAAATACCACAATATTTTAACATTTATAAGTAAAACTATATTTAAGCGAATACATAATTATTTTGGAATTTTAATATATAAAATACCATAAATTTCAAATTTTATCGTATATAATATAAGAAAGGGAAAAAAGAGATATTTTTATGTGGGGTAAATGTCTATGAGCGAGTTTTGGGATAGACATGAAAAATAAATTATAAAACATGGATATTTTTTACATTAGTAAGTAATTGACTTAATTTAAATTTCCCCATTAAGTAAAAAGCCAAAAAAAATTGACTTTTAAGTCAAAATTATCTAAAAAATCTCATTAAGTTATAAAAACAAACACATCTAATTAAGTCAATTCATTTTAAGTCATTAAGTTAAAAAACAAACGCCACCTTAGAATTTTCTAATTATTATTTTCAAAGAGCAGTCAACTCCCTAGAACTAATAACAATATGGACTAACATAATAACTAAAAACTGTATGTAAATAGTAAATTTATATCCTATTTATTATTAAGGTGTTGTAGCTTCCTAAGCTACAACTACTATAGATAAAAACTTGTAACTATAATAAAAGTTAATAGTATATAATAAATATCATTTTTAAATGATAATTATGACAAAAGTAATAAATATTGTAAATTTTTTATCATCCAAGTTGTAGATCAAATCTACTTAACTTTCAAATTATAGAAGATAATATTTATTAAACACTTAAATATCGTAATTTTTAGGCTTGGCGAGCAACGACGAATTAACAAGGTACTCCTTTAGCTTCTGAAAAGCCTCTTCGCACTCGGCGGTCCATTGGAGTTTCTTTCCCGCTTTCAAAGCTTTAGTTGTTGCTAAGAATAGTCTTCCCAAGATGATATTATAGGCACCTGGGTGATCCACAATAAGAAAATCAATCATATGAACAACATGGTGAGATACCTTACCGAGTGTAACGGGCAGCGTAATGATGCCCTTTGGGATAACCATATTGCCGGCGATTCAATCAATAGTTGATCCAAGGCACTTTTGAAAATGATATCAACGGAGCTGCCGGTGTCTACAAGAGTTCTTGCTACCTTATCAGTAGCAACCTTTAACATAATTACTAAGGCGTCATCATGGGGGTACGAGACATCTTCAGTATCTTACTCTGTGAAAAGGATAGGCGGGGAATGGTGGGGTACCCTAGGTACCCTAAGTTGATTTTGACAAGCGAAGTTCACTTCTTTTCCAGGGCGATCCAAAATTGGTGGCTTGCTGTAATGTTTGATGGCCCGTCTAGATTCCCCCGCGAGGGTAGGACCCCCTGCTATCATTCGAACATACACGTCTTTCTTAGACCCCTGGGGTACCTCAGTTTCGGGATTAGGTTTAGCAACTTGTTTACCCTTATCTTGCTTCGAGAACTTCCTTGCCTCACGCATATCAGCCACAAATTCTTTGAGATACCCACTCAAAATTAATGACTCAATTTCTTCCCTCAAGTGAAAGCATTCGGCGGTACTATGACTGAAATCTTCATGAAATTCACAATACTTCAAGTTACGCTTCATATTTGGGTATTTCCGAATTGGCTTAGGTGGGCGAAGCATCCTCGTATCCCTAATATGGTAAAAAATCTGTTCTGGAGATTAATTCAAATGATGGAAAAAGTCATATCGGGGTTTTTGTGGCGCTTCCTGTTGTTCTGACGGTACCGGTAGGCTATGTACTCGGGGTGCTCGAGAGGATACTTGAGGTACCCGGGGCACACCGGGAATATTCAGTCCTCTCCCACGTGGGTTTGGACGAGGTGAGTTGTGTACCCGGGGTGCTTAAGAGGGTACCTGACTTACCTCGGCTCTCTTGGGTTTCTCCTTGTTTCTCACAACTTCGACTTTGTCTTCCTCCCGCTTTAAGTTACACTTCTCATCCATTTATATTTGTTGCAGGGCTCGAGAACGAGCTTCCCCAAATGAAAGAGGGCAATGTTTTTGAAATAATTGCCATAACTTCCCCAAATGCAAATTCTTTTCAAAATGAGTGATAGTATATTGGTGACCAAATGTATTGGTACGCAACACCTCTTGGTGGAAGCGGGTTACGTACTCAACTAAAGACTCCAAATCCCTTTGCTTGATGAAAGCAAGCTTGGAGAATGTTATATCTTGGGCGGATGCATAGCCAAACTCATGAACAAAATCTTTTAGGAGCTGGTCTAAAGAGGATACACTACCTGCCTTCAATGATCGGAACCATGATTTGGCTGGTCCGGTGAAGGTATGCGGGAACATCCGACATATAGCATTGTCGCCCACTCCTTTAATCATCATCTGGTCACGATACAACTCAGCATGTTCCATGGGATCCGAGGTACTCGAGTATTGCTGTATTTGAGGCATGGTGAACGCTTCCGAGAGAACCGCTATCCGAATCTCCATGGTGAATGTCGAGTTATATGCTACTGGCACTAGAGGATTGGTAGGGTTTTGTTTTTCAGAAAGGAGCTTCACTTGAGCTTCGAGGTATTCCATTTTTTCCAAGAACTCGCGGGGTACCCCAGGTGCACCTGAGAATGCTGCAGTTGTTTGGGTAGCTCTTTTGGCGTTCAACTTGTGCCGGAGATCTTCATGGACTTTTTGTTTACATTTGGTACCCTGGCTGCTACGGGAATATCAAGAAGCAGTGGAGCGTTCTTCCTGAGAGCCGCCGATTTGAAACTTTAAACGGGTGCCTGACGGCCCGTGCTTTGGTCTACTTCCCTCCGGTATTTCAGATCTTGGTACGATCTGCTTCTCACCGCGTGAAGGCGGAACATCTTGAGTTACCGGGGAAGTGGCTACTTCGGGTACTCGAGATCCTACTGCTCTAAGAATCGCATGAGCCAAATCCTCACAGTGTTTATGAGTAATGGGCTCCTCGTCAGGTTGAATACCAGTTGATTGCTTAACAGATTTGCCTTTCTCTAGGCGGGATGCCATTCTAGTCGAGTCACCCCTCTCATCACTGCCGTGGTCCTCCACTCCATCATGACCTAGCATTTGGTTATCAACGGGTACGTCGGGTGCCATGGTTGCGCAAGCGCATGTGCCGGCAAGCTTAACACCGTGAGGAGGCTTTTTGCGCGATCCTCACAGACAACGCCAATTGTTTGCGGCTAATTTTTGGGTCAATGAATAAAAAAAACAACTAAACCAACTCAAGAGCAATAAATTTATATTTTTGTCAGGAAGCGGGGTACCTCGCTTGTTCGACACGTGTGGACTGTTTAGGTTTTTTGTGGAGTTGAGGAAGGTTGAGATGACGGTGGATATGGAGGGGGTCTGACTTTAGGTGCGGAGGGCTGGTGAAACTCGCTTTAAACCTGCGAAACAATAAAAAAAAAAGAGGTCAGAGGTGGAGCCGGGGGTGGCTGGTGACCACACTCCGACGCTCAAGTCAGAGTTGGTTATCTCAGGTTAGAGAGCTTGCAAGCTCTCGGTAATGGAGGTTTTGAGGTTGAATAAACCCTAGTTTTTGGTGGTGAGTCTGTTAACTTCTTGATAAAAATCAAATCTGAGTATTTATATGGTGTACCCTAGTCGTCGTGCTACCTGACGCTATTTTAGTGGCGTTCTCTGCTGTCATGTCACGAATATTCTTATTTTCTTACGCATGGCGGCTTAGACATTTCACAAATATTCGTGGAGAGCAAGTTTTGGCGTATTCACGTGCTGGGCGTAGTGGCGTGGTCCCGCGTACCTCTGCAATTTCGTTGTAATTTTACAGGCGTAGCAGGAAAAGTTGGTGGTCCCAACTATCACAATATCAAACTTTTGGCAAATTCGCTGGCGTGATAAGCGGTTGTCTCCTCTTTTGCGGCGCGATGTTTCATTATCTTTTGACACGTATTAAACCGATCGTTTTGAGATTCGGGACCTACATATCCCTTTACATTTTTACGAAGACTTTTTACATCTTTACATGGTGTACCTGAGGTACTCCCAGAGTGCCTAGGGTGGCTAGGGTACCTAGGGTACCCAAGGTACTCGAGGTAAACTAATTTCTTAAATATCGACACGTGGCGCTTCATCATTGGCCTCATATTTCCTTCTCAAACAGAAGGTTAATTTGTTTTTTCTTAAATACTAATGTAAAATAGATTCTCTTTCCAAAAATAAAACAGACTTAAATAGATCCATGTGTGATGATGATCATACTTGCATTAAATTCATTTCTTTTAAAGTTTCCAATAGGCCAGAGAACAAATATGTTTAATTTGTATTTTTTTGAAGTACAAAAGTAAAACAGATTCTCTTTCTAAAGCAAAATAGTAATAGTAATACATATCTATCTCATCATGCATGCTTTAACATATTTTACTCGTCATAAATTCTTTTATTTTAAATTTTAATCAATTATTTATTTGCCACCCCTTTGAACTCCTCTTAAAATCCCTTTTGTATATTTTTAGATTTAGCCTTGGCTAAAATTATACAGCTTTAAGTTAAAAAAAAAAGAGTTTTAAAAAAAAAGTTCAAGACAAAAAAAAAAGAAGAAAATTAATTTTTTTTGTATGGAAAAATACAAATTTGTTTTAAATGAAATATCATAATATCTGAAACAGAAGATTTTGGACTAAAATAGATTTTGTATCAAAAGTTGGGCCTTAATTAAAATAGAGTTTAATTTATTAAGCTGCCACTCAAGCAAAAATCTAAGTGATTTAATTCTAATAGATTTTTTATTATACATATCAGTAGACTTTTCAACATTAAAAAAAAAGTGGAGTATTGCACCCATATTCATACCTTTTTCAGTTTTTAAAGACTTTTTTCAAATTTGTTTCACATTGATTTCATTTATGGGGTAAGGCCCTTTTTTAGTAAGTTTAGTTGAAGACTCTATGGACTTTGAATCTATTTAATTGAGTGATGATGTTTGATCCCTTTATTTTTTTCGCTTGGCCCCTATTTCTTAATTAATCTATTTACTTTTAGAATTATCATTTTTATTATTTTTTATTTCTCTATCCTTTTCAACTACTAGCACCACTGAGATGTTGAATAACTTTATCAAATTTCAACTTCTTTGAAGTCATTGATTACGATTGTGAAACTTCCACAAAAGAATTTGTAATTGCCGTTTACCAAACCATGGATATTCTTATGGAAAAAGCGAAGAAACATTGTCAAAGAATATCTCATTTTTTAATCTTTCTTTGTTTTGTTCATTTAATTAATGATCTACCAGTTCATGTGGTGTGCTTATGTGTTTTAGAAGATTTAGAGCAAAGTTGAAGCTTGATTATGTATTATTAATGTAAACTAGAATCTTATATGCTATTGACAATATCAATTAGGAATGATAAAAAGATTGGACCTATATTTTGGCCCAATTGGCATAACCCAAACTTTTTGGGTTTGGACCCGATTTTAAGGATTTCGGGTCGGGCTCAGGCCTAAATATCAGGGCCTAATTAAATTTAGATTAGGGTTCAGACCTCTTTGCCCCGACTCGACCTGATCCGATTCGAACGGAAATTAAAAAATTAAAAAAATTATTTTATTTATATAATTAATTATGTTTATGTTATTATTTATATAATTATATGGTTGAGACCTTGAATACTCTTTATGTGTATGTTAAATTTTAATGTATATGGGAGGTTATGTCCATTTTTTTAACATTTGAATTACTTAAAAATACAAAAAATCTTTATAAAAAAAAAGTATGGACTTGGGGTCTTTTATTTCAAACTAGAAGACGATTATTAATTTAAAATTGTAAATTGTTGGTGAATACAAATCACTTGTTAATTGAAAGTAAATCATTTTTTATATTGACTCCCTTGTAAATATGGAAAAATCACCCATTAACACTGACTTCCCTGCAACTTTTTTTCTTATTAAAAAAAAGATAATTTTAGGATCTCAATCATAAAAAAAAGGGGGGGATTTGGTTTAAAGATTTGATTTCTCCACTAAGGATAAGGAAGCAGGTTAGAACATCCCATGTAGTAGATGTTTGTCTCGTATTTGAAGTAGGGTGATTTTAAAAATAAATAGAATAAATTAAAAATTAGGAGCTGTTAGAGATAAATTAAGGGATCAAATATCACAACTCTTGTTGGAGCTCATTTGTACATTATGCAATCAATCTCGGGAAAAAATAGTCTCTATAAATGACTTGCATGC
The DNA here is from genome assembly GCA_029618585.1 of Citrus australasica. Lineage (NCBI taxonomy): Eukaryota > Viridiplantae > Streptophyta > Magnoliopsida > Sapindales > Rutaceae > Citrus > Citrus australasica. The sequence goes on from JARCIV010000006.1 coordinate 13,097,424, forward strand.
ATATGTATATGGTTCCTTTGGACCCAATGGGTCATAAACTCCTTAGGCCTAGCGATGGTTTTTTTGGCCTAATTAAAGATGGCCAATGGGCCGGGCGGCACGTGGCACGGCACGTGTCCGTACGGCACGGCACGGCACGACACGAGCACGTTTCGGTGAGACACGAGGCGAGGCACGGCACGGCACGCACGTGGGCCGTGCCGGGCTTAGAATTTTAGGCACGTGGGCCTTAAAGCACGGCACGCGAAAAAAGCACGTAATAAGCACGGTTCATTAGTGGGCTAGTACGCGGCCCGTGAACCATTAATAGTACGTGGGCCAAAATATATCTAAGTAAATTTTTTTAACAAAAAGTAAATATAAAATGTTATGAAATTAAAGTACAATATCTTGAAATTAAATGTTTTAATATATTTTTTAGCATAGACTTTTAAAAATTAATTTAAATCATTAAATCTTAGTTTAAATAAATATTCTAATCTTTTATGTTTATAATTTATTAAATGAATAAGTAAATATCATGATTTTAATAAATAAAATTATAAATATCATAATTTTATTTATGATACTTATTAAATGAATAATGTTATTTATGATATTTAATTTTATTTATGATATTTATTTAATTATTTATTTATGTTTATAATTTATTAAATGAATAAGTAAATAACTAAATATCATGATTTTAATAAATAAGATTGTGAAATAAAATATATAGTTGTGAAATTGTGATAAACTAATAATAAAATGATGATGATGATGATGATGATGGGCTTAAAAAAGTACGTCAGGCACGTGGGCTTGACTAAAGCACGCTAGGCACGTGGGCTTTTTTAAGCACGCTAAAAAAAAAGTTGGTGGGCTTTTTTTGGGCACGGCCCACGGCACGGCATGAGCCCGCTCGTGCCGTGGGCCGTGCTGGGTTCAACTAAAAAAAAATGAGCACGGCACAACACGGCCCATTATATTGGTGGATCGTGCCGTGCCAGCCCACGAGCCCTTGTGGGCCGACGGTTGGTGGCCGGCACGGCCCATTGGCCATTGTTAGGCCTAATAGAGATCAAATTTGTGTTTTGTCACACAATGAAAGTTTACAAAGACTCCATTTAAAAATATGCTCACCCCAAAATTAATTACCAAAGAAGTAAAACCTAAATAATTATTTTGATTTGAGTAGTGAAGCTAATTGTTTTCATCCGGGTTAAACCCGGATAATGTTAAAAGATATCATGTGTATGTTTATTTCTCATATATATCATTTGTATGTTTATTTAACACATATGCCACATAATTGTGATAATACAAATGATACCAAGAAATAAAATTTAAATGTTAATACAAAAATCCAAAAATCAATTTATAATTTCATGAGCAATGATAGCCAACTACCCCTTTAATTGTCATAATAATATTTTGGTCGGTATAACTTTAAATTTAGAAATACTAGCTGTAGTTCCTATTGCTAGTTCACGACCGTCGGGTATAATGTAAAGAGCTGACAACTCCTTGATACAACTAACAGCATGGACTATAACTAAAAACGGTATTTAAACTCACGGGGAAGACACTATCATTCTTCAGAATTAAAGGGTATCTAAATTGAACCAAAATCTTTTTGTTTATGTCAACTTTAGACTGAAATCTGGGGCTGAGATTAGAAAATCATTAAGTTCTGTGGACATTACAAGTCATATGACTTGGGCAGGTCTAATGTATAAAGGTCTACAAATTAACCTTAATGCATCAGCAATTTCTGTGACTAATTTTGTTAATTCAATAGTCTATTCCCTTTCAACTCCATGGACGCGAAAAAAGTTGATCATCAATTCAACATGAGTTCTTCACATGGTTTCTGAAGCCTTGCGTGATATTCCTCTTTTAATTATCAAAATTTTGAAGAATGGATGAATTATTTATATCTATTTTTGAAATGTAATACAAAAATTAAGTGAAATGAAACAAAACAGAAAACCAAAAAACAATGCTATCTATTCCCTTTAATGTTTGCATCATTAATTGTAAAATCATCCTTGAATTTGAGAGCTGCATTTCTAAGCCAAGTCCCCCGACCAGTCAAGTCCTTGGACAAGAACGTAGATGCTTCAACATCTGATAAGCTGTTTGACCAAGCAATTCTTTTTGATCTATCAGCTCCCGGACCTGAACACCTGTATTCGCCGTAGTACAACTTACTGCACAATCAATACATCAAAAACAAGGAAACAAGTTAGGCACTTGGCCTGTGTGATTAATTTCAATTTGGTGCACACACTGTTAAAGCAGATTAATTGAATAGATTATATACTTGTGCTTGGCATGGTCGTTCAGATCATTCCATCCTTGGGGCACTATCACGTCGGACATGTAAGTCAGGGCATACACAACCCTAGAATAAGCACCCCAGGGCCTTCCAAGCACTGCCTTACCAACGCCGGAAATCTTGCAATCCAAGAAAGTGAATCCTGTGTTTTCTTCTGATGACACTCTTTTCTGAGCAGTTATAGCTCCGCCCCACGTGGAAAGAGAATGTATAAGGCATCTCTGCAAATTAAGGTCACGAATCAACGTTGTGAAACTTAATTAATTAATTGTTTATGTTGGAAATTAAGGTAGCCTAATGAGAATTAGTACTCACTTCAAAGGAGTTAGCATTTCCGCTGATGAAATCTGTGGCTCCTTCAATGTAGCATTTGCTATAATAATGATTTCCGGTGTCATCTAGGAGTGTATGTTGGTAAGACAGAATCCTGCAGCCGTAAAATGCAGCTTTATCCGCAGAGACTCTTAGCGCAACTGCTTTGCCGAATGATCCATATGTGTTCTGTAAGATATTAATTTATCAAGGCATAAGTTATATACGTAAATGGTAGCTAGCAATCAAGGACTTCATCATATACGCAACGCAAATACGTACCTGAATCGTTAGAGATCGTGCAACAAAATGAGAAGCCAACACAGTGAGAGTTGCAGAATCAAGAATGGAGCCGCCATCGCTCCATGTTATTTTGGTGTGAGATGCCTTTGTCCCACTGATTCTTATGAAGGGCTTATTAGCAGGCACAATAATCTTTTCTCTGCATATATATGGTCAAGCACATGTAAACATATAGAAGAAATTGTGTAATGAGTTCCAGCTATTGAAACCAACAAAATTCAATTGAAAATATATAAAAGGAGAGATGTAACGGTTAATTACTCACCTGTAAATTCCTGGGGCAACCGAAATGAAAACCAATTCTGAGTTATTAGCTGGTACAGAATCAATGGCTTCTTGTATGGTCCTAAAATCTCCTCTGCCATATTTTTCAACTCTAATGAGAACAGCAGTGGAAAAATCTTTGGGGATTGTAGCAGTAAAGCCGCAGGTAGCCGTAATTGAAGCAAAAACAATTGCTGTTGCAACAAACAGAATGCTAACATTTTGACTGTAATTCTTCATTGTAACAGAACCCATATATGTTAACGATAAACATTTTCTACACCTTTTAATATAGGACTTGCCCTGCCCACAGAAGAAATTACAGATAATCATGTACTTACTCTACTTAATTAGAAACCAACTAATAAAGATAGGTCTAATTAGAGATAGTTAATGTCATATGACTTGTAATGTTAACATCAATTGAGACTTGACTATTTTTCATTCTCAACCGCAGCTGTCAATCTAAAGTTAACATAAGCAAATAGATAATGACATAATTTAGATACCCTTTTAATTTAGGAGAATGATAGTTCTTTGCTGAAAGTTTGAATACCTTTTTTAGTTATAGTCCATTGACTGTTAATAGTTTTAGGGAGTTGACAGCTCTTGACTTTGAAAATATTAATAATAAAACCTTATTTCCAGCGGTTGTGAGCTGACAATATTACAGAAACCAAACTATTACTATCACGTATTTGGCTATCATTTGCCCATGAAATTGCACATTCGCCTTTTGATTTTTGTTGTACTTTAAAGTTTTGATTTTCTTACTGAATTAGTATCATTTTTAATTGCCACAATGAAGTTAACTTTCTTAGGACTCGGGCTTGATGCTTTTTTCATGTGACACGGAATCTTTACTGATATATTTTGCTTGATCCCTACTATGCCTTGAAACTGAAAATTTTCTTTTGACATTTATTTGGCCCCTTACTTTAATTTGGTTCATCATCGGCCCCCATAAAACAGAAGCAACAAGGTTTGTCAATTACATGGAGTCTGATTTGGTTTGCTTCGTTTCTATTCCAAATTAAGAATGTATAGTTGTTTCTTACTCGTTATCCTAATCAAATTACCTAGTATATGGCTTTCATTCATAAGAAATGACCAAACAAATCCTTGTGCAAAAACAATACATGCAAGCAAAAGTAGAAATGCTGCAAATGGCAGGCAGGTTTGATCATGTTCAATAAGCAACCAACTTAATTTAATGGGAAAGCTGCAGTTGAGTATGGAGAATAACTAAGTTAATTATGTCAGGATTAACTAACAAACACGACATAGCCTGATAGAAAATTTTCTGAGCTTTTTCTTTTGCAACTAATCTCATAGCTGATGGGTGATGACTGAACTTGAATGAGTAATCATGCAGCACGTAAACTAAGATTTCACACACTTTAAGCAATCTTGTATTTCAAGCAAAATCAGCTACTGATGCTTGTGCTTACAATGTCCTTAATTCTCTAATGTACTTGAATGTTTACGTTAAGATGGCCATGTTTTACTTCAACTGCAAGAAATCGGCTAGGCATGCCACATATAATAAGGTCTACAAACCTAAATGCCTCAGTAATTTTTTTGCAACTTTGCTTCAACCTTCACTGAAGCATATATAGTTTATTGGAAATTTTATTCTTTCAGCTTCATCGAGAACAGTTAAAATTTGAGCACATGCACACGGGTTCGGCTACAATGAAGTATGTTAACATTATGTTTCCGGCTACAATTGTTTTTGCTTCACTTATGGCTACCAGGACTGCTGCTACTAGGTCCATAGATTTGTCTACTATCATAAATTAAATGAACTTAACTTTCAAGTTATAGTACTTAATGTTTATTAAATATTTTAGTGCAATAATTTTTAAGCTATAGCTGCCAAATCTCAGCCCCAAGCTGGGCTTAAGTGCTCTGATCTAGGAGCTGATAGATCAAGATGGGTTGCTTGGTCAAACAACTTATCAGACATACGCTGAAGCAGCGCTAGTTTCATGCCTGACATTACTGGCGGGGAAGGTCGTCTTAGACATGCACCTACCGAATTCAAGCATGGCTTTACAATCAATAATGCAAAAACTGAAGGGAATAGATAGGATTTTTGTTGGTACGTGAGTTATTATTTCATTTAATTTTTATTATGCATTACATCTTAAAGAATAGATATAATAATTCATTCAGTCTTAAATTAATGAAGTTAGACAACAGATGGCTTAACTGTGATCACCTCCAAAACTTCCATAATGCGTAATGAAAGTTCCCATCAAAAAAGGGGGAAAAAAAAAAAAGAAGGATGTTGTCGAAGAGTTTGGCAGAATAGCTTTTAATTTTATTTGGCCGTCGCACGTAGGGCATTAATTTGGGCTGTACTCAGCTTTTTTTTTTCCCTCTCTTTTTGGCAATAAAAGGTCATCCACACATATCTCAAAAGATATTACTTCAGTGGGGTGTGTATAATCCTTCTGACTTTTCAGTTTACATTGCAAAGGAGTCATCGTGTTTCTTCGATGCTCATTGCTTCGTAAGTAATTGAATTAACTTTCACTCTTTGAAAACTTTATGTTGAAATTGATAATTGGCTTTGTTGCTCATGAGATTACATCGTTTTGTGTTGAGTAGCAAGTGCGAGGAACATTCTTGCTAAGTTACTTTATTATGCAATTTTTTTTTTTTTGGCTTGCTCGTTGGGGCTTATGCTAATATTATTCTGCCTATATGTGTAATTCATATTATTCTATCCAACAGTAGGCGCTAATCATGCATCCATCTTTGGCCTTATTTGTCCTACAAGGGCTAACCTGTTGTTGCATCATAGATATTATTGGTTGAGAATACCATTTTGATATTGTCATATGAAATTCAGTTGACTATGAGTTGGCTTGCCACCCACAACTGCCATTTGAAGCTCTTTATTCCCATTAACTTCCATTCCAGAACTATCGTCATGTTTGGGAATATCCGGTATTGTGGGATTCGTTTCACTAGCTGCCCTTGATCCCCCAGATGTCACGCAACTGCCAACTAGGGATTCACCACCTTCCAACGGCCCTGAACGCAGCCATCTTTCCTCGGAAGCCATGACATTCCGACGATTGGGTGCCTTCATCCCTTGCCCATACGGCCTCGGAATGGCGGCAAGGTCACAATCATATTACTTCGGACACAATTTTTCTGTATGACCTAATAGGCCATATATGAAGCAGAAAATATTCAATCTTTCATATCTGAACTCAATCCACATCCACTTCCACTCCCCTCCCTTTTTAAGGCGCATTCTTCTCTTCAACGGTTTTCGGACGTTGAGCAAAACTCGTATACGCATATAATTCCTCCACACTCTCATGAAATTATTAGCATCGGAAGATTGAAATTCTCCAATGAAATTACCAATATTCTGCAGGACTTTGGCCGTGAGGAAACCAATGGGAAGGTTATACACTTGAACCCAAAAGGAAGTGTGAAATAGAGGCACACTTTGTGGTTGTTCATCCGTGCCTAACCTTTTCATAATCAACACATGTTGATCAAACGTCCAAGGGCCGGAATCCAAAACTCTTTGTATATCCACCTCATGAAAAATTTGGAATAGGAACAAGGTAGGTGATAAATCTTTGATGCAGATACCCTTTTCAGGCCTCCATAAAGCTGCCATTGTATTCTTCATGGCTGGAAAATTGATAGCTTTATCAATAAGAAAACGCCCCACCAAGCATAATTGAAGATTAAGTTTTTCCCCCCTCTCAGCCTGAATCTCATCCTTCTTAAAGACCAAACCAACTTCCTCTTGCTCATCAATCGATAACTGAGAATACACCTCCCCCACTTCCAACTCATTTTAAAAACATGGTAAAACTACAATTTTTTTAATTTTAAAAAAAATGACATCATTTTAAAAATATTAATCTGATATTGTGTATTTAAAAGCTCTCTAATGAGAAAAAAATAGGGTTGATGACACTAATTTTATTAATGATATTTTATTGAGAGAAACTTGTGTGGGACTATCTTAAGATAACATTATGATGTTTTGTCATGTAGTAAAACACCACAAGACCAATAAACTTCTTAAATATTAAATTTTGTAGTTCGCAAAATAGGTCCTACTAATAATCTCACTTTAAAATCTACTATTCTATCTATATTAATAGATAGTTCTACAACCTCAATATGTGAGACCCATCACTAATACAATGCAAATGTTATATTAGAATTTATTTTAACATACATTCTTGAAACTAAAAAAAAAATAATAACTCTCAAAGAGAGAAAATATTAGATTAACGACAAAAATAAACTCAAAGGAAATATATAAAATATTATTGATGAAAAACTTAAAGATATTACAATAAATTAAGATGACAACCCTATTTATATTAACAACTAATTTAATCCTAATTATTCTCAAATAAGAGAAATTATCTAAAATCATAACTAAATTAGAATTACAATTATAACTTAAATAAACCTAATAAAACAAGATAAATTCTAATAAAATACCAAATATTAAAATGACTCAAATATTATTATTTCTAATTTATTCTACCCCTCTACTTCCTACATCAATTACTCTGCCCCTAACAAAGAACTAACATGCTATCCCACGCAAAATTTTCTCCAATTTGTTATATATTACAATAACGAAGTGCCGAATACGGAACTTGGATAGTGATTAATGAAAATGGTCAATGATGCCCCTGCAAGACAGAAGTTTGGCGACAAGTCATCTTGGAAATTAAAAAGAAAAGTAGTGCACTATTTAGACCACTATCGGCAAGTAGTTTTCTTTTGAATTTTATGAACCAAAAATACTCAGTGATAGTTTGAAGGATTTTGCTATGTTACATTGAATGTGCCATACACAACCAACAAGAACCACAACAATTATGTGGGACCCACATAATTGTGTGGTTCTTGTTGGTTGTGTATGGTACATTCAATGTAACATACACAGTACTGGTATATTGTCTTTCTTCCATTCAATGTAACATAGGGAAAATGGTATTTCGTAGTTTACTGGTATATTGTCTTTCTTCCACAGTACTTTTTCTCTGAAAAAGTATAGGAATGAAAGCTACCTGAAGCCCCCGTGGCTTCCTTCATTCACTCACGTGTTGGGTGTTTTTTCTCCACATCATCTATGCACCATCCATTGTTGCGGTGGGCAGAAAGTTGGTGAGCAGCATTACTCTTAGCAACAACCAATAATGGATGCTGGGGAGTTATTGCGCAAGTGTCAGGCGAATGTGTCAAAAGAAGAGGAGACCGACATAGTAACATTCATGGGACGGATGAAGATCAAGGGTGAGGAAATAGTTGCGAACTGCTTAGTTGGTAAAGTGCTCACAGCCCGAAGTATCAATAAGGAGGGCTTGAAAGCTGCTATGCAAATGGCTTGGAGGATTGTCAAAGAGGTTAAGATTGAAAGCATGGGGGATAACATATTCCTTTTCAAGTTTGCTGCTGGAGAGGACAAAAAACGAGTGCTTATGGGAGGGCCGTGGCACTTCGACAGAGCACTACTAGTTCTGACCGAACCTTCAGGGATTGGAGATATCCAGAACCAATCGTTTTCATATGCCACATTTTGGGTCCAGATCCATAACATCCCAATCATGTGTATGAACAAGGAGGCTATCCAACAGCTGGGAGAAAAAATTGGCTCAGTTCAGGAAGTGGAGACCGACGAAGCTGGGGACTGCATTGGTCAATTTGCGAGAGTCCGCATATCCATTAACATTTCACAGCCTCTAAAAAAGATTGTATTTTTACAACAGGAGGATGACAAAATCCCAATGCCAATATTATATGAAAAGCTCCCGGACTTTTGCTTTTGCTGTGCACACATCGGCCACCAGTATAGAGAATGTTTGAAATATAAAGGCCAGCAAAAGGAAGCTCTGCCTTATGGCAGTTGGATGAGAGCTGGCTCTCCTGCTGACAGATTCAAGCACAGCCGCAGCAGGGAGAAAGGCGGTCGAGAACCATCTAGCATTCCAGTTAATGTGCAAGCTGCCACCACCTCTAACCCGGTTGTTCGAGATGGGTCCGAATTGAACAAAGTGGGTGAGGCAACCACTGGCATCGTAACAGAGGATGCAAGCAACCAGTCGAATCCTGTCTTACCACATTTAATGTTGACCTATCCAGAGACGCAACATCACCAAGTGGGAAGTCAGAGTATGGGCTGTGAAATCACTGAGGTGCAGCCTAGGGAGGTTAGTAATAATAGCAGCTATAGCTATGAAAGTACACAGGCGGGAGAAAATATTTTGAAGGAAGGTGAAAGTCCTGTGGATAAAGCTTCCTCGAGGGTCAACACAGATCCACTGAGGCAATATACTGTGAGAGCTGGATCAGCTGTAGACGCAAGGGTTCATGGGCCATCCAAGCCTCACGTGCGGCCCAAAGTTAGAAGATGGAAACTTAAAGCAAGAGTCCCCATAGCAAAAGAAGTGCAGCTTCTCGGGTTACCAGGCAAAAAACGACCAAGCACGCTGACCATCAGCGCTGATCACCACAACAAAAAACAAAAAGTTCTATGCCCACTGGCACAACCTCCCGTGGGATCACACATCAGTTTAGTGCTACACTCAGACCACTGTAACCACAATCATCCCATTTCATCAGTTCGGCAGTTCACAAGATCAGCAGAGCTATTAGATGGTCGGGAAAATGCGGCAGCAATGGAAGAAGACGTATCGGCGGGTGCTGAAATTCAGGCCCGCCGACAACCATGAAAATCCTCAGCTGGAACGTTCGAGGTCTGGGGAAGCCTCGAACGCGCCTAGTGCTCAAAAAACTTCTCCACCTGCACCGGCCCCAAATTCTGTTTTGCTGTGAAACTAAAATGTCGGCCAGACAGGTTGCATCAAGTGGTAGCTATTTTAATTTTGAAAATTGCTTTGGAGTAGATAGAACGGGCATGGGGGGCGGTATTGCTATGTTCTGGAGTGCCGATGTTAATGTCAGCATTACTTCTTACAGCCCCCATCACATAGATGTTGTTGTGACCAGTGACGGTGGTTTAAAATGGCGGTGCACAGGGATATACGGCCACCCTGAGCTCAGGCAGAAGCATCATACTTGGACCCTCTTGAAAAGGTTAGCCAGTCTTTTCTCTTATCCTTGGTGTTGCTTTGGGGATTTCAACGAGATATTGCATATGCACGAGAAGCTCGGGGGTAAGGAGAGAAATTTGAATATGATAGCCCAGTTTAGGGATTCTGTGCGTAGCTGCAATTTGCAGGATATGGGTAGCAAGGGATATCCATATACGTGGGCAAACAACCGCTACGGCGCTCATTACATCGAAGAACGATTGGATCGCTTTCTGTGTAGCACGGACTGGGGGAATCATTTTCAAGGTTCTGTTGCCACAAACCTTGTGAACTGGACCTCTGACCACTGCCCAATCATCCTCGAGTTCACTGAGCGAAGCAAAAAATTGAGAATTGCGGGCAAATCTTTCCCTCGAGATCACTATGAGGATATGTGGAGCTCTTACGACGGGTGTCGAAGGATCGTTCAAGACGAATGAAGTCGGTATGAGGCTCGAGAGTGGGAATCCCCTGTTCAGCAATTTCAGAGCGTAGCCAAAGCTTCCTTGGCTCAATTACAGCTATGGAGCAAAGCCGAATTCCAAGGGAGGCAGCGCCAGCAAGACCAGCTTATGCAGCGTCTTCAGGACGCCAAGAGAGGGACCTCCAAGCTGAGTGATGGCAAGGAAATTAGGAGGCTGGAAAGTCAGCTAAATGCTCTGTTAACGGACGAAGAGATCTATTGGAAGCAGCGTTCGAGGGCTGACTGGCTTCGAGAAGGAGACAAGAACACGAAGTTCTTCCACGCCAAAGCTTCTGCCCGTAAAAGGAAGAACAAGGTGTGGGGGATTGAATCTCCCACGGGTGCATGGTTGACGGCGCGAGATGAAATTGAGGAGGAGTTTAGCAGTTATTTCCAAGAACTTTTCACCACTTCCAGTCCATCTCCCGACCAAATCCAAGCATCCCTTCAAGGCATGACAGCCAAAGTTACCTCCGAAATGAATGCTCAGCTGGGGCAGCCTTTTACCGCAGAAGAGATAGAGGAAGCCCTTGCCTGTATGTGTCCCACAAAGGCCCCTGGGCCTGATGGTCTCCCCGCTGCATTCTTCCAAAAGCATTGGCAATCTGTCCGATAGGGAGTTCTCTCAACGTGCCTCAATGTCCTTAATGAGCGAGGTAATCCATCTACCTTAAACCACACCTTTATCGCTTTGATTCCAAAGTTAGCAAATCCTAGGAAAGTGAGTGAATATAGGCCTATCAGCCTTTGTAATGTCATATATAGAATCATAGCTAAGGCTATTGCCAATAGATTGAAGCCGATCCTTTCCCAAGTCATCTCCCCCATGCAAAGTGCATTCATCCCCAATAGGCTCATTACTGACAATGTCATTATTGGTTATGAATGCCTTCATAAAATCCGGCATAGTAGAGGGAAGAAAAATGGGCTGGTGGCTTTAAAATTGGATATAAGTAAGGCCTATGATCGAGTTGAATGGTCATTCTTAGAACAAACCATGTTAAAGTTGGGGTTTGCTAGCTCTTGGGTTGCTTTAATTATGCGATGTGTTACCTCCTTTTCATTCTCGGTCCTTATTAATGGAGTGCCTAAAGGATTGATCCATCCGGAACGGGGATTGCGCCAAGGCTGCCCGCTATCCCCGTATCTATTTATCCTCTGTGCAGAGGCCCTCTCCAATTCGTTGATATTGGCCGAACAACGCCAGCTTATCCGGGGCCTTAAATTTGCGCGGGATGTTTCCATTACTCATTTACTGTTTGCGGATGACAGCTTGGTTTTTTCCCGGGCTTCAGTGGCTGACTGCAGGCATCTGAAGCGGATTTTCGATACCTATGCTGCAGCTTCCGGGCAGCTCTTTAACTTCCAGAAATCTTCTATGTTCTTTAGTGGCAAGATTCCAGAACATCAAAGGGCTGTTATTCAGAGCATCTTCAATCTAAATGTGGTCTCCCGGCATGAGAAATACCTCGGTCTTCCGTCAATGCTTGGGCGAAAAAAGATGGGGTTTTTTAAGGAAGTCAAGCTGAAGGTGTTAAACAAAATCGCAGGCTAGCAGCAGAGAATGTTGTCCAGTGGGGGGAAGGAGGTCTTGATTAAAGCGGCAGCCCAAGCAATTCCCGCGTATGCAATGAGCGTCTTCAAGTTGCCTAAAGGCATGTGTGACGACATCCAACGAGCCATTGTGAAATTCTGGTGGGGCTCAGCAGGGGATAAGCGCGGAATCCATTGGCAAAGATGGGAGAAACTCAGCCAAGCGAAGATTCGAGGGGGGCTGCGTTTCCGCGAATTCACTTGCTTCAATCAAGCGATGGTCGCCAAGCAAGCATGGAGGCTGCTTCAATATCCACATTCCCTGGTCTTCAAAGTCCTTCAAGCTCGATACTTCAGGAACTCCAGTTTTTTACATGCCGCAGCAGGAGCCAATGCCTCTTTCGTTTGGCGAAGTATTCTGTGGGGTCGGCAAGTGATTAAAAAGGGGATGAGATGGCGTATTGGGAATGGGCAAAAGATTGCCATTTCCTTGGATAATTGGCTGCCAAGACCGGAGTCCTTCAGACCAATTTTCCCTCCATCGCTGCCAGCAAGCTCAACAGTTGCAGAATTCATCACGGCTGCCAACCAATGGGATGAAAACAAGCTGCGGCATCATTTCAAGGATGTGGATGCAGAGGAGATCTTAAAGATTCCCCTTCCAGTTGTGCAAGCGGAAGATGACGTGCTTTGGCATTTTGACAAACGAGGGAACTACTCGGTCAAGAGTGGGTATCAATTAGCCTTGCGAACAAAATTTCCAGAATCCACCAGCTGCTCAAAGGCTTCTCACCGATACTGGACTGCTCTTTGGTCTTTGGAGCTGCCCGAAAAAATCAAAATCTTCATGTGGAGGGCCTCCAATAATTTGCTCCCATCGGCGGAAAATTGGTGGAAAAGAAAGATTGTAGGGGAGCCAACTTGTAAGCGTTGCAGCAGGTGTGTCGAGACTGTCAGCCATGCTCTTTTGGAGTGCAAGGCTGCAAGGAGGCTCTGGCTCCAGTCACCATACTCAGTTCCTCCATCAGCAGCAAAGGCTCAGGACATCTTCAGCACCCTGCAACTGATGGCTAAGGAATTGAGGCAATCTGATTTGGAGCTTATGGTTGCTCTGTGCTGGGCAGCTTGGTTTGCTAGGAACCAATTTATTTTTAATAGGAGGGAGATTGATCCCATAGTCTCAGCTGCTACTGCGGAATCAGTGATGACAGCCTTCCAGCACGTTCGGAAACCAGAGCTAGCCCCTCTCGCTCTCCCTACAGAAGCAAAGCAACAGAAGTGGCTTCCCCCACCTGAGCATGTTTACAAAGTTAACGTAGATGCGGTTGTTAACCCATCGCATCGGCACGCAGGTGTGGGAGCTGTGATTAGGGACTGTCAGGGCAGTATAGTTGCGGCTGGGATTTCTCAGCGGCTCTTCAATGGCTCAGTTAGCATGGCTGAAGCAGAGGCTGTGCTTTGGGGTATCCAGCTGGCCAGCCGTGTGAATGCAACCTCTTTGATTATTGAAACCGATTGCTTAGAGGTAGTCCAGCTAGTGAACAACACTCAGGGTAGCAGATCAGAAATTTTTTGGACAATTTTGGCAATCCAAAACCAAGTGCAGCACTTCCAGCAAGTTGCTGTTAAACACACTCCAAGATTCTGTAATGCTCATGCCCATTATCTAGCTAAGTTAGCTTTAGGGACAAACTCTCCTTGTATGTCGATAGGAGACATTCCAATTGATGTATATGATGTCCTCAAGGTGTTGTGATTTATGAAAGGTTTACTTTCTTTTCAAAAAAAAAAAATGTGACATAGGGGCCTAGTTTGAATATATAACAACTCTCTTGACTTCTTGAAAAATCTTGTCTACCATTTACATAATGTCTAAAAAGTAATCCCTAGCGGCCAATTGAATAAATTATGACTATATTTATTTGTCGGATATTAAAATCTGAACTTTCATGGATTTAATTTTTTTTCTATCCTATAACATGGAGTTGGACTGTTGACCCCTCTCTATTCTATCTAATATAAAAAATATCTTCTTTTTTTAAAAAAAAAATACTCCTTTTATTTATAAATCTTTGAATTTCTAATAATCTTCTCACTCTCTTAGTCTTAATATTTGAATTCATCTCTTCAAACTTTCTTTATTATTTAATTTCCAAAGCAAATAATAAAAAAAGTAAGAAGAACGTTATACTTAGAAAATAATGAATATTTTATGGGTGTAATATAATTTTAGGGTAAAAGTCCATTTAGTCCCTATATTTTAATATTAGTATCATTTAATACTTATATTTTTAAAAATGCCTCGAAACATTCTTGCCGTTAAAGTATTGATACCCTTACCGTTACTTTTTATTTCTTTTGATTTAATTTTACAATATTAACCTTTATAATTTTTTTGTTTGGACATTTATACAAATAAGATAATTCAATTACCAATTTAACCCTAAAAAATAAAAATTTATATTAATTTTTAATTGTCAAAAATTGTATGCAAACTATCAAGTGTACAAACGGTGCTTGAAAAAAAATTAATATAATATTTTTTAGGGTTAAATTAGTAATTTAATTATTTTCTTTTTATTAATGTCCAAAAAATATATATTATAAAAGGGGTAATATTGTAAAAGTAAGCTAAAAGAAATGAAAAGTAACGGTAGGGGTATCAATACTTTAACGACAGGGATGTTTCGAGGTATTTTTAAAAATATAAGAATTAAATAGACACTAATCTTAAAATACAAGAACTAAATGAGCTTTTAACTTATAATTTTATTGCACCTATAAACTTCGGATGCAACGATTAATTTGAGAATCCTTAAAAAATTATTTGTAGTGGCATAAAATTTTATTTAATTTGTTTTCCCACTGTATTATATCCTAATTTAGATGTCACGCTTGTTACAAAAAAATTATTTTGACTTATAGAATTACTTCTTAAATTTAGATTATTTTAATAATAGAAATTTTTTATATTAAAATAAAATTGAAAAGAGAGAAATATAAATAAGGTTAATTGTATTTATATTTGTCTTTAAATATAATTATAATATAAGAAAAGGTTTATGAGACTAGTAAAAGGGTGTCCATAGTCCAACCCTATAATATACAGCGTGGATGGACCGGAGAATACATAATTTGGATGTTGAAAGTTGAAACTTCAAAATAATATCCAGTTGCCTACGACTTGTTTTGTGTCAATTAACAAATCGTTTTTCAAGAAAAGAAGGGGTAAAATGGGTAATAAATATCTATCCGACCCTCAAAATAATCAAATTCTTGATTAATTAGGCTTCGTTTTGCATTGTGTTAAGTGGCTGCGACGTTTATACTATGTGGGATGGGTGAGTCTATTACCCCTGACGAAAAATTTACATTAAAATGTTAATTATTTTATTAAGTGGCCGTGACAATAAAATATAATATTTATTTTTTAAAAAGTTATTAACTTAAGAAAAACAACAATACATTTTTCCAAACACTCATCAGTCTAATTTATTTATGGATTCTACGGTCGACATAACCACACATAGTTTAAAAGTTACGACACAACCAGTCTCATGAGTGAAAATTGAGAGGATCAGCCAATGCGGCGACATAATGTAACCCCATCAGCGATGGAGAGCTGGCAAATCTCAATCCTTGGATCAACGGCCAGGGCCTTGTTGAGTTCCTGCACAAAATCCCTCAAGTATAAGAGATGCTCATCCAGGTTGGCATCAGGTGGTGCCACCACAGATCCACCCCACAAGGTGTTGTCGTAGCCAATCACTCCCCCAACCTTCACAAGCTCAATAAGCCTCTTGTGGTAATTAACGTAGTTATCCTTGTCAGCGTCAACAAAGACGAAGTCGAATGTCCCATGATATTTTTTTCCTGAAATTTTAATACATTTTCAAATTTTGCATAATTAATAAGTCGTTGCTGATCATACATCAAACAATTAAAGATCGCTGTAATCTGATTAATATTAAAAAAATAAAAATAAATAAATTTGGAGACTTTCGTGCTGCTTACGTCTTGGATCAATTGATCGAGAAGAGGAAGAGCAGGGCCTTCTCTGAAGTCAATCTTGTGAGCAACACCAGCTTTTTGAATTATAGGGAGACCCTTCTCGTAGTGTTCCTTGGTGATATCCAGGGCCAGTATCTATAACAATTAATATTCAAGGCGAAGTCATTGAATTGTGCTTCATCAGGTGAAGTCATCATGGGGCTCCTGCAAATATTTTATTTGTGGGGAAATTTATGAAACTGATCACTGCATCATAAACTGATATATGATAAAATTATATATGTAACGATAGTCTCACAATGGATGCTTGTACGTCAACTCGCGGATCTCCTTCAAGCATTGTGGTTCTCTTGGATATACATTGGTTTCAAGTATATACTGCAAGATATATATAATTAATAAGAAGAAATCAAGATAGAGAAATTATAATAATAGCCGGCATAATTGAGACATTTATCAGTCATTCAAATCTACATTTGTATTAAATTAAAGAAACAGAAAATTAAAAAGAGTGTGTAGTTTTAATTTGTATGTGTATATATATATACCTCATAAAGTTTTTCACTCTGTAAAAGGGTCTTGTTCCCATGTACAAGTTTGAAGTAACGATCCTTGTTTTCCTCCTGACCTTCCCGATTCGCAGCCGTTACTTAGAGAATACCATATGGCGCTAATTCTTCCTTACTCCTCCTTTTATATTATTTACTCTACGAATAATTAATATATGCCATGTTGGAGGCTATGACCATAAGTAGGATTGGACTACTTTTTCAGACCAAAGAAAAAAAAAGTACAATCTTAAGCATGTGCGGGTGAGTAAAAAAAGTAAATATATTTTTAGTAAATTGTATTTGTTGCAATAAGTTTGAAAAATAAAGTACATTTAGTAAATTTTATTAAGAAAGTATTTTTTTATTATATAATGATCAAATAAATATAAATTTAAAGTGACTTTTGTTTTTTAAAAACGTTTAATAAAATTATTTAGACATACCTTTTTTAAAAAAAATATGTAAAATTACATAAAGTGAAAAATTCAATTAAATGACATACATTTTGTCATATTACATAAAATATGACAAAAATCATACTAATACATACATCCAAATAAAATAAAATAAATAGTATTTATTAAATTTATATGCAAATCTTATTGACTCTTATGATAATAAACATAAAATACAATATACATATAAACTTACTGGATCAATTTTATACTTGAGAAAATGTATAGTAGTTGCTGCAGTAACATGATATATGATGGTTTATATATCAAGGCCTATGAAAAAAATAAAATATAATTGTCTATTTCTTAAATAATAAGGTTGTAATATAAATTTTAAAAGGTGCAATAACTTATTTAATAAGTTGTTTATAAAAAATAACTTTTTATTTGCTTTTAAAAGTTATGGACAAAATGAAGAAAATCATAAAACAAGCAGTTTATAAAATTTCAATCTTAGGGTCAGTTTGGGAATGCTGTAACTTTTAAAATAATTGTTGTTAACTGTGTTGTACAAAAAAATCAATTGTGAAAATAATCAGTTAAATATTTGGTAAATTTTATTTTCAAAAGTATTGTGAGTTTTAAAAGCAGTTATTTCTATTTGATAAATTTTACTGTTAAACTGCTGTGAGAAAACAAATGATTAAGATGTACATAATCAATGATGAAATTTACATACACATATAAAAATATGTATATACAATATTTTTAATTGTGTAGCATAATAATTTTAACTAAAATAAAATTTATACTATATTGATTTTAATTGTGTATTATAATAATTTTAACTAAAAATAAAATTTAGACTATATTGCCATAGAGAACTTTTGATGTAATGTGGAATATAAAGAAAAAATAGGATAAATGAAAGGAATATATGAATTACAATTGATTTTTTTTAAATATTGATTTTGTTTCCAATTTAAATAAGGATAATTTTGTGTTTAGATAATAATTGTAAGGATATTTATTGAATTATATTAAATGATAAAATTGATTCTCAAAATCAGAATTTAAAGTTACTCATTCATTTCTTTTCAAAATTAGATGTGGAAGTGGCTGATTTTGACAAAAGTGATTTTTTTTTTAACCAAACACCAAAATTAACTTTTAAATTTTTAAAATCACCCATCCTTTTCCAGGAACTTTTTAATATTCTTATTCCCTTATAAATTAATTTTAAAATTAGATTGAATTACTTTGAAATAGTTCACAAAGGCATCTTTAGATAAAAGGGTGAATAGTTTATTTGATTTAATTTTAAAATGGGTGGGGTTACATATACTCTAAAAATTATTTTAAATACTTTATTATTATATGTATTCATCTATTAATTTTAAAAAATTAAATTATATTTTGTAAACTATTTAAAATGTAAAAAATGTCATCACTTAATTTTTCTAAACCAATCATCTTTATTTATTCTATACACTCATGAAAATGCTATAAACACTAAAAAAATTCTCTAAACAAACTTTTTATTAAAATTTAATTATTTAGTTATATAATAAATTTTGCCAATAAACAAAGAATGATAAGTAGCTTTTGTAAATATTTGTTTTAAGACAAACGGAAGAAAAAAATTTAAGGTTTAAAATAATAAGAAAATTAACATTAATTTGAGTATCTTAAATGAGCGTTAAGAGGAATAATATTATATGTGCTCATAATAAAACATTCTCAATAAAAACTTATATAAGAAGATACTTTTGTAATAAAATTTTTATATAAATATAAATATTTAAAATAATTTTTAAAATACAGATAGTCCAACCTTTTTAAAACTTGAGAATGATAAGCATTTGGAATTTTTTTAGGCGGATTTGCTTTTTTAATTTCCTTATTCACTTATTCCCTTCCTCTCTTTTCTTTCCCTTCCCTTCCCTTCCCTTCCATTTCTCTCATTTCCTCTCCTCCTCTTTCTTCACATCGCAAACCACCTTATTTTATTTTTTTATTCCAGGGGAAAGGACATCAATATATTATTATAAAGCAAGTTAAACCAGTGGCAAAAAAGGAAGCCATTCTCTTTTTTGTAGCCATGCAAGTTAAGGGTAGTCGACACCGGCGGTAATTCAAGAGTTTTATTAAATTTATTTAATTAGAATTAAAATTATAAATTCAAGAAAGAAGGGTCTTATGTGAGTTTTAGGTGGGTCCCAATGGCTCCTCCCATTTTAGAAACTATGAGATCCATTAAGAGTTAAGAGTATTGTACCTTCCAATTTAAGCATGTTAAATAACTATATTTTATTAATTTTAATGGATTTTCTAACCATAACAGTAAATGGACGGAAGGATACACTGCTATTGAGATAATGTTGTTGAATCCCCAAAGCAACTGAAACTTTTCATACTTTTCGGTCATTTAGTAAAGTTTTGGTGACACATTTGATGATGTCGTTCGTTTTTTTTTTGTCTGAAATTTAAATAGTTTTGAATTAGTTTAAATTTTATTTTTTTTGTCTGAAATTTAAATAATTTTGGATTAGTCAAAATTTTATATAAAACTAAATATCTGAATTTAAATGATATATTTATTTTTTTATTCGAGTTATTAAAAATAAATATTAAGTTATTTATTTTGTAACTTAAAAAAAATTAAAAGTTAGTATTTTTACATTTGTACCCTTACAATTTACAAATGTTAAACAAATAATAGGCATCTCAAAAGTCAAATAACTTAAATAAAATAACATATTATCATAAAATAAATGGATTGAGTACACTCCTTTATATTTTAAATTAGTATATGTTAATTAATTTTATTGTATTTTATGATGTTTTTATATGAAAAAATATTCATAAAAAATTATAAAGATAAATAATGCTAATTTAAAGAAAATAAAAGGATACATATAATAGTAGTCTACCATTCTATTATCACAAATTATAGAGATCGGTAATAATGCTAATTATTAAATTTTATTTAGTTAAGGATAAAAATTAACTAGTTAGATTAGGATATTTTGAAGAATATTTTAAAATGATATCACTCAAATTTTTAGATCAAACAAAAAGTTAAGAAAATTGACTTAATAACTTAATAATTTAATTTAAAATTTTTTATTAAGTTGAAAAAATAAATCGACTTAATACAAAAAACACCTATAAAAAAATATTGTCGAGACTAGGAAAAAAATTATTTTAGCAAGGTTATTTATTTATCGATATATGAATAATTTGTTAATTTATCGATAATTGAGTATTTATTAATATATGAAGAGTTTTCTTGGTACAAGCATTATTTTTTTAACTAAGATTCATGTATGAGTTATAAATACAAGTACATGTACACAGAAACCCAAAAATTACATTTTAATTATCATGTATTTACAGATGATATTAATAAATTAATGTAAATATATTGTACATAGTAGACAGACCATAGAATACAAACTCTATAAAATTCTTTAACAGACTATTATCAATAATTTTCTAAAACCCCCACTTGTGATTATAATAAAGGACAAAACATAAGTTTAACTAAATCATTACGTTTTCTCGCACAAAATTCTTTTTAAGGAAGAAATCACGGAAAGCATAGAGATAGAGAGAGATGTTGATCAAATGTCGTGGCACAAACACAAAGTGAAAGTGGCAGGTGGCAACAACTATTATAAAGAACAAGGAGTAAACCTTTCATGTTGTCAAGTAACAAAGCTTTTATCACCATCAAATCTGTAGATTGTGGAGGATAGCAAGACTCCATGAGAAAAGAAAGAGAAAGAGTGCGAGGAAAATTACTGTTTAGAAGAATGGTAATTTGCAAATTAAAGTGAATGTTGGTAGCAACAGGGGATTTTTTCAGCATTATTTAAGAGGATCTACTTAAAATGGAGTTTCAATAAATATTGGTTGTCAAGTTAAATTGTGTGTGTCCCTTTCGAAATTAAGCATCATAAAATGCAAATCCTGAATCAGTTTCAGGAAAATGAAAGAGAACCAAACCAGAGAGTATGCTTAAACATGCAAATAAACAAACATGTATCAGAAAGTTTGCAAATTATTTCCAGTCACAAAACTAGAACATTGTTTTTGACAGCAACACAGCAAACACTAATGTGACCGCTTTTGCTATCTTGATTACATCACATCAACCAATTTAAATACAAGGACATAACCACAATAGAGTACATGGATAGCCACATTCAGCTGCTTCATAATTTGATTCATTACTCAGCATCCGCAAATCTGAAGGAGGAGATAGAAATTCACAAGTCAATACTCAAGTAGAAGCACGCATGATTAAATGATTAAAAGGACTAGGTAATAGGCGAAGAGAAGTCATAGAAGACTAACCCGAGTTCTGAGAGCTTCAAATGAGCTTCAGCGTAATCTGCAAAGAAGGCATCCTCATCCTGAAGCAATGTCACCACAACACAGTAAGTTTCGTAGGCATTGCGACTAATTCCATAAATAAAATCAATATACAAATACGGCCAGATACTTACTGCAGCATATTTTTCAACAAGAGGACGAAACACTGGATCCTCGAGAAGAGCCTTGTCTGATGGCAGCTGAAGTAGACCTTCTTTCTCTCCACTCAGCAATTCCCTATCAAATTAAAATAATGAAATGATTCACATCAGTCTGTTGCTCTGAGACACGTAAATTTGAATGAGGCCCCATATAAAAAGAACTTGTGAAAGTACGGAGAATGATAAATGTGCTTACTTAAAATATGAATTGTCAAAAATAAGTGGATTGTTAGTCCAGGGTCCTTCAAATCCAGAACGCTCCTTGTGGCACCTACCCTGTACAAGGATTCCCATGAGACCAACATTACAAGTCAGTACAACAAGCTAAAGATGTTAAATTGCATAGTGCTTTCAGAGACAAGCAGCAGTCCATGGAAGAATATAGAACTATTGTAATGTTAGCCCACAGACCAATGTATGACCGCCGGATAAAACAACAATATCCTTATCACTCAGACCCATGTGGCCGAAGACATCTCTCAGATGGTCAGAACCTGCAGTGATGATAAAGAAACGAGTGAGTGATTTAATTTGTAGGAAGATACACTGTAATGATTTTACAATGATTTAAACCTGAGCAAATTATCTGAAACTGACCTTTGGTGGCATTTGGCAAGCGGCCTTCTGGGGGCGGATCAGATTTGTCCTGCAACACGAGATGTTTAGAACTTAATATAAAGAATACCAGTTCAGCATCAATAGTTCAATCTTTGCAGCTGCCTTCTAAAATTGCTTAGCTATCAACAAGCTATATTATTTGGCTAGATTAGTTGCTTTCTCTGTTGCTTCAATATAATCCAAATGGACCACAGAATGAGGATGCCTGAGTTTATTGTTATTATTTTTCTTTTCATTCATTTAATTGTAAATCAAACACATGAATACACATCAATATAATTGTACACTAGTGACAGTAACATAAATAGAAATTATGCATAATAGGAATGACGTACACATCACACACGTCAAGTAAAGGCCCTGAGTTTCCAGCAAGTGACTCACATAGATTTAATTATGCATTGCTGATCTTCTAACAAAACCTTCTAAGTGATGGCTAGTCCAAGATGCTGATCAACAAAATTCTATTTTGGAAAAAAACACCATCATTTTGGGAATGTACAAAAGCTACAGCTATGTTTTACAGATGAACTTTTGCAACAAGAAATCAATTCTAATTTAGAGAACATGCATATGAAAAGCCCTCACCGGTCTTCCAGGTGGAAAGGTATTTCAGGCCCTCCGGTAACTTCAACGGCAACAACTCCAGCCAACTTCAACAAAATAAAACACAAACCATGGTCAATTCACCAATCCAAAGTAATCCATAGAAAGTGATCATAAAGCAAATCATTTTCTGCGGTCAACAGTTGGATATAAATAATAATTACCTGATAGAAATCAGCGTAGGACAAGATAGGAAACTGCTGCTTGATGGGCTCCAAAAGCCTGACAGCAATATCGAGACCATTGTTAGCCTCATGAGCAAGCTCATCTGGGTGCCTGATCGTCCCAAAAGGCCCTCCTGTCTTCGTGTTCACGTCATAAGTCCCCGCTGAGTGCCATCTGCATATGTGCAACCCAAAAACTTACATATATATATATATATATATACACACATCTTGATTTTGATCTAATACTCATCATCATGCAGATTAATAACGCATCAACGATGGTCACTGAAAGTGATCTTAATTAAGAAAGGTTAAAGATAAACTTACGCCAAGCGAAGAATGATAGGGGCACAGTGTTTCTCAGCAATGAGTCCTCTGAGTTTCCTCTTGCATTTCTCCACTGCTTTCTGATACTCATCGCTCACTTTTGGATAACACTTTCCCATGATGAAAAAAGAAGAAGCTCAGCTTGAGGCTTGTAAAGTAGTTACTGTCGGATGCGATGACCGAACTGAACTGTGACGAGCTGAAGATACGAGAGCGGGTGTTGTGTGGAAGAAATTGGACCGGGTGGCTGTATAAGGGGTAATAGTCAGTTACTGGTTTTAGTCTCTTAGAACGAGAACGAGAAGATTCTAGCGTCAGTTTAATGCCGTTAGATTTTATGCTTCTTGAGTTGGTGGTTAGGATGATCGTTGAGCTTTAACAAATGATCAGACAATTATAGTCCAACAATGATATTCTCACAAAAGTGGGTACAAAGGTTTGTACAATGACGTCTCTTTGTAAATTATTTTAAAATTTTTGGGTTTTATAAATTTTATTAATTTTGATTGATTGGATTATTTCTTCTTCCATCTCTTCTACATCTGTTTTTAAATTTCTCTAAAGTTTTCTTTATTTCTCTAAACATTATTATATGATTATCGAATTCATATAAATCCATAAATTCGGAATATATTTTCGGTCCTAAATTTATTAATCTCATTCGTTCCTGATCTAACATGTCTATTTTTTGATTTATTAAATTTATATAAACATTTATTATATTTTCCCATCCAAGGTTCATACGGTCTATACTTTCTGCTAATGAATGTATTGTATTGAATGCGTGCTGATTCATAAGGTTTCTGTTTTATACCAGTTCATTAAAAATTTTATAAACTCATCTATAAACTTCATTTTCTTTTCTATTATAATTTCGCCACCTATTGTATCTATAGATCTTTCCAATAATTCTTGGGTTAATTCGAGGTCTATATTTCTTATATTATTTTTCTCAACTTTTATAGATTTTATTAAACTTTTTATTTCTTCCTTAT
The DNA here is from genome assembly GCA_029618585.1 of Citrus australasica. Taxonomy (NCBI): domain Eukaryota; kingdom Viridiplantae; phylum Streptophyta; class Magnoliopsida; order Sapindales; family Rutaceae; genus Citrus; species Citrus australasica. The sequence continues at coordinate 13,121,924 of JARCIV010000006.1, forward strand.
TAGATACTCTTAAGGAATAAATGCTATTTACTATATCTTCTATAGGGTCCATTAATTTCTTATGTTATGATTACAATTCTTTACTTATTATATGTTTTATTAACTTATTTGATCATATGGCTCTGATACCAATTTTGTGCTCGATGCAGAAAAACAGAAAAACGAATAATAATAGAAAAACAAATAATAACAGTAAAACAAATAATAACAATAAAACAAATAATAACAATAAAACAGAAAAACAGATTATAACAAATTATGCTTAATGAACATGCTAATCTTATTTTTTGTGGGTTATGATTTAAACTGATTTTATGATATATGCAATAACAATAACAGAATACCAAAAATAATAGTAAAATTAAAAAAAATGGAATACAATTAGTAACATATATTTTCTAATTTGTGTATCAACTATAAGATCCATCTAAATTTTTATAATATAATGCTATTATTGGTTCCAATTCTCCATCTGAATTTCTTATAAAGTCTGGGATATAATCGGGTGCTTCTATTTGATAAAAATCATAATAATGCTCTTCTGTTTCTATTATGAATTCTGGCATTAGAATAAAAATCATTATTTCCTTAAGGCTTTATTGGTACGTGGCTTGTGATCTCTCAGTACAAACCAGACTAATGCCCATTCGGGTTCGTCTCTGGAATTTACGTCGAGAGTTTCCCGCCTATATACCTTTTCCAATTTCAATTTCTTCATTATCTGAATTAATTTCGTATACGTATGATGGTCCAGCCTCTCTATTTCCATGTTCTATGTAAGTCAAAGCTATATCAATTCCTTTTTCGACTGTTAACATAATTATGTTATGTTTCATGTTTTCAGTTTCTATATGTTTTATGATTTTATGTTTAATTTCTCGGGGAAGTTCGAGTGTATATACAGCTTGAAGTTCTTCTGTACTTACTAATTCTTGTTTACTGAATAAGTAAGAACTTTGCTTGAATGATCCTAGATTAAAGTCTATTATCATCATGTAATCGTTATATGTTATTCTGGTTGTTGGATTTATCATTTGTTCTTTAGAATTTCCTAATAAAATATAATTATTCATTTTCAGTTTGAGATCTGCTCTTCCTCCATAGATCTCCACATTATCAATCATCAACAAACTTCCACCAATAGATAAAGATTGAGAATTATTACCTAAGCTGTTCTTGTTTCTTTGCCTCCCGATCCTTATCCAGTGACCTGCAGCCTTGTTGTCCTAATTCCCTTAACGGCCTCCTTGCCTCCACGGGATCAGCGGACTTGAACGGCCTTACTGTATGGACTCCGATCGTTATGCTTAGAAATGTTAAACAAGTCTAGGTTTCTCTTTCCCTTCTATGGTGTATTTTGTTTTTGATTAATAGTGTATTGATCTTTGGATTTAGAGCGGAGAGAAGTTTAGCTATTCATTCTTGAAGATTACTGAAAAATCGTAAGTTTTTCAATTATGCGAACGGTAAGCTCTGAAAAATTATGGCCAATGTAAGCTCTGAGGTTTTCCTCTTTGCTTTCTTTATTTATATTCCAATCGTATTTTTACATCATTGCCCTTGTATTATTGGGCTTTGAAAATAAAGGTTACATTATTGCCCTTTTGGGCCCAAGCAATAAAATTACATTATTAAAGATGTTGCCGACACTGCCATGTGGTCTTCCTTTTATCTTCTTTAGTCACGAGCATCTTATCATGTCGAGCATCTTCTTTTACTTTTGTCCAAAGCTGATTTATTCTGTCGGCCATTTTGTCTGTCATAATTGCTGGCCGTTTATCACGCGAGCATCTGCTTTTAATTTTGTCCGCCACGAGTCTGTCTTATTTTGTTGTCATCTTCCATGAGCTGATGGGCTAGTTGGATGGTTTCACAGCTACTGGGAAATCTCATCGTGCTTATTTCATTGATAAAATCCAGTAGTATGGCTGATGGAGAATGACTATCTTCTGATGTGACTAAGACATAATTTTCAAATTTTATAATGGTCCTGAAGTTTCTCTTGTATAGATCCTTTGCTATGCTCCATATGGCTTTAATTCCTCTGGCTCTTCTGGTCCTTATCCATGACTGATTTATTTGTGGAACCTTTGTATATTCTGTTCCAACTTCAACTTTGAAATTCTTTGTAATATGGTCAACTGAGATCATGTAGAAGGCCTGGTATTCTATATGCTGATGATATTCTGGACTTATAGTATAAAATTTGAGGTATATTGGTCTCTTTTGTGCAAACTTTGAGATTTCTTTTACGAGTAAATCATCAAAGCTAGCAATTTCCCTAAGATCTATGTCGGGATATATTAAATCAAGAAATCCATATTTTGCTATTTTACTTATGAGGAGTGGGTCTGCTCCTCTTGTGGCAATCATTATAGGATACATGTTTTTTCCTGGTGCTTTAAAGATTGTATTTTGGTGAGAACGCGTGGAATAAACCCACGTAGAAAACTGTTTATATTCTTCTTCTTTTGGGTTCAAAGGTAATTCTTCCTGTTCCTCTATTTGGGAAGTGTTTATTTGGATGTACTTTTTTGGAGACTCTGTTTTATGAGTTTCAACATCTATGGTTATGATTTGGCTAGGTGTAGGATCAGAGATTGGTTTATTTTCTCTGATGGGTCCACTACTGCTTCCGATATCAGTGTTTATTGGGCTGGTGTTTATTGTAAGCCCTTTTGTTAGGTCTTCTATGTATGACTCTAACAAACGTATTCCCTTCTCATGGGCCTCAGAGGCTTCCTTCAGAAAATTTGTTGCATCAACTATGTCAGATGCTTCTGTTTTGAGCCGGGTTATTTCAGCTTTTATTGTGCTGATGATTTTATTTAATTTAAGATTCATCCCCGAATTCTATGTTCCTGCTCAAAAAATCTGCAAGGAAATTATTAGTTCCTTTTATATGTACAATTTTAAAATTGTAATATGATAAATAAGCCTGCCATCTATGTAATCTTCTATACTGAGGTTCATTTGGTAAAGTTTTATTAATGAGAGAATTTATTTGTGCATTATCAGTTTCCACAACAAATGGTTTTTGTAATAAAAATAAGGAAAATTTCTTTATTCCTTTATATATTGCAAGTAATTCTTTTTCATGTACTGGGTAGTTTACTTGGGCTTTGTTAAATGTGCCACTTGTGTATCTGCATATTTCATTTATATCTGTTTTTAGTATAGCTCCCCAATGTAAATCAGATGCATCAGATTGTATAACTAATGTATCATTTTCTCCTGGTAACCTTAATGTAGGGAGTTCTTTACATTCTTCTTTTAAGCTTTTTACGGTTTCTGTATGTTCCAAGCTCCATCCTCTTGTGTTATTTTTTTCTAAGTAATTTCTGAAGAATATTTCTCTTTTTTGTTAAATCTTTTATAAATCCTTCTGCATAATTTAAACATCCCAAGAATTTTTGTATTTGTTGTTTATTTTCTAATTTATCTGGAAATTCAGTAATCTTTTTTCCTATATGACTTTGGAGTTTTATCCCATTTTTGTCAAGTATCATTCCCAAAAATTCTATTCGTTTGTGTTCTATTACTGCTTTCCTTTCAGATAAAACTATTTCTTCTTTTATACATATATTGACAAATTCTCTTAAATGTTTTCTATGATCTTCTAATGTTTCTGAAGCTATTAATATATCATCTACATATACGATAATATATTTATAATTTTTGAATATTTTGTCCATTCTGCTCTGAAATATTTGTGGAGCATTTTTTAATCTAAAAGGCATTACTAACCACTCATAATGGCCTTGTGGAGTACTAAAGGCTGTATAGGGTATACTATTTTCTTCCATTTTTATCTGCCAAAATCCTGACTTACAATCGAATTTTGAGTAATAAGATTTATTTTTGACGATATTTATTAAGACCTCTTTATTTGGTAAGAAATAACCATCAAATTTTGTATATTTATTTAATTCTTTATAATTTATTACCATTCTAGCTTTTCCTCTAACTTGTTCCGCTCTTTTTCTAACCATAAAGGCTGGGCTATTATGTGGACTATTGCTATGTCTTATTAATTTGAGATTTAATAATTCTTTTAGTTGTATCTTAAATTCTTCCCTATCTTCTTCTGTATATAGCATAGGTTTTAATCTTATTATTCTATTTTCTATTAATTCTATCTTTACTCTAGGATGATCTGGTTTCCATAATGCTAGAGGATTTTCTTTGTATACTTGTTCAAGTTGTGATTTTATTGTTTCTATTTGTATGTTGTAACTCTGTCCTTGTGATATTAAATATCTTTTTTCATATATAAGAGTATCACCACGCGGAGCTGGCTGAACTCTGTATGGCTTAAATTCGCGAGGGATGCGTAGAATATAGTTACAAGGTGTTTTAAGGGTAATCATATAGGTAGTTTATTGGTAATATTGAAATTGTTGGATAAAATCATTTCCTAAAAGGATATCACAATCCATCTGGTTATACTGATATACTTGATGGATACGGATAAGTTTACTTCCTAAAAGGATTTCATAATTCTGTAACGATAAATTTACTTGTTGTTTATCTCCTGTAATCCCAATAATCTTTAAACTTCCATTGGGCTTCCATTGATTAGATATAAAGGATTTCATTATTGTAATTTCACTTCCTGTGTCTATTAAGACACAAGTATCTATATCTTTTTCTGGGATATTTATTTGTATATAAACTGACATAGGATATTTGATGTAGGCTTGTTTTAACATGTGTCACATATTATTTTTTGTCCTTCTATTTGCAAGGTTATCTGATTTTTCTCAATTTTATAATATTCCAAACTATTAAGGAAACTATTTCCTAGTACTATATGTTTTTCTGGATCTGTAGTCATAAAGGAATTTATATAACAAATTACTATTATTCTTATTCCTTCTATAATTAATGGTACTTTTACCTCTTGTCTACAAATGTGTTTATTTCCATTAAAATCTGTATATTCATATGGGATTTCCCTTTCTTTTACTAAAATTCCTTTATTTTTTGTATGATTCATATAATTATGACTTGTTCCAGTATCAATTAGTATAGGTATGTTTGTTGTATATTCTATGCCATTAAAGTATTGTCCCAATATTTTAACTACATTACTAGTGGTTTTTGGTCTAGTTAATTGTTTATCTATATTTACTAACTGTCTATCTGTGCTTAATCTTCTAGATGAACTTCCTCTCAACAGAGTCTTTCCTGCAAAGCTTATAGGTATAATAGAGTTTTCATTATTATCATTTATAAATTGTTTGTTGTCGTTTATATTTAGTTCATATGTTAGCGGGATTTTATAATCTTGTATAATAGGTTCTATAAGTGTACTTATATCCTCACATTCCTTATTAATTTCTATATAAGGTTTATTTCCATAAATTTCTCCATAATTTGAGTTGCAAAAACTATATAAGGCCGAATAATGTATAGTCATTAGTCTATTTCCTTCTTTCATTAAATTCTTTTTTAATAACTTAAAATGTAAGCTTAATGTTTCATCTATGTTTTTGTCTTTTATATGTACGCAATATCTAGGGTGACAGGTAAATAATAATTTTGTATAACATAAATTTCCTTCTATTGTACCTAGATGTCCAATACTAGGATCATAGAATCTCTGGTCATGTATTGACATTACTATCGGGCTATCTATTCCTTCTTTAAATAGAGATTTTACTAAAATTTGTATTTCAGCCAAATATACATATTGTATTTTTTCTCTTGTGGACTCATTTTTTATTTTTCTTAATGCTAAATATATGGTTCTTTTATTTATTAAACTAAATCTAATATTCCCTTCAGCTTGTGTTATGGTTACTGCTTTTTCTTGTTCATAATATTCATGTAGAATTATTCTTTTTCTTTTAAACAAATCTCTTAATTTTTGTAATACTCCATATTCAGGTTTTTCAATATTTAATTTTAGAAGTTTATTATATTTTTCTTTATTAAATGTAGCTACTAAGCTATATCCACTTTTATTTTCTTCTCTTTCTATTTCCTCAATTTCTTCTATCTCTTCATCTTTCTCTACTATAATATTATTCTGACTCATCTTCGCTATTACTTTGATCCATTATGTATATTTCTTCTCCTTCATAATCTGATATATTACTTATTCGTTCTAGATCAGTTTCTATATCTTCAAATTCTTTTTGTAGAATCCTTACTTTCTTTTTTGTACAATTTGTACTTATATGTCCTATTTCTCCACAATTCCAACATTTACATTTTGATTTGTCTAATTTTTTCTTTTGATTTCGATTTTGATATTTTCTCCTATAATACTTCCTTCCAGCTTTTTTATATTTCTTTTTAAAATTGTTATATTTCTTATATCTTCTTTCTTTTTTATGCCATTTTCTTTTTCTTTTATGTGGTACATAACAACCTCATTGGGTTGACATTTCTGTCTTCTCACAACATATTTCTGTTACATTTCTACTCTTTTTAATTACATTTCTTTGCATGCATATTTCACTTAATCTTGTATTTAAAAAGTTTATCCTAGTTCTTAAAGTATCTGCCCTATCTCTTTTATCATATTTTTCATATTCATTAATAAAATAACTATTTCATGGATATGGTAATTTAGAATAATACAAAGTTTTATATACTTCTTGGTCTTCTAAGCTTATATATTGTTCATAATAATATTTTGTAAATTCACATGTGTATTCTTTAACATAACACATATTACAAATTGTTAAGTTTGTTAATTTTAGTCTTGCATCTAGCTTCGCTTTATTTGCTTCTCTTACTGAATTTTCTGACCAATCTTCTCCTAAAAATTCACTTGCTATATATTCTACTAATCGTTGTATGCCTAGTGTTTTATTTCTTCTAAAAGCTATTTTTACAAAATCCATTATAATTCTTTGAGTATCGTCGCTTAGTCCTCTCCACCAGTTAAATACATTTCCTACCATACTGGCGATAAGGATTTCAGCAAATATATTTATTTTTTCTTCTTCTGTTCCTACATTCCAATCATCATTTGTTCCATTATATGTAAAGAATAGTTTCATTTGTATTCCCCATTCTACTAATGTTTTACGAGGGTTTAATTTACAGTCTAAATCTAATAATGTTTCAGCATTACTTATAGGAGTTAATGAGTCTTGATTAGGTAAGTATTCTTTTTTCCAAGGTGTATTTTTGGTTTGGGGTATATATTCATAGAAAGGTTTATTCTTTTTTTTTCTTTTATCCATATACCTATGGCTAGGTTCTGCCACATTAGGTTTCATTTCTGATCCTCCAGATGTATTCATTTTTATGTGATATTCTTTTTCAAATGTTTCTAAATCACTTAAATTTATATCACTAAATTTTTCAATTAAATTTTCTAAATCTTCCATTATTCTGAATTTGATTCGCTTGATATTTGTTCCTTTATTTCTAATTTTTCTTTTCCTTTTTCTTTTTTCTTTATTTCTGCTGTTAGATCTTCTGCTTTTTTTAAGATTTTAGGGTATTGAGTTTTCATAAACCAGTCATCGTAACTTCCTGGTTGTGGTTTACCTATAGGCTTATTTGAACTTGTTCCTAAGAATCCTGTTTTCATTATTTCAAATCTCTCTAATTTTTTATGTTTCTTCTGACCTTTCTGTATTGTAGCCAATTCTATTTTTATTTTTCTTATTTCTAATTTTATTTCTTTTATTTCCTCTTTAAGGTTTAAAAGTATTTTTTTTAATTCTATAAGAGAGATTTCCATTAATAAATTAGAATAGGGGTGTATTTGATTATCTTTTTTAAGATTTATTTAAATTTTATAATTTTACTTTTTCAAAACTCATCGTTTTGTGCAATCGTTTGTGAGAGTGTCATTTTCCATTATAGTCGACTGGCCTGAATCTAGAATGTTGTAGGTGGGCTAATTGTCAGGGTCCACGTGGGGTTATGGGAAATACGCGGCGCGGCATGTTAATTCCCACCAGTTTTTTGTTTTTTTTGGGTTGTGATTTGGGAAGGCAAAATTCATGCAAGTGGAAAATGCGGCGAACACTGAAATTTTGTTTTTATTGTAGGAAATTCTCTTCTTTTTGAGATCCCTCTTTAGTTTTTTCCACGTAGATTGCTTCATTGCGATATGAGAAGAGAGAATTGCATTAAATATGCCACAATAACATGAAAATTCTGTAGATATACTTCCACAAAATTGACAATTTATGTAGTTTAGTGTGGCGAGAAGGAAATCAAAGTATGCTAATCGGGGCGTTGAACTCCATTAACATGGGTGTTGGGCTCCGTCGTTGCCATGTTCATGGGCAATGGTCTCCATCGCATGTAACCAACGCCGGCGATGGCTCATGCACTTGCAATTAACCAACGTGGGTGATGAAGTCATTTCCCAAATCGACCAAGCTCTTTTAAAGTTAATTTATGCTAAAATGGATATAAGTGACTATTATAGCAAGAAATTTGTTATTTTGATAATGATCTTACAAAAATGGCTGGATAAATAAATTTTCCTAGTTAAATTTACTCAACATTCAAGACTGTAATAAATAAATTTCCCTATTTAGGACTTACGCAAGTGAAGCAGAAAAGGACTATTTCTTTGGGCTAGTTTCAAGGGCCACGTTGCACACTGCTTGGAAGCCCAAAAGCACCTTCTCTGCTTGGCCCAAAAAAGCAAACGAGGGAAGATTGGCGCGGATCGGGAATCAGTTTCGCAAATATCGCCAAGCTGAAGGGCAATAACAGAAACAAGTGAAATAGGTGAGTGACAGCTAACGCTAACTCAACGCTCACAAACAAGTCGCCAGTCGCAACAACAGCAACAGTAGCATCCATCCATCCATCAACAACAACAGAAGCCATCCATTTTATTATTATTATTATTATTCTTTTTTAAAAAAAAGGAGACTTGCTTTTATACGTAACGCTAAGCTCTCCTTTTCTCTCTCATTCTGTAAACCAATCCTCAGATTTCTCTTGCCTTTTTCTTTTTGAGCGATTCTCACACTGTAAGTCTCGTGCTACCTCTGCTTCGGTTCCTTCTTCAGCACCATTAAATATTAATAATTAATTAAATTAATCCTTTTTCATCTGATTCGCATTTTAGACCATCCAGTCTTCAAGAAAATAAAAGGAAAACACTCGAGTCCTTGCTCAATTTATCTTTCTCTTTTTCATTTTCTTTCGGATTTAGATATTGAAAATGAGTTCTGATTTTCGATTTTTCAGGTTTTATTTTTAATATATATATTTTGTGTTTAATTAAATGGATGAAGTGTTTTTTTTTTTTGGTTTTATATTTTAGATTGATTGGATCTATGTTCTAGTAGTTGACTGTTATCCACTTATTCAGAAGTCAATGGATAGCTGAGTGTAGCTTTTTTTTAAATTTTGGAAAAAAAAAGTAATTTTAGAGTTTATTGATGGATTCTTGTGAGATTTAGGCGATGCAAATGCAATTTTATATCAGAAGCTCATTTCGTTTATAAACATTAAGAATCTCTACTGAATGTACTGTCATCGCTGCCAAAATGTTCGCTAAATGAAGATGAATGAGAAAATTTATCTCTTTATTTTAGGTTTCCCTTATGTTAAATTTTCTGTTTTCATGATATTTTTGTTTAAAATTACATGTGATCTATTCAGCATTATGTTATGGTGTCAGAATCACGTGATATTGCTTGTTTTATGCTCTTCCACAGCTTATTGTGTGTGTGTGTGTGTGTGTTTGTATCATGTTCTGATTTTTCTTCATGCAATTGCTTAATCCATATAAACTTAGTTTCAGTTGATGTATCATGGAAATTTTGTGTACTTTGCTCGAAAGAAGAGAATGTCTATGGAAAAAGTTTTTGCTGTTTACAGATAAAACTTATTTTTGTGATTTCCTGAGATATTTTTAGCTCTGTTTGATGGCAAAACTAAGTTCATGTATGTGAAGATTGAAAAATAAAGATGCATGTTAAAAGAATGAATATCATTTATATGTATGATCTTTCTCATATGGCTGAACTTTTAGGGCAATCATGAGTGACAAGGCAGAGAAGACATGCCCACTATGCGCCGAGGAGATGGATTTGACTGATCAGCAGTTGAAGCCATGCAACTGTGGTTATGAGGTTTGAGCGCTAGTCTTTACCCTTTATATGAAGTATCATCAAGAACTGTTGCCTTTTTTAATTCTTTTTCTGCTTATTGCGCTAGCATTTTTGGTTCATTTTTTCTTCCTTTTTGCCAAGGGAAGGGGTGCACTTAATTCTCTAAGTAATTTCACCTTGTTTGCTATGTTTACAGATATGTGTTTGGTGCTGGAACCACATTATGGAAATGGCTGAGAAGGATGGTACTGAGGGTCGCTGCCCGGCATGTCGTACTGCTTATGACAAAGAAAAAATTGTGGGGATGGCAGCTAACTGTGAGAGGTTGTTATGATTTCTGCATAGTTTCCTTGTTATTGTGTACTATTATGTGACAAGACGCTAAGGTTGCAATATACTTTTTGCTTCACAGAGCGGTGGCTAGAATGACTTCAGAGCGTAGACAGAAATCACAGAAAGCAAAGCCTAAAGCATCTGAAGGAAGGATGCACCTTACTAATGTTAGAGTTATCCAACGGAATCTAGTGTATATAATTGGATTACCTATTAATCTTGCAGATGAAGATGTGAGTATTTTTTATACCATTGTATGTTTTAGTACTCCTTTGTGATCAGATGGAAACTCATTCTCTAGATTCTTTTATTTCAACGGTTCCCTGTGGTTAATTATTTTATCTTGTTTCTACCAGCTTCTTCAGCGAAAGGAGTATTTCGGCCAATATGGAAAAGTTTTGAAGGTGTCTATATCTCGAACTGCAACTGGGGCTATTCAGCATTCTGCAAACAACAGTTGTTGTGTGTAAGTTGACCAGCCACATATTGTTTAACATACTTACAGTTTTTGCATTTGAGAAACCTTCTAAATCACATGCATGGTTAAAATAATCTTATTCTCGCTCTCTCCCTCTCTTATACACTTACTCAGACCAAATCTTGCACCTTTTTCTGGTATCAATTATCAACTAGTATTTCCTCATTGTTATAATTTTGTGGTCCTTTCAGATATATTACTTACTCAAAAGAGGATGATGCAATTCGATGTATTCAATCAGTGCATAGTTATATCTTAGATGGTAGACCCTTAAGGTAAGCAGGTGTTGGCTTTTGCTCCAAGCCTGACTCGTAATTATTGTTACACGATGAAAAGTCAGGTTGTTTTTTTCCTCATTTACAGGGCATGTTTCGGAACTACAAAGTATTGCCATGCATGGATAAGAAACATGGTAAACTCTTTTTTTTTTGTGGCTATCTTGTGGGAGTTTCCTTTTGCATAGCATTAGCTGTCAACTTGATTAATGCTATTGCTGCTCCAGCCTTGCAGCGTTCCAGATTGTTTGTATTTGCATGATTTTGGCTCTCAAGAAGATAGTTTTACGAAGGATGAAATAGTTTCAGCATTTACAAGGTATGCATGGCTCTTCACTGATGACCCCCTGTGTGTGTTTTTACACAGCATGCTCTCTGGTGTGCATGAAAACAACTTGCTCTGTGTTGTGATGACCTCCTGCTGCTTTGCTCATGAGTCATGTTTTAAGGGTTTCATGCAAGGAAGGTGGGTTTCACAGATGATTTAAGCTGTGGTTTATATGATCAAAAGAGAGAGAGAGAGAGAGAGAAATAGCCACTAGTTCCTTGCTTTTACCCTTTTTTGACCTTTATATTACCTAATATTTTAACTTGGTATAGTAATTTTCATATGACATTTTTATCTGTTATAAGTATGGGTTTGTGAAGCAAAGTAAAAAGAGTAATATTAAAACAAGAAATCCAGGTTAGCACAGTATCCAATGCTTAATGATTCAGCCCGTTATAAGTATGGACAACAGAAAACTGATGCCGTGAATTTTATGACAACATCAAACTGAGCTGCTAGCTGCACTACATGATCTTTAAGATATCTAGGCAGGCTACTGGACATTATGTTTATATCAATGTATTTTAATTTACGAGTTCTTTTCTCTGAACTTATTTGCATTACTACTATTATTATTATTTTGATTAACTTCTGATTTAGACTGATGAATTTTAAAGAGATGATTGATTCTCAATTTCTCTTTTTAAAAATAGGCTACTGCAGTTGTGATGAAACATTATTTCTGTTTTGTGCTCTTCTACTTTTTGGTTGATAAATTAATTCTCTACAGCATTTTAATTTTTTTCATGTTCTATTTTAACTGCCGAATCACTTTATTTTTGGAAAACTTGTATGCTTCTTTAGTGCTTATATGCTCTTCTTTGATATCTTTTTCTAAATTAAATCATTATCGTTCTAAAGGAGTAGAGTTCAACAAATTATTGGTGCTACAAATAATATGCATCGGCGTTCTGGAAATGCTTTACCTCCCCCAGCGGATGAGTATATCAATAGCAATATAACATCAACGGCCAAACCTATTGCCAAAAATTCTTCAAATGTAAGACTGCATACAATACTCTTTTTCAGAAAATAATCATTTTTGGCTGTTGATTTCTGGATAATACATTTTTCTTGGATAAATCAATGTGTAGCTACAAGGTATGTAGAATGTATGGGACTAGTGTCATCTTTATCTGATTGCTCCGAAAAGTGAAAAAGAAAATTAGGCTATAATGAATGTTTATAAATACACGCTACTTCATATGTAATTTCTGCAGTGTTCTTACAATTTGATAGAGCTTGTCCCTTTCCCTCAGATTATTGAGAATCCAAACAATGGATCTTGCGCAGATATTGTTGCTGGAAAATCCAATTCACTTCCCACAGCAGCCTCATGGTATTCTTTTCCTTTATCAGTGGCATCCCCAATTTGATACTGTGATATGAATGCTTATTTTGCTGAATTTTCTGTACCAGGGTCATGCGTGTTTCTGCTACTCTGCCAACAAATAAAAATTTGTCAGGTCCAGTTAGACCTCCTAGCAATCAGCCCAAGGCATCTAATGGTCCCCAAGTTCCTGGAACAGAAGTAGTGAGCACCACTATATCGATCCAGACTGTACAGCCAATGGAAGCTGTAGCAACCTCCAAAGTGCATCATAAGTTGGACCCACTGGAATTGGGGAAAGAGTACATCGATGGTGATTGTCAAATTGCTTTATCAAGTACCAATGAAGAAGCTACTTTAGATTCAATTCCAGCCACTGCAACATCCAACCAGTACATAACTTGTTGGCCAACTTCAAAGAGCAGTGAGAAAGATATTGCAACCCCATCCTCCAGGACAAGCTCCTCAGAAAGTACCAAACCATTCTCTAGCCCTGGTTCAGTTGAGGATGAAAGTTCTCATATTGTTATGGATTTTCAGGGCCTATGCTGTGGGTTATCATCAATTGGCCTTGAGAGTCAATTTGAGAAAGATCGCTCCCTTCCTGTTGTCCTTAACAGTTCAATATCTAAACATGTTTCAGTTAACTTGCCTGGCAGTCATGGTCCACAAGAAGAAAAAAACGGCCAATTTACTGAATGTAAAAGTTTTCAAGCATCAATGGCAGCTCCAACAATGGAGGAGTCACCAGATTTTGATGATCTGCAATTTAAAGGCTTAGAGGACATGCATCATCTACCACCCATTTCATCTACACCTCATTTGCCACGTAATTTGAATCAGTCAAGCTATCTCTCGTGGCAGGCAGGTGATGTCAGCAATCAAAGTAATCTTGATGGACATTCTGGAAATGTGCCCTTGGAACATAAAGAAGTGTTGCCTTCGAGATCTGAGAACTTAATATCTAATGGGTTCATTAACAATGAAGCTAGTAGCTTTTTTAATTTGGATGCAACGGTTCAGCATTCTAGTCTGTTCTCAGAGGTGGGGTTTGGAAGTTACTTGGGAAAACATGATAGCATGGTTGCCCCTTTACACTCTAATGTTGCTTCAGATGTGGGGGAAAGCAGCATCATCTCGAAGATTTTGTCTTTAGACTCGGATGCGTGGGAAGATTCGTTGACCTCCCCATACAGTTTTGCTAAATTGTTGAGGGAAAGTAATAGACAACATGATTCCCTCAAAATGCCAAGCTTATTCAAGGAATCAGACTGCAGGCAGTCCAGGTTTTCATTTGCCAGACAGGAGGAATTTTCTAATCATGCATCTGATGTGGAGCATTCTCTTAGTAATATCAGGCATTCAGCTGATCAATATCCTGCCCCAAATGGTTTGTTGAAAAACAAGGATATTTTCACAGACAAACATCAGAATGTCTTTTCATCCAGTAGCTCTATGGACTCTGATAATTTTCTTGGCAGTCATTCTTTTATTTCATCATCTGGTAAGCGTCATTTTACCTGTTGTTAAAGTTATTCTTAGTTGAATGCGGTTCCAGTTTATTGATTGTGGAGAAGTTTCTGCTGTATACTTATTGTGGTGGAAGTAGTTTAGTGCCTCGGGGTGTTGCATGAAAACTATTATTCAACACATCTATTTTGAAATAATGTATAATTGCATGGAAAATAAATTTTTTAAATGTTCTGAATAGTTCTGAGGCAATTAAAATCAACTCTGTACTAATTAAATTTGTTGATGAGGATACTGCTAGTCAGAATTGCATATGGTCGGTAAGTTCCTTTTAACTTCTTGTTAAGGTTGAAAAACAAGTCATAACATCAGTAAAGATGTACTTGTCTGTCTTGATGATTGGAAACGCTAGACTGCTTTCTCTGCCATATGGCTCATAGTTGTCTGTTATGTAGTGCATGTATATTTGTTCTCTTTTGGATCTCAGACTCATGTTGTTATGAAGCCCAGATGTAACCATTTTATAGCCTTATATGGTACACTGACAATTTGTTGGTTCGTGGCATGTACGGTTTTGTGTCCCGTGTGTTAGATTTGTTGTGGTTTATCCATAAGATCCTGTTTTCAATGTCTTGTTTAGTTTTTTTCCAAACTCCTTCCTGAAGTTCTTTGCTTCATCACCTTGCAACAGTTTCAAAAGCTCCAACTTCAGTCCCTCCAGGATTTGCAGTGCCAAACAGGGCACCGCCTCCAGGTTTTTCTCCTCATGGAACAATGCAGAAGCCTTTTGACAGTTCCGGTTAGTTTCTCTTTCCCCCTTTTGCTGGGGAATGAAACATTTGTTATGTCACTTCTAGTTCCTCTTCTGATAAAATCTGATTTCTTTCACTCTTCAGCAAGTCATTTACGACGGACGTCTGTTCCAGCAGCTGGAAACAGTGGCCCATGCGGTGACATCCCATTCGTTGATCCTGCAATACTAGAAGTTGGTAAAGGGTTGCAGGCAATAGGGCTGAATAATCTTGGCTGTGATACGAGACAAACCCCATCTTCACAGCTTAATCCTTTTGACCATGAAGCAAGACTTCAGCTGCTGATGCAACAGTCAAGTTCTGGATATCAGAACCTGAGGTTTCAAGATAACCCAATGAATAGATTTTCTCCCCCAAGTGCTACTTACGGAATTTCGTCTACCGTGCTTAATCAACCCCAACCCGATAATTTATCTTCATTTACACAATCACCAGCCCAACAATACAGAAATGCACACATGTCAACTGGCCATTTGGGTAGTTTGAAAGGGGTTAAGAGCATTAATGATCTGGGCGTCTCTGACTTAATGACAAATGGGGGGATTGGGTTTAACAAATTTATTCGGAGTTATGAGGATTTAAACTGTCAAATGTCCAATTCCAGTAATCTGTACAACAGAGGATTTGCAATGTAATTTTGATGGAATTGTGTTGATCATCATTTATATGCTCGAATGGGCAATGTGTCTGGAGTGGATGACATGGTTGGCTGGCCCCATCTTGAATGAGTTGAAATGTTTCATGGTCTACAGATGTTGGTTTTGTGGGGACACCTGGTAAGAAGCATAATTTCTTAGTCTCTTTCTACTGTGGAAAGAAGTTATGTTTAATCTGCAACTGATGAATCAGGTTGTCCCCAGACTCTGGACCGAAACGGCAGCAGCACATGTGCCTAATGGTGGCAGTCGCAAAGGACAAACTAAGCACTTTTGACTCGTGTATGTAAGTTTTATTAACCATTTGGCCAACACATTATTCTTGTTTATGCAAAAGCATATAATTGGAATGGCAGATGACTTGTACTGCTTTTTAAGTTGCCTTTTGATTCGTGTGTGTGGGTGTGTGCAGTGTGAGCAGAGAAATATGAACGATCCTGTCCTGCTGCAATCGAACAGAGAAACTTGTACCTTGGCTGTTACCCCTCTACGGAGGAATTAAGTAAATCTCATACAAGTCATGCGAGGATCATCCACTAAATTTCGTTGAAATCAAGTGTTTAATGAAATGATGTCTTCTGACCTGGCGGCACTGACTTGTTTTGACAACCTCGCTGGTGGATTACCACCTTAGCCAGACTGGCAATGTATTGCTTTTGGTCACAAAAACCGTCAGTAATAGTCGCATTAACTATTTTGCATGCCTCTTTTGGGAAGCAAGTTGCAAACTATTGTGAAATTATTTTTATGATATCATTTGCACAAGAGTGAAAGAGGTACAACTTTAATAAGGACGAGCGCATATGGTGCCATGTCATTTTGATTCATTCATTAAAATTTGATCATAGATATCTTTAACCGAAGTAAAATTTTGGGTGCTGAAAAGAAAAGTGCTTTGTTAGTCTTTTTTTTTTCAATTAAATCCCCCCCACCCCAAAGAGATCAACTGTGTTATTTATTGTCCAAGTCCATATTTGCCTCTGGGTTGGTTCAACTTGTGCTTTATTCTTACACGACAATAATAATAAGGATCATGTAAGATATATTTTTCTCATATGAACAGTATATGGGTTTTATATATGTACTGTTGAAATGTATCTTACATATTACTTAATAATAATAATAATAAGGGTAATTTGTAACCTACCCCCAAATAAATTGATATTTTGCACAGCGTCCTCAATAAATTTGACTTGTTGCACTGCACACTCAAAAAAATTGACATTTTGCACCACGCTTCCAATTCCGTTAATTTTTTCGTTATTTCTAACGGCTTCGTCTAATTTTTGATTGAATGATAAAAATGCCCTTCTATGTAAAAAAACAAAATTTTAGCTCATTTAATTTTTTAAAGATTTTTATTTTAAAGGAAAATAATAGTGGTGATAAATGTACATGTAACAAGAATTTTTTTTTATTAAAATTGAAATAAAAATCTTTAAAAAATTAAAGAAAAAATAATAGTGGTGACAATGTACATGTAACAAGAATTTTTTTTATTGCAATTAAAATAAAAATCTTTAAAAAATTAAAGGAAAATAATAGTGGTGACAAATGTACATGTAACAAGAATTTTTTTTTATTAAAATTGAAATAAAAATCTTAAAAAAATTAAAGGAAAATAATAGTGGTGACAAATGTACATATAACAAGAATTTTTTTTATTAAAATTGAAATAAAAATCTTTAAAAAATTAAAGACAAAAAATAGTGTTGAAATGTACATGTAACAAGAAATTTTTTTATTGTAATTAAAATAAAAATCTTTAAAAAATTAAATGAGCTAAAAATTTTGTTTTTTTACATAGAGGGGCATTTTTGTCATTCAATCAAAAATTAGACGGAGCCGTTAGAAATAACGGAAAAATTAACAGAATTGGGGGCGTCGTGCAAAAAGTTAATTTTTTTGGGTGCGCAGTGCAACAAGTCAAATTTGTTGGAGACCCGATGTAAAATGTCAATTTATTTGGTGGTAGGTTACAAATTTTCCTAATAATAATAATAATAATCATAGAGTTCTTAGTTTTGCAATTGGTCCTCCCACAATTCAAAATCTTTTACTTCCTTGATTAATGGAGATACAAAGAGCTGATGACGAAAAAACACCTCAAAATGTATCAGTCTTTTGGAGGTTTTAAGTTCATTTAACATCTTTCCTCAAAATGAAAGGACAAAAAGGAAATAAGTTACCATGGATTATGAAACGTTGTTTCCCATAGAATCAAGAAAAGACAAGGCACACACTGCAAAAAGGGCGTGCAAAATGACAATCCCATCAAGGAAAAAATGTAAGAGAAAGAGAAGAGAATGCGCTAATGCAGGGATTGGGGGTTTCGTCAGTAACAGTGAGGCATCAAATCAATTAAGATGGGCCAAAACCAAAGCAAAAGCAGAGTGTGAGGTTGATTTGAGGCTGAGGTTGACAAATAAACTAGTGGTGTGCGGTCAGTGACTCGGTGAGTCCCCACATGAAATGGATGTTGATGAGTCATGGACAGTGCACGGAGAAGAAAAAAAGGGCTGAGGCCTGAGAGATGCTTAATGCTTTCATCACGCTCCTCGTTGAACAGTTTACACCGTTCACTACTGCTGCGCACTCTATTCGTTGCACCCGTACGTGCTTATAGGGTCTTATAGGCCTGGAGCTGTGCTCTGTAGCTATTGAAATTGCATTGAATCGCATCGCATGCCGCCTGCAAAAAATTTTGTCCAGAGTACGAGTAGCGTGGGTTTTTTTATTTGTTTGCTTCTCAGTCTCACTTTACTCTACGCCCCATTGGGTCCTTGTACTGAGATACCCTAAAGCCTCAGTCTCATTCAAGCTCTGGATACCACCACGAAGCCTGCGAACAACTTAACTGTCTTTTTCGTTTGCTATTGCTTTTCTGACTTTATGTTTTGCATTGCATTTCAATTTCATCATCATCATGGCTTAAAGTACAATTATTCAAGTCTTGGAATTCCCCTTGCTAAACGCTACCTAAATTTTAATTGATGCGTGTCTTCTCGGTGGAGAAAGAATTTAGTTTGTTCAAGTTTAGATGGGCGGAGAAATAATCTAGTGTGTGATCATACTTCATGATGTAGACATTGTTAGAACACTTTGAACTGATGTTTTAAATTATTAATATTGTATATTTACTTAGAGAAGAGAAGAGAGCATAAATTGGTTTATTTATAAAAACTAAATATGGTATGGTAATAAGCTCATGAAATAAGAGGTCCATGCAAGGGAATACTATAATTCTATTTGATAAAATTGTAAAAAGAGAATGAAGTAGGCGTATTTGATGACATGAATTAAGGCACAAAATATGCAGTAAATTGCAATTATCACTTGGTCTTGGTGTGCTTTAAAATTTCTGGGCGTTTCAAAATTTCAAGTGAATAGACGAATTAACAGTGCTGCTGTAGCTAAAACAGGACAGACCATAATGTTTGTAGTGTGTTTTGATGGTGAAGAAATTATGTAGGGCTACAGGTTATTTACTTGAACACTAAGATTTTGTAGCTAATGGGCAAACTCATGTTGGTCTGCAGACAATTACTGATGAGCCTGCTTTAACAAAATGAGATTTTACAGATTTGACAATTGACAGAAACACAATGCGTGGGTTTATGGGGCATTGGGCATATCGTCTTACTCATTAAGCAATGCTTCATGATCTTTTTGTTTAATGGCAGGCATGAAAATGACCATCACAAGAAAAGAAGAAGATCTATTTGTTTGATCCCATAAACTAATGGCACCGGTGTGTTTGAGAGAGACTGTGAGCTCAAATTTTTTTTCATAATGGAAGCAAGGCAATCTAAATTTGGATTGCATGCGCAGATGAAAATGAAATGAATGTGACTTGGCATTATGTGTTATCTTGTCATGGCCACAAATGGGGACATCTGACTTGATGGGCCATTAAATTCACAGCTAAAAACTCATTAATGACCTCTACAGTAATAATATTTGACCTACAGTTGTTGTTTCCTTAGGTTTTCCAAAACCCTTTTTTCCGAGGATCATTATGGTTAGGGAGAAATGAAAATAACAGATAAGCAGAAAAGACATCACCATTCAGGCCATTTATCCCCACCACCATCCCACGCATGAGCCCAAGTGCAAGTGCAACCAATAATGATGAGCAACATTGAACGATATTTCTTTGAAGCCTGTAACTCAGAGAAATAATTGAGTAAAATTCCCTTTACAAATTGTGTAATCAAAAAAACAAAAAAAAAAATAGTATAGCAATTCAATTGAACTCAATAATTGAACTCATAAAAAAAAATTGAACTCAATAATGGAGAGGCAGAAAACTGGGAGCACAAACACCATTGAATCTAGCCACATTGATGGGTGGAATTTATGGTATGACGTGTGTTGTATGAAGTGGACTAACTTTAACCACTCCACTTCATTAGAGTTCATTGAGGTTGAAGGAGTTTATATATATACTCTTTATTTGATGATGACATTCTCACTTTCATTAAAGTATTAAAAAATAGGTTTTAATATATTGAAAATTATAATTTTTTTATTTGTTAATATATTAAAAAATATATTTTATTTTTTGGTATTTTCATTTTAATAAAATGAAAATATTCTCATTAAATTAAATATAAATAGATAGATTTTACTAAGTTACAATTGATTCAAAAATCATGCGTGTCCCACCATTTATTAATACTGTTCACATGATTTCAAAGGAGTTGTAAATTACAACAGCCATAACTTAGCAGCTATCTAAATAGAAATATAAATGTGTATGTATGTATAATGATGTATCTCATGAGCAAATATATATATATATATAAAGTAGTTTTCTGGTCAGAGATTTTAAAGTGCAAAAAAGTCTGAAAAAATTTTAAAACCGCACGGCTTTAAAATTTCGGACTACAATATTTCTATATATATATATTATAATAATTGTGTTCAATTATTTGGTTATAATCCTAAAACGACATTGGTGGTTTACACTCAAAACGATATGGTTCAATTCTGTGGAGATATTTAGGGTAGATTCGGATTGTAGTTCATTAATTTAGATAATATGACATCAATGATTGTTTAGATATTAGAAATCAAGTAGACAGTCTAAATTCATGTCGTTATAGCATGGCTTAAAGGTTAGTAACGTAAAGTTTTGCTGAGTAAAGTGTAAAATAAAAGTCTATGAGATATTAATAAAATACAAAAAATATTAATACAACATTTACTTCCAGGGATATTAAGTATTGGCCTTTTCAATTACTAGACACCATTCAATTCTTTAATTTAAATGGGATAAAGGGCAAAGGCTTTGACTGACCGGGACAGTGATTATCAATCACGAGATAAAAATTTAATTAAATTCATCGAAATCAAGTAAATTTGTTTTTCTAATTAAACGAGAACGTTATCCTGTTTGCCCTTAACTATTAATTGCGGATTATGCTTTTTATAAATTAATTATCTTTAAATTACTCTCTTTATTTTTTAAAATCTCAATTTATTCTCTATTTGTTAAGAAAATTTAAAAAAAAATTATCAACCCATCCTGATTTTTTTTAAAAAAATATCGACATAATTTAAAATTTTTAAAATTAAAAAGGATAATTTAAAAATTATCAATATATGGGGAAATAATTTAAAATTTACCCAATATAAAAGAATACGACGACAATGGAAATACTGCTTCAAAATTACAATGGATGCTAAAAGTTTGCATGCCGGAATTGAACTTATAGCTTAGTGGTATTCTTGGAATTCAATCCCTTTAATTAAGGATAAGTATCTCTATAAATATTAGTGGGAACATATTTTCAAGCTAATATGTTTGATTATTGTACTATATAGTGTATATACACACACTTAGAATCCCAATAAATATCACATTGTAATTTTTTCTTTTTTTTAAAAAAAAAAAAGGCAACTAGATTAAGATATTTACCCATATGATCAGTGGAAGTAAATTAATTATTGGCTGTCAAAACAGTATTTCCATTTTCTTCCAGGACAAAAAATTCTTAGAGGATCATTTGACCAAAAAGTTGAGGCAAATCAGAAGCATGAGGTACATCCTAAAAATCACAGACAATAGGCATAAGGTGATTACTCAAAAGGGCATCAAATGCACTCTTATAAGAGTTTAGGTGAAAACCCAGCATGGAAACTGCCTCATTCACCCACAAAAGGACTCATCAAAATCCCCAGAAACAGTAACAAAGGTAAAAAAAATTCATCAGGTTGTGACAGTGTTACTGTTGCCTCAAAAAACCCAAACACCTAGAAATTTGGAAAGAGAGAGTGAAGAAAAAGAAGATCCCCATAAGGCCCCCTTTACAAAGACTGGAACAATCAAAGCTTTCAAAGACTGTTCATTACACGAAATGAAAGTACATCAGCTTTGTTTTTAGGGTTATTTTCGTCCTGCACCCAAATATTTCGACATTTTTCGCCCCGCACCCAACTGTTTCAACAATATCACTCCACACCCAATTCCGTTAATTTGACCGTTATGTTTAACGGAACTATTTGAAATTTAAGTAAATGACCGAAATACCCCTTATCACATTTTATTCTTTTCATTTTATTCTTCTCTCATAAGGGGTATTTCGGTCATTTACTTAAATTTCAAATAGTTCCGTTAAACATAACGGTTAAATTAACGAAATTGGATATGGAATGATATTGTTGAAACAGTTGGGTGCGGGACAAAAAATGTCGAAACATTTGGGTACTAATTAAAAATAACCCTTGTTTTTACTATCTTTCATAATTGAGTTCTGTGAATTGAATGAATGCTTTTTTTTTCAAAGCTGTGTACTGTCTCTGCGCTTAGCGCTGATGTTGAACCAAGAGCAAAGCCGAGGATTGCGGATTTTTTTTTTCTTTTTTGAATGAAAAAAATTACATTTAAAAGGACATGGAATGGCCCCAGGGTCCATTAAGGAGGCATCAGGACTAGCACACGTGGCCTACCGGGCTGTAGAACTAGGTTTGCTCCTGGGGCAAAAAGACAATTGTGATTATGACAACATCTTTGTTTTTTTATTTTATTTTATTTAATGCTTTCATAGCATACAAGACAAAGACAAAGTGAAAAAAAAAATATTTTTACTTTTCTCCATGTGCATGACCCTAATCTTTCATGAATATATATAAATTAATATTACTTTGGGGTACTATTATAGTGACTTGTGAGTGTGTCCTATTATTGTTGTTCTTTTTACTTCAATGAAATCATACCCTCCCTCATTCATCTTCATCCAATCCACCATCTCATTTCCGACTCAATTATGATGCCATAAAGTTCAACCCCCAATACACCTTCTTTGGGTCTAATTATGTTATCGAATTTTACTGAGTTGCATGGTCAAATAATCAGAAAGTAAAATAAAACAGGTCTTGTCTTGTTGAGTTATATTTATTATAACTTATATAGCTCGATTAAAATAATATAAAAATTACATACTGACCCACATCTTATATTATTTATTTTTACATTTTTTTTAGTTGGGTCGAAAGTTACAATAAACATAGCTTATTCTTTTTACTTCATGAAATTACACTTTCCCGCAATTTTCATCCAATCCATCATTTCATTTCCTACTCAATTATGATGCCACAAAGTTCAACCTCAATGCACTTTCTTTGGGTCTAATTGTGGTATCAAGGTTATTAAATTTAACTATCTCGCATGGCTCAATTAAAACAATATAAAAATCACACACTGATCCACGTGGTCTACCTCTTATGTCGTCTATTTTTATATATTTTAATTAAGTTGTAAGTTACAATAAATATAACTTAAAAAAACTCTAACTCTCTAAGTCTAATATAAAAAGAATTCAAGTCCTTAACCTAAAGTAAGACAAAAATCTCTTCATGCTTGTAATATAACTTGTGAGTTGTGATGCTACAAAATTAATAAATGAAAAATTAGTTTAGTTTCTCAATCCAGTTTTATACCTGTCAAACTCAAGACACAAGTTGGTTAACAAATGGGAATGTTTAACCAATTAGGCACATTGAAGCAAACATATATTTCATAAGAACTTCACCACCAATTAACCTTTCATATAGTAGAACCTAGGTTTGTGTTCTTGTATTATAATATGAACCCTTAATTCAGTCTTCTCCATTTTTAAAATATGAGTAAAATAAACATTCTTAAATCGAATATTAATTGTCTGACTGTAAATAGCTAAATTTCTAATTGACAGTAAATTAACACACAAACTTCAATAGATAAGCCGAAAAGCAGTTTTACACAAGTTCTAGTCATTACAAGTGTTTAGCCAAGTACTGCAAGTACTTTCCGAACTTCCTGAAAGAAAAATGCTTGATGTTAATGCAACTCTCTTTTGCTCTTCATCAAATTTAATTTACTTGTACATATAAGATTTTTCACTTGAACATATGATGATTACAACAAGTAGTCTCGGTTTTCCTTCCCTTGTTTACCCCTTCAATGTACAAGAAAGATTCTTTATTGTGACCATTTTTTACCACTCAGCTTCTACAGCAGAAATGAGGCATGTTGGGGTTGATGATCGACTGGGTGTAACAGTCGTGGACCATTGTGTTCGGATAATGAAGGTGATTGGAGACGACTGAAGGTGCAGTAATCATTGAAGGGAATCCTGATGATGCTGCAGTAGAGAAGCGTGGCACTGCAGCTGACCCAACAAGAGGGGCTTCAAATTGCCATGTCCAACTAGGGAAGGAATTAATATTCCCCTTCTCTAATGCTCTTTCCTGCTGACACCAAAGATATCGATCACATGATCTATGGCAGAAACAAAAGCATAAATAATACCAAATTATTCATTTATAAACTAGTCATGGATTTACATTTAGTAAGTGATTAGAAAATCCACCACTCCAGCCAGGAGGAGAGGGCTCAATAGGCATAGCAGGGTTACACGGTGCAGGCTGAACCCTTGCTGTCGCAGCAACAGAATTCTTCAGTTGCTGAGAGCAATACAAGCAATTGAAATTGGCTAATTTAACACCCTGGACAGTTTGTGGTGGCCAAATCATCTATGCAAAATCAAATAACCAAAATGCACGAGGAAAGGCAATCTAAAAATCACCGTTTTTCTTTCTCCGAAATCATTGGGCATGTTATTCCAGCCGTTTTGGAATAGAAATTTGCTCCAATTGTTTTCATCCTTTCTACCATCGTTTGATTTCGGAGGAGCAATTCCTAAATTTAGATCAACTTCGTTGTCGCCCTCTGTATAAGAAACTAAGAGCTGACAATTTGGCATTTACTTATACAAAAAATATATCAAAATTACTGACAAGAAATACTACCAGCAGGGTTGGTCCCATAGATCGAATTCTCATCATATGAGTTGGGATCAAAATTTGTGACTGCTTCTCTCCCAATGCATTTCAGAACAGCCCTATCATAAGCCCTGATTTCCAAGACATATACATACAGTTCATTAAACATAAGCAAAATTAGACATCAAGTATCAAAGAAGATTGTTTTTGTAATCAATTATACCTTGCAGCTTCCTCTTCACTATTGTATAGCCCTAAGTAAACATACCTGCTAGCAAGCAAGCAAACCCAAAACTAAAACTATCATAACCAAATCAATTCCTCCAGTTCTTAATTCATAATTAGTAAATGGCACATCAAGAGTAAATTGTTAAAAGGGCTTCTCACTTCCTGCCCAGATACTGCCCCATGCGAGCTTCCCACCGGCCACATTTGTGCAGCGTGACTCCCCTATATTTTGAAGTTCCCCTGCTAGCTGCTGCAGTGTTCTGGCGGCGGAGAGAATAC
This sequence comes from Citrus australasica, assembly GCA_029618585.1. Taxonomy (NCBI): domain Eukaryota; kingdom Viridiplantae; phylum Streptophyta; class Magnoliopsida; order Sapindales; family Rutaceae; genus Citrus; species Citrus australasica. Next base: position 13,147,432 of record JARCIV010000006.1, read on the forward strand.
ACGAATTCATCTTTTGTAAAATTACTCATCTGCAAAACAAACAGTCAATCAAAAAAAAAAGAAGAAAATGTAAGTACCCAATTGCAATCACCGACTCAATTAAGCGAGTAAACAACATAGTCTGCGACCTACAATTCTTATATCGTCTTGATAATCATCAACGTGAAAATTGATGTCTGCATCAACTCCCCTAAACTTTATAGCAGCTCGATCATAAGCCCTGAATCAGAATACCAAATTGAACAAAAAAATTCCCGTAACTTGGCTCCGAGTATAGTATCAATCAATGAAACTCTAAACAACAATCTCAATTCATAAATTCAGAAAAAGAAATATTTGTTCACCTGGCCGCTGCAAGAGCTGTGTCAAATCCCCCTGCAAATTTACAAAAATACGCTAAGTAAATAAAACTAGGCAGTTTAAGTCAGAAATGGCAAGTACAACGAATAAAAATTAAAAAACATTTACCCAAATAGACTTGCTTCCCACAATCCCTGCAGAAATTAAAAAAAAAACACACACACACACACAAATATTAAAAAAAAAGGTGAACTTTAAAAAAATCTTCAACAGAAACAAAAAGCAAAAAAGTTTTGACTACTATTTTAATGAAATTTTTTTTATATATATTATGTATATAAAAAGAAAAATAACAAACCAAATGTGAGATTCCCATCTTCCCGTTCTTCTGTAGAAGGTAACGCCTCTGTACTGAGAACTTTTAGACCTAGGCCCACGTCTAGTTTTCTTCACTTGTCTACTATGGCTGTGCTGCAGAATCTGAACCTCCTGTTGCTGTGATAGTGAAGCTACCCTGTCCCTTTCATCATCGTTATTGTTGTTACCTTCTTCTTCTTCTTCTCCTTCTGTGTTTATTATTAACGGAATAAACGGAATGCCGCCGCCGCCTTGAGTTAAAACATTGTCGTTTTGATAGTGATGCTGGTGGTGGTGGTCGTTTTGGTTGCTGCCACTGTTGTTGTTAGAATCTTTCAGTATACTGAAAATGTAACCTCCGGAGGAGGAAGCAGGGGAGCAGCAGTCACCGACGGAGGAATGGAAGCTTCCAGAGCTTTCCCTGTTCATGGAATTGGAATATTCGCCCGAGTACACGCTCAAGTTAAGATCCAACATTGCACTAGCTGGTGCTTTTCTTGTTCCTGTTTTGCGTTGCAAATGCAAAACGAAACTTGGGAGTGCTACAAAGAGGAAGCTTATAATAATAACAATAACAATAACAATAATAATAATAATAGTAAGAAGGAGAACGCAAAGGAGAAGCAGGACATGTTTATATGAAAAAAATAAAAATGGGACGAATGAAGAAAGAAAGAAAGAAAGAAAGAAAGAAAGAAAAGATGAAAGTGGTGGTGGGTCTGAAATTCTAAAAGAAGTGATGGGACATAAGAGCCAACAACAACAATCAAACTGGTATCTGTTTTTGCCCTCTTCCTGTTTCCGCTTCCATCATGACCAAAATACACGGCAATTATCACAGCACGTCATATTTCACACGTTATAAAAATGCACTAATCATTTCTTTTGCAACTATTTACCTAAATTTTATCAAATGCGTAGTCACCCTTTTTTTTCATTCTTTCTTTATTAACACCATCGTAGAATTTAACAAAATATTGATTAAATGATCATTTTATACCCAAATAGTAAAAAAAAAAACCATTTAATCCTATCTAAATGATAAAAAAAATCAATTTTATTTTGTAGTTTTTAGGACTAATATTAACTACTTCTAATTTAAATATATAAAATCACCGAAAGAAATACCTTAACTAATTTGTAACTCGTTTACAACATAAATTAAGAACTCCCTACTTGTATATTCTATCTTGAATAATATATTTAAAAAATAATAACAAATCTTCAATAACAATAAATTACCAACAAAGTCGGTCATAATTATCTAAAATACATTGAAAATGATTATAAAATGAATATGAGGAATTTTGAACATTATGGTTTGTTCCCTTCAATAAAAAAAAAAAAGACTGATATAAAAGTAAAAACTAGTTATGGAAACTTAAGAGTTTATTGTTTGTTCTCATCAATCCAAGATAATGATGAATGCTATGCTAAAGGTATCCAAAACAACGACCATTAGATTTTTTTTTTTTTTTTTTTTGCATTCAGGAATAAAACAGTCATTTTATCAATATTATATTAAATTCTCTTATGGTGATAATAGAAAAATAGAGAAGAGATATATTTTTGATAAAGTGAAAAACATTAGGTACTTGGTAGATATTTACTTCCAAATAAATTTTTTTAAAAAAACTAATTTAAATCTAAGTTATCTTATTTTTTTTTAGTTGATTATAATCTAGTTGTACCATAGGTTGCAGTCACAATGTCGGCACAATCAAATAATATAAAATTAATAAAATTTGATCATTTTATGGTGTATATATACCGTGGGCTACAATACTCGTATAGTACCGTAAGCAAACAAATTTAAAAATTATAATATAAAGTTTTACTGGGAAATTCAAATATATACAATTATGTCGTATGTGAATAGCTCAAGAGTTCTATTGGGACAAATTAATTTTACGATCAAATACATTTATTTATAATTAAAAATTCATTACGAACAATCATCTTAGAATAAATCCATCATCACATTATTTAAACATTACGTTTTAGGCGACTTTTAAATTAAATTAATTGTGATTCAGTAAAATCCTTCGATAAAATATCTGCCCACCAAGACCCTGCAAAATCTTTCATGCAATTTAAATTTTCATTTACTACACAATGATGCTCTATTAAAATAAAAAAAAATAAAAAAGGTTTGCAAATTGTTATGGCGCGTGTGTTTTACCGCTTCAGTCAGTTTTTTTTTTTGTTCGGCGGAAGAGTAGTAGTATGGGAAGTGGAGAGCGGTGGGGGTGAGCGAGTGGACTGAAATCTTTTAAAACAAACTGAGTTGGTGATTATGACTCGACAAGACTATACAACGTTTACCATATCCGTACCTCTGGTGTTTTCTTTGCTTTTGCAGTAATCATCCAGCAGCAGGCGGCAGCAGCTCCCAAGTTTTTTTTCTTAATTTAATTTGTCGTTCAAATAAATTTTTACCGATCAAAGTTTTTTTTTCTTATTTTATTTATATTTATTTATTTTAAATGAAACCAAATAAAGAACAGAAATTAAAAAAAAAATTAAGTTTAGTAAGAAAGAAAAGAAGATGCTTCATCTTTATTTATCCAGGACAGACGACCGGCATGGATTCGGTTTGACTTCAGTCATCGATTCGGTTTGAAGTAATCTTAATTCGGTTCGGTTTAATTTTCTTTTGGACCCTTCCAGAGTTGCAGTATCTTAGTGGAGGCTCTGGTTATGGTCTTTTCTTCTCCTAAGGACCAACCTCGGTTAGTTTTACGGTAATGATATGATTATTTCTATCCCACTATAAGTTTAAAATGGATCGGTTTCTTTTATTCGATTTAACAGGGAAAAAAAAAATGGAGTTGAGTTTAAATTTTTTTTTTATATAATTAATAAACGAGCCAAATCCGTGTAATCAATTTAATAAACAAATAATTTGAACTCACTAATTTTTTTTTTAAACGAAATATATTTATATCAACTCGATTTATTTATGCCGCGGATTCATTTCAAATTTATTTGACCAACCTTAGCCGGCCATCCATTTTTTTTTTTGGATAAATTTGAAATCCAAGGTACCCAAATTCGATGTGATTCACTTAAATTCATTTATTAATTATGTTTGAGTGAATCAAATTGAATACTTGTTTATTAAAGAGGTTGAATTCGAATCTCGATACTTCAATTCAATTATTAAATAAATCAAATTTAAACCCGCAGAAATTTGACTCAATTCTTTAAAAAAAAAAAAAACAGAAGACTAATTTCTTGTGTTCGAAATCATGTCCTCGATTTGGGCCGGTTATTCTTTGCCCATTTGATTCTGGATCAGGGGCGTGACTATTGTTTAATTTGCCCTCATCATCTGTTTCCTTAAAAATCTTTTTTAAAAGATAAATTCACTATTCTGGTCAAATTTTTTCTTTTTAAAAAATACAATTAATTGTTTAATCAAACAATTTTTTAAATTTAATTAATTGTAAATGTTATTGATTTACAGTTTTTTTTGGTCAATAATGATGATTATTTCGTCGTCTTTATGTGCAAATGGTATTCTTATTATATAAATTTATCACATTAAATTGATGTTTCTATTTCACGGTCATTTTCTAATGAGAACTGAGGAAGCAATCGTTTTGTAAAGTGAGGATCAAGTTAAATCATAATAATATTTTAACGTAGTATTTTTTTTGTGCTTTAGCTAGGTCATAACGTTAATAAAACGAGGGCTTCGTCCATTCTCATGAGAGATGTCTATTTTTCTCAGCATAATTATTTAGAAAAATATCTATCACGTTTTTTTTGACAATTTACTAATATCAAAAGAATTTCAATTGCTTATCTAAAGTCTTAAAATGTCATCAAATTTACTTCAAACATTTTAACTAACAACACACACACACATAGAGAGAGAAAGAGAGAGAGAGGAATGACTCAATAAAATGTATTTTTTATATCATTACTATATTGACTCAATAAAATGATTAAAAACTAATTTAAAATTTACAAATATTGACTATTATGACAGAGGCGTATGTGAAAATCATCCAACCAATAATGTATTGACAAATTAATTTACATGAAAAAACTTACTGTATATAAAATTTATATTCCTATCATTATTATTTGTCAAGATTCTCTACATAGGAATGTCTCGTTTGAGATTAAGATTGAAACGTTATAAACGACTTATTTCATAAGTATTGACAACAATAATGTATGAAAAAAAATTTATAAGCTGTTTATTTTATAATTTTCTTCATTTGACAACAACTTTTAAAAACAAGTAAAATGTTACTTTTTATAAGTAACTTATTAAATAAATCACTAATTTTTTTTAATTCCTATTATATAACCACAATCTTGTTTAATTTTTATATTTTGATTTAAGTACTGATTTAGTCTTTACATTTTAAAAAATATCTCAAGACATCGGTGCTCTTAATTATATTACAGTATTGTCCCTTTTTTTTCTTATCTTTTACAATGATATTCTTGCTACAATATTTTTGGTATTAATTTTTTATCTATTGAAAAATTTAATTAGTAACTTAAACAATAATGTTGTGTTTACTAAACTGAAATCGAAATGAAATGGAATCGGAATGGGCAAGAATGAGAATGGACTTGAAATGGAATGGAGAATCAAAATCAGAATAAGTTGTTTACTTTAATTGTAGGAATTAGAATCGTAATAGGTTGGATTGTGATTAATGTGTTTACTTTATCTTAAAATCAGAAATGGAATGAATTGGTTGTTCCAAATTACTAAAAAGTCCTTAATAATAATGACAATAATATTAATTAAAAAAGAGATATTATCATTTTCCCACTAAAGTTATTCTGACACATCATGTCAGTACTACGGTTTGGTGAAAACATGATTTTACCACCAAACGTTTAAACTGTTAGTATTTTCTCACCATTCCGTTAAAACTTAGTTAATATTTAACGGAAAATACATAAAAAGTCAATTTTACCCTTGGAATGTAAAAGATGATTTTACCCTTTAAAAATGAAGAACAACAAAAGACGATTTAATTATAAAATTACCCCCAAAAGACGACACTACTGCGAGAGTGAGAGAGATATGGGTTAGTGACAGTAAGCGGGAGAGAGCGGAGATGGAACAAGAAAGAGAGAGAGAGGGGTTGATTTCGATTTCTAGGGCTTCCATGTCCAAATTGTTTTTTTTTTACAATTGCAAAATGCAACGTTTTGGCTTCACATGAGATGTCCAAAATGCCCTTATGATGTCAATATAATTTTTATTTAGTTAACGGAATGGTGGGAAAATGCTAACAGTTTAAAAGTTTGGCGGTAAAATGATGTATTTACCAAACTGTGGTACTAACATGATGTGTCAGAATAATTTTGGTAGAAAAATGATAATATCCCATTAAAAAATAAAATTAATAAATTATTATTATTAATTGATTAATTAATTATTAAATAATAAAGGACATATGTGTAAATAATACAAAACTTTTAGGTATTTCATAAATCTATGGGGTCAAAATGCAAAAATGACAAAAGTTGATTGAGGGCAATTTGGGGATTATAAAAATTTAATGGGGGGTGAAATGAGAAATCTAGGGAATAGGAGATTGATTCCCAAGCGGGTCTCCATTCCCAAATTTGGGTAAGACCCACAATTCCGATTATGATTCCCGCCTTTATTTTGCAAAGTAAACGCTATCAATGATTCTGATTCTCTAATCCGTGAAATAAATACTGCCTAAATATCATTATAAAAGAATTAGTATTTTATGTAGCTTTACAACAATCTTACTAATTATTAATTTATAGATTAATTAATACCAACCAACTTTAAACAATATTTAATACTCTTACAATATTCTTACTAATTATTATTTATAAAAAAATTAATCCTAAATGTAAAATAATAAAGAATTTACACTAATTTTTATTTTATTTTTAAAGCTAATCTAATAAATTAATAATTTTCTTTTCATTAATATCCCAAGAATATTGTTGTAAGTGTATTATTTATAAAAAAAGAAGAAGTAAGGATGAGGTTGTAATATATTGAATAGCAACAATATCTTATTTTTTAAAATATATGAGCTAAACGAGCACTGAAGTAAAAATATAGAGACTAAAGTGTTGTTTGTTTTTTGTTTAAAGTCTGAATTTTAATTATTATTAGAAATTTATATTTTTTTAATTTATTTGTTTTCTATCACTTATATATGTCTGATTATAAGATGTCTAGGTTTGAATAAAAAAGTTAAATATTCTAATTGTTATTTGAGTGGAAAAATATCTGAATAAAACTTTATTATTCTCTTTCATTAATACCCCTATTAAATAAATTTATTTCTTATTATATAAATTATCATTTTATTATTTTTTATTTATCCTTTTTTTGTTATATGCGTGTATTCAATTATTAATTTTTTTAATGAGAATTTTAAACGTAATAGAGCTTTAAGTAAGTATGTTTTATAGTAGGTCCATCTTTTTGTATTTATATTTATTATTTTTATAATAGATTTTGAATTTTATTTAATACATTAATTTTAATTCAAATGATCAAATTTTTTTATTAGGATGTAATTAAAAAAAGAAAAATCAATATAATGTACTAAAAATGACATTACATGTATCATATATTAATGTAAAAACATAAATGTGTTAGATATATATTTTATTTTTCATGCTTTATTAAGATAAACATTATCAATTTTTTTTACTATTCAAATACTTTATTTATAACTCGTCATGTGTTTAACCAATAAATATAATGTTGTTAATATTTATGAGGTTATACATGTGAAAATATCATATTTTAAATGTTTTCTTTTTGAGAAACAAACAACTTAACACTTATATTTAGATATCGAAAAAGAAAAAATAAATATGTCTTTTACATGTATGTATTTAGGTTTATTTAGACTTTAGTCGAATTCATATCTATTTAGATTTTAGACAAAAAAAAAAAAAGAGCAAACACTACCTAAATGAGCATTTACCCATTTTAACAGTGACATTTATGTCTTTTTTTTTTCCATAAACTCTAATATATAAATAAAAAAGTAATTAAAATTTCTTTCTATTTTAGTAATTATATAATACCACAACACTGTTATGATAAATTTTATCAATTACATGTACTAATTTTTTTGTACTCACAATAATCACAATAACATAATTTACCAAACAATTCAACAACTTATTTAGTCACCACAAATTCAAAAAAAAAAAGGCTATTGTTTAGGGATACTCATATATTGACCAATAAGTTATTGAGCTATTGTGGACTCGTGAATCAACTGTTGAAGATATTTTGACAACATGTATCAGATTATCAGTAACAGCCTTTTTGATTTTCACCAACCAAGTTGAGTCATGAGTGGGGGTTGCTTTTCTGTACAGTTTTAATGGGCACAAGATAGAGAGAGATTGGAGAAGAGGGTCCCGTTCGATTACAATATTGGTACGAGAATTCATCTGGAAAAAGAAGTACAAAATTTAAGGTTGAATTTTGAATTTATCATACACCAATGTTCGTTCGTTTAGAAGGATTGGGACTGTATAATAAAATAACAAGATTCAAGAACTGCTCCAATTTTAAATTACAGAAAATCAGGAGAGCACACTTTACCGACCGAAGAAAACTTATATGGTATGCCTTAATAAATGCACGTTATATATTTCAATTTTTTAGGCTTTATTCATTTATTTATTTGCTGAACCTACCCATTTAAAATTCAGAAGCTGAGCGATAATACTTTCATCAAGCACAGACCAAATTGGTATTATATGCTACAAATCTAACATCGGATCCAAAATACAATAGCTCCATAAGAGAAAGCTAAATAAACATTTTTTTTTTTTTGGAAATCTAAACAACTAGAAACGTTGTGACCGAATTTAGCCCTAATGCCTAACTTAGGGTACAAGCACATTCCTTTCACTAAGAGGTTTTGTTTATTGAAAATAAAAACGACTCCATTGCTAGAATCTAATGACCATACAGGAGGAAATTTAATTTCTAGTGCAATTGAACATTATGAAGCTGCGGCGGGCAGTGTCGAGTGTTCTAGTGCCTGAGCCGGAGAGCCGAAACAAACTCGTCCTTTGTGTAAGTATTCATCTGTAATTAAATCAATCATTGAGAAGAAAGAAAAGCGTGTAATAAGTTATTAATTTCTCTAATTATTAATCTATGATCATTGACATTAATTTCTCATTCAACATACATAATTGGACCTACATATTTTAAATCTTCGTGGTAGTCATCAATACTGAAATTGATTTCTGCATCAAGTCCACGAAACCTGAGTGCAGCTAGATCGTAAACCCTGAATACCGCAAAATCAAACGGTGAAAATTAATTAATCTGATAAACAATATTCCCAGTTCGTGGGTTGAAATAAAAGAAAAAATAAATAAATTGTTATGCACCTTGCAGCATCAGGAGCAGTATCGAATCCACCTGCAAAGTTTCTCCAAAAAGAAACAAGATTTATAAAAAAACATAGATATATATAAAATAAATTTTAAAAGAACAAGTAAAAAAAAAAAAAGAAATTGTACTCACCCAAGTAAACTTGCTTCCCAGAATCCCTGCACCACAAAATATATTAAATTTTTAAACACAAAAGCGATTAAAAAAATTAAAAATAAAAAAAATTGGCAGATACTAACCAGATATGAGATTCCCATCTGCCAGTTCGTCGGTAAAATGTAACTCCGAGATAATGGGAGCTTCTTGATCGGGGCCCACGTCGAAGTTTTTTCACCTGTCGTCTTGGCTGCAGCATCGCGGCCTGCTTGTTATTAACACCTTCTGCTTCACTATTTGCCGGAAAAAACTGAATAGTTTTGTCATCACTATCATTACTATTATTATTATTATTAGGGTTATTATTATAGCTTTGAAAAGTGCTGAAACTGTAACCGACAGCTGAAAAGCTGACGTCGGAGGAGGAGGAGGCAGAGTGGGTGGTGGTGGTGACGGAGGAGGAGGGATGTAAAAGGAAGGTTCTAGAAGTTCCCGTGTGGTTGTAGTTGGAATTGGAAAGTTCCCGAACCTTCTTCTCCCTTACTATGTTGTTACAGGAACCACCACCACCAGCAGCACTACTAGTACGCAGACTCAAGTTGAGATCCAACATTCTCACTTCAAGTAGTAAAAAAAGAAAGGCGAATGAATCAATTTATAAAACCTAATAGAGAAAGAGATTCAAGCTCTGGTGTGTAATATGTATTGTGTTTGGAAATTAGAACTTTTGGCTTTGCGTTCGTCTTATAAAGAGAGAGAGAGAGATCGAAAGCCAGGTTTCTTTGTGATTGCAGCAAATTTAAGACTAACCAAAAAAAAAAAAAAAGAGTAGAAATATTTTGGCAGAAAAATTAAACAGAGCGCCGTTAAAAATAACGATAAATTAATATGGATTTAATCGTAAACCGGCGTAACGTTTTGTGGGTGTCTTTGTCGGTTGGCTTCTCCATACCGTCTTAATATTTTCCTATAAAGAAAAGATAAGTGATATACAATCAACTAATATATGCATAATATAAGTAATAAAATTTAATATAACCATTATTTATATAGTATTTTTTTAAAATAAATACACATATGTTATAACATAATTTATTTGTTATATGTCTAATATGATACCTCTATATTTTAAAATTTCTTTACCTTCTCATGTTAAAATTTGCAGTGGTAGAGTGTGTGTTATTATTCGTATATACAACTTGTGTCAATATGTACTTTACATAATATTTGTATATAATATTGTTAAAATTATTTGAAAATGGTGCATGGTAGTAAATTAAACACCTCCTTAGTATTGAGCTGTCGTGGAATTTAAGTATGATTTCTATAAAAAAAAAGTTGTAAGTATGAAATAAAAATTAATAAAATATTAAAATTTTATTACCTAATGTATTTTGACATATTGCTTTGCTATAAAAGTTTTCTGACAATTGCTTTTTTCCACTTAATTTTTTAGTTTTTATCATTCTACCACTAAATCGTTGACTCCATTAGTCAATTGGTCATGTAATGAGTGTATATTAGGAATTTAAGTATATTTAGTAGTTTAGGAATTTCACAAGATATAATATTTATAATTTTATCAATTAACTATTTTAGATATGCAAAATAATTAATTAATAAAAATATTATTTCCTTGTATATAATTAATTTTATATTTTTTTAATTAGAGGGTTAAATTACACTTAAACAATTTAAGGGTGAAATAAATTTTTACTACAATTTCTGTTACCTTTTACGGTTCGGTGGTTAAATGATAAAAATGAAATATTAAGTGGTAAAAAGTAATTGTAAGAAAACATTGTTAGTAAAATGACATTTAAGAAAATATTAGATGGTAAAATGATAATATACCAAAAGTTAATAGTGTGTAGTTAATATAACATTTAAATAATAATTTTGACAAAAATAATAAAGATATTATATATATTTTTTATCATACAATTGGTGGATCAATTTAATTTATCTTTCAAGCCATAACAGTTAACATTTATCAATTGCCAAGCACTTTTAGTACTTAAAACTAGAACTGTCCAATCTCAGTATTAAAAAGACCTAATTTAAGACTTTAGTTATAATTTAATATTTTATTATAGTTAGAGAGCATTTTTCAACATTTAATCTTATAAAAGAATTTAATATTTTGATAGGGGTTGCTTTTCTGTCATAAAGCATAAAATTTATGTGGGTGATCAGTACAGCAAAGTGAAATTCGGGAGGAGGTTCCATTCATGAGTACAAGGTTTGAGGTTTTATTTTGAATTTAATAACACACACCAAATTGTTTGGCGCAGACTTGGGACTTTTTACTAATTTACAAATTTATTGAGAATATTTGTATGAATGTTTGTCTATATAAAGAAATAGAAACAATATATATATCAAGCAACGCCGGTACCAATTTTTTAATGTTTATAGTTAAAAAAATAATGATCAATAATGCAACAGTAAACTTATTATGCAAATCATTAAATTTGTACTCTAAAAAGATTATTTATGAAATTCTATTTTATTTTAGTGATAGAGAATTAAAAGAATTAAAATATATGATTGTGAAGGAAATAAATCATGAAATTATGAAAATGTTGTTGATTATTACTACGTCGTTTTGTAACTTTCTAATATTAGTGAGGATATTATAATATATCGGCATTTTTTCCCTAATTAGATCACACCATATCATTTTTTTGTAATAAATAAAAATATCATCTTTTGTAATAAATTAAAGCAGTAATAATAATTTAGCACCTAATGATTTCAAATCATTTAATAAATATATAATCTAGCTCAGCAAAATTTCATTGATACTGCTTTTGTTTTTATAGTTCTTTAGATAATAATAGAATTTTTAATTATTTTGTTTTTAAGAATGTTTGATTTTCAACTCTAATTTTTTTTCAGCTGACTTTACTTGCTTGCTTCAAAACTCTTGAAACCGAACTAAAATTGAATTTCAAACTAATTCGATTCGGGTCATTCTACTCACCCTTACTTACACCTAATATAGAGGTAAGAAGAGTATTGATATTTACCTCAAAACTTTGTGAGATTTTGAACGAGCTGATCCCAATATTTGAATCTCAAATTATATCTCAACTGATATAGTATTCATCTATTGAATGATATAATACTAATTTTATTAGTTATGAAATTCATTATTTAATAGATCAATGACACATATAATTAGGATGCTAATATAAAGATTCCTAAAGTTATTGTATTTCATTTAAAATCACAAAAACCATAGAAGCATGAATTAAAATTATAACCATGCACCATCCGATGCTCAAGCCAGTGGGAGGAATCAATTAATCAAATCAAACGCACGTCTCCAAAGTGCTAAAAGAAAAAGCAACCGAGAAAAATAAATGAGAAAATAAATGAACGAACTTCATGAGGATTGTTATTGGATATCGGGAAAAGTGGGTCGCAATGAGGCCTAATTTAAACATGGATGGACCAGCCTATTGTCTGTTAATTTAGAGTAAAGGATTAGAGACAGGGCCCAATTATTCACTTGGACTCATGGACCAGCCCTTGTTTAAAAAAAAAATGAGGCTGAGGCAACTGTGCTGCATGGACAACCACAACATGCAGGTATGCAACTGTGCTCAAGAACACTAGAACAGTTTACTGAAAGTCTGAAAGAGTGGCGCTTTGACCAAACTCCCCTTTTAAATTTTATTTTCTAAAATATTCTTAATTTAATTTATAAAATATTAATCATGTATTAAAATTAATCATATTACTATATATTTTTACTCTAAAAAGAATCTTTCTTTTATGTCAAATATATAAAAAAAATCCAAATATACTTTCTATCTCTATAATCCTAAACTTTATAAGTTTCTCAAAACTAAATATTTTTCGAATTAAAATTTAAAATATAAATACAAATTATGAAATGGGATGTATGTAAATTTTTTTTTACAAAGTAAATTTCATTAAGTATTTAATTGAATTTCCATTTAAATAAGAAATGAATTAATTTGTCTTTTGTTATTTAAGTAGTTTCAATTGAAAAAGATTTTTTTGACGAGTGTCAAATAGCTTAAGGCCCTTTAGGAATTACTTTTGAGAGGTTGTAAAAGTAATTTTAAAACGTTAAATATAAAAGATGGTATTTAGTAGGGGTGGGCATTTTCCGGAACTAATCGGTTCGGTTCGGAGCCCGAACCGAACTGAACCGGAACTAATCGGTTCTTAAAAACTCAAATCAAACACGAACCGAATTGTAGAACCGAACCGAACCGAAATATTTCGGTTCGGTTCGGTTCAGTTCTACAATTCGGTTTGGTTTGGTTCGGTTCGGTTATACAATTCGGTTCGGTTTGGTTCAGTTTAGTTCGGTTCTACAATTCGGTTCGGTTCGGTTCTACAATTTGGTTCGGTTTGGTTTGGTTCGGTTAGCACATATACCTGTATTTTACAGTTTTAACTAAATATCTTACTGCATTTTATAATTTTCAGCTAATCTCACTGCATTTTATTCTCTCTAACTTGTTATCTTCTTCATTTATTAATAATAAGAATTTATCGTTCAGTTTGCATTATGAAACTGAAATTAATCAAAGGCTTAATTAACATCAATTAATCACCGATGCAAGCACGCATATAGTTGGAAAATGCACAGGGCATGGGCATGCTGCAGGTTTAGAAAGAGTAGATACAGAATAAAACAGAGACTAGACAAAGAACAGAGCAAAACCAGGATGAGTTGTAAAGGAGCATGCACGTAGCTTCAAATAAATCAAGATCAAAGTGAAGTGATGAGACCCACAAATGGTTGTATTATCATTATCATAAATTATTAAATTCAAATCCCATGTTCCATTGAGATATATAGATCCACCACGTAATGCATGCAACGACAGAGAAAGGCAGAAAGCAACACTACTTCAATGATTTCACATGGCTTGCTTGGAGGGCATTTAATTAAAAAACAAAAGTAGTTTCAATTTTCAATTCCCACAAACTGAGTACAAAAGCAACATCGATGGGCTAAAAGAACAAGTGGGGAAGCTGAAACAAAAAGACAAAGGGTGGAAAAAGCCGTTGATCGGGCTACTCGACAAGGAGACGAAGAACAGAGCAACTCTTTCGAATTTTCAATCTTCTGCGAAGCCTTCAACTAAATACACAAGCAACAATTTCATCCGCCACCCACATCACCTACATCAAAATTCAAACTTTCAAAGTGAGCCAAAGCACTCAATAATTAAATTTAAACTAAATAAATTAAATTTAAACTAACTAAATTTAATAATGAATAAATATACATATATATCAATTTAATTACCTAAAATGGTTTATGTTCAACTGCAATTTTCATATTGACCTACAAAGTTGGTCAGCCGTTGTTGATTTGCGAAGTTCTACATACAAAAATTGGACAAATTGAACAAGGTTAGTAATACTAAAAAAAAAACTTAGATTAAAATTAAACAAATTATATAATGTTGATAATACTTAAAAAGTAAAATATACCTTCTGCAAGTTGATCCATAAACTCATTATCTTCAACTAATTTATTTAGGTCCACCGTTGTATCCACGAAAAGAGAAGTCTGCAACCAATTGTGTAACAATACCAATGCTTCCACCATGTATGGAGTCAAAGAGCTTCTATATTGATCTAGTATACGACCTCCAGTACTAAAGGCAGACTCAGAGGCAACAGTAGACACTGGAATAGCAAGAACATCCCTTGCTATACTTAACAAGATTTGGTAATTAGCACTATTCACCCTCCACCATAATAAAATATCAAATTTAGTGCCCTTTTTTTAAATTACTTTTTGTAATTTTTTCAGTCTTCTCTATCAAGTAAAGATCCAACTCATTTGATAACTCCGGGCTACCTTCACTAGCCGCAACCGCTTTACTAAATTCGGAGAAAGGATCCTCAATCATAACATCATCATCATCACCCAAATCCCAAAAATTCAAACCACTTCCACTTCCACTAGCTAAATTTTGGCTCCCGCTTGTGCTTCCGCTTGCACTTCCACTTGCACTCCCACTTCCACCCGGTTTGTATTGTGCATTATAAGACTCATAAAGCTTAATCAATAAATTCTTGACCATTTCCTTCATCTCAACACATTTGGCACTATCCTTGCCATATAATTTCTCAAAGCAATGTGTTGCGAATTTCATTTTTCCCCTTGGATCAAGTACAGAAGCAACAATCAACAACTTATTTATCTTGAAACAATCATCCCAATACTTATTAAATTTTTCCTTCATTTTAATTGCCATGAAACCCAAAAGACTATCGTTACTAGCAGACAATGATCCCAAAGATTGTTCAATTTGACATATCAAATTATAACAAATATTTGATGTCACCTAAAAAAAATAATGTTAATAAAGCTAAAATAAACTTCATCATATTATTATCTATCATAAATTAAAAACAATATAGCTTATAAAATTAAAAACAATCTAGCATCATATTATTATATATCAAATCATATTATTATATATAGCATTAAAAACAATATAACTTATAAAATTAAAATTAAACAATATAGCTTATAAAATTAAAAACAATATAGCATCATATTATTATATATCAAATCATATTATTATATATAGCATTAAAAACAATATAACTTATAAAATTAAAATTAAACAATATAGCTTATAAAAAACAATATAGCATCATATTATTATATATCAAATCATATTATTATATATAGCATTAAAAACAATATAACTTATAAAATTAAAATTAAACAATATAGCTTATAAAAAACAATATAGCATCATATTATTATATATCAAAATTTTAAAAAAAATTATAAAGATTTGATGTTACCTTCAAAGATGAAGAAAACTGCAAAGTCGCATCATGAAACGTCTTTAAAAACTTGACTATGCTTCGAGTATTTTCCCAATTACTGTACAATGGCGGCCCCTCCCTTTTCTTCTTCCCACCCTCTTTTTCATTGAAATAAGCATCATAAAGCTTATCTTCAAGTGCCATTCGATCAAATGCCGGCTTAAATTTTAATGCCGTATTCAACATGGAATATGTAGAATTCCACCTAGTGGGACAATCTAAAATCACACTTCCTCGGCAATTAATCTTCTCTTATTGCACACGAATTTGAAATGCTTGCATTCTAGCAGTGGAAGATCTCACATACTTCACCGCATTCCAAACACTAACTATACTCTGCTCTAATTCCTTCAACCCTTCAGTAACAATCAAATTCAATATGTGTGCACAGCAACGAATATGCAAATAATCTCCATTCAACACTAAGCCATCATCCCTCCAAGTCTTCACTCTATCAATCAAGTACCTAAGAGCACCCTCATTTGGACTTGCATTGTCAACAATTACAGTAAACACTTGCTCGATACCCCAGTCAATTAAACATTTTTCAAGCTGCTTACCAATGGTCTCCGATGAATGATCATTAACAGTGTTAAAACTGATAATCTTCCTATGCAAGTTCCAATCTCTATCAATAAAGTGAGCGGTGATGACCATGTAGCTAGCTGTTGTAATGGAAGTCCAAATATCCGTGGTCAAAGATACTCTTTGCTTATTCCCCGCCAATAAACTCTTCAACTTAGCCTTTTCCTCTAAATACATCTCAAGAGTATCTCTACTAATGGTTCTTCGTGATGGGAGAAGATATCTCGGAGTTGCAACACTACAAAAATGCCTAAAACCCGGATTCTCCACAACAGAAAAAGGCAACTTATCAAGAACAATCATTTTCACGGTTGCCCGTCTACAAGCTTCTTGACTAAATCCTCTTGCTACAACTTCATCACTACCAACATCTTGAGTTAATGTTGTTTGGCTTTTTTGCAAGTCCTTGAACTTTTGACATCTTTCACGGTTATGAGTTCTCAAAGTGCTAGTCCCGTACCCGACCGTCCCACATTCAAAATCTTGACAACAGTAGTTGTATTTACACTTTGTATGATCGTTTGGAAATCTAGTGAAATGTTGCCACACTGTTGATCTTAGAGTCATTTTTTTCCTTGGTAGTGGTGGTTTGGATGACGATGACTTTTTCCGCTTGTTTCCTCCGGTGACAATTGTTGCCGAATCATTTTCATTATCATTAACTTCAACTTCATGCTCAAAATCATCGGCTACACAATCAAGGTTGTCTTGAACTCTTGAATAATTAGACATCTAAAATAAATCAAATAAAAAGAAATAAGCAATCATGATTTATTTAATAATTTGATTTACTTTCAATGAAAAAAATTGAAACAACAACTTTAATTTACTTCACAATTATGCTAACTAATTATAAATTTATAAAATACAAAAGCCATGCGTTAAAAGTAACCATGTTCCCATCAAATTTCACTTTAAAAAATTTATTTTTCTTAAATTTTTTATCTCGATAATCTGAAATTTTATAATTATAACTTTATAAAATTTTCATTTACTTCACAATTATGCTAACTAATTATAAATTTATAAAATACAAAAGCCATGCGTTAAAAGTAACCATGTTCCCATCAAATTTCACTTTAAAATTTTTTTTTTCTTAAAATTTTACACATCTTACACTGTCACTTACCAAATGGCATAGGAAAGTAACATTTGGTGAAAATAACAAATGACAACATCATGAATCAGAATTTAGCACAAATACACAAGGGAATTTTGATTAGAGACATCGAAACAAACAATGGGGTTTTTGTAATCTCAAGGATAGTTCCTCTAAACAAATGATACTGTAATCGCAATCATAGTTCCTCTATCAAATGATACTAACCCATCAGTATCAGACTTGACAGGCATTTGGAAATGAAACAGAGATATAGATTTTGATTTTAAAAAAATTACTACCAAAAGAATTACAAAACCGTTTCTTTTAAGAGGTTATTGTTTCATATGCTTTGTTATCATACAAATAATATGCGCAAATACATATGCACTTGAAAGAAGCATCAAGCTGCCACCAGTAAAAGTCAGTTTTGCTAGTTCAATGTATTTTATGATAAAAATTGTGCCTGTAATGTAACACTAACAGCAGCAAGCCTCCCATTGGTGGCCATCAAAACCAAAAACATAGACACACACTAAATGCCTTAAAAACAAAACACACCCACTTCACAGAACCCCTCTCTCATCACTCAGAACCCACAAAGATCTCAGCTTTTAGCTTCCCCTCTCTCTCTATAAGCAAACCTCTGTTTTTTTGTTCATTGTATAATGTGGGGTTGCCGTATCTTGTAGTGGGTGCCTCAAAAACTATAAGCACAGAGAGACTAAGATAGAGCCTGCCAACAACCAACACCTCCACAAATTTAACCCAGCTTCAAATCAAACACAATTTCAGACTGCCACAACATAAATTAAAAAAAAATAATCTGCAGCAATGAAGATGAGTGATGACGCGGGCTGAGTGATGAGTGGCGGTTAGAGCAATGAGGCCCGAAGACGAGCGGCGTGAAACCGTGAGCGTGAGCGTGAGGGACCGAGGGCTTTGACGGCGTCACCACGCTTGAAGACCGTGAGCGTAAGGGACTGAGGGCTTTGAGCCTTTGATGGTGAGCGTGAGGGACCGAGGCATCGAGCTATTGAACACGTGAAACCGTGAGGGACTGACGACTTTGACGGCGTCACCACGCTTGAAGAGATGCGCCACCGCTGACCGTGATGCAAGGGATCCAGGGAGAGGCTGCGAGTCACCGATCCGACGAGGGAGATAGCTAGATTTTGGGCTTTAGGAATTAGGATTACGAAATTGGGAATTAAAAAAAGGAGAATTGTGATTTAGCATTTTATATTTTATATTTTGAATTTTTATTAAATTAATTTGTAAATAATTGGACTGAACCGATTGGTTCTTCGGTTCAGTTCGGTTTTGAACCGAACCGAATGTAAACCAATCGATTCTTATAATTTCAAACCATTCAGTTTTTTACTTTAGAATCGAACCAAACCGAATTAAGTTATTTCGGTTCGGTTCAGTTTGATTTGGAAAAAACCGAACCGTTTGCCCAGCCTTAGTATTTAGTAATTTTTTTAAAAATTAATTTTGACAAAATCACCCGCCCTATAACAAAATTTTAAAAATAGGGAAGGTATAACTTTTTAAATCAGTTTTATACTTAATACAGTTTCATATATATCCTCACATATATTAAATCAGAAAATAAAATTATTAAGCTTAAAGAGATTATTATTACTAATTATATTGAGATAATAAAATAAAAATGAAGCAAAAAATAAAAACATTTTAGTTATCAATTATTATATACACAATAAAAAAAATTATATATACATATTTATAAATGCATAAATAAACTTTTATACAAATTATATCTATTTTAATTATTTTCAGTTCTATAGCAATTCAACAGTAAAATTTACTAAATATATACAACAACTTTTAAAACTCATAATACTTTTAAAAATAAATTTATCAAATACTTAACTAATTCTCCTCAGAGTTGATTATTTCTACTGTAAAACTAATAGTAATTATTTTAAAAATTATAGTATCACCAAACTAACCCTTACTCTTACAAAAAAAAAAAAAATTCATCGAGTCAATAATATTCTCAAGGTCCATAATAACAAAACCAAAGTTAATGAAAAATGATCAACATTTTTTTTTGGAATGGTGGAACTATTTGCATTATAATTTACATTTTAGCTACCCTTAGTTTAATGAAAAAAAAATTTGTAAAACAATCAATTTACTAATTCATCTCAAACATTTTTCTCTTTATCCTACAATCTAATCCATTAAAAAGAAAAATGCTTTGTTCTACCCCTCCTCCAATCCCAACCCCACCAACTTGATCTAAGAATCAAGCCACACGCTCATTACCTCATTAATGTAATTAACACATACATTTAAAAAAAAAGAAGAAAAACAAACCTGAACATGATTAATAAATTGTTACATGCACCATTCATATCGAAGAACATGAAAAGAAGAATATGCACAAAGCAAGCACCAAGACGAAGCAGTGGATTAGAAGTCATGAGAAGCATAGCTTATCTAAACATAAACAACCAACTATATTATGGCTCCATTAATAAATTTGGGTCCCTATAGATTAATGTAAATATAAAGAATTACAAACAGCACTAATTCTATGGCAAACAATCATTAGTACAAATTGCACATATGACCAATGGTGTAATTTTACTAAAAATATTGAAAAGAAGAACCTGCAACAAATGCCATTCGATCGTACAGAGTCTTATAATCTTATCATCAGCGCTCTGATCTCAGATTGCATCATCTGAGTCGATAAGAAGGAAGTTGGAGCATAAAAAACCTTAATTCAAGTGAGGCATAAAGTATAAAATAGCACCATTAAGACAATAAATCCAACTCTAAGACATAACTCCAATTCCAATTTTAAAGATAGTTCTTCCACCTACCTAGCCAAACATTATTCAATGCCAAATCAAAAGATTAACAGAATATGGTATTTAAAAACAAAATTAAAAAAGCCAATGATCAGATTACTGTGAGACACCAAGCCACTTTGAGAAGTTCTTGCTCTGCTGCTGTTATAACACCACAAATTTTGTCCTTTTGGAGTTCATGCTCTCAATGGTGAATCGATCATTGGATAACCTTTTCCTTATACCAGGACGGAATGGAAGGAAAGCAATGAAACCTGCGATGGCTACAGAATAACCTCCTCTTACTTTCTCAATGATAAATCCATTGACCTTTTTATTCTTTTGCCAAATCTTGTTCAGTTCCATCGAAGCTCGGTTTTGTCTGTACCTTCTTGGAAGAAGAAGATGCGGTTCACCAGCCACTGCATCTGTGGTTCCTACCAAATCATTAAACTTTGCAGCGGCTCGCTCTTTGATCACTGATTCACCAGCCACTAGATCAATGAAAAATCTCTCCAGAATCTGCTCTTTGATCAGTGATTCTTTGGCCACCAGATCCATGAATCCAACCTTATTCGGAAACCTGATCCCAGGCTTGTTTGGATGTGGGTGTGGCACTCCTGTAAGCTCATCTTTCATACAAATTTTGGGAGTCCCCAGTCCAGCATCGACCAAGAACTTTTCATCAGTTAAGCGTACTACTTGAGATTTTAAGGCATTTCCTTTTTGTAAGGAAAAACTTGAATTAGATTTTGGAAACAATCGACTCATATAGTAGCTCATTGTAAGCTCTTTTCCTCCTCTACTCTTCTCTTCCTATAGGCAAAACAAGAGCCTTAAATATCAAAGCTAGATTCAATTTAAGTATGAAAGTTAGCATTTAATAGCCAGATATTAGCATTTAATAGCCAGATAAATATTTCGAGTTTACAACGCATTATCCTGCACTTTGATGCAAACAAACATTAAAAATAGATTCTTCACTCTCATTGCCTGTAGAGCCACACATTGAATGATGTTTACAAATAACTCTCCCCTGTTTATGCATTTACAATTAAAACCCACTTACAATTCACAGCATGTTTATATTCAGATTTTGAGCTACTTGCAGTAACGAGAGACTGAATATATTCTTCAATACACTTTGACCAAACACAATAAAATATCAAATCAACAAATCCTTCGGTACACAATGACAAACCATACAACTATAATGCAGCTAATAGGAATTGGTTCCAAATTCAACTTACCCTAACACCCATTAAATGGTTTTACACAATACGACATCTAATTCGTTGGAGCGTTTTAACAAACACCATTTAAACATCAAAACCCAGGTGGCAAACTTTGACTTTTGAAATCAAAATGAAACATGAAATGATAGTATCATTATTGGAATAAGAGAAAATGTAATTTTATTAAACCCTAATGATAGCAGATGGAAAAATAAAAAACCACAGAGATTAGGCAGTGAACCACTTACGATTTAGCGAAATTTGAGCAGGTCAAATTAAGCAGTAGCAATTAAATTGAGAGATGCAGGCTCTTCAAATCGAAAGGGATGCCATTTTCAGAGGAAATTTTGCAAAAGAAAGTGAAAGGATTAGGGCATTATACTGAAAAACAGGAGCGAGACCTATTTGATACCCTCTCCCTTTCAAACCCCTATTCTGTTATTTTAATGTTAATATCAATTTTTTTAAAGAATATTACGAATTAGTTAGGTTAACTTTTGTTAAAAAATTATTTAAATTTAATATCAAGTCATGCAGGTTTAGGAGGGTTTGTGCTGTGTAAATTTGTTTGCATCATGTTTGGGCACGGATGGATTTGCACAATTGACCGACTACGGGTGGCTTATAGACCCGCCCACCCTCGGGTTTAGGCTGGTCTTGCTGCATTTTTTTTTTAAATTTTTAATGCAATCATTAAATTTATTTTAATTATTTATTACTATCTAAATAATAGTAGGTAGTCGAGGGATTGTAATTCAGTGTTGAACTGAATTTTTACAGAGTATTAAATCAATAATCAAGATTTATTTTGAATTTTTATTTTTTTATTCTCTTACCTAACAACTGTTGATTCGGTGCTCAACAAAAATTCAACTCAGTACTAATTCTTTGTTTGCAGTCGAGACCACTGTTAAATCACTGTCGGTTGTCTCTTGGCACTGCTTTTTGTTAGCTTTTAACATTATAATGAATACCAAACAAATCCTCACCATGTTCTCTACACAATGGTATCAATAGTTTTGGCGATAAAGCTTTGGTTTCGTAGATTACAACAATTCAATTCCAAGAATCACCAGGTCATCGCCTAAAATTCCAAATCTTAAATCCCAATCCTGATGAAGGAATGAAAAAAATAAATATCAACTACCAAGAATCCTCAGTAAGTCTTTTTAAAAGTTACCAAAGCAAAAATAAAAAATAAATAACAAGTACTTCAGTACCAAGCTACTGGAATTAGTAAGTTACATCTCTAAATGACAAACATGACCGGCATCTGAAATTAATCCATAGCATAAACATAACATGGCAGGAGTAATCAAAAGCTTGAAAAAAAATTTAGTATCTTGGTGCAAATGGAAACTAGTGAAACACACTTAATGGACATGACAAATCAACAGGAGACACATCAACAATTGTAGACAAAGAAACCAGATCTAATTAAGCACTATTTGCCGAGCAAATACCATATGGCTTTGAGGGTACAGTACGCAAACTCCATTAATGGGCAATTGAACAGAGTCAAGATTTAATTAAGCACTAAGCAGAGGCTAATTATCACATTTATTGACCCTATTACAGCCTCCAGTCTCTTGATACGCTTAATTAAGATTTAATTTTAGCTATGCTTCTTTCTATTCATGGCTAGGACATGAGCTATTTGTTTATTTTTCAGTGCCTGACTATTGCCCGGTTGAATTACAAAATACAAAGTACAAACAACCTTTTTACAAACTAAAACACAACTGTCCCATTTATGCATCATTTGGAATCAGTACCAAATACAAGCAGCCATTATACCTTGTGCGGTTGACGACAACGAATGAATGAGGTAGAGACGATCAATAGCGGATCTGGAAAATAATTTACTGGGGGCTAAATTAAAAAATAGCAAAATATAAAAACTGAAACTTGAATATATAAAATTTTTGGTAATACATTTACAATTGTTCTCTATGTGGTTTGATATTCTAAAAGCATTATGCAATAGACTCAATATTAATACTATTAAATACATCTTTTTCTACATGAACAATCAAATTATCATTCATCCATTCATCTCTCATCCGATTCCGAAGTTCATTATTCACAAATTTCATTGTTGAAAATTTTCTCTGTATTGTGGCTATAGAAATTGAAAGAACTAATGTTAATGTCACCATCAAATATACTAACGAATACACCTTCTCTTTTTTTGTCTCAACCATTCTTTTAGCAAGGTCATTGATTCCCTTAAATCCCACAAACTCAGTACTAGAACGCATATCCATTATGTAAGTTTAAAGCTAAGTTTTAAGTTCCATAAGTTGTACTACCTTTGGATAAAATTGAGCAAGACATACTAACTTGTCCTTATCAAAAGCAGTAAATGAGTCATTTGAACTTAGACATGCCAAACAAAGAAGCAATTCCATAATCACCTCATTGAAATGATTATTTAGGTCTTAAGGTTGCAAATCTAAAATGGCAAAAAATAGCTCAACTTGAAAATAATACATGTTTGAGATCTCTCGAGCCCTATCATGCTTTAAACCCTTGGTAAAAACAAATCATTCATATTAGGGACATCAATATCATGCTTCAGACAAGAAGAAGAAACGTCGCAAAGCAAAGAATCTCACCCATCATCTCTCATCATTTGCAAGTTTTTCTTGCATATTTCAACCAATTTTATGGCATTTAGAATATCTTCATCCTTTTTTTGAAGTGTTTGTGATAACTCATTTGAAAGTGCAAGTATATCTCTCATCAAATATAAACTAAGCACAAAATCAAAAGATTAAATAAACTCTACCAAATAATTTGCTTGAAATCTCTATTCACTAGAGTTTGACTTATTTTTTTCAACTATCTCAAGCACACTAATTATATGTGGAAACAAAGAGATTATGTGAAGTAACGTACCATAATTTATTAGTATTAAAAATTATTTAATTATCAAGCGATAATAATGTTATTTTGTGCTTATGTTATAATTTATATTTGTGTTTATGTAATATATTAGGAATTATTAATTATGTTTTAAATATATTTAATTTTGTGTATTTTGTGTGTTTATTAGGTAAAATATTAATTTCACGTAATTCGAGGCTCCATACAGATAAACAAAGGTCAAATTTGGATTCCGGAGGTCTGAAAACCTTAAGATCAGTTAGGATTAGCTAATCTTTTCTCTGTGGATCGACCTCGGACTCACCGAGTTATAATACAACAAGACACTCTTATATTTGGGGAGTTAAAAATTACTTTTAAGTTGTGTCAATAATGTGAGCCCTAACATGTATTAACAAAACGTTTCAATGTCGTCTTTTGATTTTGACCTTGCCTACTCGATAGGTCATCATTTTCAAGTGCTTCGACAATTGAAAGTAATTGCTTCTCTCGAAGAATATCTCGCCGTTTACATGAAGCCCCAACAACATTGACAACATTAGTAACTGTATTGAAGAAAGAATTAATTTGATCGTGTTTTTTTGCCACAACCACAATAGCTAACTGTAATTGATGAGCAAAACAATGTATATAATAAGCACACTCATTCTCATTCATAATAAGTGTCCTAAGACCATTGAACTCGCCTTGCATGTTGCTAGCCCTATCATAACCTTGCCCGTGCAACCTAGATATACTTGATCCATGCTTGGAAAATAACTGATCAAGAGCTTCCTTAAGCAAGATAGCGGTGATACTAGTAACGTGCTTAAGACCTATAAAACGCTCAAAGACATATCTATTTTTATCTACAAATCGCAATGCAACAACCATATGCTCTTTCATAGATGCATCATAGGATTCATCAATCAAAACAAAAAATAATGCATCACCCACATCTTTTTGAATTGAAAGTGCAATCACCATATTGTTTCTAGGAGCGTTCTTTAAAGTAACTGTTTTGATATCTTCATTGTGATCGGCAAGAAATCTTAAAATTCAAATATGATTTCCTTGATTATTTGAATTATCAGATATATCATGACCACGAAATGCAAGCCCTTGTCCTAAAAAAGGCTGAACAACATCAATGGGCAGTTTGATAATCTTTTCGATCTTGATCAGAATGTTTGTTGAAAAATGTTCGAACACGCTGCTCTTATTTAATTAAATCCTCACAATAAGCCATGCCCTTGTTGTGAGCACTATTAAGACCTTTAATATGCTCTTATAATCTTTTTGGTTTCTTCCAATTTGAGAATCCATTTTTTGTAAATGTCTCACCACTTACTTGTTTACCAATTTCTAGTTTGAAAAGTTAACAACATAAATAATATGCATAATTCTTTGATTTACTATATTCTAGCTAATTTTCATATATATTGAACCAAGTAAGATTCAATCGTTGTTGTTGCTGCCTAAATTTAGCCTTACAAAAATTGTGGAATTTAGGTTGGCAAGGGTTTTTTGTAAATATGCTCTATGAACTTCATGTCAAACATTAGGATTGTAAGAAGAAATTAGGGGTCGTTGTCTAGGATTAGAAGGGAGTTCTCACAATTCTAAGTCAAACTTATTTCGTTTTTTTAGACCACTTTCACCTCTCTTTGGAAATGGTGGCATCATCAGTTTTCTTTTAAAATACTTTTCCATATCTGTTTCAAAATTATATATGTGAGTACTTATATAAAAATAAATTAATTACAATTAAAAAAGATTGATTTACAAATAGCTATAAACAAAATCACTGAAAAAGATGTAAATACTAGAATTAGTCACTTGAACAATTACAATTTGTTTAAAAATATATTGACATATGAAAAGGAATAAAATACTAAATTATTAACTTAATATGAAAAAAAATCTGAAAAGGACATGTTTACGTGATGCAAAATTGATGTAAAGGCAAACTCACTTGCCAGTCTAATGTCCCAGCCACCCAACCCTACAACAATTAAATAAATCACACATTCCTTCTCCTTTTGATTTCTTTACTAAGATTATGAGAATAAAGAATGAAAAACTACTACTTACAACTTGCTCTCTTCATTCAAGTCAATCCTTAATTATAAGTGTGGCATTCACGATTCAATAATTGAGATTATAAATATTTTGGGTCGTGGGCTTTGTTTTTTTAAGTCAAATTATGACTTTACAATTTTAAAGAATGAGGCTATCTAATAATTTGATGGGGCTATTTAGAAATTTATTAATTTTCTTTTAAACAAAAAGGTTAATTTTTTTTTCCAGTGGGGGCTTGAGCTCTCGCTGGTCCTACAGTGTATCTGCCTCTGGCGACAACAGTTAAGAGAGATGAGAAGAGTTGGAATGAAAGCAAATGGCTCAAGAATAATTGAGACAACAGAAGCTGAAAACCTCAAAAAAGGAAGCAAATCAGCTCAAGGAACGCCTAAAAGCTGCACAGTGGTAGTAGTGTCATTGACACTTAATAGCTTAAGGTTATGGTTGTGCTTGTGGTGTGCGTAAGTGAGTGAGTGTGTGTTTTGCTAGCTTGGGTTATGGTCATTGGTGAAAGAATTGAGGATTACTTTGCTTGCATTGATTCGTTATGTTTTTCCTTTATCCTTTTATTTTCTTTTATTTCTTTTGGCAAACCCGATCGGGTTTTATTTCCAATCGAGTTTTATTTTGATTCGATTTCAAACTGAACTAAAATAGAAACCGATCAGATTCTAAATTTAAATTCGATTATGTTTTAAGCCAAATCGAGTTGAATTCAAAATTGCCACCTTACATGACTGTGATTCCAACGTACCAATTAAGATGTCAACGAATAACATTTATGTTGTAAATCATGGATTGTGGATGTAGATTCCGCCAAATGGAAGTGGCCCCCCCCCCCCCCCCCATTTATGTTCTTCTATTATTAACAAATGGAAGTGCTCTCCCCATTAATGTTTTTATATTATTAAAAAATATAAGCATTGCTCCCATTAATGCCTATATATTGCCATTCTTTTGCAAATAACATTACAATTTATTTTTTCTGCTAGAAACAAACTTATCAATTGCCTCAAGCTTGCTTTTGCTGTAATTTTTATTGTTTTAATTAATTAGTGATTCCACATGTGTACTAAGGGTGTACCAATTGAAAAAGTTTTTGTATCCAAATTTATATCACGTTACCAGAACGATCTTGCTCTGGTATAGGAAGTATTTATCCCTTTACTCTTTATTTTCCATAGATTTATTTAAAATTACTCTTATAAATAAAGCTAATTATTTACACTCTTATCAATATTTATTATACTAATCTTTATTTATTTGTTTATGATAATATCTCACTTGACAAAATTGGAATTTAACGTCTTGGATATATCCTGCAAAAATTATTTATTCTGGATCTTGAATGCTGAAATTCATTGATGCATTAGGCCTTACTGACACAATAAAAAATAATAATGACTCATCCCTTCAGGTTCAAGCCAATGTTATGATTTTTTTTGCATCATCATCCCCACTAAGCATTAAAAACAAAATATCTCCTTATAAAGGACCTATATGTCCTCTAGAGTAATTTGTACGAAAAATATAGTCATTAAAGTTAGTAATTTTTCCAAATGCTTGTAGTGAATGGATGGCCTTAGGCTACAAGATTTTAAGTCAGTATATGAATATAATTCTGCATTGTACAGAATTACTTCACAGTTAAAACTGTGTGTAGAAAATATTACTGATGAGGATATATTGGAAAAAAACATTTACAACGTTTACAACACTTCATAAACCTGATAGCATGCCTTCTTATAGCAGAAAAAATAACGAATTATTAATAAAAAAAATCATCAAGCCCATCTTGCAGGTACAAAACCAGTTTTTGAAGCAAATACTATCTCACATGATCGTGATAACAATTATGAAAATGGGCATGGCCATGGGCATAACCGTGGCCGTAGACATAGTCGTGGTCGTGGCTATTATCGAGGCCAAGGTTGATTAGTATTAAAAATTGTTGAATTATCAAGCGATAATATGTTATTTTATGCTTATGTTATAATTTATATTTGTGTTTATGTAATATATTAGGAATTATTAATTATGTTTTAAATATATTTAATTTTGTGTATTTTTATGTGTTTATTAGGAAAAATATTAATTTCACGTACTTCGAGGCTCCAAACAGATAAATGGAGGTCAAATTTGAATTCCGGAGGTCCGAAAACCTTAAGATCAGTCAAGATCGGCTTAAAATTGAGCTTGTATAAAAAAAGTTGACTTTTCCTGTTGACTAAGCACTGATTGGATGATGAAATGAGCTTACAATAGATATGAGTGCATGGGATAGCTGGTAATTTTGACTAAATCTCAACCGTCCATGATTTAATGGCCATGATTGTGCCACGTGACAATGGTTGGTGAAGCAAGTTGGAGGATCCAAATCTTTATATTCGGGTCGACCCGATCCACCCATTAACCCGCCAAATCTCAACCGTTCTTTGGGCAAATCGGACGAGTCAAACGATGCCACGTGTGATGTTGACTTTTGTAGTTTGACCAGCCATTGGATCTTGATCTAAAGGTTGTGAGGAGCACATGCATGAAGCTTATGATGGATCGCAAAGCACTGGATTATGCATTTATTTTTCTATAAATAGAGCCTTATTTTTATGTTTTTAATCATCTCTCTACAACTCTCTTCTTCTCAAATTCTCTCCATATCCTTGTAGTCTTGATTGCCAGGTGTGTTTATAATATTTTGTATAATTATTTTTATAAATAAAATTAGTTTTATTTCCAATTTTAGTTGTTTTTATTACTTTTAATTATAAGCAATTCAATTTTACTCCTTTTTATTTTAATTATGCTTAACTAAATAATATTAGTTAGGGGAAGGTGAAACTCTTAGGTAATAAATATGATTTAATCAAATTATTTTTTGTTTTTTTTGTATTATAACTCGGTGAGTCCGAGGTCGATTCACAGAGAAAAAAATTAATTTGTTTATTTTATTTTATCTAAAAATTGAAATTAAAACTTGAATATAAACAACTTAATTTAAATGAAACTATGGAATTGAACTAGTTAGGGTTATGGATCCACTCATAGAAATAAATAAAACTAAATAAATTCTTTTTGCCAATTTGTTTTAGATTTATTACCCAAAAGATTAATTATACATATTATTATTATTTTCCCTTTAATTTTATGATGGATTAAGTATTTATTGTGCCAAAATTTAATTTGTCTACAATAAGTCAAAATACCATTTCACCATGCCTTATATTAAGATCTTAAGAATTTATTGTGCCAAATTCATTTGTTTGTCTACAATAAATCAAAATTTCAAAATATAAAACATGTATAAAATTAAATAGAAAATAATTTAATTTATAAAATTAAAATAGAATTTGATTAAATCATATTTATTACCTAAGAGTTTCACCTTCCCCTAACTAATATTATTTAGTTAAGCATAATTAAAATAAAAAGAAGGAGTAAAATTGAATTACTTATAATTAAAAGTAATAAAAACAACTAAAATTGGAAATAAAACTAATTTTATTTATAAAAATAATTATACAAAATATTAAAAACACACCTGGAAATCAAGACTACAAGGATATGGAGAGAATTTGAGAAGAAGAGAGTTGTAGAGAGATGATTAAAAACATAAAAATGAGGCTCTATTTATAGAAAAATAAATTCATAATTCAGTGCTTTGCGGTCCATCATAAGCTTCATGCATGTGCTCCTCACAACCTTTAGATCAAGATCCAATGGCTGGTCAAACTACAAAAGTCAACATCACACGTGGCATCGTTTGACTCGTCCAATTTGCCCAAAGAACGGTTGAGATTTGGCGAGTTAATGGGTGGATCGGGTCGACCCGAATATAAAGATTCGGATCCTCCAACTTGCTTCACCAACCATTGCCACGTGGTACAATCATGGCCATTAAATCATGGACGATTGAGATTTAGTCAAAATTGCCAACTATCCCATGCACTCATATCTATTGTAAGCTCATTTCATCATCCAATTAGTGCTCGGTCAACAAAAAAAGTCAATTTTTTTTATACAAGCTCAATTTTAAGCCAATCTTGACTGATCTTAAGGTTTTCGGACCTCCGGAATCCAAATTTGACCTCCATTTATCTGTTTGGAGCCTCGAAGTACGTGAAATTAATATTTTTTCTTAATAAACACATAAAAATACACAAAATTAAATATATTTAAAACATAATTAATAATTCTTAATATATTACATAAACACAAATATAAATTAAAACATAAGAATAAAATAACATATTATTGTTTGATAATTCAACAATTTTTAATACTAATCACACCCCCCAACCAGCTTATTGCTAGCACTCTAGCAACTCTAGCAATTAAAACATTATATTAAAATTAAGATTTGTAAAATTCACATGCAAGTTAGTAGTTGTTCATCTATCCTCTAAATTACCAAATAAATGAACTCTCCCAAATTTCTTTACCACATTGAAGTTCACTCATTATCCCCACAACCTAATAAAATAAACACAAATATAAATTATAACATAAGCATAAAATAACATATTATCGTTTGATAATTCAACAATTTTTAATACTAATCACACCCCCCAACCAGCTTATTGTTAGCCCTCTAGCAATTAAAGCGTTATATTAAATTAAGATTTATTTAGATAAAATAAAATAAACAACTTAAATCTTTTCTTTGTGGATCGACCTCGGACTCACCGAGTTATAATACAACACGACACTCTTATACTTGGGAGTTAAATATTACTTTTAAGTTGTGTCAAGTTTTTGGCGCCGTTGTAGGGGAAAGGTTTTTATTTTGCTTTATTTTTCCTTTTTTTATTTTTCTCTTTGTGTAAATTTTCGTTTGCCCCCTTTTCTTTTTCTTAAATTCTCTTTTAACCATGTATCTTTCATAATTCTTGTTTCACCCCAACAATTCTCGTTTCTAGCCCAATCTTCTGGTAATTATGTTCTGACCCCAATATCTTTCAGTCATTTCACTTTCATCCCAAATTGCTCAATTCTAAACTTCTAAAAATTACAGTGTGGCCATAAAATTAAAAATCATTTGCAATAAAATCCCTAGACGAAATTCTTCAAAATAATCAAGACTTGGACTTACATCTTGGACATACTTTGGACAGATTTGGACTTATTTTGGACTTAATTTGGACCAAACTAACTTTAACTACTAACTGCTAACTCCTAATTTTTTTTATTTCAGTTATTTAATTTTCTGCATTTATTTAATTTCGTATTTATTTATTTTCGCTTTATTGGTGGGTTCAACCACCAAACTAACTACTAACTCGTAATTTTTATTTTCAGTTATTTAATTTTCAGTATTTATTTAATTTTGTATTTTTTTGCTTTATTTTTTTAATTGGTGGGTTTAACTACCATTTTTTCATTTTATTATTTTGCATTTATTTATTTAGTTTTTACTTTATTGGTGGGTTCAACCACCAAAATTGTTATTTAATTTTCTTTTGTACACTTATATTATTTGCATATTTAATTTTTTTATTTTGTTATTAATTTGTGTAAATATTATCTTTATAACATAACTATTGCATGAGACGTTGGTCTCGATCTTCAAGTGGCAGGTTAATTCGTAGATCTCAATCTCCACCACTAATCATGGATGAGAATCAAGGCGAAAACGTTTTGGGCGAACTTAATCCTCAAATTGATCATGGAGACAACCAAGAACTCTGAGAGACTATATGAATCCAATCAGAACCGAAGCACCGTCGTGTATAGTATTTCCTCCAGAAGCATCTCGATTCAACTTTAAATCAGGTATTATCCAACTTTTACCAACATTTCATGGTTTAGAATCTGAGAATCCGTACTTGCATCTAAGAGATTTTGAGGAAGTTTGTAATACATACACGGACCAAAATTGTAGCATGAACATAATTAGATTAAAGCTTTTTCCTTTTTCATTAAAAGATAAAGCTAAAACTTGGCTACAAAACCTTAGATCTGGATCAGTAAGAACTTGGAATAACATGTAAGAACAGTTTTTGAAAAACTTATTTCCACCTCATAGAACAAATTCTTTTAAAAGGCAAATCACTTCTTTCACTCAAAAAAATGGAGAAACATTATACCAATGTTGGGATAGGTTTAAAGAGTTGCTTAACATATGGCCACATCATGGTTTTGAAACTTGGCGATTTGTCACTTACTTCTACGAAGGCTTAATACCCCAAAGTAGACAGGTTGTTGAAATGATGTGTAATGGTGAATTAGCTGAAAATGCACAACATTGGGATACTGTTGGAACTTTTGAATTGACAAATAAGCAACAACCATCTCCATCTAGTGGAGGAATCCATAACCTTAGGGAAGATCATGATTTACAAGCAAAATTTGCATCTCTAGTTAGGAAAGTTGAAGCTTTGGAGCATAAAAAGAGTGTCTAAATGATCAAGCTAATGTCATTAACACTTTCAATAAACCATACCCATATTCATAGACTTATAATCCTGGTTGGCGAAATCATCCGAATTTCAGTTGGAGGAATAATAATAATGCACAATCTTCACAAGCACCACCTCCACAAAATTTTCAAAATCCTCAGCCTTATACACCATATGTTCCACCACCCTGGAAAAATCTGGAAGACACAATGCATTCATTTATCAGAAAGCAAGATGTTATTAACAATCAAAATGCACAAACTTTTACTGATTTGAAAGATACTCTTGCTAAAATTGCTTCTGCACTCACCATTCAAGAAAAAGAAAAATTTCCAGCTCAACCACAATCAAATCCTAAAATTCAACAAAATCCACCCACAGACCAAGTCAAGTCAGTTATAACTCTTTGTAGTGGTAAGGTTGTTGATAGACCTATGCCTGAACCTTAAGAAAATGATGAAAATTTAAAGGGTAAGGAAGGACTAAATGAACTTACACCTAGTGAAGAAATAACTAGTGTTCCACCTGAACCACCATTTCCGCATGCATTGAATAAACCAAGGAAATCAAACCACTCTTCTGAAATTTATGAAATCTTTAAGCAAATGAAAGTTAACATTCTTCTATTAGATGCAATCAAGCAGGTACCTTCATATGCCAAATTTTTAAAGGACTTGTGCACTGTTAAGAGGAAATTGAAGGTAAGAAAGAGTGCTTTCATGGCCAAACAGGTAAGTACAATTCTGTCTACTAATAATAAGTTGAAATATAAAGATCCTGGTTGTCATACCATTTCTTGCATTATTGGTAACCACAAAATTGAGCATGCTTTACTAAATCTTGATGCTAGTGTTAATTTGCTTCCATATTCAATTTATCTTCAACTTAATCTTGGTGAGATAAAATCAACTTTAACTACACTTTTGCTTCCCGATAGATCAGTTAAAGTACCAAAAGGAATAGTGGAAGATGTTTTAGTATAAGTTGATAAATTCATTTATCCTGTGGATTTTATTGTCTTGGAAACTGAACCTGTTGTGAATAATTACAAACCAATTCCTGTAATTTTAAGTCGACCATTTTTAGCAACTGCTAATGCTTTGATTAATTGTAGGAATGGTTTAATGAATTTATCCTTTGGGAATATGACTTTGGAATTGAATGTTTTCAACAAGTGCAGGCAACCTAATGAAGAAAATGAGAATAAAGATGATACTGATGAACAAAAAGAATTGTTTGAATCTTGTATCAAGGAAAATATTCAAAAAGGGGATTTTTCTGAACTTTCTAATGTTTGTTTAGTTAATTCAATTGAGTCAAATAAGCAACTTGAACTTGATATTTCTAATATAAATTCGTTGTTTGATTATGTGCAGACTTCACAAAATTATGATGACGAGCCAAAATTTGAGGAGTTTGGAAGTATTGAAAAGATAGAACAACAAGGAGCACCTAAAATGGAATTGAAACCTTTGCCTGAAGGATTGAAATATGCTTTTCTTGGAGAAGAACAAACTTATCCTGTTGTGATTTCTTTTACTTTAACAAGTGACCAAGAAGGTAAGTTACTAACTGTTCTTAAAAAGTATAAAAATGCAATTGGATGGACTTTAAATGATATTAAAGGCATTAATCCCTTAATCTGCACACATAGAATTAATTTGGAAGAAAATACTAAAACATGTCAACAACCTCAAAGAAGAATAAACCCACATATGAAAGAGGTAGTCAAAACAGAAGTCCTTAAATTGCTTGATGTGGGAATTATCTACCCTATTTCTAATAGTAAGTGGGTAAGTCCTGAAATACTAACTAGGCAACCCAAGAGGGGGGGGGGTGAATTGGGATTTTAAAACTTATGCAACACAATTCGCACAACAATTTATATCTATTACCTTAATCAAATAAAAACAATAAATTCAATCACGCACAATATTAAAAGATTAAGGGAAGAGAAAAACGAACACAATGATTTTTACGTGGTTCGGCTATCCCCACCTACGTCCACGCCTCCAAGCTCACCCGCTTGAGGATTTCACTATCCAAGCCTCCCAAGGCTTCAAGATTTTACAATTGACTTCCAAGGTGTCAATGAACCTTTACAACAAGAGATTATATCCCCAATCTCTTCACCCCAACTGTTTCCCACACTTGTACACTCACAATTTGATGAGAAATGATAAATACAATAATGAATCTCTCTTTAAGAGTGGATATACAAATTGAAGAACAAAGATGATCTAATAAATGATGAGTTACGAAATTGAAGCTCAATATATGTTGTGTGCACTTGTTTATGCTTGCTTGGATTACCAAAAATGAATTGGTTTTGAGTTTATATAGTTTGAGCTCAAAAACTAGCCGTTATGCACATTTTTTGTCGTAACCGGATTGCCGGATATGGACATCCGGTTAGCCGCTTGATGTTACCGTTACAAACACAAATTTGAAATTCTGAACATCCGGTATGCCGGTTTGTCACATCCGGATTGCCGCTTGTGGTCAGAGGCTTTCTGCTCAACAACCGGATTGCCGTTTGTCAGGATCCGGTTAGCCGCTTTCGATTCGGTTACATTCTGCTCAAATCCGACTTGCCGGATTTCCACATCCGGTTAGTCGCTTGCTACAGTGACTGCTACAGTGAAATAGTTTCTAATTTTATAGTTTGACCCCAAAACTTTAGAAAATTGTATTATGACCCAAAACGTTATGAAAGATTTCAAATAGGTCCAATTTCAGAATTTTTAAATATTACTTTGTTAATCACAAAACTTTCTGAAATTATGATTTCACCCAAACTATGTGAAATTATAGAATGACCCAAAATATTTAAATAGTTTCAAATAGGTCCAAATCCGAAATTCAAAAGCAATATCAAAGGTTTTAAAACACATTCATTTTAGTACAAAACACTTTGATTTTATAGCCTCATTTTCTTATTATAAAACACAATTTATAAATCTTTGTTTAATCAATACATGTGGTTTGTTATCATCAAAATCAATATCTATAGCTATATAAGCTAACAATCTCCCCCTTTTTGATGATGACCAAATACATTACAAAGATTTAATCTAGTTATAAAAAGCTCACCCTTAATCAATGCAAGGTTAAAAAATTTATTTAAAACAGACTCCCCCTGCATACATGCATACTCTCCCTGGATACATGCATATTTTTATAACATCATTTTTCCATTAAATATAAAACATTTATAATGTAAAAATAATGATTTATTTAAAATGTATAAAACATAATTTGAGCTTGAAAGATTAATCATTCTTAATCTTGTTTGTTATCATCAAAATCAACATTATGAAAACATATATGTTAACAATCTCCCCCTTTTTGATGATGATGTTAACAGTGAAGTCCTAATGTGCTGAAGTCACTTAAATACTTTGGTTGAGTGTAGGGTGTGATAGAATTAGAATTAGTAACATAATATTTTATCCCTTAATAAATAAGTCTACTAAAATTACTCTTTAATAGTTGACATTAGTCATATATTAATATGGTATGATATAAAATAATTAGAATGGTAGTCCATAATATGTGAGAAATAGATCCAACACAATCATCATGTTATGATAGATGCATGAAAGTGATATAAGGAAAGAAATTTAGTTAAATATCTCAATGATTTCAGATCATAAGTGATGTATGAAGAGCTTTTCTCTTCTACTTCCAGGGCATGGCCTTTAAATCACATAATAACTCTTTCAATAATTTTATTTTTGTTTATTTTAGCTTTTAGATACATTAAGATTCTACAATTACAAATATGTAGTTTATGGACAAATACAATGCAAAAGTGATGCATTTAAGGAAGATTACAAAACTTGGCTTTGTTCAGATACTGCATCAAATGATTTTTTTTAATTAGGCACGTATATCATGCTTATTAAGGAATAAGACAAGAGCATAAAAACAAGAAATTTTCCATGACAATAAACTAGGAGAAGATGGTTTTCATCCAGTTTAGAATATAAAAATCATTGTGGGATTGCAACGAGGACCACTTTCGTTGCATGAAGATTCTCAACCCAAAATCGTTCATAGAGAGTTGAAAGCTAGCAATAATTTGATTCAATTTTGGCAAGCAACCATAAATTTGATTGCTAAGCACATTTTATACAAAAGGAAGGTAATTGAATCATTGCGTCAATGAGAAACCTAGAAGGATTAAAAAGTACAAGAAATGCTTCACATTTTACTAAGCAGAACTACACTTGCTCACTAATCATAACTAGGATTCATTTTTTATGAAATAATTGGGCAAACACTATGAATTCAGTAATCATTATAGGCATGTTTGGTGCTCCTCATTAAAAGGTATTAGAACCTCTAATAGTATTATACTGTTATAATACCATGTTTGGTTATTATCATGTATAGTATTGTAATGTGGTTAAACATCATAAACCCACATAAATTAAACCCGTGTTGGAATCAAGTTTAGGCAGGTTTGTAATTAAACTCATTTTACACAACAATATTTTATGAATCAATCTCCATGGCTTCTCATTTACCGAACTAACTCCTCCATCAACAGAGCCTCCAAGAAACTAAAGACCATGAAAATTGAAAACCCAGTTAAAATCTCCTCCAAAAAGTCCAAGACTAAAAAGGTTGACTGCATTGAGATCAACCTTTAAAAATCCAGCCACAATTTGTTCATGTTCAAGTTCAAATCCACTGTTGTTGTCGTCCTTGTTATGTTCATTGTGTTTGACCTCTCGAAGGAAAAGTTGTTGCAGAATTACTATTCAAGCCCTTTGGGATTGTCATGAAGATGAGCCTTTATGGGTTGTAGAGCTATAAAACAATTAATTGTTCTATGGCATTTTGTATTTTTTGTGATCGATTAATGATCCTATAAGGCTGCAACCCACAGTGACTTTATATGTACATAACAATATAGAGGCTGCAATTTAGATTCTAAAACAGCTTTATAAAATGTAGTCTTTATAATGCTTGATAAAACCTTTTTTTTTTAGAGTCTGTTGGCCAAGAATCAAGACATATGGCCGACATGATTCATGAAACATTGTAGTATTGCTTTAAAAAAATCCCCTTGTATTAGATAAGCCATTAGCCAGCCAAATAAATAAGCAACATAAAATAAAGAGTAAAATAAGAGAGCAATATATTATAAAATGATTTTATTCATCCTAAGAGTGTACAAGATAAGGAGATAAGTTCTCTTTTTATAGTTACAGAAGCACCACATGAAATTAATGGAATCATTATAGATCATAACTTCTTGTAAGATAGTGACAGTTATAAAGAAGCAAAGAGTTGCTAATGGAGAGATTAAGAGATGTATGTTATAAACATCTGCATTTATTTTAATAAATTCATAACACTCTCCCTTAGGTGTTGATTATGAAAGAAAAATACCTCATTAAAATCTATACTAAAAAAAAACTTACGGGAGAAAAATATTAGTAACAGAAAAAAGTACAGTAAATAATTTTGAAAAAATAAAGTTGTCTCATTAAAATCTTATTAGGAAAATCCCTATGGGATAAAAATCCAGTGAGGAAAAAGAGTATAACATGTAAAATTATCTTCAAAATGAATTATTTTCTTTAAGAAGTATACTTCCACTCATCTTGATATGCAAATGCTTCAAGATTTGGACAAAAATCTTTAAGTTGATGCATCCAAATTTTGTTTATTAATTTTTTTAAATGTTGCAATTGATAGGAATTTTGTAAACAAATTTGCAAGATAGTTACTTGAGCGTACTTGTTGAATATCTATATCATCATTATTTTAAAGCTCATGCATAAAAAATTTTTTTGGTCATATATGTTTGGTCCTATTACCCTTTGTATAACCACCTTTAATCTGTGCAATGCAAGCTGCATTATCCTTATATAATATTGTGATGTTATTTTTAATTGATGACAATCCACTTGTTTCTTGAATGCATTGTATAATTGATCTTAGCCAAATGCATTCACGACTTGCTTCATGAATAACAAGTAGTTCTAAATAATTTGAAGATGTTACAACCATTGTTTGTTTCATTGATCGCCATGATATAACATAATTACTAGAGGTAAATAAATAACCCATTTGAGATAGGGCTTTATGTACATTAGATAGATTTTCAGCATCTGCATATCCAATTGGTGGTGATTTTAATTCATTTGGATAAATAATAAACCTATATCAATCATTCTGAGGAGATAACGGAATACGTGTTTTACACCATTTGAATGCCTATGAGTTAGTACATAACTATATCTTGCTAATATATTGATTGAAAAAGCAATATCAGGTTGAGTACAATTTGCGAGATACATAGGTGCACAAATTGCACTTAAATATGATACTTTTGGACCATGAATTGCTTTGTCATCTTCTTTTGGACGAAATGGATATTTTTCCACATCAAATGATTGTACCACTATAAGAGTACTTAATGGATAAGCTTAATCTATATAAAAACACTTTAAAACTTTTTTTAGTAGATGTTAACTAATGTAATAGTATTCTATATGGTAAATATTCAATCTGTAAGTCAAGACAAACTTTTATTTTTCTAAGATCTTTTATTTCAAGCTCACTTTTCAAACAAGAAGCTGTTTTTAAAAGCTCTTTAGGAGTTCCAATGAGATTTAAATCATTAAGATATATTGCAACTATTGCAAATCTAATTTTAGATTTTTTTAATAAAAACACAAGGACAAATTAGATTATCTACATATCTCTCTTTTATTGAATAATTGCTTAATTGATTAAACCATTTATGCACAAATTGTTTTAATCCATACAAGGATTGTTGTAACATCAAAGAATATAAATTAAGAGGTTTATAGTTGTTTGCTTCCGTCATTTTAAGTCCTTCGAGGATTTTCATATAAATATTTTTATCGATAGAACCATACAGATATGCAATCACAACATCCATATGACGTGTATCTAACCATTCAGAGCTGCGAGACTAACCAGAAATCGAAGCATCTATAGCAGGAGAATATGTCTTCTCATAATCGATGCCAAGTCTTCGAGGGAAACCTTGTGTTACTAATCCTTCTTTATATCTCACAATCTCATTTTTCTCATTTCGTTTTCTAATGAATACCCACTTATATCCAACAAGTTTTGACATATTTAAGTGTCAGGACTATTGGTCCACATACTTTACATTTTGTAAGTGAATTTAGCTATGTTTGAATAGTATCTTTCCACTTTGACCAATCATTTCTATGTTGACATTCTTCAACAACTTTTAGATCAAGATCGTCATAATCATTTATAATATTAAGAGCTATAGTAAATGAATTATTTCATTTCGATCCTATAATTTTTTTGCACCAACAAAACCAATCATAGTTTTCTTGTTTTGTGTTTGTTTATGAAAAACTTATACTTCTTCAATTGTTGGCAAATTTTTTTCTTCTGGGTTAATGGGACCCATACTATTCGATTGATCAATTTTTTTATTTGATTAGTAGGCAATAACTCTTCTAGAGTGATCAATTTCTATTATTTGATTAGTAAACAATAACTCTTTTGGAGTGCTAATTATTGATGGCGATTTATAACCAACATAAATTCTAAGTCTTTATTACAAAGTTGTTTTACTTCTTTGTGGGGAAGTAACTGGGACATAAACCACACATTCAAAAATTTTCAAATGAGAAATATTTGGTTATTGGTCAAAAACAAGTTGTGAAGGTGAATATGTACGATAAGAACTTGGGCGAATGTGAATTAATGATGCAGCATGTAATATTGCATGCCCTAACATGAAAAAGGAAAATTTGATCTAAGAATTAATGGTCTCACAATTAATTGTAAACGCTTAATCAAAGATTCAAATAAATGATTTTATGTATAAGTGAGTGCAACAGAATGCTCAACATCAACTCCAATAGACAGGAAATAATCACCAAAAGATTTAGATGTAAATTCACTAGACTTTAATAGGAAAATTATGAAATTATGCTCTTAATCTAATTATTTCAGCAAGAAATCTAGCAAATGCAAAACCCCTATTAAAAAGTAAAGAGACATATGAACATCTAATTGACGCATCTATTAAGACCATGAAATAATGAAATGGTCCACAACACGGATTTATAGGGCCACATATATCCCCTTAGATTCGTTCTAAAAATTTAAGAGATTCAAAACTTGCTTTCATTGCAGATGACTGAATTATTAATTTCCCTTGAGAATAAGCAACACGTGAACTTTTAGTTGGTAAAAGAATTTTCTGGTTCTTTAATTTACATCCATATAAGTGTTTTATAATACGATGCATCATAATTGATTTAGGATGCCAAGTTGATCATCTCGAAGTATAAAAATCTATGAATCAGAGAACCTTTGGTTCATTGTAAAAGTTATTTCTATTGTTTTTATACTTGTATGATACAACCTAGAAGGAAGAGAAGGTAGTTTT
Source organism: Citrus australasica (assembly GCA_029618585.1). Classification (NCBI taxonomy): domain Eukaryota; kingdom Viridiplantae; phylum Streptophyta; class Magnoliopsida; order Sapindales; family Rutaceae; genus Citrus; species Citrus australasica. The sequence goes on from JARCIV010000006.1 coordinate 13,188,949, forward strand.
TCCAATACATGCTTCTGGCATGAAATAGTTGACGTAATGAAAAGAAATTCAAAATTATCTTCACTAGATATTTCAATATGATATCCATTTTGACAAATATCCTTGAATTTAAGTAAATTTCTGTTGGATATGCTGAAGTATAAAACATCATTTATTTGTAATTTTGCACTATTCGGTGACATAATATTGGTTCTTTCGAAGCCTTCGATTAGATTAGTAGCCAGATATCATATTAATATAAGCCTTATCTAATATTAAATTAAGGAAATATTTTTTATTTTTTAAAATTATGTGCATTGTCCTATTATCCACCAAACATTCATTTTCTTCATTTATCAAGTGATTGTTCAAATTCATTGTTTATTTTCACTCATGGATATAAAATAAGTCAATTGAATTTTAAAGAATACTCATATAGTATAGAGAAAACATTACATAAACTGTTTTATTAGGGAAATTCAAAAATTACACACAAGACTCTACAACAAAAATAATAAATACTTTTGCAACATAAATTTAAACATACCAAACCTTAAACACACTACTACTATTTTAAATTTACACTACACTTTAAAAACACACTTCAAAGTAGCACCTTTATTTGATATTCACATGTTCGTCATCAATCAAATGATCAATTTTACCATTTGCATCTTCAAAAAAATTTGAAATATCAAACTAAGTTATATTAATTGGACTTTCATGATCAAATAAACTTGTCCCAATTTCTTTTCCTTTTTCATTTTTGGATGTTTGATAAAGATTAACTAAATGTTTTAGAGTACGACTAACATGAGACCAATGTCCTTTCATATCACATTCGAAGCAAACATTTTCATGATCTTTTGAAGCTTTCTTTTGTGGATCTTTTCCTTGTTTCTCATTACTATTATTCCACTTCCAGTGGTTTGACTAATATTTCTTATTATAACTATCATGTCCTTGATTATTTTTGTAATCACAGCCTCGGTTACCATTATTATTATTGGCTGAAGTACCATTTACTTCAAGGAGAGGTACAAATCCAGTCAGATGACACTGATAATTTTTCAACAAAAGTTCATTATTTTTTTAGCCATTAAAAGACTTGAGATTAATTCAGAGTACTTTCTAAATCTCTGCTCTCAATATTGTTACTGCAGGAGCAAATTCGAATATTAAAAAGTAAAGAATATCTTTTCCAACAAATCTGCATTAGTAATTTCTACTCCATATAGTTTTGATTGAGAATTAATTTTGAATAATGCAAAATGATATTGACTGATAAATTTAAAATCTTGTAATCGTAAGTGCATCTAGTCATAACGAACTTTTGAAAGTATAACAATTTTTTATGATTAAATCTTTCATTAAGACAATCCTAAAAGATAGATGGTTCTTTGACCGTAAAATACTCTTCAATTATTCATGAAGATGGTGAAAAAAAATCATAGCTTTTGGCATGGTCTTGGGTTGATGCATCATTATTTTCCTTAATAGTATCTCCAAAATTCATTGTATCAAGATGAATTTCAGCATCCAAGACTTGTTATAAATAATTATCACCAGAGATATCCAGTGCCATAAATTCAAGTTTTGCGAGATTTAACATTTTCATATAGATATAAATGAAAATAAATAATTGATTCATTATTAACAAGTAAACATTAGATATGTCATGTAATTACTCCTAGTAGTATAATAATAGCAAAATTTTGTAATCATCACATATCAAATTAATCACACAAAATTCATTTTCAAAATTTTTGTCAACGATTGTGTATATTTAAAGAGCCAAAAAAATTAGAGAAAAGCAATATATATGTAGCCTTAAGAAGACAATTTTATTGCAAACACATATGGTAATAATAGCTAATGTTTTAGATAGATTTTGGGTGCAAAAGAAAAGAGGAAAACCTCTCTAAAATATTAAATTTATTTTTTGGTAACCTAGGTACCAACTAGTGGCTTAAGGTTGAAGAAGATCTTTAGCCTTTTTTGTGGAGTGTGTATGTGATGTTGAATGATGAAAATAGGACCCAGACACCTTTATATATGGAGTATATCGATTGCCATGGGGCGCATTTCTAGTGGCTATTGGTTATCATTTTCTAGGATTTTTCTATTCTTTTACCTTTTTTTATTATTTTTATGTTATTAGGAGCATGCTTAGGGAGCAAGAAGACGTTCATAGCATAATTTGTCCTTTTGGACATGTTGTATACGTTGGAGAGTGGTCCAAGATACCTCAGCGGAGGTTGTCTGGCAGGGCTGGTGAGGACCACTATCCTTGGTACAACGTCCTTTGCTTTTTGGCAGAGGTGACAGTCGGCTATCACCGCTTTTTCAGCAAGATATTTTAATATTTAATTTTTACAAAATCAAATATTATATTTTAGACGATGAAGACGTTTTTCGTGACTGACTTTTTAGAGACTTTTCCTTGACCGTTTTGCATCTGATCTGTGGTACCTTTTTAATCTCTAGGCATATCCGATGTATGTCAGGTAACTTAGACACTTATTGGTATAGGTCAAGTACCTCGGGTACTTCAGTTGGTGGTATAGGTCAGGTACCTCGGATATTCAAATTTATAGTGTAAGTCAGGTACCTCAAGTAAATACAATGATCACTTAAAACTATGGCACCTTTCATCGACACTTGGCGTTTTATTACAAGTTTTTGGTTTCTCCCCAAATAACTAATATATCATGCTATCGTTGACAAACAAATATAGTAATATAATAATTAAAATTGCTAGATATAAGAAACAAAAGGAATTAGTACCTTATCAAAGTTTTGTATTGATAACACATTAGAAAAGCTATTAGCCTGTAACACCAAATAAAGAAGTAACATAAAATAAAGAGTAAAATGAGATAACAATATATTATAAAATAATTTTATTCATTTCAAGTGCGTACAAAATAAAGAAATAAGTCCTTCTTGTAAGATAGTAAGAGTTATGGGAAAATAAAGAGTTGTTAATGGAGAGAGTAAGAGATATATATTAGGGTAATTTTTAGGGACCTCCCCTGAGGTTTAATGTATTGACAGGCGGATAGAAAATATTTGTGTAATTACAAGGACCTCCCCTAACATTAATACAAAAATACGTATAACATTACTATAAAGGGCAAATACGTAAAAGTAAATTTAAAATTTAAACAAAAATAAAATTCAAACAAACACAACCAAACAGAACAATGGCAGCCCCTTCTCCATGGGGCTGACAAAAACATCATCGGTGCACGCCGCGCCTCCTGGCGCATCGTGTCCTCCATCGAGCAGAAGGAGGAGTCGCACGGCAACCAAGACCATGTCTCCGTGATTAAGGAGTACAGATCAAAGATCGAGGCCGAGTTGACGGAGATCTGTGGCGGGATCTTGAAATTATTGGACCAGAAATTGGTTCTCGCCGCTGCCACTGCTAATTCCAAGGTGTTTTATTTAAAGATGAAGGGAGATTATCATAAGTACTTGGCCAAGTTTAATCTATTTGCACTACGTTTATTTATTTATTTTTTACTTTGAAATGTGGAGTATTTGTTGTTTTGTGTTTTAAAATTAGCACAACACTTTAAGCACAACAAAGGTGCATTTTGTGCTCAGTATAAGATCTGATTTTTGGGAGAAAAATTGCCATGCACATGAATGCAATAAACTCTCTCACGGATCTCGCTCTATTCAACAGCAAGCGTTGCTCGAATTTTCCCAAGTTTCCTCATCGCACTGTGTCAGCTCCGATCTCCCTCACCACACAGCAACCAGCAAGTCTCAGCACTCCTCACGCAGTGTCAGCTCTGATCTCCCTTATGCAACAATAGCCTTGTCTCCGAAAGTTGTAATCGTCTTGTTAAGGCAATTCGTGTAGGACATTGTACTGTTTATGAGTTGACTCTTAGGGAGTTGAAGCTCATTGTCCTGTAATTGCAACCTTCGTGATGTTGAGGAAAGTTTATCCTGTAATTCTAGCCTCTATGTTTATTTGTTTCAAAGAAAGAGAGAGGGAGAGTGAGGGAGCAAAGTGCTTGAAACGAACCGAGATTTGTTGCGTGAGGGAGAACAAAGGGTAGACTTACTGCATGGTGAGGGAGAAAAAGGGCATTTTTGGAATTTTAACAATCAACTAACGGTCTACTTAACGGAATACTAACGTCAGGGGAGATTCCTGTAATTACATGAATACTTTCTATCCAACTGTCAATACACTAAACCTCAAGGGAGGTCCCTAAAAACTACCCATATATATTATAAATTCATAACACTTTTTTATTATTTGAATGAATTAATGGCTTTCATTTGTGATGCATTTGAAAAATGCTAAAAACGTAAATTGCATAAGGTTTAAAATTTTAGAATTTGTTAATTTTAAATTATAATTTTTAAATTTATATTAAAAAATAATATAAAAATTTTAAAATTTAAAACTTCTATATTTAATACCTTTCTAAGCATTTATAAATATTGTTTTCTAAGTTTATAAATTAAAATAATTAAAAAAAATTAAATGAATTGATTGAAATTGAGAGATTTTGAAATTTTTTTCCCTTCTAAAAAAGCTACCAACTGTGGGGAAAATAAAATTTTGAACCAAAATTTCGAGACAAATGGGATGGGCATTCGTACGTCTAATACATAATTTAAATAGACAATTTAAATATGATAATTTATCATCGAAAATTTTGGAATTTCATATTTGCAATTCCAATGATACCACAACTAAAAGTTCACTAGTTACTATTGCAGACTTGGTAGGAATAGAAATATATATTTAACGCAAAAGAAAAGAGCATCAATCCAATTTTAGCTTATGACATCAATCAAATGATAAGAGCAGCATTCTAATTTTTAAGTATAAATAGTACCATTAAGACAATAAATCCACCTCCTAAAACATACAACTCCAATTCTAACTTTAAAGAAAGTTCTTTCACCTTGCCGATAAAGACAAAAAAGCTGGAAGGAAAAACAGACGTCGAAACATTGACCATTCAGCTTATCTTCCTTCCAAACATTCTCATCCATGACTCAAAACAGCAAAAGATACTAAAATTCAACAGCAAATCCACAAAGATTAACAAGATATTGTCTCAAAAATCAAAATTTAAAAACCAACAATCAGATTACTGTGAGACACCAAGCCACTTCGAGAAGTTCTCGAACTCGGTATAATCACTGTCTGAGATCATAGTCTGGTACCATGCCTTGCCGGCAGACTTGATTGCAGCTGCCTCCTCCTGACAGGATTGAATGTGGAAAGGGAAACATTAGATTCATCCCATAACCGTGTAACATTCCCATTAAACATAATGCATTCCCATTAAACATAACAAGACCAATGTCATCATAAAAACAACTGGAAAGTAAGTAACAGAAAAAACTGGGGAATCTATTTTCTACATATGCATACTTGTAGAGTAAAAAATTTGTAACAGAAAGAAAACATAAAATCTTAAGCACACCAAAATGAAGGTAAAAAGTAACACAAATCAAAGCAACACTAAATAACATAAGCTGCAATGATTAGGGCCAATAAAGACAGGAACACAAATTTACCACAAACTTCAGTAAAAAGAACCAATATACAACTATAATTTGCAAAGACAGATAACTAGCAGCCATTCATTTGCCAAAATATATAGCGCTGCTCTCTAATTATTAAACTAGGATCTAATTCAAGCACAAACGAAACATAATGATATGATGCAGAAGTGAGTCACAGAAAGCAAATAACAGAATGAATACAAAAAGGCAAGTATTTTGGGAAAAATGCTTCAACCAGCAACATGGCAGCCATTTAACAATTTAGAAACTAGACCACAACAGTACAACTCAAACCAGATTCATATTTGATCACGTAGCCGACACAATATATAGATTAAAACAACTAAATTGGCATCCATGATGTTTTTCATATCATTTCATTACCCCTTGAAAATAAATTGAATTCCACACAGACAAAATAAAAAATAAGGGGCAATTCCCAGTATTATGACAATCGGAACAAGAAGCAGAAAATCTTCACAAACACAACACAAAATCAAAACATATAAAAACTAAGAAACAAATCAAAACAAACAATGTAGGCAGCAGTAACAACTAATCAGTCATATTCAAATGATCAGTTTTAATTAGTTAAAAAAAAGACATTATTATACCTTAGTGATGGGCTTCCTCTTCTTGTCGAGCTTCTCCTTCTTAGCTTTAACCCGTTGTGCCTCAGCCAAAAGTGACATCCGCCGAGCAGTCTTAGCATATGGGTTCAACCTCAACAGAGTATTCAAGTTCTTGAGAGGATTCTTCTTCATCGGAGCCCTCTTAACCTCCGTCTTAATCGGCCTGACAACAGACTGCACCTCATCCGAGTTAATAATCCTAGCCAAATCAGCGTTGACCATCTTGGAACGAGGCAGCACATAACCCTTCTTCTTCTCGGAACTCTTATCAAACTTACCATAAATCTCATCAAGCTTCTCAAAAGCCGATTTAGTCCAAACAATAAACCGCCCAAGATGGCCACCCGGCGCCAGCTTCAACAAGTTCAATCTCTCAACATTCACAACCTCAACACCGGGAATGTTCCTAAAAGCCTTGACAAGCTTAGCACCCTCGGCTGAGTACACAACAAGCGGGCCCTTGCGAGAAATGTAACGCCTATTTCTCATTTTACCCTTTCCAGGGCGAATCCCCTGGCTGTCCTTCGCCTTCTCGGCGTCAGCATATGCACCGATCTGCTTCAGAACTTTAAGAGCAGCTGATGTTTTCTCAACACATTCGGCGGAATCACTGACGACCAGGGGCATTTCCGGAACAGTCTCGATCTTGTGACCACGGGCCATCACAAGTGAGGGGACAGCGGAGGCGGCAATGGCGGAAACGATGGCGTATCGCTTCTGATTGACGTTGATCTTACGGTGCCATCGGCGCCAGATCTTTGTGGGAGCGAACATGCGACCACCGCGACACATGTTACCGAAGGCTCCCTGGCCGGCACGGTGGGTACCGCCTCCGGGAACTCGGGGGATACGGGAGACGGCGCGACCGGTACCCCATGATTCGGCGGAGGTCTGGTGCCCTGCCTTCTTGGAAACGGCGTAAGGCTGGCGGCTGTTCTTGGAGATGTTAGAGTGAACGAAGCCCACGATGTCGGGTCGGATAGAGGCCTTCATGACGTCGGGCAAGGGGACGGTGGAGCTTGCGTCGGTGGCCATGTCACCTTCCAAAGACTGGACGGTGACAAGAGGACGGGCAGCGGCGGCCATTGGTTTTGGTTTGTGTGTTTTTTTCTGTTGGGGGATATATGGGGAAGGGGGCAGAGCCGCAGCGTTAAGTTTGCTAGGGTTTTATTGAAGCCGAGACTGGAGTGTGTTAGATGAAAAATAAAGTGATAGTGATTAGGGTTTTTTAGGTTTTTGGATGTGTTTGGTTATACGTTTCTGATACCCCTACGTGATAGATGTGAGGTTATTCCTATCCTAGTTTTGTCAATTGTCATAATGATAATTGATCCCATGAGGTGAAAAAATGATATCGGTCCCGATTTTCAATTGGCCCAAATCGGCCGAATTGCTTAGAAGTGTGAAAGTCATTTGTTTATTTAGTGGTGCCATCAGCATCACTCCCTGATGATGACTTGATAATAGTAAGTGCATATTTTAAAAATAATTGTTAAATTGTGTTTTTTTTTATAATTGTATGGTTATTATGAAACAAGTTCAACATAACCGGATTCTCTCCTTAATTCTTAAAATAGCTTTTATTTGTCTTTTTCTTTTCAATAGAAACCTGTCAGCTAATCTCTTTAATTTCAACCCTTTTTTTGTTCTCCTTCTCCACTTCTAGAAGTACCCTTCTTCACCAAAACTAAACATACAAGATTGGTAAAGCACTACGGTAAATAATTTAAAGTGGAAATGCAAGTTCAGAGAGAACAATAAGAATTGGCTCTACATGAAGTTGAATGGTGGAATGATTTGGGAAGTGAAGAAGCAGACGACAAAGAAAACGATATAGAAGATTAGCCAGCTAGTAATAGCCAAAAGTCAAAGTAGTCAGTCTTTATTAGAGTTATGTTTTTACAGATGCTCTTTTTTTACTCATTACCGAACAAGAAAAAAACTGTGAAGGTTTCTTTTTCTTTTTGTCTTTTTATTACGGATAGTGAGTCAGCTTAAACAATAGTAGACAATCACTATTTACCGACACTGAGTCATTACAAAGTGATAGTAGCCAGTTAGTCTTTTGACTTTTCACCTTATTAATTAATCGTTGGCTTTTTACCGCATGTAAAGTATAATTTTAAAGTCTTGTCTTTTGTACATAGACTCATAAATTGTATCAAAAATTGTATTGAGTCCTCAGTTGTATATATAGACCTCTTGAGTAAAGAAGGTCAAGGGTAAGAGAGACGAGCAAGAGAAACAAACCAATACTCTGTACTCAAGAATCAAAAGAAATAAAAAAAAGTTTCTTATTCATAAAAACTTAGCAAACTTTTAGACACCAACTAGTAAGCTCTTATCAAAAAAGTGGATTTAATTTTGTTAGTTTTACTTATTTAACTTTCAGGTTTAGAAGTCTCACCTAGTTAATAGAAATATAAATTATATTTAAAGCATTAACAAAAGGTTGTCCTTATTATTATTCAATGGAAAATAGTTTGGAGGAAAGTTTTTGAGAAATGTTTTTTTTTTACAAAAATAATAAGAACTTAGTAGAGATTTCTACTGATTTTCTAAAAGTATTTTTTTAAACATGGTCTCCGTAGGCCCATTTAGCCGTTAATGTGTTGAGAAGACTTTTTAGTTGTGATTCAAGAGTTTAAAAGTATTTTTAACTAGCATGTTTTCATAATCAGTTTACTAAACTTTAAAAAGTCAATTTTTGCCAAGGCAAGTTTCGCAGTTTTCACAAAACATTTGGGAATTCACTATATATAAGTGGAAAATTGGCGACATAATTTGATGGTTAACCCGAATAGGAACTATATCAGTCTGCACTACCAATCTAACAAGCCACTTATAAGTTTTCCCCTAACTCTACCTTTTTCTTTTGTGTTCTTTAGTATAAGAACGCCTTTTTTATTCTTATTTTAAGTATTTTTATATAAGTAGTTACAAGGCAGACTTAGTTAACTTTATGATGTATTTTCCAAATTGGCTGGATTTGACAAAAATCTTGAAAAATTCTATAAAAGTCCATTCGCTATTTTAGAAAAAGATTTTGCTACTTGGATAGAAAATAACCCTTGCATAGAAATTTTAAAACGTGCTTTAGAAATTGTAAAAACTAAAGTAGCAATAATTAGTATTTACAATTAACAATTTATTAGAAGAAAGATTAAGAAATTTAAAACTTCCAATAGACTACACATCTCCTTTAGCTCCTGAAATAGAAAGAAAAATAAGTTTTAAATATTATTATTATGCAAATTTGTCTTTATTTGGCTTTAGAAAGTTTAATTTACGATATTATAATATTAACAAGCAGATAAAATTATTAGACAAGTATGAGAATCGAGCATTAAAAATCATAAATAGATTAGAAGATTTAAAAAATTAGTTTATGAACTTTCAAAAATTAGAGTATTAGATTTAGAAATTAGCCATCCTAGAAAATAAAAATTAAATTTGACAAAAATAATCAAAATTAGTTGTAATATCGAGCACTTCAAAAATCAATTTAAACATATTCCACACACTAGTAGATCTATTAATTAATTTCACAGTAGATCTATTAATTAATTTAGGACAATACCTATAAGTCAATATAGAAAAGCTAAAAGAAATAGTACTAGGACTAAGAAAATTCTTCAAAACTAGCAATATTAATATGTTAAGAAGAAATTTAGATTATATTAAAGAATTGTTACTCGATTTTAGTAGCCAAATTAGAAGATTCCCTAACAAAAAAGAAATAATAGAATTAATCCATTTATTAGACATTAAAACACATAATCCAGTAGAATTAGAAATTAAAAAAAACCTTATAGAAACTTCAAAAGTTGAAATAGAAAATATTAATAAAATTAATAGTCAGTGAATGAATTCAAAAAGGCAATAAATATAATCTTTAGCAGAATTAAAACATGAAACACTACATATTAATCTAGTGGGTTATAGCTTTAAAGATTTTAGTCAAGAAAGTAATGTTATTTAGCAAGCATAAGCAAATACTATTATTAAATTATTAGTCAAAGTTAGTAATAAATTAGAAAACCTAGATAATAGACTTATTAAATCAAAAAGTAGCTTTCAAGCCTTTAGAAAAAGTAAAGAATCCATATCAAATTTAGAACTCATCAACTCACTAGACAATTTAGAGAAAGAACTAGACATGTTGACTAATAGAGTATAAAAGTTAAATTTAAGCAGGCCAATTTTAGTACTTAGAAAAGTAGACACAAAGTAATATTAAAAAGTAATGGACTTAATAAGAAATAATAGAATAAATATAAATATGGTAGAAAGAATTAAAAGATCGCCATCATTTTCTAATAGAGGTAAAGAAATTATAAAAAGAACTAGAGACACAATAGATGAATAGGATTTAGACAAATTATTAGAAAGATGTTTTGAACAGATTAGAAAGAAAAGATTATGTAATGAAGCTTTAATGTCAAAAATAAATAATAGTTTATATATCTACGCAGATGAAACTAAATTATCAATAGTAAATAGAAGAGAATAATTAACTTTAATTAGTCCAGTAGAAAGAGATTATCTTAAGAAAAAAATTACACATATATACATATGGGAAGAACAGTAATAGGAATCCTTAGTCAAGTTATAGAAGGTTTAGACACTAAAGCTCATTTATATTTATGTGACAGTAGATTTTATGAACATGAATAAACTTAAATAGCAAGTGCAGAAGCATACTTAAAAAATAAAGTAACAATACTAGGTTGTATACCTAATATAGACATGGATATAAATGAATTTTGTGAACATATTAAATTAAGTGTGCAAACTAAAAGATATACAATAAATGCATAATATAAAAATCTTAGAATTAAAACATTTTTTCTAGGAAAATTATATAATAAATATTATAAAAATTTTACTTTTGAAAGTAAAAATATAGTAAATTGTTTTAAAAGTCAATATGTAGAAATGATAGTACCTAAGAAACTAAGTAGTAGTAAATTAAATGGATTACAATGGATATTACCTAAATTAGAACAAGATAATATGTTAAAAGTACCAAAAACTAGCTATATATATAAATAGACAAAACCAAGTGACATAGAGATTTAGTAATTATAGACAAAGAAGTAATCCATAATTACAAGAAAACAAACAAGAAATAGAAATTAATATGGTTATAATAGAAAATTATATATATATATATAAGCATAAAATGTTACTTAATAAAATAGTTAAAATTATAGATTTAATATTTAATGATCCTAAAAAAATTTAGATGAGGAATTATTTGAAGAATTATGTAATAATGATAAATTAGCAGATGATGACATGGACAACAAACTTATAAAAGATTTAGATTTTAAGAATTTAAGAATTTAAGTATGGATGAAATATATTATTTAGAACAAGTAAATGAAATATTAGTAGGAGAAGAAGATGGAAAGCCAGAATTAGGTGAAAGTAGTAATAGACCTATATTAGAACCAATAGTAGAACTATCGAATGTTGAAAGTTGCTTAAATAAATAAGGAATTCCATAAAGTAATGAAAAATACACAGAATCAGAAAGAGTATTTAAAGCTAAAACAAAATTAGAAAGTTGGAAAACAACGACATAAGCTAGACATTTATTAGTATTAGAATTAAAAGGACATAGACCTAGTGAATGAAAACAAGTATTTAGCCAGTGAAAAGGTAATTTACTTAGACATTCTATGGAAGCATTAGCAGTAATAGTATACCCAACTTATAGATTAATATATTTAGAAAATACCTTAGAAAGTAGAAAAAAATAAATATATTTAGGATGGAGAGAATGGATGAAGAAAAATAAAATAGAAGAATTAGACAATTTTGATATAAATATTATAGTAGTTAATTTTATAGATTTAATGAAAAAATTAATATTAGGAGTAGATGAAAAAGACAATGTAATTAAATAAATTAAAGCAATTAGAAATCTAGAACAATTAAAAATTTGTAATTTAAGATATTTTGATAAATATACTAATTATTTTTATAAATATTGGAGTGAAATAGAAAGACCTTTTAATGAGGATTTATTATTAAAATCTGTAGATAAATTACTAGGAAAAATAGGAGAAAAATTACATAATAAAATAATTAATTGATTTGAAACTAAAAGAACACAAGGAATAAATTATTATGCAACATTATTACCGCTAATAAAATATGTTAGAGGTAGAATTAGAGAATGTTGTGAATAAGAAATCATAGACATCAAGTAAAACTACAATTTAAAAAAATGTGTATAGACATGTCCTAAGTTCCAACCTTAGGCCGTAATTATCCTAGTTATTTTAGACACAAGAAACATAAGAAGTATAGGAAACGTTATAATCAAAATAAGCAACCATATAGGTACAATAATAGAAAGTTCTAGAAAAATAAATTCTTTAAATAAAATATTAATAAACAAAAAGTTAGAAAAGCGTTTAAAAAGGAAAATGAATTTATAAAAGAAATAAAGCTTGTAAATGTTTTTTATATGGTAAAGAAGAACATATTAAATCACATTACCGTGAAATTAAAAAAAAAAAGTCAATCAATCAGAAATAGACAGTTATAATGTAAAAGTATATATTTTATACATAGAAGTAATTCTTAATATAGATGAATTATTTGATTATGATAATATATGTATTATTAATAGTAGTGAATCAGAAACTAGTAATAGTTCAAGTTTAGAATCAAACTGAAAAATAGAATCAGATTTAGAAATTAATGTTTTAGAAACATACACATCATTTTTTGGTAAAAACTGTACAAATTATGATTAAAATTTTGAACTAGGATATAGAGATAAAAATATAGGAAAATTCTTTTGTAATAATTGTAAAGATAAACAACAAGAAGATAAAACAACAGAAATAAATTGAGCAAGAAGTGAACTAATAAATATATATGTAGAATTATTATTTTAAAAAAATTATACTAAAGCAATGATAGACACATGTGCAAATAAATGTGTCATACATGATAGTTTAGTAACAAAAGAGAATAGGAAAAAGTTAAGAAATCTAGTAAATATTAGACAGTTTAATGGTGAACTAATGCAAATATCATTATATCAGAATGTATAAATAATATACCTATAAGAATAAATGGAGAAACACATATTTTACCGCAAATATTTGTTTCGAATCAGAAAGTAAGATATAAATTTATTTTAGGATTAAACTTTATATTATGAAATAATGGCAGTATATTAATAGCTCCAAATGGAGTAAATTTCTTTAAAAAAATCAACATTTATTCAACCAAAATATGAAAAACACATTTTGTCGTACAAAAAGAATATTTTTATGCTAGAAAAAAATGTCGATATAAAATTCGTTAATTCTTTATTAGAAGAAGAAAAGGTAGAAAATACTAAAGAGTTAAAAGACAGTAGTAAGTTAGAATTAGAAAATGTCATGCATAAAGTAAAAATTTTAGACGATGAAGAAATAAAAAAGTACTTAGAAGATGCAATGAGTGTAGAAAAAGAATTAGAATGTTTAGAATGTGAAAAATAGCCTGAAGAAATTAGAAAAAAGTAGAAGAATTAGAAATAATAGGCATCAAATCAATTAGAAAAGGTAATAAAAAAGTATATAAATTAGAAATTATTAATCCAGATATAAAAATATAAACACAAGATCTAACTTATAGCCTATAAGATATAAATGAATTTAAAATGCATATAAACGAATTTTTAGAATTAAAAGTCATTATAAAAAATACAAATAGACATAGAAGTCCAGTATTTATTATAAATAATCATAGTGAACAAAAAAGAGATAAGAGTAGGATGGTAATTAATTATAAAAGATTAAACGGTAATACTTTTGATAATAGTTGTAAAATATCTAATAAAGATGAACTAGTAAACTGTATACAAAATGGTAGATATTTTTCTAAGTATGATTTGTTGGCAAATATGACTCCATGAGGAATCTATTCAATGGACATCTTTTACTTGTTGAAAAAGATATTTTGAATGGTTAGTAATACCCTTTAGATTAAAGAATGCGCCACTAGTTTTTCAAACCAGGATAGATAAAATATTAAAATCTTTTTTAAAATCTTGTATGTTTATATAGATGATATTCTTGTTTTTAGTCATAATAAGTTCATGCATATAACTCACTTGCATAAAATTTTACATTGTTTTAAAAATAGCAATATAATAGTTTCTAAAAAGAAAATTGAACTATTAAAACAAAAAAATAGATTTTTTAGGACTAAGAATAAAGTTAGTAAAATATTAGAATTTCCAGATAAAATAAAAGATACTAAGGTACTACAACATTTCTTAGGATTATTAAATTACAGTAGAAAATTTATGCTAAATCTTGGTTCAATATTAAGGCCTCTATATGAAAAGTTAAGTAAAAATAGACAAAAATAATTTAGTAGTGAAGACATAAAACTAATACAAAAACCTAAAGGAATAGTTTAGAATCTTAAGCCATTAGCATTACCTATAGACAATTATTACAAAATTCTACAAACTGATGAAAGTAGTTTAGGTTGGGCAGGAATATTAATACAAAAACCGAACAAAGGTAACTCAAAAGAGAAAGAAGAAATAGAAAGTAAAAAATTCTTCTGTACTTTTTTATAAAATTTTATAATATTATTACAATATGTTCTTATTATAATGTGTCATTTTGTATATACAAATGAAATTAGTTTAAAGAAATTGTTATTTCTAGAATTTCTAATTTTGTACTTGATTTTCTACTTTCTATTTCTATAAATTTTCCACTACTATACATTGCTATTTCTTCTTTCTCTTTTGAGCTACCTTTGTTCTGTTTTTATATTAATATCCCTGGCCAACCTAAACTAGTTGCATCAGTTTGCATAATTTTATAATAATTGTATATGGGCAATGCTAATGGCTTAGGATTCCTAACTATTCCTTTAAGTTTGTATTAATTTTATGCCTTCACTATTAAATTTTTTTTGACCATTTTTACTTAATTTATAATAGAGATCTTATTAATTTTCTAAGGTTTGGTATAAATTTTCTATAGTAATTTAATAATCCTAATAAATTTATAGCTTTTTAGTATCTTCTATTTTATCTAGAAATTCTAATATTTTACTAACTATATGTGGTTGTAAATCTATGTTTCTCTATCTATTTTTAGTCCTAAAAGTCTATTTTTTGTTTTAATAGTTCAATTTTCTTTTTAGAAATTACTATATTATTTTTCTTAAAACAATCTAGACTTTTATGTAAGTGAGTTATATACATGAACTTTTTGTGACTAAAAACAAGAATATTATCTATATAAACTATACAAAATTTCGAAAAAGGATATTAATATTTTATCCATGCTGACTTGAAAAACTTGTGGTGCATTTTTTGATCCAAAAAGCATTATTAACCATTCAAAATGTCTTTTTGAACAACTAAAAGTTGTCCATTAAATAAATTCTTCATAGAGTCATATTTGCCAAAAACTACTTTTGCACTCAAAATTAGAAAAATATCTAGCATTTTGTATACAATTTACTAGATCATCTTTATTAGGTATTTTATAACTATTGTCTAAAGTATGGTCATTTAATCTTTTATATTTAATTACCATCCTACTCTTACCTCTCTTTTGTTCACTATGACTATTTACAATAAATGACCATACTTATAATTTTTCTAATGACTTTTATTTCTAACAATTCATTTATATGCTTTTTAATTCATTTCTATCTTCTAAACTATAAGCTAGATCTTGTGTTTATATTGTTATATCTGAATTAGTAATTACCAATTTATATACTTCTTTATTGTCCTTTCTAATTGGGTTGTTGCTATTTTTAATTTTTCTAATTCTTGTACTTTTTTTTCTAATTTCTTCAAGCCATTTTTCACATTCTAAACATTGTATTTCTTTTTCTTCACTCATTACATCTTCTAAGTACTTGTCTATTTCTAATTTTTGCTTTATGCATGCCATTTTCTGATTCTAACTTACTATTGTCTTCTAACTCTTTTGTATTTTCTCCCTTCTCTTATTCTAATAAAGAATTAAAGAATTCTCTATCAACATCTTTTTCTAGGATAAAAGTCTTCTTTTCATAAGTAAAATGTGTGTTTCATATTTTGGTTCAACAAGTGTTGATTTTTTAAAAGAAATTTATTCAATTTACAGTTATTAGTATACTATCATTATTTCCTAATATAAAGTTTAATCCTAAAGTAAATTTATATCTTACTTTTTGATTAGAAATAAATGTTTGCGGTAAAATATGTGTTTTCCATTTATTCTTATAGGTATATTATTTATACATTTTGTTATTTGCATTAGTTCACCATTAAACTTGCTTATATTTATTGGATTTCTTAACTTATTCCTATTCTCTCTAGGTACTAAACTATCATGTATGACGCATTTATTTGCACTTGTGTCTATTATTACTTTAGTAGAAATTGTTTCTTTTTTAAATAATAATTATACATCTACATTTATTAGTTCACTTCCTACTCTATTTATTTCTATTGTTTTATCTTTTTACTATTTATCTAACAAGTATTACAAAAAGAATTTTACTTTGTTTGTATCTCTATATCCTACTTCAAATTTTTTATTATAATATGTATAGTTTTTAACAAAAAAATGATGTGTATGTTTCTAAAACATTAATTTCTAAATCTGATTTTGTTTCTTAACTATTACTAGTTTCTAATTCACTAGTACTAATAATACATATACTATCATTATCCAATAGTTAATATATATTAGGAATTTATTTTATGCACAAAATCTATATTTCTATATTATAACTATCTATTTCTAATTGATTGATTTTTTTTTTTTCAGAGCAATGTGGTTTAATATATCCTTCTTTACCACTAAAAAAAATTTACAAACTTTATTTCTTTTATGGATTCATTTTCCCCTTTTAAATACTTTTCTAACTTTTTGTTTAATATTATTATATTTGAAGAATTTGTTTTTATAAAATTTTCTATTATTGTGCCAATGTGGTTGCTTATTTTGATTGTAACGTTTCCTATGCTTCTTATGTTTCTTGTGTCTAAAATAACTAGGATAATTACAGTCTAAGGTTGGAACTTCGAACATATCTATACACATTTTCCTAAATTGTACTTTTACTTGATGTCTATGCTTTTCTTCTTCACAATACTCTCTAATTCTACCTCAATCGTATTCTATTATTGGTAATAATGTTGCATAATAATTTATTTCTTGTGTTCATTTAGTTTTAAACCAATTATCACTTCATTATGTAATTCTTCTCCTATCTTTCTTGGTAATTTATCTACAAATTTTAATTATAAATCCTCATTGAAAGATCTTCCTATTTCACTCCAATATTTATAATAATAATTAGCGTATTTATCAAAATATTTTAAATCACAAGTTTTTAATTGTTTAACTACATCGTCTTCTTCATCTATTCCTAATATTAATTTTTTCATCAAATCAATAAAACTAATTACTGTAATATTTATATCAAAATTGTCTAATTCTTCTATTTTATTTTTCTTCATCCATTCTTTCCATCATAAATACATTTGTTTTTCTCTATTTCCAAAGGTACTTTCTAAACATATTATTTAAAATTCGAATCTACTATTATTACTAATGCTTCCATAGAATGTCTAAGTAAATTACCTTCCCACCGGTTAAATACTTGTTTCCATTCACTAGGTTGGTGTCCTTCTGATTCTAATACTAATAAATCTCTAGCATGCGTCGTTGTTTTCCAACTTTCTAATTTTATTTTAACTTTAAATATTCTTTCTGATTATGTGTAATTTTCATTACTTTTTGGGATTCATTATTTATTTAAATAACTTTCTACATTTGATGGTCCTACTATTGATCTAATATAGGTCTATTACTACTTTTACCTGGTCTTGGCTTTTCATCTTCTTCTTCTACTAATATTTCATTTACTTGTTCTAAATAATATATTTCATATATTTCTAAATTCTTAAAATCTAAATCTTTTATAAGTTTGTTGTCCATGTCATCATCTGCTAATGGATCATATTACATAATTCTTCAAATAATCACTCATCTAAATTTTTTTAGGATCATTGAATATTAAGTCTATAATCTTATCTCTATTATTAAGTAACATTTTATGTTTATCTATATTTAAAATTTTATATTATAGCCATATTAATTTCTATTTCTTGTTCATTTTCTTATAATTCTGGATTACCTCTTTATCTATAATTACTAAATCTTTGTGTAACTTGATTTTGTCTATTTATATATATAGCTAGTTTCTAGTACTTCTAACATATTATCTTGTTATAATTTAGGTAATATCCATTCTAATCCATTTAATTCACTACTACTTAGTTTTTTAGATACTATCATTTCTACATATTGACTTTTAAAACAATCTACTATATTTTTACTTTCAAATCTAATTTTTTTATGATATTTATTATATAATTTTCCTGGATTTTTTTTAATTTTAAGATTTTTATATTCTTCCTTCATTTTATATCCTTTAGTTTGTACACTTAATTTAATATTTCACAAAATTCATTTATATCTATGTCTATATTAGGTATATAGCCTACTATTGTTAATTTATTTTTTAAGTCTGCTTCTGCACTGACTATTTGAGTTTGTTTATGATCATAAAATCTATTATCATATAAATATAAATGAGCTTTAGTGTCTAAACCTTCTCTAGCTTGACTAAGGATTCCTATTACTATTCTTCCCATATGTATATATGTGTAATTTTGTTTCTTAAGATAATCTCTTCCTACTGGACTAATTAAAGTTAATTCTTCTCTTCTATTTACTACAAGTAATTTAATTTCATCTAAATAGATATATAAACTATTATTTATTTCTGACATTAAACTTTCATTATATAATCTTTTCTTTCTAATAATTTATTTGGGTCATGTTCATCTATTATGTCTTCAGTTCTTTCTAAGATTAGTCCACTTAAATTAGCTTTTCTACTCTATTAGTCAATATGCCTAGTTCTCCATCTAAATTGTCTAGTGAGTTGTCGAATTCTAAATTTGATAAGGATTCTTTACATTTTCTAAAGGCTTGAAAGTTACTTTTTAATTTAATAAGTTTATCGCTTAGGTCTTCTAATTTATTCCTAACTTTGACTAATAATTTAATAATAACCTTTGCTTGTGCTTGCTGGATAGTATTACTTTCTTGACTAAATTCTTTAAAGCTATAACCTACTGGATTAATATGTGGTATTTCACGTTTTAATTTTGCTAAAGATTCTATTAATTGTTTTTCTAAATTCATTCATTGATTTTTAATTTTATTAAGTCTAATTGTATTTGTAATTCGATCTATGTAA
Source organism: Citrus australasica (assembly GCA_029618585.1). Taxonomy (NCBI): domain Eukaryota; kingdom Viridiplantae; phylum Streptophyta; class Magnoliopsida; order Sapindales; family Rutaceae; genus Citrus; species Citrus australasica. The sequence goes on from JARCIV010000006.1 coordinate 13,208,421, forward strand.
ATTTTAAATTTTCTATTTCAACTTTTAACATTCCTACAAGGTTTTAATTTCTAATTTTATTGAATTACGTTTTTTATGTGTAATAATTGAATTAATTCTATTTTTTCTATCTTGCTAGGGAATCTTCTAATATGATTATTAAAATCGGCTAATCATTCTTTAATATAATCTAAATTTCTTCTTAATGTACTAATATTGCTAGTTTCAAAGGATTTTCCTAGTCCTAGTACTAGTTCTTTTAGCTTTTCTATATTGACTTCCTAGTTGTTGTCCTAAATTAATTAAATTGATTTTCTAAGTGTTTGATTTACAACAAATTTTTATTCTTTTTGTCAAATTTAATATTTGTTTTTCTATGGCAACTAATTTCTAAATCTAAATATTCTAATTTATGAAAATTCATAAACTAATTTTATAAATCTTCTAATTTGTTTCTAATTTTTAAAGCTAAATTCTCAAACTTGTCTAATAATTTTATTTGCTTGTTAATATTATAGTATTCTAAATTAAACTTTCTAAAGTCAAATACCGACAAATTTGTAAAAGCGTAATGTTTAAAACTTATTTTTCTTTCTATTTCAAGATTTAAAGGAGATGTGTAGCCTACTGTAAGTTTTATACTTCTGAACCTTTCATCTAAGAGATTGTTTAATTGTAAATGTTCTCTACTAATTCTTACTACTTCAGTTTTTACAATTTCTAAAGCACGTTCTAAAATTTCTATGCAAGGGCTATTTTTTATCCAAGCATCAGAATTTTTTTCTAAAACAGCGAATGAACTTTTATAAAACTTTTCAAGCAAATTTAACAATCGTAGAAATACATTATAAAGTCAACAAAGTCTGCCTTGTAACTGCTCATATAAAAATACTTAAAACAAGAACAAAAGAGGTGCTCTGATACCAAAAAAAAAAGAAAAGGAAAAGCCATGGCTATGGGAAAACTTATATGTGGCTTGTTCGACCAACAATGCAAACTAATATAGTTTCCATTCGGGTTAACCATAAGAATATATGTCACTACTTTCCCGCCTATAAACAGTGAATTCTCAAAAGTTTTGTGATAATTGCGGAAGCTGCCTTGGCAAAAACTGACTTTTCAAAGTTTATGAAACTGATTCTAAAAACATGTTGGTTAAAAGTATTTTTAAACTCCTAACTCACGCCCAAAAATGCTTTCTCAACAAATTAATGGCTAAATGGGCCAACAGAATCCGTGTTTAAAAAGAAGCTTTCAGAAAATCAATAGAAACCTCTACTAAATGTTTATTATTTTTGTCAAAAGCAAAAACCTATTTTTTAAAAACTTTTCTTCAAAATTATTTTCTCTTGAATAATAACAACAATTGCCTTTTGTTAATGCTTTAAATATAATTTATACTTTTCGTTAACTAGGTGGGACTTCTGAACGTGAAAGCTAAATAAGTAAAACTAAAGAAATAAAATCTACATATTTGATAAGAGCTTTCTAATTGATGTTTAAACGATTGCTAAGTGTCTATGAATAAGAAGCTTTTTTATTGCTTTTTATTCGATAAATTATTAAGTGAAAAAAGAGTTACTTTAAATCGATTCTTACATTTTTATAATTGACCTTTTCCAAAAAATAATAGTAAGTTCCAAGAGTTGCTTATTATGCTAAGGGAATGAGCTCGAGCTTCATACAACTTATTCTCTTTAAATAATGATAGATTTCTCCCCGTGCATAAGTGATAATAGATTTTTTAGCTTAATGCTTGGGCTTGGTAGACCTAGATATATATATATATATAGAGAGAGAGAGAGAGAGAGAGATTACCTTCCTATCCTTTCCTCATTTACATGCTAAATTACTTTGGACATACTCTCTAGAATAGTTTAGTCCATAATGTTTGATGTGGCATGATAGGCATGTATATCTCTAATGACTTCACAAACAAATGAACATTACTAATACCCTCAAACATCCTCTTTTAAAAGTAGGTTTTATGTTTGTTCTTCTACTAACTCTTCTCCTTCAATTAATAAAAATAAATCTTTTGGAAATTCATGGAATGATACATGAATTTCACAAACAAAAATTCATGTATCTTTTGTATATCTCTAATAACTTCACAAACAAATGAACATTCCTAATGCCCTCAAACATCCTCTTTTAAAGGTAGGTTTTATGTTTGTTCTTCTACTAACTCTTCTCCTTCAATTAATAAAAATAAATCTTTTGGAAATTCATGGAATGATACATGAATTTTTGCAATTGGTGATTGGTTTTCCCATCATAAATAATTGACAAGAACAATCGAAAAGGCAACAACACGAGAGACAGTAAAAGTCATAGGAGTAGCCTCAAAACTTCTAGCTAGCTTATTTTTATTAGTTGCCATTGCAATAATTCACAATCTATTTTAAGATTGTTATAAAATCACTATTAATAAGGGATGTAAATTAGTAAGTGATATAAGATAGTTCAGGTTTGCAAAAATATACAAGTTTGGTTCCTAAGAAAGACTAAATAGGTTATAAACAATAGAACCTTCTTAGAGTACTTAAGCTTACTAATAAGCCATTTATGCATATCGCAAGTTTAGAAAAAGAAAATTGGAAAAACATTAATTTATTATAAATCAAGACAATATGTAAATCCAAAAAAAAAATAAGGCCTATAAAGTTACAAGTCCATAAAACAAATTTGCCACCTTCTCAGTGGTGCTTAGGTTATATTGGTATTTATCTCTCAGGATTCGAATAGTCTTGATTGCGCAACTTTACTATTATGTGAATTTCAAACTAGTGATTGGACTCTATCACATTGAAGCTTGAAGCTAGGAGAATTTATTTGAGAGAGAAGAGTAAAAATCACTTGAATTTTGGTTTGTTTAGAAATGAAATTATAAAGCCAATTTATAGAATTCATGGAGGACATTTTGATTAAAAAAAATAAAAGTTCTAACTTTCAAAATTTGAAATAAAATATGTAACGCAAGCGGATTCAAATACATGAAATATCTGCCTAGAATCAATACGAATATTACCCACATCCTTAATATAGCAATGCATATCTGGATCCAAATTTTGAATCCCGAGCCAATCAATCATACACTCAATTTTCTTAGGATCTGCTGCCACACTGCGGCTGACGTAACATGGCTTAGATATTCAACGGAAGATGTAGCAAAAGAGCATTCAGAAAACTTCACATAAAACCTAGTGTTTTTTAAGGCAATGCAGAACTGTAAAAAGGCGTTGAACATGATCTTTAAGGCAACAGTTGTATACAAGAACATCATTTGAAAAAAAAAAAAGGAGAAGACAAGTCGTTGAAGGTTAGGCCGCAATACTTCATTCATCAAATTTTGGAAAGTTACAGGTGCACTAGTAAGAGCATAATGTTGGACACCTGACTGTTGAGGTGTTTTTTTCTAAAAGAAGTCTCTAGTATGTGGACCAATGTCGACCAACATTTCATTAACATTAATTCTGCCACGTTTGGAGCTAGCTGTTAGATGTTATGATAGCTAATTATAACTATCATCACTTCATCTTTGATGGAAATATGATAATATAAGGAGATGGTGAAATGGTTTTGGTTTCTAACAGCTTGTAATAAAAAAGAAAACCAAAACTACACCATCATTACTAATTACTGAAGCTACAGAAGTATCAAAATCGAAAAATAAATAGTTGTAAAGGACACATCAATGGCTGGAGGTTAGGTTATAAAACTTCCACATTTAATTTTCAGAGCATGTTTGTATTGTTCAGAAATATGCTTACATTTGATATCAAAGCAAGTGTCATGCTCTATCTTGATGTGTTATGTTCTTTGTGATATATGCAAAAATTACCCGAATTTATTTTTGTAAACTTAAAGTTATTTTTTTTACATGTTAAAGTGATTACAATTGTTGTAAATCATGAGGAAATGAATTCCTAATGGTTTTATGGTTTGAAACATTTAATTTGTTGTCGGTAAATCATAAATAAAGTTAGATCTGTAAAACAAGTCATTCGGGTTAAAATATGAGTAGTAAGACCCAGTTGGAGGTTGAAGACGAAGCTCGATGACATGTCGTTTAATATAGATAAAATAAACGACATGTCATATTTTTAGTTGTCTAAAACGGCAATAGGTTATGCACACATGACATGTCGTTTGCTTTAAGAATATACCGACTACTTGTCATCCGAATGTTATATGCGATGACATGTCATCCATTTGTTACATGACTGAGGTTTATTTGTGTACGATTTTTAATTTTCGTGTGTAAATGTTAAACGACATGTCATTTGGTACTGATTCAACCTTGTGAATTTAAGTCTTCAGAACATAAATTTAGGGTATTTTTGTAAATACCAATGTGACAATGTCATATTGCAATTTATATGCATTATTTTGATTTAATTGTTGATGCATGCAATTTTGAATACATAAAAATAAAATAAAGTAATGTCAAGTGATCTAATATGATTTTAATTAATTATGGAGTGACCACAGCATCCTTAATTATGTAAAATTATATATTAAGTATTTTTAGATCACATATAATATAATGGCATTAATTGTAATTAAACACATTTAATATAATGTATTTTTTCCACAGGAATTTATATTATACTTGTATATTTAATTAGGATAAAATATCAAACTATTTTCTTAATATGCCCACAGGAATTAAGAACCGGAATATGGTTTGATAGTTTTATTATAAAGATATATGTGAATCTACTTGAATTAGAACTTTAGCCCACAGGCAAGTTTTATGTCATTTGATTCATATTTTGTAACATGATTTACATTGGTAAAACATGATATCTCTATATTAGCCTAAATTTATAATATAAGCATGTGTTTTAATTTAATGTAGTTGTACAACCTGCGAGTTTTTCTGAAATCAAGTGTGATATTCCCAAGTTAAATGGTGATAATTATAAAGTTTGGAATGAAAGAATTCTTCTTCATTTAGGGTGGATGGATATTGATTATTCGAAAAGACGAACCACTTATTGATGATAACAACACTGAAGTCGATATTGCTCTTCATGACGAATGGGAGCAATCTAATCGCCTCAATGTGATGTTTATAAAGACTAAAATCTCTGCTGCTAAGGCACTTGAAAGCACCCTAATAATGAAATTTTCATCCATGAAGGTCACCAATGTTAGAGGTGTGCGTGAACACATCATGCAAATGAGGGACACTGTGATTCAGTTGAAACTTCTTGAGGTTGATATGTCTGAAACCTTTCTTGTACATTACATACTGAATACACTTCCACAGCAGTATGGGCCTTTTAAAATTTCCTATAACATGCATAAGGATAAATGGTCAATTAATGAATTAATGACCATGTGTATTCAAGAGGAAGGAAGGCTGATAATGGAAGTTGGTGAAGGAGCATACACTAAAATACAAGGAAAGTATAAGCTTCAAGCTAAGGAGAAAGGGAAAGGTAAAATACCTCCCCAGGAAGAAATTAAAAAACAATCCAAGTGTTTTTTCTGCAAAAAGAAAGGACACGTGAAGAATGATTGTCCCAAATTTCAGAAATGACTTAAGAAGAAAGGTAAATCAATCTTTTTTGTTTATTATGAATCTAATTTGGTTGATGTTAATAATAACACATGGTGGATTGACTCTGGTTCTACAATCCATGTAACGAATGCCTTGCAGGATTTGCAAAGCCTAAGGAAGCTAGTGAGAAGTGAACAATGCGTCTTTCTGGTAATAAGATGCGTTCACATGTGGAGGCAATCGGAACATGCAGTTTGATTTTGAGCAGTAGTTTTATTTTAATTTTGGAAAAAAAATATTTTATGTTCCAAGTTTTTCTAAACACTTGGTTTCAGTTTCAAAACTTGTACCACTCGGTTTTTCCTTTAATATTACAAATAAGTTTTGTAATGTATATTATAAATTTGAACTTGTTGGGAATGGTACATTGTCTGATGGTCTTTTTCGTCTTAATTTGTAAAAAAATACCTCTTATACTTCAATGCATGTCCATGATGGTATTAAATGGTGTGTTATAAATGAAAAATCCTCTATTTTGTGGCATCGGAGACTCTGTCATATCTCCATAGAAAGAATCAAAAGATTAATAAATGATGGAGTACTTAATACTTTAGATTTTACTGATTTTGATACTTGTGTGAACCACATAAAAGGAAAGTAGACCAATAAGAGAAATAAAATTGCTCAGAGGAGTTCAAAAATATTAGAAATCATACATGTAGATATTTGTACTCTAGACATGGACTCATATGGTCAAAAATACTTCATCTCTTTTATAGATGATTACTCACGTTATATGTATCTCTACTTACTTAACAATAAAAATGAAGCATTAGATGCTTTTAAGATATTTAAAGCAGAAGTAGAGAAACGGTGCAGAAAACAAATTAAGATCGTGAGAACAAATAGAGGTGGAGAATATTATGGTAGATACATTGAGGATGGGCAAGGGTCTAGTCCATTTGCGAAGTTTCTTCAATAACAAGAGATTGTTGCCCAATACACTATTCCTAATTCTCCAAACTAGAATGGTGTAGCAGAAAGAAGAAATCAAACTTTACTGGACATAGTGCACAGTATGCTTAATGACTCTAAACTTCCTAAATCCTTATGGACTGAAGCTCTCAAGACGGCTGTGTATATATTAAATCGAGTTCCAACAAAGGAGGTTTCTAAAATGCCATTTGAGTTATGGAAAGGTTGGAAATCGAGTTTGCGACATATACGTGTTTGGGGATGCTTGTCTGAAGTGAGAATCTACAATGCACAAGAAAAGAAGTTGGACCCAATGACCATTAGTGGGTATTTCGTTGGATATACTGAAAGGTCTAAAGGGTACATATTTTATTGTCCATCTAATAGCACTAGAATTGTGGAATCAAGAAATGAAAAATTTCTTGAAAATGACTTAATCAGTGGGAGCGATAGATCTCAGAATATTATTTCTGAAAAAGATAATTCAGATGCTCAACCTTCAACCTCAAGTGATAGATTGATTGTTATTCACAATGCTCTTCAAGTTCAAACAGGTGTTATGCAACTAATTGTTGAAGTTCTACAAGTTGCTGATAATAATCCAGTAGATCAGGCTACTTAGGAATTACCTGAAACCCTTGAGCAACCAGTTGAACAACATGCTCCTCAGGAGAATATTGGGCCAACATTAAGAAGATCTACTAGAATAAAGAAACCAGCAATTTCTAATGATTATAAAGTGTATCTACAAGAATCGGACTATAACATTGGAGCAAATAATGATCATGAATCTGTTTCACAAGCCATGAATTCCAAAGAATCATATTTATGGTATGATGCCATGAAGGAAGAGATGAATTCTATGTCATCCAACGGAGTCTGGGATCTTGTTGAGTTGCCTAATGGTGTAAAATCCATATGATGTAAATGGATCTTTAAGACAAAGAAGACTCATTAGGCAACATTGAAATATATCAAGCAAGTCTCGTCGCTAAAGGATTCACTCAGATAGAAGGAATCGATTACAAGGAGACTTTTTCTCCTGTATCAAAGAAATATTCTTTTCGTATCATTATGGTATTAGTTGTTAATTTTGATTTGGAACTGCATCAAATAGATGTGAAAACAACATTTCTTAATGGAGATCTAAAGGAAGAGGTTTGTATGAAACAACCAGAAGGATTCTCCTCTAGTGATCTTTAAGAAATCTATATATGGATTGAAACAAGCTTTCTGTCAGTGGTATTTAAAATTCCATGATGTTATCTCTTCATTTGGATTTGTAGAGAACCTTACGCATCAATGTATATACCAGAAGATCAGTGAGAGTAAGATTCGTTTCCTTATTCTATATGTAGATGATATTCTGCTTGCATCCAACAATAAAGGGTTGCTTTGTGAAATAAAATAATTTCTCTCTGAGAATCGACATGAAGGATATGGGTAATGCATCTTATGTCATAGGCATTAAGATCCATGGAGATAGATTTTAGGGAATTTTGAGTCTGTCTCAAGAAACTTATATCAACAAGGTCTTAGAAAGATTTCAGATGAAAAATTGTTCACCTAGTATAACTCCCATTGTAAAGGGTGACAGGTTCAATTTGTACTAATGCCCCAAAAATGATTTTGAAAGGGAACAAATGAAAAATATTCCTTATGCATCTACTGTTGGAAGCTTGATGTATGCTCAAATTTGTACAAGACCTGACATAGCATTTGCTTTTGGAATCTTGGGAAGATATCAGAGTAATCCAGGTTTAGACCACTGAAAAGCTGCAATGAAAGTAATGAGGTACCTTCAAGGCACCAAGGATTACATGCTTATGTATAGACAAATTGATAATTTGGAGGTAATTGCCTACTTCGATTCAGACTCTGGCTATGTTAATTCACGGAAATCAACATCTAGATATATTTTTACGCTCGCCAATAGAGCTATATCTTGAAGAAATACAAAGCAAACTTTGACTGCTACTTTCACTATGCAGGCTGAGTTCGTTTCTTGTTTTGAGACTACTTTGCATGGTGTATGGTTGAAGAGTTTCATATCAGGGCTTAGAATTGTGGATTCAATCTCAATGCCATTGAGGATATATTGTGATAATTTAGCTACAGTTTTCATGGCTAAAAATAACAAACACGGAAATCGAAGTAAACACATCGACATTAAATATTTAGCCATAAGGGAATTTAGCCATAAGGGAATGTGTTAAAGAAAATAAAGTGGTCATTGAACACGTTAACACTGAATTGATGATTACTAATCCTTTAACAAAGGGCATGCCACCACAAAAGTTTAAGGATCATGTAGACCGAATGGGACTTGGTTCCATAATGTAATTTTCATTGTATATGCAATGTAATATAAATGAGACTCTTGGTTTGCGTTTATTGTGATGTTTTCTCATCTTTATGTGCACATTTATTTATATTGAGAAAATATCAATTTTATTGGATCAAGAACAAACATGGGTTTATTCATTAAGTTAAGTTATCATACGTGGCTAGATTTAAGAAAAAATGATGCATTGTAATACATGGAAGATAATACTCGTTCTTAGAGGACCTATCGCTATGATTCATGTATTATATTTCTTAAGTCTAATGAATTGATATCAAATCAAGTGAAATGTTTGGACCAAGTGGGAGAATGTTGGACACCTGGCTGTTGAGTAGGCTTGGCAATTTAGCCCGACCCGAATTTTAGCCCGATTAACCCGACCCTAATTATTAGGGCTTTGGCCCGAATTTTTAAATTTCGGGTCGGGTTCGGGCCACAATTTTAAGGCCCGAATAAACTTAGGGTCAGGGTCGGGCTTAAAGCCAACCCGGCCCGACCCGACCCTATTTACAAAAAAAAAAAACACACACACACATCACACACGACACACGATTGTTAGGCTAACGAAAAGGGGAAGAAAACAAAATCACTGCCTGCACGCACAACAACTCTCAAACTCTCAAAATTCAAAAACCCTAAATCACAGCCGCCGAATCAGCCGTCGTACACGGAGTTCACCGGAAATTTCACCGGCATAGCTGCTCAGCGTCTCCAGAAACTTCCTTCTAGTAACAACAAGTTCACTTACAATTGCGACGACCACACTTTTAACTACCTCGTTGATAACGGCTTACGGCTTCAGTATGATTCTTTTTCTTTTTTTTTCAACTTCTGTTTAAGATTTTATTTTCGCTTTGATCTGTGCGGTTATTGCGTTTGTTTTTTATTTGTTTCATCGGTTCCCGGTATTCATAGCTGTGTTGCTTTGACTATTGATTTTGTAACTGTTTGATTGTTTACGAGTTTAGCTCTTGAATCGCTAGGATTAGGAGAAGATTTGAAGATATTGAATACCTGAACCGAATTAAAACAGTCAGCATTGCTAAGTAAAGTTTTGAAGATATGAGAGAAACTAAAATGGGTTAGTTGTTGCTGTTGTTTTGGCATTTTTGGGAAGCAGAGGAAGCACTGTCACTGAACTTTTTTATTTAAAAAATAAATAAATTAATTCGAATGCAAGCGTGGGCTATAGCGGTTGGATGAATTTTAATTGTTTCCTGTACATGTTGTCCAAATGTGAAATAGTCTCTGGCAATCAGTATATGTTTGTAATAGTAAATAATAACAAGTCAAATTTAATTTGATTTAACTGCAGAGTCCATAGTTTTTAAACCCAAATGTACTCTCATGTTTGATTTTCTTTTCTTTTACTTGGGGCTTGTTGCTGTAATTTAATTTATTTATCTAGACATTTAATTGCAACTTGTTACACATTTAATTTAGGTCATTATGTCAAATTCACTTGAGAATTCTCATGTTGGCAAAGAGAGTACAAATGATGACATTCCTCTTGAAGGGATCCAAGAAGTTGAAGGATCCCGTGATGATGATGGGGTAGAACAAAGTAGTAATAAAAAAAAGCGAGGTATGCGAGAACCTTCTTATGTTTGGGGACACTTCACCAAGGTAACTATTAATGGTGAATTGAAGGCGAAATGTAATCACTGTCAAGCTAAGTTAGTAGCTTCTGGTCATAATGGAACCTCACATTTGGATAGACATTTGAAAAAATCATGTAAGGCAAAGGGTGTTCCCTCAGTTCTTGATAGCTTACAAAAAACTCTTAGTGTGACAAGGAAAGATGATGGAACAAGTTGTATTGAGACGAGAGAATTTGATCCACTTGTTGCTCGGCAAAAGATAGCAACCTTGGTTGTAAAGCATGAGCTACCACTTAATTTTGTAGAATATGAGGCATTTAGGGATTTGATGTCTTATGCCAACCCTTTGGTAAAGAATTTGAGTAGAAACACTTTAAAGAGTGAGATTTTTAAATTGTATCAAGCTGAAAAGACAAAAGCAATGGCCTTGTTGGAGAATAATGATAGTAGGGTGGCAATTACTACAGACATGTGGACTGCGAGTAATCAAAAGAAGGGGTACATGGTTGTTACGGGACATTTTGTGGACAAGTCTTGGCGGTTACAAAGTCGAATTTTAAGGTACTTTTCTTGTTACTTGATATTTATTTTAATTCAATTTAATTAATTCTAAAATTTAAATTTTTGGTGATGAATAGATTCATATATTTGCAAAATCGATATTACGTTTATTTATTTCTAATTCAATTTAATTAATTCAAAATTTTAATTTTTTGGTAATAAATAGGTTTATATATTTGCCGGCTCCACATACCGCTGAATTTCTTTCTGAAGCATTTTTTAAATGTATGTTGGATTGGAATGTGGATAGAAGGATATCGGTTGTAACTTTAGATAATTGTTCCACCAATGATGCTATGGTTGATAGGTTGATGGGATTGATTCCAGCTGATTCTATGTTAATGGGTGGGAAATTTTTTCATATGAGGTGTGTGGCTCATATTTTAAACCTAATTGTGAAGGATGGGATGAAAGTGATTGAGGAGTGGATTAAAAAGATTAGGGATAGTGTGGCTTATTGGACGGGCACACCAAAGAGGGTAGAAACTTTTGAAATGGCTGCGCGGCAATTACAAGTTAAGTGTGAGAAAAAGTTGACACTTGATTGTGTAACTAGATGGAATTCTACATATGTTATGCTTGATGTTGCTGTGAAATATAAAATAGTATTTTCTAGACTGCAGCAGCGCGACAAACACTACACCTCTTTGCCAACAGATGAGGAATGGGAGATGGCTGAAAAGATGTTGGAATATTTGCTGCCGTTTTACTCTATGACAGAGTTATTTTCAGGTACATAATATCCCACATCTAATCTTTTTTTTCCAATGATATGTGAAATGAGGATTAATTTAGATGAATGGGATCTTTCTAGTGTGCCTGTGGTTAGAGAAATGGCTGGTCAAATGATTATGAAATTTGATAAATATTGGGCCCAAATTCATGGGATTTTGGTGATGGCAGTTATTCTTGATCCGAGGTTTAAGATGCAATTGGTTAATTATTATTTTCCACAACTTTATGGTGAGGGTGCTGCAAATGAGATTCAAAGGGTGCGCAATTTAAGTAATAATTTAGTTAAGTTTTATGAAAATAAGAGTGGGAATGTGAGTGATGCGGTTGTTGGTGAATCTTCTTCGGCCGATGTTCGTTTTAATTTTAATTTAGGAACTGGCCGTAAATTTTTTGATATAAAGAAGTTTGAGGCATTTGCAAGCCAAAATAGTGAGACCATTGTATCTAAGTCCGACCTTGAGAGGTATTTAGAAGAGCCTTTAATCAAATCCACTTCGGACTTTGATATTCTAAATTGGTGGAAAGTGAACCAAGGCAAATACCCTATTTTGGCTCAAATAGCCAAGGATATCTTAGCCATTCCCGTGACAACTGTTGCCTCTGAATCGGCATTTAGCACTGGAGGTAGAGTCTTGACTCCACATCGGAGTAGACTTCATCCTATGACATTGGAAGCGCTTATGTGCACTCAACATTGGCTATGGGCAAACTCCAAAGGTATGAATATAAATAATGTACAAAATAATTGGTTTAGTAATAATTTTATAAACTTGAATTATTTTCTCATTTTCTTTTTTTTTATAGGTAAAATTTCAGAAAGTGAAATTTTTAATGGAGAGGAATTTGTGGATGAAGATGAAAGTGGCCCGCAAGTGTTAGAGTAGTTCTTTTTTTTTAAAAAAAAATTTGGTTGTGGAATTGAATTATGAGTTTTTATTTGTATTATTGTATAAGATTTTTTTTTTATGTTGGGTTATGGAATTGATATGGTTAGAATTGTTGAAAAATTACATTGTGTGTTTTTAATTTAATTGTATTATGTATTTTTCATGTTGGATTTTGAAATTAATTTGTGTGTGAAATGATTTTGGAAATGATTGAAATAATTGTGGAATTGGTTGTGGAGTTGAGAATTGAATTGTGGCTACATATCAATTCATGTTTATTCGCTAACTGGAAGTTGTTAGTTGCATTAGCCAGCTCCTCAAAGTTGAACACTAGTAAATCATGTAGTCTAGCTGGGTTCACTTTTTCAGTAGAAAAATTTGCATATGCTTCTCCCAAATCAAGTCGTTGCACCTTGGAATTTTCCTTCATTGCTGATTTAAAATCACATAGCATGAGACGAATATATAAATTGGAAATGAGCAAATCAGCAAGCTCAACAACTAAGTAAGAATCATGGGCGTTGAAAATGCAAGTTGAATAAATTGGAAATGAGCAAATCAGCAAGCTCAACAACTAAGTAAGAATCATGGGCGTTGAAAATGCAAGTTGCTGAATATGGTAGGGTCGGGCTAAAGTTGGCCCGAATCGGGCCGGGCCCGACTCGGCCCGAACTATGAATATATCGGGCTTTTTTCGGGTCGGGCTTTAGTGCTGAGTTGATCGGGTCGGGTCGGGCTTGGCCAAGCCCGAGCCCGACCCGATGTTTTGCCATCCCTACTGTTGAGGTGTTTTTTTTCTAAAAGAAGTCTCTAGTATGTAGATCAATGTGGACCAACATTTCATTGACATTAATTCTGCTACGTTTAGAGTTAGTTGTTAGATGTTATGATAGCTAATTATAACTACCATCACTTCATCTTTGATGGAAAGATGATAATATAAAGAGACGATGAAATGGTTTTGGTCTCTAGTAGCTTGTAATAAAAAAGAAAACAAAAACTACATCATCATTACTGATTACTGAAACTACATAAGTATCAAAATCGGAAAGCAAATAGTTGTAAAGGACACATCAATGGCAAGAGGTTAGGTTCTAAAACCTGCGCATTTAATTTTCAGAGCATGTTATATATTATTCAGACGTATGCTTACAAAGAAGGCATTACTAAGAATTCATAATGGCCATCATGATTCATTAGTGCGGAAAGCTGTTTTAGCAATATCAGTATCATGTGCATGAGATTGGTGATAACCTGATCGAAGATCCAATTTTATGAAAAGAGTATCACCATGCAATTCATCCGAGAGCTCATCAATAGCCAGAATTGGAAACCAATCTTTTATAGTAATTTTGTATAAGAACTCTTAATCAAAGTACATACGCCACGAACCATCTTTTTTATTAACCAACAATGCAGGATATGAATAAAGGCTGATACTTAGCCTAATTAATCCAGCAGCTAGCATTTCTTGCACCATTTTTTTCAATCTCATTCTTCTGGAAATGTGGATATAACCTGTAAGGATGAACATTTACCGGTGAGCTGCCTGGAACTAATACATGTGGTGATCACGAGAACGATGAGGAGAAAGACTAGTTGGTTCCTTAAATATGCTAAAGAGCCATGACCTGCCGACTTAATCTATTTCCGGTCCCAATTATATTTGCATAGTAAGTTTAGATAAATCCCATGTGATAGCACCCAAAGGTTGTGGCCAGTGATCCTCCCAACACAGTATCACATCCACGAACAGGGAGAAGAAAAAAATTTGGCTAGAAAAGAAAGAGTTGAATATCAAGTGAAACATTCAAATGTTTACCATTACCATTGAAAATGCCGCCATCGGCCATGGTGACTCTGAATTGGTTGGTAGAAGCAACTTGACAACCATATTGCTTAGCCAGGGAGGGATTCAAGAAGCAGTAAGTTGACCCGGAATCCACTAAAATTAATGGATATCCAATAAGGCGTATTGTAAAACATGAAAAATATCCACTGAGCGAATTAATGGATATTTCTACCTGTGGCGACTTCTCATTCTCAGCCTCAGCACTCTATTCCTCGTATTCAGGTATATTAGCTTCCAAAAGCAAAAGTTGAGAATTTTTTGCAATTATGCCCACGCTTGAATTGCTCGTCAAAAAATTGAAGCAAGGGCCTTCAGCACACCGTTCAGCTTGTTCTTTCGTAGAAAGTCATCGAAATGATAGCAATCCTGGAGGAGCTGGTCCCAATAATGAAGGCGTGGAGCTATTAGCTTGTGATGTAGAAGCTGCTTGGGCAAGGACAACTAAGTACAGGCATCGAACAATTTAAATTTGGGCGAGAAGATATTTTCTTACCCATTATTGATGCGGACTCTCCTTGAATTTGGTTCACAGGCTTGACGAAGAGTATGGTCTCAACATTTGAACTCCAACACATACTTCATCACGAAGGCTGAAGAGAAAGCAAGAAATAAGAATTATCTCTGGTAACCCCTTGGTTCGATTGGCAAGCCATTAAACTGCACCTGATAACCTCTCACTATTCGGTTTCTTGAAATTTGGAAAGACCTCCCCCTGCATCAGGTTCTTCTAATTCACCAAACCAAGTGTACAAGGCTCTTGTGAATTGTGCCAATGACAATTCTCCCATTGTTTGCTCTATCCATTGGTAACATGGAATAGCATCTCCAATAAGATGGGCAGTAGCTAAAGTCATCATTTGTGCTTTTGTAATGCCCGTAACTCGTATAGTCGCAGGTACTGCTCCGCCCGAAAACCCCACCCAATTGGGTCTTCTCCAGTAAATAATGGAAAATCTATTCGTATGGTTCGACATTGCACCTGTACTCCAACAAAATCAGCCTGACATTGAATTTGCTTGGCAGGAAGTTGATCTAATGAAGCAGGTTCTGATTGATCCAAATGTCGGCATATCCTTCAGCCAGGAACGTGTGCTCTGATACCAAATGGTAATTACCTTCTGATATTCGAATAGAAACAATTTTGACGCAAAGAGTTAAAGAAAGTGCAGAACAGAGGAGAAGACAGAAGTTTTTGAGAAATTCTAAGTCGTTTATTCACGTTGCTCGTGGCCCTTTTGTTTGCCAATTACAGGATAAGTTGCCAAGTATCATCCTCTTCTCCATCTCAAGCATGTCTTAAGAAGATGTCATAACTTTTCTTGAACTTCTAAAATTTATAAATTTAAAACACACGAAGTTGTAGACATATATTATAGCAGCCTAGATTGCCTCAAATTCCTTCCAAAAACAAGAAAAAGGATTGCCATCAATTCAGTTTCCATTATTTTATTTTAGCTCATTGATATTATGGGCGAGTGTGCACCATCACTATTTTTATTGTTATTGGCTTAGAACTGTTTCTTCTTATCACTTTTTTTTCCTTAGGATTTATTGGGTTTCTTCATCTTCTTTTCTGCCGGTTATATCATTTCTCTGTAGCAAAAGGAAGAGAAAACTACCCCTGCTTCAAAGTTAGCATTCTAAACAATAAATCCTAAACTCCCTTAGAAAGTGTCAATACAAATAATTTTTAATTTTACCAGTTATTAATTAGTGTCCCTGAATATACATGAAACTGCGCTCTGAAAATAATTGAGATAGAAAGACGTGTCATTGTCAAGATCCTAACTTTCAAGAAAGGTGAATATCAAAACTAACAAAAGCTACGGGTTTAAGATTAAATGCAGCTGCGCATTTAAATAATGAAACATAATTAGTTTTGGTAACATTAACTAAAGCAACTTGTGCTATCAGGAACTTGTACATCACCAACAGCGAGGGAGAAAATAAGACATCACCTCCTACAAACACCCAAATTTCTACTTCTCCAACCCACGGCAAAAAGAAGACGTGACAAGTCCCCATCAATATCTTTGATCTCTCAGTGCCAGTTCAAATTAGCAACAGAGAGAGACAACATGAAACTTACGTCGGTTGTTCTGCATAATGTAAGGCCCTCAGTTCCCAAGTGCTCCATGCCTGTTACTACATGATACAAATAGAGATGCGTGAGCCCTGACGTGCAATAAGCAACGTATTCAAAGCTTTAGAAAGCTGCAAATGAAGCTCAAGAAAAATCTTTCACGCACCTCTCTCATTCCAGCAACTTAAGTTACAATAGTTAAACAATTTCTTATTTACATAATTCCAGTAAAAGCAGCAATTATATGATGTTTGCTTGCTGGTTTTCCGTTACAAAAGCACATGCCTATTTATAATTTCTACTACAAATCATTATGCTGCTTGCCTGCTTCCGGAGACATTACTGAAAAGCAGGTATGAAGTAAAATCTCAGTTCACCCACACTCAGTGACATTGGCTTCAGAAACGGTTCAACAGTCCCTCATAAAGAAAGCATTCTCTCAACACTACTGCAGTACTTCCACTATAACTCACTTTCCATATCCTAGTAAGTTTTGATGACTGCCCAGGAGAACCACCACCAACTAATATCAAAATAATATAATTAGCGTAGTTTCACTCAAACCGGATAATGTACAAGAATTCCAAAAAATACTTGAATCAAAATCGTAATATGTTTTTCCTTCCAAATTGCTAGCTCAAAAAATTAACAATGTGGAATCATCCTCATCGAACACAAACAAGATAACGTTCAAGAATTTCATAGACCAACCAACCCCCAAAACTACCTAAATTCTTCTTCAATTCTCATCAAATCTAAACAAGCTCATATCTGAAATAAGAGAAATTCTCAAGTTAACATTCTTCACAAATTGTAAAACAAGAAAATTTTCTGATATATATATATACACCCATCTGCATAAATCAATTGTACCAGATTCAAGCCAGCAACAAAAATCAAAGTTGCCGTTGCCAGTCTAAGTCAATCAATTTGAATTACTCAACCTATTATTCATCATTCTCTTCTCTATAAGATAAACTTGCAAGTTGCAGCTCAAGGTAATGCAATCAGGTTCAAACGAAAGGAATGCAGGTGATGGCTAAAACGAATAACTAAAATAGCAAAATCCCTCAGACATAACACATTATACTGGAACCTTCTCAACAATACCGACAGTATTGATAATAACAAATTATACTGGAAACGTGGACCACATGCAACTCACTTTAGAGTTTTAATTTGTTCAGAAGGAAGAATGAGTTACAAATTTTCAATATACTAGACCAGAGTACCTGATCAGCAACTCACTAAAATAGCAAAATTGCTACAGATAGCACATTTTACTAGAAAAGTACATCATGTGCAAAACTTTAGTTGTTCACATTTCACAAGGCTAAATAAGCTACAATTTGCTAATATGCCACCTGAGAATTCCAATCCAAAAATAACTTTGAACCATCATCCGATCAACCATCATCTTCAGAGCTTCCCTCTTCACTGCTATAATCACTACTGTCATCATCTTGATCCAGAATATCCAACTCAACATGCCGAACTTGTATGGGCTCAGGTGGTTTATGTAATCCCTGAGGAGGCACAGGCCGCAACTGTTGTTCCTCAATTCTAGGCATAGGAAGAGCATCCAATGGGGGCAATGGTACCGCATCCCCAGGCTTCCATCCAGGTGGGGGCACAAGTGGGAAATCTTTCGGTAACTCCACAGGCATCCCTGGTTTCCAACCGGATGGAACTGTAATATTCGGAGGAAGCAAACCAGCCAAATCCTTAAGCGGATTGGCATCCACTGGCTGTAAAGGTGGTGGCTCAATGATAGCCTCAATTGTCTTCTCTTTGGTTTCAACAACTTTCGGCAAACCAACATCAAGATCAGCAAAAGTATACAACTGGGAAGCCCGCATTTGCTCTTCTTGCGGAGCAGGTGGAAGTGCCCCACGAAGGGGACCCTGCCCAGCACCAAACTCTGGTGGTGCAAAAGTCGTGTAACTAATTCTATGAGCATAGGATAAAATATCTGATAAATTCAATCGAGACTCAACTGTCGTAGAACAAGAACCACTATCATCATCATTGCCATCACCACCCTCTGATTTCACCCTTTTGGGGCGTCTGTAATCCGAATAATCATCAACAAGAATATCAAGAACCCGCTCTGCCTCCTTAATCTTATTAGCAAAAGCAAGAATGGCAGAATCCTTGGCCTTAATTTCACGTGCAATTTTCTGCTTAGCATCTTGAAGATCAAGAATTTCTTGAAGCTCAGCAACGGCTTCGAAAAGCTGCGTCTGAAGGGAAGTAAAACAAGCTATAATTTCCTTAATGGTAGACGGGGACGAGTCAATTGGAGGCGGAGGCTGTGACTGAGCCTGGGAGGAGAGAAACGTCGGGAGCGAGCCGCGGAAAGCGGAGATCCAAAGGGAACGATTTGGGGAGACTTCGAAGAGTTTAGAGGCTAATGAAGCCATTTGAAGTAGAAGGGCTTGGGCTCTGGGGAGAGGTGGGAGAAGAGAGAGGAGGGTGGAGGAGGTGCAGGCGGTTGTACCTGTGGTGATCGGGGCGGTTGGCGGAGTAGCGGAGCGGAGGTGGTGGTGAGTGGCGGAGGTGGGGAATTTGGTCGGGCTAGGGTTAGGGTTAGGGTTTTGAAGAGAGGGCGAATTAGGGTTTGCTAAACCTAACCTAGCTGGTGACTGCACTATTTGGTGCTGCAGCATTTTCTTTGTTTTGATTAGAAGAAATAATGGGGATTCGCAATTGAAAATTGAAATTAAATAAACTGGTAATTTATTGAAATCTTAAGAACTAATTATGATCAAACGTAACTGGGAATTGAAGAAAACGACGCTGAATTGAGATTGTAAGAGTTACTCACCTGAACCTCATCGATGGACCGGAACTTATAAGAACTAAGGAGGATGAAATTCTGTTCCATGGATATGGGATTTTGATAGGTTCAGTTTCTTGAAACGCCATGTCGTGTCAGGCTGTCAGTGAGTGTTATGACACACATCGTATTGTCGGTTACTTTACAAGAAATACGCCGACAGGTCGTCTTCCCATAAAGCCTAGACCAGAGTCCAGAAATTTTTGTACACTTTTTTTTGGCCTCACATATAAGAAATTTATACTTGATTATTACTTTTTGGCCTCGCATACGAATTCTTTTGACATTCAATAATTAGAGATCAAACGACACATCCTTTTAAAATCCATTATGTATGCTTTGTAGATTTCGTCCCATTGATTAACATCATAAACCTATATTTGTGTATGCAATCCCAAATCCCGTTCTAAAAGTTGAGTATCAATTGGATTTGTCTCAATTCTTAGAGATTTTAAAGGTAAATTTCCTGGATTTGGTGAATTGGTAAGTGAGACTAGCGAATTTTTAGAATTTGGAAAATTGGTATTGACTTCTAAATTCTCTAGTGTTTTTTTTCTTTTGAAATACTGATTAAATTTTAATGGTTTTCTCATTTTTCATGCAGTGAGATCGTTGGAAATTTGGGGGTGTCAGTTCTATCACTTGCAATTTTGGAGGATGTCCTATTTGCGTCCTTCACTAGGCTGATGTTTTTAGCTTGGCTGATTTTTTTTCTTTTTTTTAATAATTTTAATGTTATCGTTAGTGACTTAAGCTGCATTTGAGAGTGAAGCGTTGTAGCTGTTATAGAGTAAAAGCTACAATCATGGAGTATAAACTGATGGTGTTTGGTAAATGTACTATAACTTTTAAGGTAGATGATGTTTGGTAAATTTTAATAGATGAGGAGTGGATGAATATTTGTAATAATTAATTTTAAATAACATTATTTTTAATTATTAACAAATCAAATTATTTTTCATACTTCGAATTATTATATTGATAGACAATTACAATTTATTACTTTTAGAACTTAAATTAATATTTCATAAATTAAATTTATTTTTTGCACAAGTTATAATAAATAATTTTTAAAACAAATTAATTTAAAAATGAAAATAAATAAATTCTAATTTTAAATATTGATTGAAGAAATAAATTATACCAAATATGTCTAATAAACATCATACAACATAACATAATAAAATTAAAATAAAATTAGTTACAAAATTCGTATATATAATTCTATTGTCATGCCTCCATTAAACTCGCAGCAATGCCATCTCTTAATATTATTATATCTTGAGCTGTATTATCAATTGTATCATAACGTTTTTCATGAGATGCAATATTGTTTAGAGTGTTGATTGAAGAAAGAAACTCTTGTACAAACTTATCTTATACAAACTGATGTGACATGATAAAATTGGTTGAATTAAATATTTCTTTGTCCACATGATTTATTTTTATTATTTTGTATTTCCATTCAACTAATGAATTAATGCCACATTAGTTTGTACAAGATAAGTTTGTACAAGAGTTTGTGGCTCTATCAGCACTCTATTGCTTATATGTTTGCTAATATTATGAATTGGCTCATCCATTGTATCATCAAAATGATCATGATTTTGTGAATATCTTCTAATGCAATTATGTAAGGCCATGGTAGCAATAACTATCTTCACCTGCTTATTGAATGGGCAGCTTGGCATATTTCGTAAAATCTTCCATGTGTTCTTCCAAACCCCAAAAGTACGCTCAATAACACTTCTTAAGGAACGCTTGTAGTTGAATGATTCTTTATGACCCATTGGTTGGCTACCTCTGTGAAATTCAAGAAGATGATATCTTTCACCCTTATATGGTCCTAAGTAACCACATAACTCTAGATATCATGCATCTACTAAATAATATTTTCCTTCAAAAAAAGAAAAATATAAAAATACATAACACAATCAAATTAATTGAATAAGTATAAAAAAAAACTTAGAAACATAAACCTGGAGAATGGTTTGGAAAATTGAGTGCAGGATTCGTAATAGTTGTTTGAAATACCCTTGCATCATGGGCACTACCTTCCCAACCAACCACTGTAAATATGAATTGCATATCAAAGTTACATATAGCCATTACATTATGACTTGGTGTCCTTTTTCTACTAATAAATGGAATTTGATCCTCTATAGATATTGAGACAAGTATATGAACATCATTTATAGCACCAATACAATCCTAAAAGTATCACAAGCATATATATGTTAATCATTTTATGAAGTGATTAGGTTTGTAAAAGAAAATTAATAAATTAAATTAGTTTTGTCAATTACCTTAAAGTAAGGCATATATCTTGAATATTCAGATATCTCTTTGGGAGTGGTAGCAAAATTAAGATCCAACGATTTTATCAAATCTATAGACATATGACACACATTATCTAATATTTTGTCAAAATATCTGCTCACAGTCTCACCAAAATGTTGGAACCAGTCCATTGTTAACTGATTCCTTACACTTTGTCCTAGTGTATACAAAAAAATTGCTAATATCTCAGCGGCACACGTCCTTCTTGAACTCTTTAACCCATAATTATCTTCTAAGTTAGTGTATAATTTTAAAGATACATCACTATTCACTCAAAACATGTTAAAGCACCTACTAACATTTCTATCAAATATTTCTATTAAATAAATCCCTTATCACTTTGTTCATAAACAACTGACTAGCAAATAACCATAATTTGCTCCCAGCCTGAATGTTCAGTAAAGAAACAACCACTTTCAATGCTTTATAAATTTGTTTCCCACTTGTACCATTTTAAGAGTTTGAAGTTGTTGTGCTCATTTTCTCTACCCCATCAATAAGATGATCAAGTTGTTTTGACAGTTTTGCAACACCTCTTTTTTTGTTCCCTTTTACGCCACTCTTTTACATTTGCTTCCTTTACTATCATCAGACACAATATACTCATCAGAGTCAGCAGTGCTCTCAACATGAAGAGATTCAAATGTGTCATTACTCTCTAAAGGAAAACTAGATGAGGGAACC
This sequence comes from Citrus australasica, assembly GCA_029618585.1. NCBI lineage: Eukaryota > Viridiplantae > Streptophyta > Magnoliopsida > Sapindales > Rutaceae > Citrus > Citrus australasica. The sequence goes on from JARCIV010000006.1 coordinate 13,230,813, forward strand.
CAAACATACTCACTTGTAGCCATTGTGTTCATGAACATTAAATTTAGTTTTTTTCTCAAACTCTGGATCAATATCATTTTTCTGAAATCTACTGAATTGTGAATTTTCCTTTATTTTCTTTTCCCACCATTCCTCACTTGCATTAACTACCCTTAACCTATGATTCCACCCTAAACCAATTTCCTTGCCAATCAAATTCTTCCATAATTTCCAATCAGTTTTAAGATAATCCCATTTATTTTTCATTTGAGTTCTGTTGTAATATAATCCAGTTTCTTTAATGAACTCCTTAATCAAATTTTCATATCATTGGGAAGTCAAACGAGTCCCAAAACAATGTCCAGCATCCACATTTTTAATGCATAAGTCACAAAATACATCTAAAGTCTAGGGGTTCTAGGTAGCCTTACTAGTTAAGCTACTAGATATAATTTCATACACTTAAACCTAAAAAAAATAATATTTCTTTGTCAAACAACAATACAAAAAAATAAGAATATAGAAGTTGGGAAAATTGCTACATCTTGTTGTGGATGGCGGAAGGAAAACCAATTCGATATTACAAAAAAGTAGAGAGTTAAAACTAGACTCTGATCAATGTCAACAAACTATATACATACACTATTATTGACCCTTATTTGTGTCTTGAGAGACCACTTATGTATTTATCTTCAGCAAAAATTTAACAATCACAAGAATAGAAAACTTCGTCCATCAGCATTACCAAGTTACTTTACATGAAATACTTTTCCAACAAACAATAACAATCATAACCCATGAGTGGAAACAATTATAGGCAATTCAATAAAGCAACTAAAGACAAACCAAAACAAAGAAACAAAGAAATTAAAAAAAATCATCATAAACAAGAAAAATCAACTAGAAGCTTGTTATTAACAAACAATAATGATCTAAACAAATTTTAATCAAACACTGAGTTTTGCCATGATACAAAGAACTGTAAACTCAAATCAAAGATATGGGCCGATAACAAGATCAAGATAGTAAATTTACAAAGGATCTAATCAAAATTACAAAAATTGAGGCAAATGAACACAACCCAGATAATATATATCATAAACTTAAAACTTTAAGAAAACAACCGATACTACTCATAAATGTATACTATATATCACAAATTCCACACTTAAATATAAACAAAATTGAAACTTGTTACAATATAGGGTGTGACCTTTGCTTAAATAAGTTTGAGAATGATTTTTATTAGGGGAATTTCATCAAATAGGGGTTGTGCATGTCTACGAAAAACAACTACAAAAATAAAAAGATACAATAAAAATAATGATTAAAAGCAAATAAATCGCGCATGACCCAACACCTATCAATTTATTCTAATCAAAAACCCCATCACATTATGAACAAAAAGGAAGAAAATGAAAAATTGCATTTAATAGAGTAAAAGAGAACTAAAAAATGATCAACATGTACAATAAAACGCACCCCTAACAATGGCGTATGAGAGTGGTTGCTGTCAAAATCGCGTTAATTAGAACTGCCACAGTCAGAATCTTGTTGATGAGAATGGGCATTTAGGGTTGTTTTATGAAAAAAAATCGATTTGAAATTAAGTTTAAAAATGAAAATGATAAAATTGAAATTGAATAATATATAAGGCTAATTTAGTAATTTAATATACAGTTAAGAAAAGAATTCTCTTGAGCTGCCAAAGCCCAGCTACCACATCACACTCTCAAACGCCCCCTTAGAGTGCTTTAGTGGGCTTCACTCATTTGTTTTTTATTATTTTGTTGCTATTATTAGTGGACTTAACAGTAAAATTCTTTATTATCTAATATATAAACTTCATACATTGGTTGTACGGGGACCAATATAGTCCTTTTACAATAATTTTTCATATTTTATTTAGAAACCCTTAAATTTTTAAAAATTCTGTAAGGACCATGCACCCTCTTATCTTATATAGCCTCTACCCCGACTATTTTTCTCCCCATTAGTTAGTAGATGTTAGCCAATTTACTTATTTATTGTAATCAATAGAATGTTATACATTGCTACAAATAGTAGCACAACAATTTATTGTAATAGATAGAATGTATATATATTGCTACATATAATAGCACAACATAGAACTAAATTACCAAACCAATCCCACATTAGCATTCAAGTCATCCAAAAAGAACACAGTGATAGCAATGCAACTGTATATATTTTATGTTTCTGTCGTCATTTTGTATTCTAAAGAGTGGTGTTATTAGTACCCCTAAATTAATCTTATAAAACCCCTCACATATGCAATTACTATAAGGGATAAAATTATCTAACCAAACCCTTTTCGTTCTGTATTCCACTTCCTTTCTCTCTTTCGCTCTCTATTACAATCTAGTTTATTTCTATTTGAATTGGGGAAGAATAAGTTAGTTTATTGTATTTGAATTAGTATAAGTCAACTCAACGATGGTTAGTAAAGTAGCTACGTTTTTAGCAACTCTGTTATTTTTTCTACTTATTTATTCCTAGTTTTACCCATGGTAGTTGTAATGCACTTGTATATAAGCACCCGTTGTCATGAATAAAGATCGAACAAATTTATTCACTCAGTATTGAGTAGTGGGAGGCGCTAAACCCTCTAAGAGTTAGCAAATTGTGCTTGTATCTTTAATTTTCCTTAAGCAAACAATTGTGTGTGTAACATTCAGAGCTCAAGCATGGAGCTATCAGAGAGGGTTGAGAAATTAAAAAACAAAAAAACAAAATAGAGGAGATTGTTGCTGACCACAAACATCTTTATGCTATATCACAAAGAGACTAGAGAAGATAAGTCAACAAGTTTCTGGCAAAAACACTTATCAAATGGTAGAGAATTCAGCTCAAACTCAAAGAAAGGTAGAAGGAGATCCCAATATTCATCACTAATCAAGGCCACAAGTTTATTGAGCGTTATCATTCTAAAGACTATTAAGCTTGATTTTCCTCGCTATGATGGAAAAGGTGACTCCACCACTTGGCTGTGTAGAGTTGAAAGTATTTTTCCCTCCACGACATAGAATCAGACAAGGTGACGCTGGCTTCATTCTATCTGGAGGGCGAAGCTCAGCCAGGATTTCAAATGCTGAAGCAAGAAATGTTTTATAACAATTGGGAGGATTTCAAGAATAAGATATTTTCTCGATTTGACCCTAACCAATTCAAACATTTTGGTGAATTAATTAAGCTATGGAAAATCGGTACAGTGGTGGAATATCAGGCCAATTTGATAAATTGTTAGCAAAAGTTGGGCATTTATCATAAAACTGGAAGGAAAGTTGTTTTTTAACTCGACTTCGAGATAGTTTTTGAATTAATGTGCAAGCTAATAGGACAACATCCTTAACCATGACCATTGGTTTAGCTAGATTGTTTGAGGCTTGTAATTAAGATCAAAAGAAACCTACTACCCAGTTCTAACGACTAATAAATCAAGAAAAATTTCAGACTGGTGATCAAATGGCTTCGACAATAGTCAAAAGGATGACATCTGAGGAATTAGCTGAAAGAAGATAAAAGGGATTATGCTTTCATTATAATGACAAATTTAGGCTAGGATATTTTTACGGAAAACTGTTTATGATTGAAGTTTATTGAGAGGAATCAGATGGAGACGAGGTGATAGAAGTTAAAGAAAGAACTAACAAACCTGAAATTTCATTCCATGTCATGGATGGTTTTCAATCACCACAATAATGAGGATGTGGGAGGGCTAAAAGAGCATTTTATGATAGCTATGGTTGATTCCAATAGCACACACAACTTCATTAGTTCGAAAATGGCTCAACGTGCAAATCTCTAACCAACTACCTATGGCAAAATAAATATAATTGTAGCTTCATGTGAAAGACTAGTAAGCCCAGGGAAGTGTTCGCTATTTTCTGGTGGAAGTTTTTTATTTTGCCTTTTCAAGGATATGACATTGTTCTTGGTACTCAGTGGCTGAGATCCTTAAGGCATATCCAATAGGACCTTGAAAAACTACGAGTGAAGTTTGCTTGGAGACCAAAAGAAGTAGTTTTACGTGGCTTACTGGCTTATCATAGAGCGTTAGTGATATTATTCCTGTAATTTTAAAAAAGGGTTGTCATCCATATTAAGCAAGGGAAAGATGTGAAGGATGAAAAAGTCTTTACTTTAACATAAGTTCAACAACTTTTACAAGGGTACCAAGAAATTTGAATGAACCTATTGGCCTCCCTCCTCGACGAATCAATGATCATCAAGTTTCATTTTTATCAAGACGAGGACCAATTGCAGTAAGTCCATACAGGTATCCTTATTTTTAAAAGAAAGAAATCGAGAAAACTTGTCAAAGATTTATTGGTTGCTCATACTATTCACGCCAATACCAGTCCGTATTCCTCTTCTGTCTCATTAGTTAAAAAGCATAATGGTTCATAGACGATGTGCATCGACTGCCGAGCATTGAATCAAATTACAATTAAAGACAAATTCCCAATTTCCGTGATCGATGAACTCTTAGATGAATTAGCCGAAGCTTAATTTTTTTACAAAAATAGGTTTATGCTCAGGCAACCATCAAGTCAGAATGCTCCTAGAAGATGTCAAGAAAACTGCATATTGAGCACGCCATTATGAATTTTTGGTAATGTTGTTTGGGCTTACTAATTCTTTATCCACATTCCAAGCACTTATAAATGAGGTATTCAAATAATTATTACGAAAATTTGTACTTTTTTTTTAACGATATACTCATTTATATTAAGGATTGGGATACGCATATGGAGCATTTGAGAATTGTTTTTAGCATCCCAAAAGCTAACGAGTTAAGAGTGAAGCTTGAAAATGCTGATTTGGGAATAAAGAAGTATTGTATTTTGGACATATTATTTTAAAGCATGGAGTTGTTATTGACCCCAGCAAAATTAAAGCAATGATGTCGTGGCCGCAGCCAAGTACTTGTAAAGCCTTACATGAGTTTCTTGGACTCACATGTTACTACTATAAATTCATTCACTATGGGAAAATTACTGCTCTTCTAACCAATATGTTGAAGAAAGTGCCTTTTGAATAGAGTTTGGCTTAGAGGAGGCTTTTCAAAAGCTCAAGGTAGCCATGACACAAGCCCTGGCGTTACTTTTCCTGACTTTTCAAAAACATTTATAGTTGAATGTGATACTTCTAGGGTTAGATTGGTGCAATTTCATTACAAAAGAGACTTATAGCATATTTCAACCAAAGCACTTTGAGGGAAACATCTTGTTCTTTCTACATATAAGGACATACTTGCATTAGCTTTAAGACAGAAATAAAGGTCATACTAACTAGGTAACTAATTCATTGTCAGGACTAATTAATCATCAGAGTCTTAAACATCTGCGGTCCCAAAATTCCACCACTATAGCTCAATAAAAAAGGTTTTACGAATTCATAGGATATGATATTAAAGTGGAGTACAAGAAAGGTAGAGAGAATGTTGTGGCTAACGCTCTATCCTAAAGTCATGGGCAACCATAAGGTGCTATATTTGTTATTTACTAGTTGTGACCACAATGGCTTAAAGTGATTAAGGAAGAGGTTGTTGTCAAACCAATATTACAAGCCTTGCAAAAAAAATCCAGCAAGGGGAAGCATTGGGGCCGTGAAAGCTAAATAATGGAACTATATTTTTTAAAGATCGTATTTATCTATTGGAAGACTCTGAACATGTGATAACCATTATCAAAGAATTTCATAGAAGCACCTAGGCAAGCCATTTGAAATCTTTATAACGCATCAAGGCAAATTTTTATTAGAAGAACATGAGGGAGCAGATTAAAGCATTTATGCATAGCTTAGACATTTGCCAATGCCACAAAACAGAGCAATCGGCTTCTGCTGGGTTATTGCATCCCCTGCCAATTTCGCAATAAGTTTGGGAAGATATTTCCATGAACTTCACTGAAAAGGTTGCCACCATCCAACAGTAAGACAACAGTCTTTGTAGTTATTGACATGTTATCTAAATATGCTCACTTTATTCCTCTAACTCATCCTTATACTGTAATGGGAGAAGCCAAATTGTTCTTTCAAAATGTTTTTCAGCTTTATGGTCTTCTGAGGTCAATTGTATGTGATAGGGATACAACATTCACTACTGCCTTTTGAAGGGAGTGTTTCGGTTAAATGGGACTTCTTTAAGTTTTAGCTCCAATTATCATCCTCGAACTAATAAGCAAAGTGACATTGTGAATAGAACTTTAAAAATGTACTCAAGATGCTTCAAAACCCAAAGATTGGATGTGTTGGCTCCTGTAGTCTAAATATTGTTACAATACCAGTTGGCATTCAACAATAAAAAGGACTCCTTTTAACATTGTTTATGGTAGGAGCGTTCCTAGATTGCTAAGTTACATTCCTGTTACAATTCGAGAGGAGGCTGTGGAAAAAGAATTACTACGGAGAGATAAAGTTCTTAAGATAGTACATGAATGTATACAACGTGCTCAGGTTCAAAATATAAGGTAAAGAATTTAATGTGGGGGATTAGGTGTACTTCGATCCTATTTATGATTGAGGTGCTATAACTTTTAAACTGCCGTTATTATAAAAAAATTATAACTATGAAATAAAAGTTAATAATATGTAATAAATATAAATTTTAAATAATAATTTTGATAAAACTATTAAAGATATAATAGAATTTTCATCGTACAAGTGAAAAATTATGTCAATATAGCTTCCAAGCTATAGTAGCTAATATTTACCAAATATTTTAATGTTATACCTTTTAAGCTACAGATGACCAACATCAATCTCAAATGCACCCTTAAACTTGTAACCTTACTGACATATGCCATTTATTAGAAGAAAAAAATTTAAGCTTTCAACTCAATTTTATGGCCCATATTAGATCCTGGAAAGGATTGGAAAGGTAGCATATTAGCTTAAGCTTCCAACTTCATCCAAGTTACATCCAATATTTCGTGTTTCTATGCTTAAAAGTAAGGATTGGATTGGTCAAGAGTGTGAGGTACTTGAAGATCTTCTTGACTTAAATCAAGAAGAAGAGTTAATCACAACTCCACAAGCGTTATTGGGCCAACGAATTCGAAAGGGGAAAAAAGAAGTTTTAGTTCATTGGAAAGGTTTGTCACCAACAGAGGCTACGTGGGAAGTCCGTGAATTGATTCAGGAGCGTTATCCAAACTTCATTCTTGAGGACAAGGATGTTTCTTAAGGGGGTGTGAGCTGTTCCAATCTAGTTCATTTCTATTGAATTAGTCAAGAATAAGTCAGTTTATTTTATTTGAATTAGTCAAGTCAAAGATGGTTAGTAAAGTAGCCTTATTGTTAGCTATTTGCTGATTTTTCTACTTATTTGATCCTAGTTTTGCTCATGATAATTGTAATGCAATTGTATATAAACACCCTTTGTCATTCTACTCTTTTATTTGTATTCTTAAGGTCAACAGATTAATACAATGATTATTGAATTTGGATCTAACAATAATTTTTTTAAAAAAGAAAATTACTCTATAAGATTATGCAAAAGTGCAGCTGTGCAAGCAATGTCTTGCAAACATCCAGAAAAATTGAGTCTTGTGAAAAAATTGTTTGGATAAATCAGTAGTTATGAATTCATTTTGGTCTTCGTTAAAAAAAAAAAAATTAACCCAAAGGATAGCAAATAAGGTTAAGAGCCAAATATTGTACCCTGGAGACTAGTTTTAATCACTAAATTTTTTTCTTTTTAGTTTTAATCCCTGATTTAAAATTATTGGATTGAAATAAATTATTAGTATTTAAATATTTTATCACTAAGAAAACTAAGAACAACATGAAACAAGGTGGTTGAAGACTCCATGACAAAAATCAAGAAAATTATGCTTCATAAAAATTTGGAGAGAGAAATTTTAGAAATTAAAAAGAGTATTAATAGTTATTTTAAGTGGATATTAGGTTGCAAATAAATGGGACAAAACCTCACCAAAACAATGAATTTATTTTTTGGGGATTAGGGTATCTTACTTAACTGTGGTGTAGAGGCTATTTTGGGTTTCAAAGGAGGTGAAAAAGAGTGGAGGAGGGCTGAAAATGGTGAGAGGTCAGATCTGAAACGTGAGAGCCTTGAAATGGTGCTTTTAAACCTATAAAACAAGGAAATGAGGTTAGAGGTGGAGCCGGCGGTGGCCGGCGACCACACTTCGACGCTCAAATTAGCTACTTAAACTTTTTCTAGGTGATGAGAGCTTAAAAACGGTGGATGTAGGTTGAAGAAGACCTCAACCCCGATGTATTTGTGATGAGTATTAGAGAAGATGAGTGTGAAAGAGTACAAGAGTAATAAAACATTTTTTTGGCATTTATATAGTATAACCTGGATACCTTACCACGTGGCACATTTTTATTAGAGATTTTATTGTCCTTTCTGAAATTATCACGTCCTTTTATCACTATGGTGGTTTTTGAACCATTAGGAGCATGTTTCGAGGGCAAGGAGGCAGTTTTTGGGGGATTTTGTTATTTTGTGTAGGTGGCGCACGCTGCAAGTGGTCCAAGGTTCCTTTGCAAAGGCTATCTGTACAGTGGTAGGCGTGATAGATAAAGACCCATGTCCTTTGTGCGATGCTTTTGGTTTTTTGCAGATATTTCAGTCAGCTGTTTCCTCTTTTCTGACAAAATATTCTTGATTTAATTTCATCAAATCAAATATTTTATTGAGACAGCACGTGTGATGGTCATTTTTTGATATTTTCTTCAATTCACTGACTGTGTCATGGCGTACCCCGCGTATCAGTTTATCTGGAGAGTATACCCTGTACAGGCTGGGTACCCTATGAGGTTTACTTTTAGTCACCAAAATCTTCTCGTCGACACGTGACACTTCATTTTCAATATTCTATTTATTCGCCAAACAATAGCAATAATATATTTGTTAGTATTATGTAATTAGGTTTACTTAAAGGTGATTTTTAAGAGGATTTTAAAGGGTGTCAGTAGTCTAACTCTATTTTAAAACCCAAATCATATCGTCCTAACTTATATCAACCCCTAAGTAACTTATATTAACCAAATACCTAAAGGATATTGAAAAATTACTTATAGATTGATGTAAGTTACATATGTTGCAATTTAGTTGCTAACTCAAACTTTTACTCAGGTGCCAAGATTTCTTTCATAAACTTTTCAAACGAGTAAAAGTTTATCCAATAAGTCCAAGGTTTATGCTACTAATGACTCAAGCTCTCCTCGTGGTAGCATATGATTCAAGTTGCAAGGCTAAGGATAAATCAACATATGGTGCATTCACCTTCGAGATTAGGGAATCAACACTATTGATAACGTTTACTTTGCAAAATAGAGTTGAGAATGAGAATAAAAAACGAAATCATAAGGCCTACCCCAATTTGGGAATGTTTACCTCGCAAAATAGAGTCGAGAATCAGAATCGAAATCGGCATCATGGGACTCACCCCAATTTAGAAATAAGGAATAGGAGATTGATTCCTAAAGGAGTGGTTAGAATGAGCCTCTCATTCCCAAAAGAGTAATGATACAGTCACAAACTCTTGTCAAATTTATTTTGTACAAACTGACGTGGCATTAATTCATTGGTTGAATGAAAATATAAATTAATAATAACAAATCATGTGGGCAAAGTGATATTTAATTCAACCAATCTTATCATGTCACATCAGTTTGTACAAAATAAGTTTGTACAAGAGTTTGTGGCTGTATCATTACTCTTCCCAAAAATTATAATTTGGCCCTCCACAAAATAAAAAATAACCATTTTGTCCTCAATTATAATTAATTAATACATTATTATTAAATAATTAATATATTATTAACAATAATTAATAATAATAACAATTTTTAAACAAATAATCACAATAATTAATGTATTATTATTATTAATTGATATATTAATCTATTATCAGCAATTAATTAATTGAAATTTTTTACAATTAATTAATTAATTTATTATTATTATTAATTTTCGAATAAATAATCACATTGATTAACATATTATCATAGTTAATTAATTAATATTCTATTAATATAATTATTATAATTAATTAATATAATAATAATTATTTCTCACTCCTATCCATTCATTTCAATTTAGTAAATGCACCATTATATGATTTTATACTCTATTGCTCATATAGCACATGTAGTCTCTCACTCAAATAAGCAAGATGATTATAGCCAGAACATGGACAACGCATGTTTACTCCAGAACAATTGTTATTAGCCATAGAGCCACCAGAATGACATTCAACAAATCAATTTAACAAACATTTGCAATTCCCCAATTATTTCCAATTAGACAATGAATGAATGTTTACTAATTGCTACTGCAGAATAGAAGAATATAAGTTTAAAGCTTCTGAGATTCAGACAAGAAGAAACGTATAATAATACAGCATAAGCTAATGCATCAAACATCAAAAGATGAGAGCATCAATCCATTCAAGTATAATTGAAATTTATCCATAAGATAGTACCATTAAGACAATGAATCCGTCTCCTAAAACATATAACTCCAATTCTAACATTGAAGAAAATACTTCCACCTAGCCTATAGAGACAAAAAATGCAGGAAGGAGAAACAAAAGTCTACACATTTCCCAAATCCACTCATCTTCCTCCCACACATTCTCATCCATGACTCAAAAGAGCTAAAGAGACTACGATTCAACAACAAATCCAGAAAAGATAAACAAAATATTGTCTTGAAAACAAAATTTAAAAACCAACAATCAGATTACTGTGAGACACCCAACCATTTTGAGAAGTTCTCAAACTCAGTATAATCACTGTCTGAGATCATCGTCTGGTACCATGCCTTGCCTGCAGCCTTGATCGCAGCGGCCTCCTCCTGACAGGATTGAAGATGGAAAGGTAAACATTAGATTCATTAATCAAAACAAACGAATAAATTTGACGTAGAAGTAATAAATCAGCTACTCAATGCTTTTAAGAGAGTACTACTTTCTAACATAAGCAATGTACCCAGCATTGTCCCCTTACAATCCATGCAAGGTACCTGATATATTAACTGCATCTAATAATCTCTATTTTATCAAAATAGTTTTGTGCTTAAAATACTGCTCCATATTTCTAATTATTTTTTGCATCATAAAGGTATCTCAAAATCAAATTTGACACCAATACGCACAAATTATGATAGACAAATTAAGTAATAAATTGGACAAATTATATTACATGTTTTAAAAGATCTTAATTGTAATTGTATATGGTTAAAGTTAAACCCTAACCCCATAACAAATATATAAAACCTAAACAAAACAACGTAATGAAGAGTTGAAGGCGGCACACAAGCAACCAGTACTCGCATATATGCGAGCAATATTAAATGGTTACAGCCCTGCTGCAGCAGTTACACCTTTTACATCAAAGAAGACGATCACTCTCTCTGAGTACAGCTGTTGCTAATCCGCAGTATTCTTATAAGCCATAAATCAATATTCAATATACTTTTATCATAGAATAACTTCAAGACAAATACAACATGAAACAGTTCATCTTCACAAACACAACCAAAAAAAGGAAAAAAAGAGTATCTTACAACTGGAAAACAAATCTTCAAAGGCAGCAACAATTAATCACATGTATATTTAAATAAACAATATTAATTAGTTAAAAGAATAAGACATTGTACCTTAGTGATGGGCTTCCTTTTCTTGTCGAGCTTCTCCTTCTTAGCTTTAACCCGTTGTGCCTCAGCCAAAAGAGACATCCTCCGAGCAGTCTTAGCATATGGGTTCAACCGCAACAGAGTATTCAAGTTCTTGAGAGGATTTTTCTTCATCGGAGCCCTCTTAACCTCCGTCTTAATCGGCCTTACAACAGACTGCACCTCATCCGAGTTAATAATCCTAGCCAAATCAGCGTTGACCATCTTAGCACGAGGCAGCACATAACCCTTCTTCTTCTCGGAACCCTTATCAAACTTACCATAAATCTCATCAAGCTTCTCAAAAGCCGATTTAGTCCAAACAATAAACCGCCCAAGATGGCCACCTGGCGCCAGCTTCAACAAGTTCAATCTCTCAACATTCACAACCTCAACACCAGGAATGTTCCTAAAGGCCTTGACAAGCTTAGCACCCTCAGCTGAGTACACAACAAGCGGGCCCTTGCGAGAAATGTAGCGCCTATTTCTCATTTTCCCCTTCCCAGGGCGAATCCCCTGGCTGTCCTTCGCCTTCTCGGCATCAGCATATGCACCGATCTGCTTCAGAACTTTAAGGGCAGCTGATGTTTTCTCAACACTCTCGGCGGAATCACTGACGACCAGGGGCATTTCCGGAACAGTCTCGATCTTGTGACCTCGGGCCATCACAAGTGAGGGGACAGCGGAGGCGGCGATGGCGGAAACGATGGCGTATCGCTTCTGGTTGACATTGATCTTACGGTGCCATCGGCGCCAGATCTTTGTGGGAGCGAACATGCGACCACCACGACACATGTTACCGAAGGCTCCCTGGCCGGCACGGTGGGTACCGCCTCCGGGGACACGGGGAATACGGGAGACGGCGCGACCGGTACCCCATGATTCGGCGGAGGTCTGGTGCCCTGCCTTCCTGGAAACGGCGTAAGGCTGGCGGCTGTTCTTGGAGATGTTAGAGTGGACAAAGCCCACGATGTCGGGTCGGATAGAGGCCTTCATGACGTCGGGCAAAGGGACGGTGGAGCTCGCGTCGGTGGCCATGTCACCTTCCAAAGACTGGACGGTAACCAAAGGACGGGTGGCGGCGGCCATTGCTGTTTTGTTTTTTTTGGGGGGGGATGGGGAAAGGGGGAGAGTTGAGTTGCTAGGGTTTTATTGACATTGAGAGCGTGATCACAACGAGTGTGATTTAGGTTTTTTTTTTCCCCTCCAAAGCCTTAGTTCTGTTTGGTTATACGATTATGATATCTGTCGTTGGTGTAAGATTATTCCTATCCTAGTTTTGTCTTTCTTCTTTAGATATTATAATTTTGCGTTGTTTCCTTTAGGAAAATAAGTTATATATGGGAATGAGCTCATTTGGAATTTGGATTGCGGTCTAAATACTAAAAACAACTTATTCATATTCTTTATTAAAAAATATTTGATAATTTTTTTAAAATTTTATTATTAGTTGTTCTTCAAAAGCCACACTATTAAAATTTACAACTTTATTATTTAAAAAAAAAAGACAAAAATGCCGGCTATTTCCATAATCCTAAAATTTGTATTACCATAATTACATATTACTTTTTATTTTAGATTTATAAATTATATTATACTTTATATAACATAATGTAAAGTTCAGATATTTTAATTATTAAATTTGTTTCACTTTATGTAATTTTGTAAGTTTTAAAAAAGAAGAAAGACGTGCCTAAAAAATTTACTAAACTTTTAGTTAAAAACAACTTAAACTAATATGTCATAACAATACTTAAATAATAATATTCATAAAACACATTTACTTTATTTTAACAACTCATAACAATCCCAATAACATAATTTATCAAACACTAAACTATTTTTTCTATTTAATAACTTATTTGATCAACTCAACAAAAACAACTTATTTAATCCCCCATTGATAAACAATACATGCTAGAACAATTCGGTTTATGAGACTCAGCAGTCGTCACTGTGCCATAATTCATTCCATTCGAAGGGTATCCTCGGCTCACAACTTTAAGCATTCCAAATCTATCGACATCAAACAGTCAGAGGAGAGTGGGTGAAAAAGATTACAAATGGAGGAAATGCGATAATTGCAGCCAAGGTTGCAGTATTCAACAGCCTAAAGCATACTCCTTATTACAATATATTCAAATTGCTCTGGCAGCATGTATGATGTATCCCTAATATGTTAAAATAGCAGCAGCTTATAGAATAACTACCACAAAAAACGTACTGGATATACATCTGTTCACTAGAAATAAGCAGAGACTAAGAAACAAACATTGAAACCCACTATCCTGCTGAAATATCATCCAGCAATCTCTCCTTGCTACGGTGGCCATGGTATCTCCCTACAGACTCCTGAGTGAGCGGCAAAGAAATAATCCATAATCAATTGTACTAGTGTTTAAGGGGGAAAAAAATTAAAGGAGACAAAAATTACAGGAACAGGTGGAAAATAAACAAAATTAAGATAAGAAGAGAAGTACAGATAAATAAACAAAGTCGTCAGCAAATTTTAAGTATGCAAAAGTTCAACATGCTATATCATTTGTTTGATTGTTGGCAACAATCCCTGCGGCAACTCCCACTGTTTTGGATTTGGCATCATATGATGATAGGACATTCCTCTGTACCAATGTAATTAACTGGGCATGGTTAGAGAACAATCGTTTGCAACGAATAAAAATTTTTAAAAAATGGTAGATGCTATCAGAAAACACCACAGAGAACTAAGCCAATCCACACTAGTATTCAAGTCATCCAAGAAGAACAGAATTATATCAATGCAACTGATATATTCTTCAGAACTTTCACTAAATCAGGATTTCTTATTATCCTTATGGAGAGTGATGGCCAACGTGGCCAGCTCTCATGAAGAAAGCTTGGGGTCCCACTGCACAGCTCTCTTCACGAGATCTGGCCACATGGGCCATCGCTCATGGACAGCGAGATTGCTCACCAGATCAAATTTCTAAAAGTCTTAACTAGTAAGAGTCTCAGGTCCAAGACGTTTATTACAGCATAATGACCCAGGTTCTTCTTCTGGTTGTTGGTGATTCAGATGGCAATGCCAATGGGAAATCAACAATCGATGTAGTTTTACTCTTTTGCTAATAAAGCACGTGTAGTCTCTCACTCAAAGTGAATGAATTTCATAATGCAACGTTTGTTTACACCACAAAAATTTGAACGTATAACCTTTTAACAAGTAAAATTATCTAATAAATATGCTCATAACTAAGACAGAGTACCAGCATTACAATGATGGATCCCATCTCTCATAATTATAAATGGACTGCATTGGCTACAACCGACAAATTACTCTTAGAAGCCAAAACTTCTAACATAAATCGGCATGAGTGAGTTGATTATGTGCATTTTCTAACAGAAGCTAAGCAAAATAAAAGCAAAACTTTTGCAGTTGATATTGGGAGGAAAATGAGGCTCAAAAATGCATTTCCAGAAGCCTTCACGTGGAATAACAGGATGCTATGCGTACAAACAAGGCATCAACCAAACAAGCAAATTAGACTAACAAAGAATTTTACGACTTACAATTGGCTCAAAATCAGGACTGGACAAATTGAGGCTGAGGTTCCTCATTAATAACAATACCTGCACAAGTCACCCAAGAGGAATTTTAAACAAAGTGCTTTCTGAGGATTAACTACCATTCACAGGGATATGCATGTCAAAATTTATTTTCAATTACCAAATCAAGATTTTAAGCCTGTGTAGATATTCAGAGAATAGAACCTTCAGAAATCTTCAAACACAGACTATACTACAGCATTTGGTTTCAATATACTTATGAAATTTGGTCATGATATGAATGTTCTGAAAATAACGCCATAGCTGAAATATGCTAAATGCCAAATTTGGATAAACATTAAGCTGACAAGAGGTAGAATGTTCCGCTTATAATAAAGCTCTAAAGAAGATTAATTCACCTACAAGTTGGACCAGAACGAATCAAACCTAAGCTAAGTTACATAGTCTTAGAAAGCTGAATACAATCATATTTAGATATTCCAAGAATGACTTTCCCACTCTAGTCCTGAAGTGGCCATCAATCCATATCATTCCATCCTAGATTTACTTTTACAACTACCAATCCATGCTAACCTCAATGGGAATCACCAAAAGAAGATCAGGTGGTTCTAACATCTGGGAGATCTACTCAGGTGAGCGCATACCACGTGATTCTAACCCAAGAAAATCCAACATCAATGCATTTAGAGCTATGTACTATTTACAACGATAGATTTGCTTGACCACAATCCTGTTATTTACATCCATATAATATATTATTTCTGTGAGCACACAGGAAAATCAATTCAGCCAACCGATAATCAGGAACTTGTTTTATCAACATAATCACATATCTGTAATCCTCTTTGCCACACCATATGAGGAAGTAAATGATGCTATAATCCTACCTGCCCGCAGTTTATATGTTATCAAGTATCTCAGGAAGTATAAAATTCACTATTAATTGTTATTAGTTAATCTACATCAACATTTTGTTGACTTAATTCCAACTACTGGCCACTAAACTTCAATGTACTAGGTACCTTGAGCTGTCATCTGATAATAATCTAAGATATCTAGAAAACCGCATGCAAAACAAGGGCATGTTAATCCATCTACCACTAACTTACACGAACCACTGAATCTGACAACAAAGTATAATTTAACTCACTGTTTCAAAATTTATGGGATCCATTTCTTTGAGCTTTTGTACATGGCCTTTGGTGTCTGGATCAAAAACACTCCCTATGAAGCTATACACTTCAGCGAAGTCTGGAATACCTGCAAAGATCAGGGGAAAATGAAAGAGAGCCCACCTTTTTCTCATCAGACGCCAGGGAAGGGAATTGGAAAATAATCAATTACCGTGAAGAACGGGAGCTTGTTTCCCCTGTTTTGGCATGTCTGTACTAGGTTGTGTTCTAGCTGAGCTTACAATGCCACCAACAGTACTATTACCTATTCCCGATATCCCCTTTGATCCAATATCATCAGCTGAATCAGTAATGTAGCATGCCATAATAAGTGTTGGAAAGTTCCCTTTACTCAAGCTATCCTACTAATAATATAACTAAGAAAACAACACAGAAATGAAATAAGCCTGCCTTCGATTGCGTGAAGATTGGTATATTCATCCTGCGATGGCATCATTTTTTCAGCATTTACCAGCATGGAAGCATCATCCCAAGCAGCAAATCCATGTGCAAGGGCATTTACTGATGGATAAGCCATGGATGCTTGAAGGGGCGGTAGAACTACCAATCACAGATGTAGCACCTCAGTATTATCAAAGAGATAGTTTTAAATGTCCGATAGAATACATCAATATAACAAATAAGACATGCAAACCATTTTTCGAGGCCTTTTGTGGGTAAGGATGAGCAGCTTTCCGCTTGGGACGAGGAGGAGGAACATGTGCAATTGTCCCATTCTTTTGAACCTTCAAAAAGTATTTCTGAGCATGACTCCGAATCTGCAATACTAATATTCAGCAAAGTAAAACTCTCTCAAATATTCAGCCACAAAACTGAATCACACTATCTTTAACCTGAATGACTGTCTTTGAACCGACAAAATCTTCAATTTTTTTCCAGTCACGGTCAAACCTAAATCAATAAGAAACAAAAGAAAGCAAACCAATTCAAAACTTTGAAGAAGCCTAAAGCCTAAAGCTTCAATTTTGTTGACAGTAAAAGTAAACGCAACGTAAAAACCAACCCAAGTTACTTTAAAACAATTGAAAAAAAAAAGAATTTAGCTATGAGAGAAAAAAGCTGAGACTAAACTCAAAATAACAAGAGAAGTGAAAGCTGAGACTAAGGCGAGAGAGATGAACTTACAGCTGAAGAGCTTCAAGGAACTTGTCGTGTTCTTCGTCAGTCCAGCTTTCTCTAGATTTGGTGATGGTGTAGGGTTTCCGTACCTTCTTGCTCCCAGCTGCGCCTGCTCCTCCATCAATGGCCGATGATGAAGTTGTCGCAGCTGATGACGTG
Organism: Citrus australasica; assembly: GCA_029618585.1. Taxonomy (NCBI): domain Eukaryota; kingdom Viridiplantae; phylum Streptophyta; class Magnoliopsida; order Sapindales; family Rutaceae; genus Citrus; species Citrus australasica. Next base: position 13,248,486 of record JARCIV010000006.1, read on the forward strand.
GTGGCCATCGGTTGGGGAGGCGTATGGTGCGTTGATGATGACGTGTTTGAGTTCATGAATTTTTTTTTTTTATTTTCACTTTTAATCTTCAAGCCATAGACTTGTAGAGAAAGCAAGACTACACGTTCAAGACATGAGAGTTGGGAGAGAGGGAGAGAGGGGAGAATGATGTGTGATTTCTGAGCTCTTGGTGGCGCGCTAGTCTGAGCTGGTTTTTGTGGTGAGTTAACTTGAACCTTTCAATTAATCGTCCACTTGCAAAATATACACTACGCCGATTCCGTATTGCACTGTTTACTGGAGACCGGGAGAAACACTTTTGTGCTGACCACTCTTGCTCTGCCATTAGTAGAGTGTGAGTAATCTATTTTGCAATAGAATTATAAATATTTAGAGAATTTGAATTTAGTATAGAGTTAGGGGCTGATTATTTTTTTTGACTTAATGACTTAATTTTAATCAGTTAAGTCATTAAGGTGGCGTTTGTTTTTATAATTTAATGAGATTTTTTAGATAATTTTGACTTAATAAAATAAGCTAATTTTTTTGACTTTTTACTTAATGGAGAAATCTGAATTAAGTCAATTACTTGCTAATGTTAAAATATCCTTGTTTTATAATTTATTTTTCATATCTATCCCAAAACTCACCCATAGATATTTACCCCATAAAAAAATATCCTTATTTTTTATTTCTTATATTATATACGATAAAATTTGAAATTTATGGTATTTTATATATTAAAATTCTAAAATAATTATATATTCACTTGAATATAGTTTTACTTATAAATGTTAAAATATTATGGTATTTAATATATTATTTGAATATAGTTTTAGTTATAAATGTTAAAATATTGTGGTATTTAATATATTATTTATTTGACATTCAAATTTAATAAGGATACAAATGTAAAAGTACATATTTTTAGCTTTTTAAGTTAAAAAAAAACAACTTAATATTTATTTTCCAAGATTCAGACGAAAAAACAAACATATTATTCAGATTCAGACATTCAGACCTATTCAAAATTCAGACTAATTCAGGTCTATTAAGATTTCAGACAAAAAAACAAACGCCACCTAAGTATGTTTATTTTTTCAACTTAATGAAGATTTTCAGCAATTAAGTCATTAAGTTATTAAGCTAGTTTTTTTAGTTTTTTACTTAATCTAAAAAGTTTGAATGCTATCCTTAAAGATATTTTCTAAAATATCCCTATCTAATTAATTAATTTTCATCATTAACTAAATCAAATTTAATAATTAGTATTATTACTCATCCGTATATAACTTGTGATAATATATAGTAGTAGACTATTATTATTTTTATTTTTTTATTTTGTTCAAATTAGTATTATTTATCTTCATAATTTTTTATGAATATTTTTCATATAAAAACATCACAAACTATAATAAAATTGATTAACATATATGATATAAAATATTAAAGAGTTGTACTCAATTGAATATGATTTATGTTATGATAATTTAGTACCTTATTTATATTCTTTGAGATGTTTATTATTTGTTTAACATTATAATTTGTAAGGGTATAAATATAAAAATATTAGTTTTCAAATTTTTTAAGTTAAAAAGCAAACAACTTAATATTTATTTTTAACTATTTAGACAAAAAAAAAACATGTCATTCAGATTCAGACATTCAACTATATTCAGAATTCATACTAATACATTTCGTAATAGAATCATTGAGAATTTGAATTTATTATAGAGTTAATTTTATATTTTTTAATTACATGAGACTATTACTCTGATTAGTCTTATATAGCATTATTTAAATCTTATCATCTATAATATTAGAGAGATGTTTACTTCACTCACATTTCAAAAAAAAGAAAACTATCTTTACTAAATTATTTTCCATAGTTGAGTAAAGAATTAAGTACCTGCAATGCTTTATGGGTATTCGAACTACTATCCTCACAATTATTGAGTTAATTTTATGTTTGTTAGAATTTATTTATTTTTTAATTTTTCTTTACCTAACAATGCCTGGCAAAAACGACTCAAAATCATTGTCTATTATCAAATATCAAATATCAAATCTAATGCATCACAGTAAAATAATTGATGTAACAGTGATATTGTTGGTCTTATTACAGATTCATTGTTATGCCATTTGACAAATAATGAATGGCTAGGTAAATGGCCTCAGCCTATTATGTCTTATTATAGGATTCACTATTATGCTATTTAGCAAAACTGAAGTGACTAGACACCTCATATATATAGGACATCTAAGTTTAAGCTAAATTTATGCATAGTTAATTGATAGGAAGGAAAATCAAGATTTTATTGTTGTACTAACTTGCAATCTAAAATTAGACAATGAAATTTAGTATGTCTATTGTAAGTTCCCAATAATGCTATATACACTAGGGGTGGGCAAATTACCCGACCCGATCCGACCCGACCCGAAATATTTCGGGTTCGGGTCGGATCGAGTTGTAAAGGAAACCCGATCGGGTGAAAATGATGAAACCCGATCGGGTTGTGATCGGATCGGGTAAAACCCGATCCGAAACCCCATCGGGTTGTGATATAAAAAAAAAAAACCTAAACCTAAAGCACACACGCCACACACACAAATCACAAAATTTCCTTTCACAAATCACAATACACGATTTTACGGTTTCCTCTCCTCAATCTCATTACACAAAACACATACACAGTCACAACCAACGGCGTTGGGCCAACGCCAACTCGCCAATGGAGGCCGCCGCACAGTCACAGCCTCACCCTCAAAAAGTTTCCGATCTGCTGCGCGACTCCATGCCAATTTACTGCGCATCCGCCGATCTGCTACTGCGCATCCGTCTGTCTGCTGCAGCAATTGGTTTGGTAAGGAATAAATGCCGTGAACTGGATTTTTTTTTTGATGGATTTTTTGATGTTTTTAGCTGCCGATTTGTGTCAAGATGGGGGAGGTATGGTCGCAGAGACCTGGAAATGGTGTCAGATGTGTTCAAATTGGTTGAAATTTCTGGTGGTTGAGTAGAGGAAGGAGGCCGTGAGTTTGTTTTGGTTTTTTGGGTTGGGAGTGGTGTTTTTGAGGTCTGCCGGTTTGTTTGATGGCCGCCGGCAGGAGGAGGAGGTTCCAGCATTGGTTGATCATCATCACCAGCCGCCGATGTGGCCATAGCGGCTGGTCAAGGTTCGGTCAAACCTTGCTCAACGCCGGTCAAAAGTTTTGTGAACAGTAAACAATTAATTCCAAGTGTCTATTGCTGCTGCCCGTTCGTGGCCACCGATCTACTGCCAAGTGCCACCGTCGGGCAACTACTCTCTCTAAAGCATCCTGCAGTGCGTGGAATGAGTGGAGTAAAGAGTTTGGGTTCAGAGTTCTATGAGAATGATTCTCTGATTCATTTTTCATGCTTGGAAACTTTTTATTTTGAAGACATGCAAGAATGGGAAGACTGGATTTCTCTTAGATCTGGTCAGGGAGATGAAGGGTTTCTAAATTGAGCGAGAGCTTCATATTATATCCTACCTGAATTCAACCCGACCCGACCCGATCCGAATATAAATCGGATCGGATCGGGTAGGGTTGTAAGTTTGGGTTCCATTCGGATTAATTTTCATCCCACCCGAACAACCCGAAACCCGATCGGGTTGACCCGAACCCGATTTTGCCCACCCCTAATATACACTAAAAGATTCATTATATAGTAAAATCTCTATAATTAATACTTGATAAATTAATATTCTCTATTATATATTTTTAATTTCAGCAAATTATTAATTTATAATATGAGTGGGACCCATAATCGTATTAGAGTTTTAAGAAAAGTATTATCTTACTAATTTATTAACTTGATAAATTAATAACATTTGTTATCATTTATTTTTTCCCAAAATCTAAATATATTTGGATCTCATCTCTAATTTTGTTTATTGCTTCTAGAAGTTCTAGGATTGAATTCTAAAATTGCAAAAAAATTTAAAATCTTTTTGTTAATTTAATTTATATTTAATGGATTAATTCATTTTTAATTGATTAATTAGAAAAATAAAATGAATTTTTAGTTGATTAAAATGTATGCTCATTTAATTGTATATACGCTATGAAATAATAAATTATTAATTTATCAATTAATTAATACTTTTTGAATTAATAGATTTTATATAGTTAATTTATAGGGCAAAATTATGTTGTAACCGCCATTGGATCTATAGTTGTATAGTTGTATTAGATAGATCCAATAGCTGAAAGCAACAGTGGTACCGTACCACTGTTACAACATAACTGGACCCTAATTTATAGAGATTGTTCTATAGATGATGTATGTAAACATACCTTGAGAAATAATTATATGGATTATATATAGCATGAGAAATAAGACCGCACGAACGTAACGATGAGTAATTAATGCTTCTTTTATCATTATGTTTTGTGTAATAAATAATTTGCTTCGATCAATTACTCCATTTTTTAATAAAAATTATGATAACATTCGATTAATTAATATAAAAATACAAGTTTTGTCCTGTGTTCTCATCTATCGAAACCTCAATTTCTCGGACCATTTTAAGTCTACCAATATAACGATTATTTGTCTTACCAAAAAAGATGCATGTAATATTAATGCACAAGATTTTGTCTTTTCATATCAATACTATAATGGAGTTTGATGATAGCGTAGAGCGGGCCGCAGCTGATCAGTCGTTCACTCGCAGACAGCGCCGCCGATTAATTGGAAATTTGGCAATTAATCGTTAAACCGAACTTCAATTAAGAGACGGTCCGTCCCTACGACTTTGAGAGATTTGTGATGGTAACGTTTAAGCGTTTCTAGTCCACTAATCTTTAAAGCCACCAATTTCGTTCTCATATGTGTCCGTTTGCCTTTTGTTTTCTAAACAAGACGTGGTCCCAATCTAATCACATGACGAGTCATTGACCACTGAATCTAACGGTTGATATCAGCTTGGGAGTGTAGTTGCTGGGGCCCACTGTCCTCTTGCTGAGAACACTTTTTCAAGAAACAGGGATCGTCCGACACGTGGCGCGTGAGACTTCTTTTATTGAGGCTAATCTGCGGAGCATGGACAAACCGACAAAGGAATGTTTGGGTGCCACAAATACGACTTATAAATACACGGTGATAAAACTATAATTGGATCGTGTTCATATTGTATTAAATTTAAATCGATTTAAATATAATTTATTTAATAATTATGTAATAAAATTAAAATTTTTTGATAAAAAAATAAATATGATTTATTTAATAATTGAATTATTTTGTCATATAACACTAAAAAACTCATTATTAAAATTTTAAGTCTATATATAATTTAACAAACTAATATATTACAAAATAAAAAAACCATGTCTAAATTTAAGTTTTAATAATAAGAAAGTATAATTAATGGGTTGTGTTGAGGGTTAATTTCACATGATTGATCATATTGTCAATTGAGATAATGATCAGAGACTTAAATTTTAATTTGATAAAAAAAAATCAAATTGACATGAATATCATCTATTTAATAATCATATTAAATTTTATCACCTACATCTATTTATTTATATTAAGTAAATGGGTGATGTCAATTGTCAAATTTTGCTACCAGCTCTATTTATTTGTTATGGATGGAATAATAATAAACTTAGATGGTTGAGTTGACTTAAGAATACATAATATTTCCCTGTCATTATCGAGGCTGATTGTTTATAAATTTTTAATGTTTTGATTAATTCCAATGAATATCATAATGGTTTTAATCTTGTTATTTAGGGGTGGGCAAAAAAACCGCATTGTAAAAAAAACCGAACCGAACCGGCGGTTTTTTCTTATTCGGTTCGGTTTTTTTTTTAAGAAAAAACCGAATAAACCGTTTGTAAAAAAAACCGAAATATCGGTTCGGTATTCGGTTTATTTAGTTAGACCGAAAAACCGAACCGAATAACCGAATAACCGAATTTTTTTATTTAATTTAAATTAAATATATGTTAATTTTTAACTGATGTGTAAGATAAGAAACATGAACTTGCATGCATACAATCAGAGTATATATAGATATATGTAAGTGTTACTGTTACACTTTCCTAAATTTTATTTCCCCAAAATAAACCTAAAGCTATCAAAATCGAAACCAAAATACCAAATCGGCAAATGCCTAAAGTTGATGTTGATATTGATGAAGATGCGAGAATGTTGTTGGCGACTTGGCGTTTGTTTGTAATTTTTCTTTTTTAATTTTGTGTTGTAAGTTGTAATTGTTGTTATTTTTATTTCTCTTTATAACATTATGATTATGTTTATATAGATGGATTATTGGAGTTTAGTTATGTATTTTGAAATTTTAATATTTCATATTTTGGGAGTATTTTATTAATAGTTAGTAAGATATTAGTAATAAAATGTGTTTTGAATACTTTATATTTATTGTTAATATTTATAATAAAATTAGGATAAATTACTTGTTGAAAAAAATTATTACATTCATGAGGCCCAATAGGCTAAAAATTTAAAAATTCAAAACATTCTCATTTTATAAAAAGAATCGAAAAACCGAACCGAACCGAACCGAACCGAAAAGAACCGTTTGAATTCGGTTCTTTTTTAATTCGGTTCTTTTTTAATTCGGTTCTTATTCGGTTCTTTTTATAAAAAAACCGAATTAAAACGGTCCTATAAAATTTCGAACCGAACCGAACCGAACCGAACCGTGCCCACCCCTATTGTTATTTCTGATTGTAAAGTCTTGGTTCATTGTTTAAAAGAAATGACTTTCATTTTTATAAGGAGATCTGTAAACATCGTCGCCCATGTTGTAATTAAGATAGGGTGTTCTTTGTCAAGTCCGAGTGAATAGAGACATATTCCACCACCTTAATTACTTCCTCATTTATCTGTTTAATGAAATTCTTCTTTCCTTAAAAAAAAATAATAATAATAAACTCACGGGGTCAAGCCTTGTGAGCTCAGCGTGTTGCCAAATTTTGGTTTTGAATATCGTTTTACAAAAAATGATTTTTGTTTTTTAGTGCACATTGTCGTTAAACTTTTATACTTGTCATATATTTAATATTTAACAATAGGAAGCATTGTATTAATCTTACGTTTTATAAATTTATATTTATAGACTGTAGTCTTAAAATGGTGTCACAAGTCAGGACCTGTCTATGGTACAGATTCTGTAACAAACATCTCCCGTTATCCCACCATCCGATTTTCTATTGTTTAGTTTCTCACTCCATATCCAACCACATCCAACGGCTGATGCTGCAGTCTGTAGCTTACAGAATCTGTAAGCTAGTCAAGTCCCACAAGTCAACACGAGGAATGGCCCAGGACCAGGAGCACCCGATTCCAACCCCACGAGCTTGCAACTCTAACCACGGTCCACGTGTAATGAATACTCTGAGATGACGTGAAAGAATTAGAGGCCAGCATTTTGACAAACTGATAAGAGAACACCTGGTGAGAGCCGTTGGTCGTTAGGCAATGCTGATTGCTGGGATTTAAACTTAATTTTAAAACTGGAAATTTTCTTATTTTTTTGTTTTTTATTTTTTTTGCGATGCAAATGGAAATTCAGGGTCGAATTGTCAGCACAACATCTCACAGGTTCTGGTCTCGATCACACGGCGAATTACTTTTTTCTCCTTCTTCTTCAAATTCTTGCTCGCCGTTTCGACCCTTGTGTTCAAGAAGAGATTCCCAAGAACCCCAGCGAAACGGTGACAAAAACAAAGGTGCAAAGGCAACTCCTTATTACTTAATTGCTTACTTTCAGTCATTTTGTAATATGGGTTTTTTCCGATTTTGATAAATACCATAAATACTTTATTTTCAGTTACTTTATTTTGATCGGATTATTACAGTGACGGTGTGTTTACATGTAAGAGTATTTAGAGGGAAACTATCTTTATGCAAAGAAAATTTAGTATTTCAGATTAGTTGGAAGTGGGCATTTCGAAATGCTATGAAGTTGGGCTGTATAGGAACTAGAACATCATTCTTGTAGTGTATTTATATCAAGTGCCCAGTAATATTTGTTCTTCTGGTAGAAAAATGTCAGTCATCGTGTCCATGGAAATGTCGAATTTGGTGATTTTTTGTATATTCAAGCTCAGTATCGTAAGTGCATTATCTATCTTCTAATCTTCATAGAGTGTTTTTATTTGAAAGTCTAAGTACTCATAATAGTTGATTGTATGGCCAAACGATGATTGAAAAGACATTGTTGTTCATAGAAGTATGCCAGCTTCCCTATCTTCTGTTCTCTTTAGAGACCTGCATTTTGTTTTTCATCTTAGGCTGTCGCTTTGTCATGTATAACACAACCTGCACATGTAATGATAAACAAATACAAGCTTTCCTTTCCCAACTTGAATGGCGGGTAATATTAAGTAGTGAACTTGGGGGTTTAAGTATATTAAATTTAGATAACCTTCAATTCTTAAGTTAGTTTTTTGGTTGAGTTTGGCCCGTAAACTTTTATATGATATCAGAGTCAAACTCATGCTTAAGGGTCCGGCACTACCTTACCACATTTTACTATTGAATAAGATACTTGGGTTAAGTATATAAGACTTTACTTGGACCGCCCTTAACTCTTATGGTAGCTTAGGAGTGAGAAATTACCAACTCTCTGTAACTCGAAGGCCCTTTTTGTATGTTTGAGACTCGTTTAATTGGGTTTGTAAGCTATTGTTCCTTATCTTGCATAAAAGATACAGGTATACTCATACACATACATTTTCCCCATGTCTTCAGATTGATTTTAACAGAGTCTTGATCTCACAACTAAACTTCAAATTAACAACAACAATAATTCAATTACTCTGAAGTTTATAGTTTTGCTTGGACGATTAATCTCAGCCCAAAAACTCATCCCTCTAGTTTTCATGATAATGTCTCAGGTGATAAATTCTCAACAGACTGGGATAAGGCATGGTCAAACTTCAAGAAGCAAGGGAAAAAATCCTTCTTCTCACAGTTTTCTCCTAATAAGTATGTGAGCTGGAATCCTAGGCGTTCAGACTATCCACCCTCTGAGGAGGTTGATCCCATCAAGAGAACTGAAAGGTCAAACCTGATGTTATGGACTAGTCCGCAGTTTACTCTAGTAGGGGCCATAGTAATAGTCACATTTCTTTTGGTTTACACGATTCTTGCAGTTGTCAAGTGATTTAACCCAACACCAATTCAATCAAAGAAAGCAGGTCTTGACGTCTTGTTCTGTAAATGTATGATCATTATGAAGATTGGATATAGTAGGACTTGTTAATTGCAATTAAATGCAGCCATTTCTTGTTTTCCTCCTTTTTTATTGCGTATTATTGGTCAATCGATCTCCAGCAATCTTGGCTCCCTGTTGATGCATAAATTTTAAGATATAATTAGAGATGGTAATAAATGCTCCACCTGGCTCTTGGTTCGATTGACCCGGTTTTGGCTTGAATTTAAAGGGTTAAAGTTGAGTTAAGGCTTGAGGAATCAAGGTTCGATCACATTCGGATCTGATTCACGGTCTTACCAACAAGTTCTGACTTGCTTATTAACCCTTAAATTAATTTTTAGAATAAAAAAATAACATTTAAAAGTTATTAAAACACACACGCCACACATGTAGTCACAACTGCACCTTAAGTATATTTATCTTTATTTCATATTAATTTAGTTTTTCTATATTTGGTTTATTTACTTCTTGTTAGTTTGGTTAATCTGTTAATTTGGTTAGCTAAAATGGAACAATAGTAATACAATATTATCAATAAAGGATTAAAAAATAGGAGTCCTATTCTAAAAAAAAAATTATGGTTGGGCTCAATTAAAACCCGAGCTTGACCTAGTATGGCCTGAACCCAACCCAATTTATTGCCAACCCTACATACAATGATAGTTGAGCATAGCCAAAAGTAGCTGATCATAAATTTGCTTCGAATAATTATTTTGACCATGATCCAAGGCCTACATCGATGCCCTTCACCATATGATGTTTAGTTATATGGAATGAATAAGTTTCTATAGTAAATAAATTTTAATGTACTCACAAGCACATAAGTCTATTGTAATATAAATTAGGAATAATAAGGTTGAATCTATAAAAAATATCAATTTCAGGAAATCTAATTATACTTTAAGCTAATTATAACTTTATCCTAGTTGAAAGCAAATATTTTGATTGAAGAAATTTAAACTAAAGATGCAAGTAAAATTAAAACTGAGTAAAGTAACACAAGAACTCAGCAAATTAAAATTACCAATATTTCAGAATCCATTACTGTTCAACTTAATGATGTTCCAATTACCAATTGATTCCCAATTTTAGAGTGGCAATTTAAAATCAATCTATATCTCTATTCATAGATATAACAATTGAGCATTAATCTTGTGAATGTCTCTTTTTTACTTAATAGTGTGGTATGTAAGTATCTCATATAAACAATATTGAGCAACAAGCAGTAAAGTCTTCCTAAACACTATATGTAAATAACTTAACGAAAGACAAAATAAAAAATGATCACAAAACTTTATGTACCCAAAACAAGTCTAGTTAAATACTAATCAAAACAATTAATAATATAAGACAGAATTAGTAAAAATATTTATATCTTTAACCCTAATATCAAATCTATATCTCTATTCCTGCGGCTCTCGGCGCGTCTCCATTCATGCGTGAATAATGCTTTGCTTTTACAATAGATGCCAGCAGACACTGCTTCCCTTTCTTCCACCGAATTTAAAACCTTGAAATAAAACGGAATTCAATTGATTAGCTTCCATTGGCTCGCGTGCTCCACACTTAAGCTTCAAATCAAGCCATTTGATTTAGCTTTTATCGCTCACTTGTTTACATGATAAATTGGACCAATAAATATAATCAGAATTTAGCTCAATATCATAGGAGTAAGTATTTTATGCAGCATACTCGTACCATGCTAAAATTTTTTATTCGAAAGTTGTTGAGGAAGTCTTGAACTTTTTGACTGGTTAAATTATGATACTTATGAAAGAGTTAGAGAGAAGAACGAGTAATTGCGTCCAAAAGAATATGTGTTATTTATAAGAGTGTGTATGTAAGAGTGTTTGCTTGAATGAAATGCTAAGTGCCAATCCTTATTTAGAAGGGGGCTTGCCTAACTCTCTTAAATTCCAATTTTAGAGATTTCTTATGGGCTAGAGAATTTCGATCTCTACCAAGTTTTAGTGAATTCTATGTATAACATGCTAGAGATCTATCGTTCTAGTATTTTCGCTAGTGTACTCGTAAGCATTTATAAGTTTGAAAAGTGCAGTAACTCCACTTCCAAAAACTCTACCAAAAGCAGAGATAGTGCTGGCCAGGAAATTAACCTACTGCAGAAGAGGAATCAGTTGAAGATAATAAAACTGTTGTTGATTTAGACCAGAAAGTGGAGGGTGGTCAAGATGAGCATCTTCAAGGCAAGAAGCACAAGGCCAAGAAATGAAAGCTAAAGTAGAAGAGGAATCAGTTAAAGCTATTAAAACTGTTGTGGGTTTAGACCAGAAATTGGAGGGTGAAGAAGATTCAGAGAACAAAAATCAGGAGCTGCCAAATAAGGACTTGAATGCAAACACTCAGAAGACGACAAATGGAATACCCACTGGAGAGACAATGAAGAGAAAACTTCCCCTTCGAGAGAATTTCCTATTCTGGTGTTAAGTTTGTCAAGTTGGTACTCACTTTGCTGTCGCGATGGAAGGTCATAAAACGGGGAAGAAACACATGGCTCGGTCTAATGGAGCAAGGAAAATTAATGAAGCCGTCCCCCTCACGACCAGCACAACAATTGTGACACCATCAGAGCCTACTGAGGATGTTGAAGATGAAGATGTAGTGGCCAAAGAATCAAATGAAGAAACAGCAGACTGTGTTATTGAGAAGGCTGAAGATGAAGAGGTGGTGGTCTCCGGAGGCAGATAAAGTGAGCCTGATGCAGCAGACTCCTTGTTAAGCTGAAGGTAAAGCTCTTTAACTTTTATTTTGCTCTTGCACTTCATTTTGAAAGTCTTAAATTTTAATGAACCAACTGCGTGTTACTTTATCATTTTAAAACTCGGAAATTACAATAATAAATTTAACTTAATTCTTCCATCTCGTCATGTATGGATTTGAACGTACTGATTGATGAAGCCACAACAATACTGTGATGGGTATCATGTGTTGTTCGCTACTCTCCAGTCATTGGTAAAAAGCTCAAAAAATGAAAAGCAGCACTGTTCGATATACTCTGTTTGAAAGTGCTTCATATATGCATGGTTATGACACTGTACTCTTCGGCTAAATGCAAAATTTTCTCGATCATGACCTAACGTTAGTTTATCTTGTGCTGGCAGGTGGGTGGGATATCACTAACCCTAACTTGTGCAGAAGCTTCCTAACCGTCGGATGACATCAGCGGTTGGTCCAGGATGTTTGATCACATCGGCCAAATTAAAAATTCAATTGTATATGTTTGTGTGAATATTTACAAAGGAGTGAAAAAACTAATGTATTAAAAATTCAATTGTATATGCTTATCTAGTTAGTCTATTTGACTTAAAATTTGGGTAGCCCGTGATATTAAGTCCACTAATGACAAATTTAATAATCTTAGTTCACTTTAAGTTTGGCCCCTTTATATACCTTGCAATAGAGTGCATGAACAGTGACCAGAACATTTGGATTCCCAATTATTCGATGCTCTTGTTCGTTGCGAGCAGAAATTCTATAATACATCTGTTCTACTATATCACCTATACAATAAGTAAATAATGTCATGACATATGTGCATTTATTTTATAAACTATCATGTAAGTGGTGATTATATTAAACCCAATTACACATGTCATGCATGCTTAAGACAATTTAATGGAATAGAATAGGCTTTATCTAGATTCAATACTAACCTTACTCTTTTATTAACTTTTAAAAAAGAAGCAATTGGTAGTTTATAGAAAAAAACATATAAAACTAATTAAATCTTAATATACATTATAGATGAGCACCTCAGCCTCATAATCATACATACAAGTGGCTGATTCCGGGTGGCAATTGATATTATAGAGGATTTCATTCAAGAAAACCCTGACAGGCCGATTTTAGAGTTTCTGGGGCCTTAGGCAATTTTTTTTTTTAATGAGGTCTCTTTTTATTATGCAACTTCAATACTCTAAAGAAAAATAAAATATCTCAAAGTTCGTTCTATATTTAGTTCTTGAATTTCAACAATAATTAAGAAGATCTTAAAAAAATTTTAAAATAGAACTTAAAAAATAGTGAAGAAGATATCTTTTTACTTCCATTACAACCATTACAAAAATAAACAAACAAATAAATAGGAAAAATACTATTTTAAAATAAAATATCTAGAATTGCAGCACATAGAAAGTTGAGTAAATGAATTGATAATCAGATAACGCATATGGATTTTATATTTTAAAAAATTAACTTTTTCTTTTTTAAATGAACTAATGAATGTAATAATTTTCTTTGTAGATAAGATATCAAGAAATTGTTTCATCTATTGATTTTTGAGATTATAAGATTTTTAATAAAAATTAAAAGGAATACAAAAAGTCAAAGATTTTAATGTTGAATAACTAAATTTTCTTAAAAAACTGAAAACGTAAAGAATTTAATTTTTTTTTCTTGAAAAGATTACTAGTGAATGAATTAATGGTTAGATAATATTATTAATTTTATCTATTTAATGCCAAGATTAACAAATATAGATAACCTTTCTTACAATACATAATTAAAAAAAATTAATTAATTAAAAAATTATTAAGAACATATTCAAAAGATGAAGTCTTCCCAAAATACGAGGCCTCAGTTTGCCAATAAGCCACCACTGCCCTGTGAAAGATTTATATTCAAAGAGTTGATTTCTAGCCAGTGCCGTACCTGACTTTGCGCTTATCCTGTTTCCTCTGTATTGCATGGAAAATTTATATTCCCCGGCAGATTTCCAATCCTTGGCTTATGTTATTGTCTGGTGATTCACACAACACAATCTACACGTGCGCAAGTGCAAATAACCCAACCTGATTCCTAGACTAGCAGTGGCTGACAAGCACAGCCACTGGTGATGAGAGAGTTGGCCTGTGTCGCCAGAGGTACACACGTTAGCCAATTTGTTGGCACAAGATTTGTTTCTTATGATAACTGTGTCTAAGAATAGACTTAAATGGGATGCTAATTGAAGGGACACTGCTGCCATCGGCAAGTTTTGAAACTTTTGTATTTCCCCGTGTTTTCCATGCTCTGGCATGGATTATAGAGTCTTGGACCCAAAAATGGTTCGATCCCATGTTCCCATTATGCTTCCACAATTTTGTTTCTCTTTACCTAATAATGTAGACATCCATTTCACTTGTCTACCATCTTCGCTACACAAGTTCTTCTAGTCATTGTCACTGGGGGACAATAAAAATAAGGAGTCTAAAGCATAATTACTGTCATTACTCATTAGAGTGTTCAAACTTGACGCTGTAAAAAGAAATTCTGAGCTTGTCTCTGATCATGTTAAGCATGGACTTGAAAACTTATTGCTTGACTTTGAATCTCCCTTTTAGTCATAAAAAGAGAAAAAAAAAAATCCCTTTTTTCACCTGTTCATTTTGCTTATCTTGTTGTGGTCCATGTCCATCTCTCCGCTGGAAGAAATGAACGTGTAAAACTCTGCATGATGATGTACATGATTGGAAAGAAATGAATGCTGCTTGTAGAACTCAGATTCTGAAAGGGTAAAATTTTGAGCTCTTATGGTATGATGGTTGCCAAGAGAAGTTAGCACATTATGGTTGCCAAGAGAAGTTAGCACATTAGTTTTCTGCCAAATTAAGCTTATGTTGTAAAAAATCATTGCCTTGGTCGACCCAATCTGCTCTTGCACGACATGCGTGTAACAAGGTTACGGCAGTGAGTCAACTAGCTGCTACAACTTCCAATTTTGAAAATTTCAAATTAAGAAAAATAAGTTCTTTTAGTCTATACCACTAGCAAACAAACAGTTGCAAGATATAATTCAACGCAAAGCCACAACCATATATATAAATGTTGCTCATCTGTCTGTTGTTCACCCAATATCGTACCCTCTATTGCCTCTTTAATTTAACTTTCTTGTTCTTTTTTTCCAAGTGCTTGCATTTTTCTTCCTCAAAACCTTTCTGAGTTAGTAGTATCAATGGCTATAACTAAAGAGAAGGCAAGGTTTCCGCCGCGTAGAGGGCAGATCAAAGTTAGAATAATATCCAGCATCATCAAGTTGGTAGTCGAATTAGTTTCAAAACCAGTAGCAGGAAGGAGAATGGAGAAAAAGAAACAGAAGGTGATATTAGAGGAGGCAGTTTTTCCCCTACCGTATGGCTTATAAAGCACTTATATACAATTAATTCACAAGATACGTAAAGGCCGGCTTTGTGCTAAAAATATTTCCCATGTTATTAAGTATTGTAGTTTTTATATTATGGATTATTTGTAGACTCTCTCTCTAATTCTCTTTCTTTCTTTCTGCTACTGATACTTGAGCAATAATTTGCTTGTGAGTTGTGTACTCTTAAAGCTATTTCATTATCATCTCTGATAAATTTAGAAGGGTAAGCATTTGAATTAAAGTTGTGGTCGTGGGTACCTTGTTTTCCTGTTTTCATTTGAGTCTGCATGGTTCAGTAATCAGTAGCCATTGAAGATCAGCTACTGGAGGTGGCAAAGCCAAGCACTAAGAATGGATAAGCATAAAATTTGTACGGACATAGTACATGCACATGGAAGCTGAGGCGGAAGTACACATAGCTTTCCAAAAACAATGAAATATGTAATTTTCTGTTTCTTTTTGGAGTAATGGGCAAGTAATTGATGTGTTCAATCAATTCTCGCATTTTTTATTTTTTATTTTTGTTAGTGTGGATAATATAATTGTTAGCTGAGGGACAGGAAATTAGAGTCATTCTTATTCAAAGAGAGGGCAAAAGATCCATGCAGACACGTGGGGTCAGAGCTTTTGAATGTTGTCTGTAATTTGGTATTTTACCAAACTTTTGTGGACTTTGCTTCGTGAGCAAAACAGCTTTAGATGATTAGATAACACCAATTTGGGTAATCATATTCATACACCAAGTTCTTATCACTTGCATAAATGATAGAACTCTCAAGCAGTCAATCAGTAAGTTTCACAGAAATTAGAAAAAGAGGAGTTGATAGATGATCTAGCTTTTGATTTTCAAAACAACTTTGGATTCTACTTTTATTTGAAAAAAAAAAAAATTAATTTTCGCACTTTATAAAATGTGAATATAAGAAATATA
This sequence comes from Citrus australasica, assembly GCA_029618585.1. Lineage (NCBI taxonomy): Eukaryota > Viridiplantae > Streptophyta > Magnoliopsida > Sapindales > Rutaceae > Citrus > Citrus australasica. The sequence continues at coordinate 13,264,777 of JARCIV010000006.1, forward strand.
CTATTACTTCTTTATTTCTATGTTTGAAATGACAGATTATTTAGAATAGCAGTGTATCCAAAATAGCAATTCTAAAGTGCGAAATTTTAAACTTTAAAAAATAAAAATTGGGATGTTTAACATTATTCTTCTGTAACGATAGTTCACTCTTAAATGTATAATTTCATTGTGACATAACAAGCTTTAGTGTTGTTCGTTTTATTTAGTGGAATTCTCAAATTAATGTTATAATAAATGGCTCATATGATGATTTTTGAGGTTTGACAAAGTACCGATGTCTTGGAATTTTAAGCAATACTATAGAAATAGCAGGAAAAAAAATTATGATTTAAATATATTTTTAACTTGTGTAATATTTTTTTTTTAAAAGATAAGGGGGTGGGCAAAGCCCAAATATAATTTTTACCTCCCTTATCACCTCAAGAATCGAACCTAAATTTTGGTAGAAGATACAGCTGCACTGCAACCAACCCGATCACGCCCTTGGAGGCACTTGTGTAATTTATTTCAAATATCTTTCATAAATCAAATATAGATTATCAAGCATGAGTAAGTAATATTAGTCTGTTTCGAATTTACTCTTTGTAGTTACATATCAAGTTATACAATAACGCTTTATCCCAAACTAATTAGCACTTTCTAGGTCCTTTCAAAAAAAAAAAAAATTAACTCTTTCTAGTTCTTTTTTTTATTATAATAATTTACTGTTTATAGTTAGATTACATAATCTAGTAATCTTGACACATACGTAACATGTCTGGTTAATTTTTCTTTTTATTATCTTAACTCTTGACTTTCTATTTCTTCTATGAAGAAAGTGCTAGAAATGAGGCACTTTCTTACTTTAAACAACATTTGCCCATAAAGGAAGACAACTTTTTGTGTTTGTATTGTCGGGGGCTTACATGATACTTCCCACACTTAACCTAGATGATTGATTCGCCTTCATTATCTCTTAATTTATTGTCATAGTTCTATAAAATTATGCTTGATTATAGTTCATAAAAATGATGTACAAGAATAAATTATACTTGATTATTGTATTAGCAATTAAATTTGCTTTGATTAGGGTCCTACTAAAGTAATTCACGGTTAGGATACTAATAATTAATAGGGATATAAAGAATAATTCTCATGCGGGAATATCTTTATTTTTTAAAAATAAAGATATCGTTGAAAGATAAAATTACAAATTATGATCAAAAGCCTATTAAATAAACTGAAAAAAAATGATTCTGAAAAACGTCATGTAAGCTGTTTATTATAACATTAAGTTGAGAATTCCACAAAATAAGATTAACATAGGTATAACCAAGATTGTTAGGTCAAATACAACTGTATACATAGGAATAAACTATTAATAACAAAAAGAATAATATTAAATATCCCGATTTTTTATTTTCTAAAGCATTTTTTTAACCAATTGACGTGATCTTTATAAAAACATATGAAAAAAAAATTGATGTAATTAATTAACTTGTAATTTGAGAGAATTTATCATTTACTTGATAATAATTGACATGTCCGGATGGAACTTTAATTGGGATAAAATTTCAGAGCAAAACCTAAGCTGTCTTGCATTACTTATGGCATGGGACTTTCGAATGCCAATCATTAGATGCCACATAACTTCCATCAGAGCCTACTTAATTATCATTATTGTTTTTTTTTTCAACATGTAATGTTAAAATCACGAGGTGTTGTGTGCTCATAGGAGATTGTTAGACTAATAGTAACGGTGACGTTTTGACGCAAACGCGTTCATCTCTAAGACCCTCACAAGCATTATCACAACAAATTAATGGGACTACACTGGACACACTGTCAATTGTCGACCCCTGATGGGAAATGCTTGGAGCCGACAAAAGACACCTTAAAGAGCTATCATTTTGTTGTTCTGATGGAACACGTCTTTGTGTTTGGTTCACTACCGTCCATTCAATCCCCACGCTCGTTTACAATTCTTCTGGCATTGTTGCTTGTCCCATCAATTGACTCCGAACTTAAATTTCACATGGCACTTGGTTCAAGTTTTGCTTTAGAAGGGAAACAATGAATCAAATTGCAACCGATAAATGATTTGTAAGCACTCACAAATGAAAATGTGCAGCTAGGAAAGCCCTATTTCTCTAATTAAAATGACATATTAAGCAAAAGAAATGCTTATTTATTTGGCAGCTAAATAAAACTATGGTAGCAACAATCGATATTTATGAGTATCTAACGTGGACTAGGATACTACTTGCATAAGCAGAATTTTCTCAGATGGAACATAATTTCCAGGAATCAGGAATGCTACAAAAGGAATAGTGATATATGATAAACATAGATGATAACAACAGAATTTTGACAACAATACCGTGATAGCATGGCAGCTGATAACTTCTTGACTAATCTATGCAGCTGGCATCGCTGATAGCTCAACTTCACAATCATCCCTGGGGAAACATACAGGGGCATCTAGTTGACATTTTAAAATGCATGTAGACTGAACAATCTGTGCGTTCCAAACTTAGGAGCCATTGCTGGGGTCTTGAATTTGGATTGATGTCTTTGCTAGGCTTGCTTCCAGTTCATTTAGCTCGTCCATGTCTAGTTCATCGTCATCATCAGGAACAACTTCATCTTCCTGACCAGCTTTTGCTGAGTTACTTGGTCCATCTCTGGCAGAATTGCCATTGGCCTGAAGTGAGATCAGCAGAACAAACAACGATCAGTATACAGCCACCTTATTAAGTTATCAACTTGTGTCTATATTGTCGTCATACAGAATCTGAGAACCTGGTTCACTTACAAGGTTATGCCATGGTAGTATTTTTACAGCAAAAACTTGATCCTCCCTCAAAATTTTAGTTCAACACACTTTCACCAACATTGTCTTTACCACTTCAAACATTCTTTAACAGTGAAAATAAAACAAGAAACAGCAATACCACAACAACCTAGCAGGTCCATTAGAGTCAAAAGTCATGCAACTTCCTTATAATTGGCCGGGTTCAGGCCACAAACGCAAGAGTTAGTCACAGATCAGCCTTTAAGGATTGTATGAAAACAGATTATTCAGTTGTTATGCAGGCTGTATTCTAATTGAATAAAACTGAAGGAAATTACAAATATGAGATTCAAAGTTGACAACAAAATCAGTAAAGAGGAACGGGTAGTGAAAGTTAAAAGCATTGAAGTGGGATTTAGCTTTTATTTTGTGCCCATTTTAGCATTGCATGTACTGTTCAAGGAGTAAGACCTATTGGAACTTTAAAACAACGATGAAAGCTTTTAGGGTGTGTTTGGCACCCCGCGTAACATGAGACTGCATTGCATTATGCAGTATGGTCTCATGTTTTGGCTCCAGCAGCTGCCCCATGCACCATAATGCGGCAGTTTGCCTCATTTTTTTTTTAATAATATAACAAATAAAGTAAATTTGATAATTTAATATTATATTATCTGATAATATTATACAATATTAATTTTTATTTTCTTTTAATTTTACATTATAATAATTAATATAAATTTATTATTTATTATTCAATAATATTATATTATTATTTTTATTTATATTAATTGTTATAATATAAATTGATTATTATTTAATAATTTAATAAAACTAATAATAAATCTTACATAATATATAAAAATATAACACAATACTACGTTATTTGATTATAGTACAAAAGTTAATTATTTCTAAATAATTTTAATATAACTAATAGTAAATAATTAAATATTAAAATTTAAATAATATTAGTTTAAAATTAATAGTAAATTAAATAATGATATAAAATAATATTACATAGTCCATATTGCACCAAACATGCTAATGCCTTATATCTTAATACACCCTAATGCAATACATCATAATACAATACAACTAATCCAATACAATGATGTATTGCAATACAGCTAATGCAACATACTATATAGTATGTCAAACGCACCCTTAAGTGATTAAAAGGTATTGTCAGGCAACATCACCGTATAAATGATCTCCAGCAGGAGAAAGCGATGGGAAGATCTCATTTTCTTACTTTTCTCAGCCACCACTCACCGAGCGATGTTATCTTGGTTAGCATATTGGAGGTGTATGAAGAAATAATTCATATTTGCACAAATTATCTAGAGTTTGTGAAGTTTTTACAAATCTTATGGAAATAAGCAAAGGTAATGGGTGAAGATTTACCTTCTGTTCAGTGACATGAGATTCTTCCTCTCTTTGGTATTTATCATATGCCTCAGCATCATCCACAAACCAACTAGAATCCGACAAGAACAGTTCACGCCCACTGGAAGGGAATGAAAACCAGAATGTTAAGAACTAAGATCCAAAAAATTAGAAAAGAAATGTGCACAACGCAAAAACACACAGGACGATATACCTCATACGGTCATTCTTAGCTCTCTCTGCCCTCTCTGCAGCCAAGCCAGCATCTCTCTCTGCTATCTTCTTCTTCTTCCATTCCGTGAACAATTCAGGAGTCATAGGGGTCGTAGTTGTTATTTTAGCACGCTAAAATCAGAAACAGACAAGTTTGAATGAGTAATAAATAATAACAATAATAATGCTGAAATATTAGATTACCTATCATGTATTCAGAATAAACATACTGCCACTCTAAAAGGAAGGCAGCTTAGTTTCAGAAAATTTCATCACCTGATTCTCAATCTCCTCCTCAATGGTTATTTTCTCTGCTTCTTCCTCCAACAGAGCCTTCATCTGAGATTTTAAAACATATCCAGGAGGAAGAGCATGCCTGTAATGGCAATCTTTACCACCATTTGGGCAGACCCAAAACCAGCCATACTGTTTCTTCTCCACAGCATCTAAAAAGTATTTACAAACCTGCAAATACATGTAGATCGGTAAAACAACAGTCATCTTCAATCAGAACCCATGAACATTGCTGAAGTGTTTTAAATTACTTACAGCTGTAATCCTTAATCAACAAAAACAATGATACCCTTAATTTCCAGAACAAAAACAAGAGAAAAGTGATTCAAAAAATTTGAGTACCACAGCTAAGACTGTAATTAGATGCAGCACCCAACAATAATAACATTAGAATGGTAGCTACCGGAACAAATGAAATTGGTTACAAGTATCCTCTATGGTTGTACAAACTAGTGAATATGTAATAATTGTTTTGGATCAGTAAGACAAATCAAACCTCATCACCTCCAACCAGAATATAACAATAGAATAAGTTAAAATAGAGTCAATAAGGTCATTTCCAAATGCTAAACTCGCAGTCTCTTCCCTGCTACAATCCTATTCTTCACATATACATACATGCATTGCGAAATTGGAATTGATTAGGTATGAATAAACTGACGCATTGCACAAAAGCAATATTAAGGAGTGAACACTTACAATATCCGTAGGTTTGTTCTGCTGGTATTCCTTATTCTTTGATTCCACAACCTTCTCCAAAGTTTCCTGATCCCAATTCTCCATTGTTTCTAAAAGAAATAAGCACCAGAACAACATGAGTGCATGCATTACAAACAAAATAATTACAAACAAAGCCAACAAGTTACAAGTATTTAAGCAATAACCTTTGTCGCGCTTGTCACTGTAAATGTCAATCTTTTCTCCTTTCCTCTGAACATTCAAATCATGTGAGAACTTGCATTTAAAACCTTTCTGACACTGTCCCGCTTTATAAAACTCGCACAATATAGACTTAGGATCAACACCTGAATACAAAGGCCAAATTTCAATAAAATCACCAATAAAGCTTCAAATTTCAACAAACCAATTTTTTTTAAAAAATATAGAAATATAAATACCTACCAACTGGAACTTTAGGCTGACTAACAGCAATCTTGAACAGATCATTCAGCTCTTTCTCTTTAGCCTTCTCTTCCTCCTTCTTTTTCTGTAATTAAAAAATATATATTAATTAAATATTCAATTTTTGTAATTTAACGATTAATTTTATAATTTTAAAAAATTGAATTTTGTAATAACGATTAAAAATCGGACCTTGGCGGCGACCTTAGACTGGTCGGGTTTGGGCTGAACGTTCTGTTTGAGATTCTGAACATATTTCTGAACGTTTTTGCTTTTGTTTTTGTTCTTAAGACCGAAGGTCTTGTCTTCGACGATCTTCTGCTTCTTCGCTAATTCTGCTTTCGATTGCTGCTTCGGCGGCATCTTTTATTATCATCAAATTCAATAACAAGACAAAATAAAATATCCTTGATTTAATTGATTATTATTGAGATGATTGTAGTTTTTTTCTCCTTTTTTTTGGGATTTTGTGAAGAAATTGATCCCGATTAGGGTTTGATTACTGGGATTGATTTTGGCCGGCCAGGCTTTTTGATTTAGGACCGGACGGTACCGTATCGAGAAGCTGTGTTTGTTTTTTTGTGAATTGACCGATGTGTCCCTGGGGCTCTTTCTACGTGGCACGTGTTGGTGGTAGCTTGCTTGCGTCGGCTGCTTTTGTTGTCCCCCTGTTTCTTCGGTTCTCATTAGTGGGTGCACAGCATGGCTTATTTTAGGGGATAGCAAAGGGGGTGGGGGTGGGGGTGGGGAGGTTTATCTTAATCTTTATTTTATTAATTTTTTTTATTTTTTATTATATTTTTTAATAAATTTAGTGGGGGTGAGGATGAGAGAATTGTCATGTGGTGAATGATTTTCTCATTTCCATCCTATTTTTTATCTGCCTGTTTTATAGTAAATATACATATATGATTTCAGTAAATTAAAAATTAGCGACTTAAAATAAAATCATCACCATATTATGAAGTATTTAAATTATTTTTAAAAAATCTCTAAAAGTTTGAAATAATATCTTAAAATGATATTAAAAGTGAAAAATATTTAAAGAGAACAGCACCTTAAAAGAGAAAATGAAATATAACAATTAGAGAAAAGGAAATACCATGTGGTGAATGATTTTCTCATCTCCATCCCATTTTCCATTTGCCTATTTTATAGTAAGTATACATATATGATTTCAATAAATTAAAAATTAGAGACTTAAAATAAAATCATCACCATATTATGAAGTATTTAAATTATTTTTAAAAAATCTCTAAAAATTTGAAATAATATCTTAAAATGATATTAAAAGTGAAAATTATTTAAAAAGAGCAGCACCTTAAAAGAGAAAAGGAAATATAACAATTAGAGAAAAGGAAATACCATGTTGTGAATAATTTTCTCATCTCCATCCAAATTTCCATTTGCCTATTTCATAGTAAGTATACATATATGATTTCAGTAAATTAAAAATTAGAGACTTAAAATAAAATCATCACCATATTATGAAGTATTTAAATTATTTTTAAAAAATCTCTAAAAGTTTGAAATAATATCTTAAGATGATATTAAAAGTGAAAAATATTTAAAGAGAGTAGCACCTTAAAAGAGAAAAAGAAATATAATAATGTTTTAGAGTTAAAAAATATTGTAGGGTTTTCTTTTATTCATATCCTGATTATATTACATAAAAGTTAAAAAAATTATTAATTGACATTATAGTTGATAAAATAAAAATTATTAAATAAGAATTAAAAATATATTTATATATAATGGGGATCGGGTTGGGGGTGGGGCACGGAGTGCAAAACCAAATCCCACCCCGTTAAGAATTTGAGAATTATTTTTTTCCCATTCCCTAAAAATTATCCAGAATTTTTCCCATTTGGAGTGGGGCTCCATGGGGCCCCAAACCTGTGGAGGATTTTGTCATTTCTATCTTATTTAATGATTATAAATATGTATTTATTTAATTTTATAATTTTTAAAATATTTTATTGTTGTTTTTTTTAGTATAATTTGTTAAAGATTAAATAAATGATTTCTTATTAAAATTTTTAAAAATTAAATAAATTATTTTTATAATAATTTTACTAATAAAATCTCTACTTAAATAAATTTTATTTCAAAAGTTATGTCACCGACCCTTAATTAGTGTTATTCTAACTTTGTTGTACGAAACAAAGTAAGTTTTGTTGACTAATTGAGTTATGGATCTAAACGGCAGCATCCAAGTTATTCAAGCACGTAATGTAAATAATAAAGTTAAATAATACCTAAAATTCAAACCTTAGTTGCTACAAAGTCCCACGCAACTTTTAATAAATCTAGAAAAAAATTACTTTATTATTATTATTTTATTTTGCATGAAGAAATAAAATTATGGAATATGTTTTTTTTTTATGTTGGTAGTAGGAGTAAATTTGAGATATGTTGTTAGTAGTCAATTATAGCTAACATTGATAGTGGAAATAAATTACTAAACTAGTCTAGCAATATTTCCAGATTGTACCATAAATATTTCAGTATCTAAATACTAAGACATGTTCATATGCGTGGTCCCATACTAAGATTCTAGCCAAATAACATAAGAGGGGAATGAATTGAGTTTTAAAAATTTCTCCAACAATAACATCACAATCCAACATCAACAACTACCAATATATTACAATAAAAATAACCACAATCAACAAGTAAAATTAAAAAAAGAAACGTAAAAAAAATAAACAGACTAAATGTTTATGTGAATTGTCAACTGGCCAATGTCCATGCCTCAAAACCATCCGAAACTTAAGGATTCTACTAAAACAAGACTTATATCTCAAGGCTCCGAAAATTATAATCGACTTCAAAGTGTCAATATATAGTTTTATATATTATCCAAGGTGTATATCGCATACCATCTTCACCCAAGTGTTTTCCAACACTCAATTTGAAAGAAATGAGTTTTGTGAACAATAAACTCCTCCCAAAAAATAGATGTGCAAATCTAAGCCCAAATTTGTAAATAGTTATGAATACAAGCAAGTGAGAGATCAAGAGTTTTTTCAAAGTTGAGAGAATAGACAAATTTTCAATATCAATAACCACTCTAACGGATATAAAATGGGTTTTTATAGATTTAAGTAAAAACTAGCTATTAGGAACACAAAATTCAAAATCAGCGTGAAATCGACTTGCCGCTTTACCAGACTGGCTTCACTTTAAGTAAACTGACTAGCCACTTTCTCCAAATCGGCTCGTCAGTTGTCTCTGGAAAACAAGCTAATTAGCCACTTTCTCCGGCTAGCAGATTTGGGCTTCTCTCAATATTTATAATTTTAACCTAAACTTTTTTTATAACTACAAAAGTGTCCAAAATTTTTTGAAACAATATAAAATATGTCCTTTTTCAGATTTTCAAAAATAACATTAAGAGCACATAAGTTCTTCATATTTTTCAATAGATTAAAACTTTTTCACATCAATCCACATACCTAGAAAAAATTCATTCTGATAAAATATTTGGCTTTCATTTTTCTTCTAGTATTTTGAAAGCACATTCATCACCAAACCAGAATGTAATAAAAGATTCAAGAATTTTGGTAATAAAAAATGATTCAAGAATTTTAGTGAATATTGATATCGAAAAACGTGAAGCATGCAAATCCATACACGAGAGTGAAGCATGCAAATCTATGCACAAGAGTGAAACATCCACAAAAGCAAAGTATGAAGCATGGAGCAAGAAGCATGAAAAGGAAACGAGAAGCATGCAAAGCCATGCACAAAAGTGAAGCATATAAATTCATAGTGAAGCATGCATAAAAGTGGAGCATGAAAAATAAAATAATTAATTAAAGTGAAAGCATGGAGCATGGAGTATGAAAAATAAAATAATAAATTAAAGTAGAAGCATAGGGCATGGAGCATGAAAAGTAAAATAATGAATTAAAGTAGAAGCATAAGATATGGAGCATGAAAAGTAAAATAATGAATTAAAGTGGAAGCATGGAGAATGGAGCATAAAACTTGAAAAATAAAATAATTAATTAAAATGGAAGCATGATAATTAATTAAAATGGAAGCATGGAGCATGAAGTATAAAAAGTAAAAAGGAAAAAGCTCTTTTCATCCCTAGGGTTTGATATAATCGCCCATTTCATCTTTATTTTTTAAACAATAGCTTGTTTCATCCTTATTTTTCAAACAATAGCCCAAAATAACCTTCCATGAATTTACAATTAGTTTACTCTATAATTCATTGAGGACAAAATAGGATTTTCGGTTGAATAAATACAAAGCTTTTTAAAATAAAAATTTGAAGAATAATTAAATAACATATGACTATTTGTATAAATTTAAAATTTAAGGATAACTTAATGAAACAAAAATAATACTAAAGAATTTACAACATGTGTGTGTGTTTATTAATTTTTTTTAATGAAGTCAACTAAATAATAATAATAATAATAATTCTTTTATGTCAAGAATCATTGTTTATAGTAAGATCAAGAATAAGCTAAAAGATTAAAAAAAAATACAATCCAATGCAGTGTATTTTATTCGGTAGTATTTTTAAATATATGTTGTTATGTATTTAGTGCATACTTTCTAAGTAAATGGAGGAGTTTGTAATTACTTTTGATAGAATAACAATAATGATTGATTATTTATTTATTTATTTATCTCGACCATATTAAAGTTAAAGATAAGCTAAAGGATAAAAAAATTACTCTAGTGCCTATGAAATCCATTTTTTTTTGGGTCCTAAAAATATATTTTACATATTATTTAATGTTATTATTGGTTATTTATTAAGTTATCCTTAAAGGTAGATGTTTTTTTTTATTTGTGTTAGAGAGTTTATTTTAAAATAATTCATCATTATTTAAAAATCCTATTTTACCCTCAATGAATTATATAGTAATAACAATAAATTAATGAAATGGTGTTTTGGGCTATTGCTTAAAAAATAAGGATGAAATGAGCTATTATTTAAACAATAAGAATGAAATGAGTTATTATATCAAACCTTAGGGGTGAAAAGGACATATTCCCAAAGTAAAATTATTAACTAAAGTGGAAGCATGAAGTATGGAGTATGAGCTATTATTTAAACAGTAAGAATGAAATGAGTTATTACATCAAACCTTATGGGTGAAAAGGACATATTCCCAAAGTAAAATTATTAATTAAAGTGGAAGCATGGAGTATGGAGTATGAGACATGAAAAATAAAATAATTAATTAAAGAGCATGGAGCATTGTGTATTAAAAGTCAAATAATTAATTAAAATAGAGTATGCTTGTACAAGATAAAATGGCGGTAATTAAAAAAAAAGAGAGAAAAAAGAAAAAAATCTAGAAGCTTCAGAGACCAACTTTGAGATGGAGATAAATGTAGACTCCAAATCAAACTCTAATTAAGTGGTGGAAGCATATCCGAATAAGGAAATATCAACCAATTAGAATAATGAAACATTATTTTATAAATAGAAAGCTTTTAATGCATGATGGGCAAGTAAACTTCATAAAAAACTTCATTGTAATTATTATTGAATAGTGAAGCTTGCTCTTTTGAATCATGTGGACGTAGACTAAGGCTTAAACCACGTAAATTCTCTGTATTTTACTCTTTATATCATCTCGTTTATTCAATTTTCTAGTTGACTGAAAATAAGTATCAACAGATTGGCGCCGTCTGTGGGAAAGATATGATTAGTTGTAATTAAATTCAATCAACATAAAATCATGAGTCAACGAAGCCAACACACTCATTGCGACCATGAGTTACCGTGGGTCCCAAGCCCCCAAGGAGGCAGCACAACAACATGGGCCCGCAATCGCCGCTTATGCAATAAGTGGTTGACCTGACACAAAACATGAGTTTGGTGCTCTAGTATAAAGAGAGCCAAAGGAACCGTGGGTCTATCCCACCAGTTGAGGAGCAACTACAACATCACTAGTATCATGATCAATAGCATGGTCATGAAAGGGAAAGATCTCAAGATGACTCACGAGTTAGGAGCCATGCAAGCCAAGCCAATTATGAAAAAAAGATCTTCGACAAGCATTGAACTCTAACTTAGCGAGCTTGGAGGCAGAGTTAGAAAAACTCAAGAAAAGGATAGATGATATTGGGAAAACTCCAATTGGACCATACATGGAGGAAATAAAACCTTCATTCACCAAAGATGACACAATTTAAAAGTAATTTCTAACTCCCAAGTATAAGAGTGTCTTGTTATATTATAACTCGATGAGCTCGAGGTCGATTCACAGAGAAAAGATTTAATTTGTTTATTTTATTTTATCTAAAAATGAAAATAAAACTTGAATATAAACAACTTAATTAAAATGAAACTATGGAATTAATTAGTTAGGGTTATGGATCCACTTTTAGTAGTAAATAAAATTTAATAAATTCTTTTTTCCATTTTTTAGATTTAATGCCAAAAGATTAATTATATATATTATTATTATTATTATTTCCCATTAATTTTATTATGGATTAAGTATTTATTGTGCCAAAATTTAATTTGTCTACAATAAGTTAAAATACCATTTTACCATACCTTATACTAAGATATTAAGAATTTATTGTGCCAAACTTCCTTATTTGTCTACAATAAATCAAAATTTTAAAATATAAAATATGTATAAAATTAAATAGAAAATAATTTAATTTATATAATTAAAAATAGAATTTGATTAAATCATATTTATTTCCTAAGAGTTACACCTTACCCTAACTATTATTACTTAGCTAAGCATAATTTAGTTAGCTAAGCATAATTGAAATAAAAATAATTATTAAAAAAATAATTATTAAAATTAAATTACTCATAATTAAAAGTAATAAAACAACTAAAATTGAAAATAAAACTAAATTTATTTATAAAAATAATTATACAAAATATTAAAAACACACTTGAAAAACAAGATTACGGGGAAATTGAGAAGAAGAGAGATAATCAAAACATAAAAATGAGACTCTACCTATAGAACAATAAATTCATAATCCAGTGTATTGCGGTCCATCATAAGTTTTATGCATGCACTCTACACAACCATTAGATCAAGATCTAATGGCTGGTCAAACTTCAAAAGTCAACATTACATGTGGCATCTTGTGAAGCGTCCGATTTGGTCAAAGAACGGTTGAGATTTGGCGGGCTAATGGGTGAATTGGGTTTACCCGAATACAAAGGATCGGATTCTACAACTTGCTTCACCAACCATTGCAACGTGGCACAATCGTGGCATTGAATCATGAATGGTTGAGATTTAGTCAAAATTGGTAGCTGTCCAATGCAGTCATATCCATTGTAAGCTCATTTTATCATCCAATCAGTGTTTAGTCAATAGAAAAAGTTAACTTTGTACACAAGCTCAATTTTAAACCGGTCTTGACTCATTTTAAGGTTTTCAGACCTTTGGAATCCAAACTTGACATCCGTTTATTTGTTTGGAACCTTGAATTACGTGAAATTAATATTTTACCTAATAAACACACAAAAATACACAAAATTAGATATAGTTAAAACATAATTAATAATTCTTAATATATTGCATAAATACAAATATAAATTATAATATAAGCACAAAATAATATTTTTATCACTTGATAATCAAACAATTTTTAATACTAATCAAAAGACATATTGGATGCACCATTTCCTCCAAAATTTAAAATGCCCCAAATAAAGTTATACAAATGAGAAAGAGATCCAACAGAACATCCTGAGACCTACAGGTCTTGGATGGAGCTGCAAGGAGCATCAAAAGCAGCCATGTGGGGCATTCTCGCTGACACTCATTAAAGCAGCACATAAGTGGTACAAAAAGCTGAAACCAAGATCAATTTCTTCATTTGCCTAACTACCAAGATCAATATCTTCATTTGCCTAACTAAGTCAAATATTTATTAGCCAATTTATTAGAGCTAGAGACCATCAACTTCCTTCAACTCATCTTTTGTGGGTTAAGTAAGGGAAAGATGAGTAGTTAAAAGATTAAATTACCTGCCTCAACAAAGAAGCTATAAGGGTGGAAAACTATAGTGATTTAGTGGCCTTGACTGTCATTATGGCCGGGTTACAACTAGCAAGGTTTTATTATTCACTCATATAAAATGCACCAAGAACTTGCACGTAGTTGTTGTCGAGAGCACAAAAATACTCTAACGCAGATGAATTGACTAATGCAAAAAGGAAAGTTGACCCGGATTCACAAAGAGTATGAGGAAGAGGAATGAAGAACTAGTTGAAAACAAAGAAAGAATAAGTAGACAAGAAAACAAAGGTCCAAGGATTTCGTACACTAGGTTCCCTTGCTATACACCACTTAATGTGGCTAGAAAGTAGTTGTCGATACAAATAAGAAACTCATATTTGCTGTAGAAATTCAAGGCTATCAAGAAAACACTTAATCGAAGGGACAAAAAACAAAATACTACAGGTACCATTGAGATCATGGTCACAACACTAAAGATTGCTTCGATTTCAAAGAAAAAATAGAATCCCTTATCCAGAGAGGATATCTTAAAGAATTTGTAAGAAAATGTGGTAAATGGATGCTTAATGAGGTCCCATCCAATGCTCCACAAAAAACAACAGCATCTGAAACTGTGTGAGTAGAAGACCAAGACATCGTAGGTGGCACACCCATAAGAATTATATTTAGTAGACCCACAGGTAGAAGAGACTATAATAGGACTCAAAAAGCTCATGTCAGAGAGGCTAGAAGTACACCAGAGGTTTTCCTTGTAGATTTAGTGAGTAGACCTAAAACAATGCCAAGCGGAAAGAGGAATACATCAGCCCCAGAATGATGCCCTAGTCATCTGTATAATCTTGGCGAATAAGAAGGTCTATAGAGTTCTAATAGACAATGGACATTCAACAAATATTCTGTATGTAGTAGCATTTGATAAAATAGAGATTGGAAGAGAAAAATTAAAGCCAATACGCACACTTTTGATTAGTTTTGGAGGAGAATGTTTGATCCCTTTGGGTAGCATAAGTTGCCAACAACTATTTGGGAAACCACCCCACCAAGTCACTAAGATAGTGAATTTCTTGGTAGTGGAGCATATGTTAATTTACAATGTCATCTTAGGAGGACCGGCTTTAAGCATGTTTCGAACAATAACTTTAACATATCTTTTAATGATAAAGTTTCCTATAGTATGAGGATTTGTAGTTTTAAGAGCTGAGCAAGAAGAATCCAGAAAATGCTATACTACAACTTTAAGAGGCAAGATGGACAAACATGAAAATCTACAGATTTTGCTTGACCCAAGGAAAGAAAAAAGTGAGTAAAGAGGTTTATCGGCAGAAAAATTAGACTTTGTCCATTGTAGTAAGGAGATTAAAGTAAGTCTACTCGAGTTAGCCAATCGCTAACTTCAGAATTACATTCACAAATAAAAACTTTTCTCAGAGTCAACTCTGACATGTTCGCATGGTCCCATGAAGACATCGTGGTATAGATCTTGAAGTAATAGCCCATCGACTAAATGTTAATCTTGGTTGCAAACTAGTATGACAAAAATGAGGTCCTTTAATCAAGAAATATATTAAACAATTACAGAGGAAGTTGATAAACAACTAAAAGTATGATTTATTAGAGAAGTGCACTACCTTAATTGGTTAGCCAACGTAGTGATAGTCAAAAAACCAAATGGAAAATGGAGGATTTACATAGATTTTATTGACTTGAAGAAAGCGTGCCCCAAAGACAGTTTTCCTTTACCCAGGATCGATTAGTTAGTTGATGCAACCGCAAGACATGAATTACTCACATTTGTGTATGCATACTTAGGTTATAACCATATTCAGATGCACCCTCCAAAGAGGAGGAAAACAACATTCATTACAAATAAAAGGCTTGTATTATTATGATATAATGCCTTTTGGGTTAAAAAAATACTAGAGCAACCTATCAAAGACTACTCAACAAATATTTGCTAGATAAATTGGAAGAAATATTGAAGTTTATGTAGATGACATGCTTGTTAACAGCAAGAAAATGGAAGATCACGTCACGGACTTGGAAAAAGCCTTCAAAATCCTGAAACATTTTAATATAAAACTAAATCCAAGTAAATGTACTTTTGGAGTATCCTCGGGAAAGTTCTTGGAATTCATGGTCAGTCAACGAGAAATAAAAGCTAATTTAAAGAAGATTCAAGCTTTGTTGGATTTGGAATCACTTAAGACAATAAATGAAGTTCAAAGACTGACAATGAGAGTTGTTGTCTTGAGTCACTTCATTTCGTGAGCAATAGATAAATGCTTGCCATTCTTTAAAACTCTCTAAGGGGGAAAAATCTAGTGTGGACAGATGAATGTAAGAAAAAGTTCCAGGAATTGAAAAAGTACAAGGGCAGTCCTCCAATTCTTTCTAAACTAGTGTCAGGGGGGAATCTTTATATCTATCTTGCTGTGTCAGACTCGACAGTGAGCTCATTATTAATAAGAGAGGAGAATATGTGCAAAACCCATTTGCTACATGAGCCATGCACTGCTAGATACTGAAATGAAATATTCGATGATAGAAAAGATGATCTTAGTATTGGTAATCTCTACTAGGAAATTAAGGCCTTACTTTCAAGCCCACGTCATAGTTAACTATGGCTAATGGGCCGTGTCGGCAACTGTCGACCCACAAGGGCTCGTGGGCCGGCACGACAAGACCCACCAACCCGCTTGTGCCATGGGCTGTGCCCAAAAAAAGCCCACCAACTTTTGTTTTTTAGCGTGCCTAAAAAAGCCCATGTGCCTGGCGTGCTTTTTTAAGCCCACCAATAATAATAATAATAATAAATTCATAATCATAATCATATTAATTTTTATTAAGAGAGCAATTAACATTTTATTATTAGTTTATCACAATTTTACAACTATATATTTTATTTCACAATAACCAATCATAACACAACAATACATAAATTTAATTTCATAGATCATAATAATAATTAATTAAAATTAAAAATACAATCCTCGAATAATAATTACAATAAGTCATAACTACAAAATATCAATATAACAAATCATAGGTCACAACTTACAAGTTACAACTACGAAACACGAACTACGACCAATTGACAAATAACAAGCACAAAAAAACATTTATTAATCACAACTATGGATATGGGAAACGAGCAAGGTTAATTCTATCTTGGCTAAGGTGGCGAGCTAAACAATTTGACACGTGCCGACGTAAACCCAAGGTGCCATGGCTGTCTAAATAAATAACTTCTTGATGACAATAGTTGCACCCAAGATCATTTGTTGTAAGGACCATGCAAACTATTATCTATTATTTCCTCCCTTATTGAAGTAAAATTTTGAAAAAGCTCATTTAAAGAACGACTTCTGGACTGATTTAGCCTAGCGTTTTGTTGAGGTCCAACTACATCAACTCCGTATTCTTGAGGGTGTTGAGGTTCTTCTGCATTCATATTATGTTGTTGCGGATTCATAATGATTTTGGCTTTTAGAATATTGGAAAGTTTGAGAGGAACAAGAAGAATAATAAGAATTGTGAATCATCATAGCATAATGGCGTGTATATATAATATTAGATAGTAATAAAAAGACAAAAATTAATTTTATTTACTTTGTCGATGGGAGTAAGAAGAGTAAGTAAAAAAATATTTAGTGATATATAAATATTTGTGAATGAATGAATCTTGATTCTTGAGATCTTAATTTTTGTGGAACTGTGAGGCAAGTGCTTGGTTGGCATGTAGGAAAAAGATATTAAATTATTTAAAAAATAAATGAAAATATTTAAACAAATGAAAATTATTTCCAAAAGGACCAAAACCAAAAAAAATAAATAAATCACATTGTTGTCTTGTTGAGTTGTTGGCACTTGGTACAAACCCAAAATGAAAAAGTATCATACAACTATACAAGCTGATAAAAAATGTTGAACTACAGTTGGACATGTCACATTACTCTCACACTCACATGTTGAATGTTGACTTTAAGTGTTTGTAGACCGTAATCTATAGACTACAAACAAACTCACGAGTCATGAGCACAAATGTACAATGATCCCAATTTTTTATTATTTAAACATCATTGTCAGTTAACTTTCACAAGTTTTCAAATTTTTAATTGATTGCACGAAACATAATTTTAAAATTTTACAGTCACAAGACTCGTAACAATAAAATTGACACGACTACTCAATTTTACAACACGCTTGCAACTTTCACAATTTTCAAATTCTGAAATTTGAATTGACTGCTCTGCAATCTGCACGTCTACATGTTTGCATATAATGACAAAATTTTCAAATTTCGCAAGTGTAACAGTAAGTCAGTAAAATTGATATGAGTATATTAGTGTACTATATGACTACTCAATTCAACATGTGCACGATGCACCTAGAAAATAATTTTTTCTAATTATTAAACAACCAAAAAAATTCTAAATTAATTTTATTACTCACCCAACGAATAATTTTTTTTTGAATTAATAGTAGAATTGATATGACTACTCAATTTTACAGCATAGGCAGTTGGGCACAGATTAGCAATTAACGTTTTCTGATTTTTAATGACAAAAAAATTCTAAATTAATTTTATTACTCACCCAATGGACAAAAAAATTCTGAATTCAATTGAATTAACAGTAAAATTGATACGACTAGTTGGCTAGTTAATTTTACAGCATGGGCACTAGGAAATTAACTATTTCTAATTTTTAATAACAAAAAAAAATTCTAAATTAATTTTATTACTCATCGAACGCCCAACAGACAAATGAATGATTAAATGCAACGGTTTAATTTGCTGCAGCCTTGCAGGAAACTTTGCAGTTGCAGCCTTGCAGGAAGATTTGAGTGTTTGCCTCGTTTTGACCGTTAATATTTTTACTTTTTTATTCTATTTTAATGATTAAATTATTTTCGAACTTATCTCACTTTTCAATCTCTATCTCCACATTTTCTCTCTTGTCTCATCTAGTCATCTCTACTCTCTGCTCTGCCCAATCTCCTCAAAACTTTGCTATAATTCCAGCAACTTCCCTTTGTTATTGAAATCTTAAACAAAAGCAAAACATCATTCAACACCATTTAACACACAAATCTCCATTCTCTTGCTCAACATTTTTTTTTTCAACCCGCACAAATACATTCCAGCCACCTTTATTTACCAAAACGCTAATTATATAAAATGTCTCACTCTCATTTCAAGTTAGATGAGAATTTTAATTTTGTTGAAGAGGGTGAGGAAGTTGCAAATGAAGAAATTGTTGCACCAGAATTTGATCTAAGTAATATATTTGTTGTCCCACCTGAACGATCGCCTCCTACTTATCAAGCAAGTCAAAGTGGTTCTACTTCTTTGACTGCTGGTCCTACTACTTCCTCCAAATGACAAAGAACATCGATTGTTTGGTCACGTTTTACTTTGGAAAAACGTCAAAACAAAAAAGGTGAAATAGTGGATCAAGCAGTGTGCAAATATTGTCAATTCGCTTTAAGTGCCAAAAGCAATGGTGGAACTGGACATGTTAGACGACATATGGAAACTTTTCAGACAAAACACGCGCCACAAGACCCAACACAAACCCAACTCTCACGATATGGTTCTGGACCTTCCGGTATGACATCATTTAGATATTCACAACAAAACATGCGAGAAGGATTGGCTCGGTATATTGCTGCAGCAGAACAACCTTTAACATTTTTAGAAGATGAACGTCTAATAAATTTTTTGCAAATGTATGCTCAGCTTCAACTTAAGAAAGTGCCTAGAAATACATTAAAACGTGATTTAACTAAAATTTTTCATGACATGAAAAAAATTTTAATTAATACTTTTATCAATTTTAATGGTGTTATTTCAATTTCTTCTGATTGTTGGACTGGTATTAGTATGGTTGGTTATTTTTGTGTGACTTTGCACTCTATACATAAGATTAATGGTAAATGGAGGTTGGAAAAAAATTGCTTACATTTCGTGAATTAGAATATCCTCACATTGGTTCAGTAATTTATGCAGCTATAATGTCTGTTTTAAGAGAATATGAAATTACTGATAAATTGTTTAGCATATCATTTGATAATGTATTTGCCAATACAACTGCAATTGATATGTTTTTGCGAAATGTTTCTACTCTCATGCCTGCACGTGGTTCAAAATTTTTTCATGTGAGATGTGTATGTCATATTATTAATTTAATTGTTCAAGCTGGTGTGACTCATAGAAATCATTACTTAGAAAAAATTAGAGCAGTCATTTTATATATTAGAGCACCTTCAAGACGTCAACAATTTCTGTCTACGTTGAAAATTTTTGGATTGAAAAAGAAAAAATTCAACATTGACATGAAAGTTTGTTGGAATTCTATGTATTTGATATTGCTTTCTTACCAAAATTATTCTGAAGCAATTTCTAATTTTTACAATGAGAGAATGAATGATGAAGATTATCATATCATTGATTGTGATTGGAATGTTGCATTTAAATTTATGGATTTTTTAAAGGTATGTTATGATGCTAATCGTGCATGTTCTATTGTTTATGAACCTACTTCATATAGAGTGTTAATGCACTTGTATAATTTGAGTTGTACTTTTAAAACTTTTAGAGAGAATATTATGTGTAAAAATATTTGTGATGCCATGGAGGGAAAATTCCAAAAATATTGGAAAGATATTCCCCACTTATTTATTTTTACAGCAGTGTATCCTACAATCAAGGAAGTTGATGCAAAACTTTTAGTTGAGGGTATTAGTGGAAATTTACAAACTGAACTTGATACAAATTTTGATACAATTATGTCCTCTATGCATGAACTTTTTAATTTTTATCGAAATAAATTCGGATCAAGCAATACATATTCTAATGTTCAACAAGCATCGACTTCTTATAAAAATCCAGCTCACCTTTTGTTACTCAAAGTCAAAGGTAAGGGTGTTGCCTCAAGTATTGATACTAATGTAATAAATTGCAAAGATATTGTTCTACCAATCTTGAAGATTTAGCAACTCCTTCACAATTGCAAAATTTTGATATTTTAGAATTTTGGATGGGTAAGACATCTTTTTTCCCTATATTATCAATTATGGCCCGTGATCTACTAACCCCTCCAGCTTCAACTGTAGCATTAGAATCAGCTTTTATTATAGGTGGTAGAATTCTAGATGAACGTCGGTTAAGATTGTCATAAGAGACATTAGACTCTTTGTTGTGTTTGAAAGATTGGGAAGATGTTGAACGTCGAGTGCAACAAGATTGGCAAAATGCTTTAATTAAACAAATTGAGAGTTTGGATGTTGATCAAGATGAGGTGGATCCAGATTATGCAGAGTACTGAACATTGAAGCCACTTCCAAAGACTTGAGACCTTTTTTTCTTGTAACTTTTTGAAACAATTTTTATTAGTGAGAAGGTTGTAAATTTGTAAATGATAGATGGTTCAGTAGGTGCCAACCTAGTTGAGATGTACTATTAACTGTAGTGATGCAAATTACACCTAATTGTATTTGAATTACTAATATTATAATTATACTTGAACTTTATTTAATGAAAATGTAATTTTTAATTTATCATAAAAATATTTCGTTCATATTTTTTTCTTGTGTATAAATATGAAAAATATTTCATTCTCAAATGAAACATATCTCTATTAAATGTTAACTAAGTTATGATTTAATATTAATATGAAAAATATTTCATATAAAAAATATTTTATTATTAATGTTGTAAAATTTTTTATTTTTTATTTATCATTTATAGATTTATAAATTTATGATATTTATAATTTTATTTATTAAAATCATGATATTTAGTTATTTACTTATTCGTTTAATAAATTCTAAACATAATTAATTAACTAATAAATATCATAAATAAAATTAAATATCATAAATAAAATTATTTATTTAATAAATATCATAAATACAATTATGATTTTATTTATTAAAATCATGATATTTACTTATTCATTTAATAAATTATAAACATAAAAAATTAGAATATTTATTTAAACTAAGATTTAACGATTTAAATTAATTTTTAAATGTCTATGCTAAAAAATATATTAAAGTACTTAATTTCAAGATATTTTACTTTAATTTCATAACATTTTATATTTACTTTTTATTAAAAAAATTTACTTAAATATATTTTTGCCCACGTGCTATTGATGGCCCACGGGCGCGTGCTAGCCCACTAGTGAACCGTGCATATTACGTGCTTTTTCTTGTGCCGTGCTTTGGCCCGTCTCTAATCGTGTCGTGCTTGTAAGGCCCGCGTGCCTAAACTTCTAGGCCCGGTACGGCCCACATGCGTGTCGTGTCGTGCGTCGTGCCCCACCGAAACATGCTCGTGCCATGCCGTACGGACACGTGCCGTACCCGTGCCCTGCCAAGTGCCGCCCGGCCTATTGGCCATCTCTAGTCATAATTTTATTGACAAATAAGCTACTCAGATAAGTCATGCAAAAACTAGAAGCATCAAGAAGGTTAGTCCAATTGGCGGTAAAATATAAAGAGCATGATATTTAGTATCAACCTGGAAAAACAATTAAAAGATGAGCTGCTGCAGACTTCGTAGTAGAATTTATCAGTAATTGACTCAGAAAGGAAAGAGTTACTTCCAAAACTATACCAGTCTGGAAGTTGTATGTGGATAGATCATTAAATCAACAAGGAAGTGGGGTAGGACTAATTTTAGTGACTCTAGAAAATACAAAATTAAGTTTCGCCCTCAAGTTTGGATTTCGAGCTTCTAACAATGAAGCATAATATGAAGCATTACTTACTAGTTCATGGCCATTCGTGCAATGGGGTATAGACATCATTGGTCTAATGTTAACAGGCAATAGGTAGACAAAATTTGTTGTGGTGGCTGTGGATTACTTTACCAAATTGGCAGAAGCAGAACCTTTGGCACAAATTATAAAACAGAAGACAATAACATTTCTATGGAAATTGATCGTATGCATATTCAAAATCCTTTATGCCATTGTTAGAGATAATGGAAAATAATTTGATAATTCACGCTTAAAAGGGATTGTGTGAAGGCCTTAGAATCAAGAATTTCTTTTCTTCACCAGCCCATCCTCAAGCTAATGGGAAAGAAGAAGCTATTAATAAAATAATCAAGCACTAATTGAAGACCAACTTAGAAAAGCAAAAGAGAGCTTGGGTGGATCAGTTACTATTTGTGCTATGGTTTTATATAACAATGTATACGACAACAACTAGAGAAACACCATATTCCCTCGCATTTGGGATGAAGGCAGTGGTCCCCGTTGAAATACATATGTCATCATATAGAGTAGAACACTCTCAATTAGAGCAAAACAATGAGCAATTAAATCTCAACATGGACTTATTGGGAGAGAGGAAAGAGCAGGCTAGCTCAGAGTTGCAACATATAAGCAAAGGGCAACTTGATATTTTAATTCAAAAGTAAATCTAAGAAACTTCTGGGTTGGGGACCTCATCTTTAGAAAAGTACTCTAAAACATCGGAGAGCAGAATCTTGGAGTGTTTGGCCCAAACTGGGAGGGTCTATATAAAATAATAGAAATTGTTCCCCCTGTAACCTACAAGATAAAAAATATAAGTAGAGTTGTGATGTCGCGTCCTTGGAATGCAGACATTTAAGGATCTATTATCAATTGGAAAGTTGTTTACTATTTTTTTTTCAGTAGTCTTAATAAGGTCTTCTTTGAGTCAACAAAAAATTTAATTACTAGCAAAGAATTATTCCTAGTCAAATTTGCAGCTATCTACTAATAAAAGTATTTTTATTTAGTTACTTTAGTATATCATTCTTAATAAGTTTAGTTTCCTAGTCTTGTAAGAGAAAGATAGGAAAAGCTAAAAGTGGATTCCTAGTGCTAATAAAAAATTGAGCAAATTCCTGGTGTTAGAAAAAGGTTGAGCAAATTCCTGGTACCGAGAAAAAGTTCAGTAAATTCTTGGTGCCAGAAAAAAGTTAAGTAAATTCTTGGTGCTAGGAAAAAGTTGAGCAAATTCTTGGTGCTAGGAAAAGATTGAGTAAATTCCTGGTGCCAGGAAAAAGTTGAGCAAATTCTTGGTGCCAGGAACAAGTTAAGTGAATTCCTGGTGGAAAAAGTTATCTAGGAAAAGGCTTGAGCAAAATTTTAGTGCCAAGAAAAAGTTAAGTAAATTCCTAGTGGAAAATGTTAACCAAATTCATGATGCCACTAAGCAAATTCCAGGGAAAAGGTAAGTAAATTCCTGGTGCCAAGAAAACATGAAAGAAATTTCTGGTGACAAGAAAAGTTTGTTAACATGAATATGTTAATAATATTGATTTTGATGATAACAAACTTTAAATGATTTTTGATAAAAATGTTGGAGTTATTTCCTAATAAATGTAAGTCATAAAAACCACTCCATTCATACTTATAAAAGATGGTTTTTTAATTGGAAAAAGATTCTTTGTAAAATCTGGTTTAAAATGTGTTTCTGGAAATAAACGGTGAACCAGTTATTTATAAACGGTTAACCGATTAAGACCAGAGAGCAAAGGTTTGCCTAAGCTCTAACCGTTAGTGAAAAACAGAAAAATGGAAAGCCTACTGGAAACTAACGGTGAACCGTTTACTATAAACGGTTAACCGATAATATCCAGAGAAGTGACTTCACACAAGTCCTTAGCCGTTTACTTAAAACGGATAACTGATGATTATTTTGTAGGTTACTGGAAACTAACGGCAAACCGTTTATTACAAACGGTTAACCGATAACATCCAGAGAGTCACTTCATATAAAGCCTTAGCCGTTTACTTAAAACGGATAATCAATGTTCATTTTGCAAGTTATTGGAAACTAACGGTGAACCGTTTATTACAAATGGTTAACCGATAACATCCAGAGAGTCACTTCACGCAAATCCTTAACCGTTTACTATAAACGGGTAACAGGTGTTCATCTTGCAGGTCTCTGGAAGTTAACGGCGAAAGAGTAACCATAAACGGCAAACCATTTATTTGAATTTTGGCCTCAACGGTAACTTTGACCAGCGCAAACGGTTAACCGTTAACGGCTAACGGTGAACCATTTTCTGGCCGATAGTCAGTAACAGCTAGTTTTTCAGCTCCAAATACAAATAAGCTCATTCAAATTCGAAGAGGAATCATCACAATACAACCTTTGAGCTTATACTCGAGTTTGCAATCTTTATAAAGCTTTAAACATACTCTTACTTCATCTATTCACACTTTGAGCATTAAATTTGTAATCTTAGATATAGTGTGAGAGAAAAACAGTTTGTAATCTTTCTTTTTGAGTGATTGTAAGTGTTGGGATACACTTGGGTTAAGAGATTGGGGATAATCTCTCATTGTAAAGGTTATTGACACCTTGGAAGTCAAGTGTAAGCAATTGAAGCCTTGGAGGCTTGCTTAGTGAAATCCTCAAGCCCGGAAAGCTTGGAGGCGTGGACGTAGGCGAGGTTGGCCGAACCACGTAAACATCCTTGTGTTTGATTCTCTCTTCCCTTATCTTTTTAATTTGTGATCGATTTATTTATTATCATTCTAATTTCGTTTTAGATTTGCATGATAATTCGTTTTTAGTTAAACAATTAATAAAATCTCAATTTACCCCCCCTCTTAGGTTGCCTAGATAGTATTTCAAAGTTAAAGAAAGAAAAAGTAGGATTAAGATTTATGGAATCAGATAAATTTTTAATTCCATAATAAGAAAAATGGGAAATAAAAACATCATATAATCGCACTAACTCTGGTACATATAAAAAAAAGAAAAAGAAAAAGAAAAAAGAAGAAGTAAAGAGTACACAAGCAACGAAGAAAAGACCACTATGCCTGGATTAATCCTTGTCTTTATCATCCTCCAGAAAACTATAGTCAAGCTGGGATAATGACTTTCCATTATTGCCATTACTTTAGCAGCACTTTTCAATAACTCTTCATCAATGATATTGGCAAACTCAGCAGAAGTCTTGTACTCCTTCACAACTAAAGCTTTTACAGTTGACATTTGAAGATCTGGTTTATTAAGGGAGTTAAACAAATCTTGAATTTGAGATTAGGTATGAGTCTTCAAATTGTCATAATTTACTTTTAGATTATCATAGCCTGCCTTCAGTTAGGCAATGTGATTTTTTTCTTCAGCCAAACTCTCTTCTAGTTCAACAATATGCCTTTCAAAGGCTCGTCTAAACTCAATTAGAGTATTCTTTTGCAGCTTTAAACTTTTGATTTTCCTTCCGAATACTTAGATGGGAAGCTACGTTGTAGTGGGATAAACAATAATTTGAATAAAGAGACACTAAGAGCCAATCGTATTAAAACACCAAGAAGAAGGGAGCGGAATATACTTGCAAATGTTAATTAACTTGATGTCCATTGGGTCACAACTTTCAATATGCCTCACATTCTTGGAAGAAATGTACTGAGGCAAAAGTTGGTTGAAGAAATTAAGATATATCTGAGAAGGGTCCTTTCAAACAAAGCTTGGTAAGTTCTCCAACAAAGGCAAGGTCTTTTGGCTAGAATCTAATGGAAAATTAGCAAAAGCCAGAATGTTAGTAGCGGCAGAAGAGTTAACAGATGGAAAATAAGCAGTCATATTAACAGTAGGTAGAGGCAAGGTTTCTTGCTGATGATAACTGGAAATGATAACTTGAGAAAATGAACCTCCAACATGGAAAGTAGACTTATCCATCAGCTTTCTACTGATCTTAGCAAGAAGAAACTTTTCAATCTTCTTCTTTTTATGAGCATTGTCATTCCCGAAAAAATAAATACGTGTTATTACGTGACATAGCTATTTTATTGAAAATATTAGAAAAAGAGTAAAAACTCATCTCTAGGAGGGTCTAAAAGATGTATGGAGGAGATAAAACTAAATATTAATAAGAAACCAGACTAAGAGAGATATACCCAAGATCTATATTCTGAAGGAATATTGAAGACACTCAGTAAAAATCCTCTTTCACTCTTAGAAATAATGGTAGAATGGGGAAGTGTGTTCCACGTTGTTGCAAAAAAAAAAGGAGAAATAAAGTTATTGAAATTGCCGAATGATATATTAAAATAGTACCCAAACAATTTCTTGGGGTAAAAAAATGAGTTTGGGCCCGGTATTTAGAGTTTATGTCACTAGATTCCCCAAATTCTCAATCTCTATCAGCAAAAAACCACGAGTCTTTCCACGACCCACCAGCAGATTTCTTTTGAACAATTAGAGGAGAAAATTTAGGCCAAGTGCGCATGTAATACCAACCTTTAATAGGAGGGCCTCTATTGGGATTTGGAATAGCCATCAGTTGGTAACATAATTGAAATTGTTGGAATGTGGGGCAAGGAAGGTTTCTCTATTTCTAAAGAATGTACATGCCTATCATGGCATGCCAGACACTTAAACTCAATTAAGAAGCAGCACACTTGAAATTGCTAAGCATATACCTAAGAAAGGAAATGAAGTGTAACACCAAGCGTGAAAAAGTCAAGATGCATGGTGATAGCTTGACTAGGTTTGTTGCTTTCTCTAGGCCTTTATAGAGAAATGGAACAAGATTGTACCATAAGAGATACGAAGGAATTCAATTGAAATTTCATCCATATAATTAACCTTTTTATCTACGCTCCATCTAATAAAAATGGAAGGATGAACAAAAAACAAGAGCAAAATTTACAACGAGTGGTTGACTAGCTACAAGCCAATAATTATCCTCTGCTAAAGGATATTCATAAAGCTCAGAGTCAGAGAAACCATGAGAATTCGAAGACATTACTGACTAAGTATTAAAAAAACAACATCAAATACTCACAAAAAAATTACGTAACCTAAACTTGAGAAGGGATGGAAATAAAATTGATTGTTGAACGAGAGAGAAGAATACCAATTTATATAAGTGAGAAAATGCTTAGTTGGTGGGTAGAAGAGACAACAAAGCCAACAATCAATGTATATATAGGTGAGAAAATAACTCTTTTAAGCTTTTAAAATCAAGCTTCAAAGAGCTGAGTGCAATTGATATAGGGAAAAACAAAGCATTCCAATCCACACACAAGAGTGTAGCATGCACAAAAGTAAAGCATGGAGTATGAAAAATAAAATAATTAATTAAAGTAGAAATATGGAGCATTGATAACTCTATGAAATGAGAGTTACCATGAAATTTTTAGACTCAAACCAATATTACTTAGAGAGTAAATGATGTGTTTTTATTGTATTTTTAGTTACATTTTGCATGAGCATCTATTTAAGTTTAATCTTTATAAATTGATTGTGTTTTAAATTACTTTGTGCTCTGATCATGTGCATGATTGTAGGGAACCAAAAAGCTCAAGCTTTATGGATAGAAAGCTGCAGCAACAGACTTGCAGAGATGACAAAAAAACTTGGTTGCAGAGGAAATAAAACAAGTCTGGAATAGAGAAGATGTTATAGCCGTTGCTTTAGCAATCCTGTAGTAATTGCAGACAAGATTTTGCGTGTGTTAACTGAAAGATTGCAATCTAAGGTTTCCAAAGATATGCAGCCACATGCTTTTAATTGCCCTAATTCCAAGATATAAAAGGAGCACATATGAAAAGAAAAAGAGAGGGCCATCATAAAAGAAAATAACAGAGAAAAACCAAAAGAAAACAGCAAAAAAGAACGATTTGAGGGTTGCAACAGAAGATTTAAGGACAAAAAGAAGGAAAGATCGCAAAGACTAAGTAGAACTCAATTTCTTTATTTATGGAAATGTATTTGATGGCTAAAATGATTCTTGTTACTATTTTATCTCAACTCATGAACTAAACTTTATTGTAGTTGAGTGATAAACAAGCTTAATGGTTATTTGACTGATATATGTGTTTTGCTCTGAATTTATTACAGCATTTTGTCTTGATTTTATTTATTTATTACAATTCCCTATTTTGGCTGACCACCTATTTAGTGGATATTAACTAAGAAAGCGCCTAAAAAAGGTCTGATGTAGTGGAATAAATTAAGACAATACATTATTTTAGATTGAGTTTTCTGTTGAGTGTTAGAAAATGTATATTTATAAAGGAAAAAATTGTCATTTTACACTTCAAGTTCCACTAACATTCCTACTTTTAATGTATTTAAATTTCTTGTCATTTAATTATGTATGTTGTATTATAATTAAGTATTTTATGTATTTTAGGGGCATCATGGTCATTTCACAATAAACGATAGATAAGACGGCAAAACGGACATCACTTTTGAACTCAAGACGGTCGAAAACCTTAGGAGGAGCATAAAAAGAAAAATGACATTGTTCACATGTACGGTACTGTCTACGTTACTGTTCACGGCACTGTTCACATAGATGGATCGATGACGTGGCATTAACTGATGATGTGGCATTGACTGATGAGGTGTCACGATCCTATTGGACTAAAATTCTTATGTACTGTTGATGGTGACGTGGCAGCATATCAGTGGACCAAAAATCTTGCGTACGGTACATGCAACACACATGATTATTTTCAACCAAATTGCGTCACTGTTCAACACGGGTCAAACCGTGTTACTGTTCACCCGCGTGGTCAAACCGCGTACTGTTGACTGATGACGTGGCACAATCCTGAGCGTCCAAACTGTTTTTAATCCGATGGCCACGATTTACTCAATGTATTTATAAAAAGGGGGCCTCCCCCCCTAATTTGATAGCTTTGAATCCATTTTTGGGATCCATTTTCTGTAATTCCTTCTCCATCTTGTATTTTCTATGTATTTTAATAAATTTCCATTTTGCCCCTAGTTCAATTATGAGTAGCTTATTTTCTTTCAAGCTTGGGTTGAAGGTGAAGTCTCAACATGTGTCATGGGCTTTATTTGGTAAATTTATTTTCTTTTCCCTTCTAATTTTTGTGGATGATTTGACTTTTCGTTGACAAATAATAATAATCTTGTCTAGATACCGCCCTGGTTACACCGGCTCCCTAGTACAAGGTTATTATTATTTGGCACGATAAGCCCTTAGTACCATATTGATTAGAGTGTGGTTCATGAGGTGTGGATTCCCCCCTCATGATTTAATTGGTATTAATAAGGAATATTTAGCCCATGGTGCATGTTGATACGGATCCAGATACCCAAGTACGTCAATTTAATAGATTTTCACTTCAATTTATTCTCGCCATTTCAATTCCAATTTTAAGATAATCTAAGTCACTTTCACCACAAATCCAACCACCCTCATACAAAATTAATTCTACATATAATTAAAATCCACCTCCTCGTGGGATCGACACTCGTCTCCATTAATCTATTCTATAATAGATTCGTGCACTTGCGAGTTCAATAAAATTTGCACAACATTTTTCAAGTTGAGTTAATCTCAATTTCAATAGGGCTATACTTGATCTAAAATTAGTGAAGAACTTGAAATAAGGATTCACCTTGTAGGGCTATTGGATCCTAGAACGCATAATGTTATATCTAATGTCGGTGTAACAACTGGTCACCATTAGGTTGCATTTAAATATAAGATACCAACAGACGACAACTGAGGATGCATGAGGAATTCTGCCCAGTGCTGTAGTAAATACTGTAGCGACATAATCTTAATTGGAAAAATAGTCAATATCATGAAGTGAGTTTAATCACTCAACTAGTTATTTCCTATTGAGTTTATCTTTGTGTTTGATTTGAGATTTTCCTATTTACATTTTTTTATTGCATTTTTTTAAATTTAGTTAGTTCATTAGTTTCATTGATTATTTTATTTTAATTTGGTCTAAAATTGCACTGTTAAAATTACTGTAGCAAATCTTATAATATCAATCCTTGTGGAGACGATATGAATATTCATCAATATATTACTTGTTGTGTATATTTGCACATTGACACCTATAGCATTAAGCAAATCACCCAACAAGCATGGAGTATGAAGTATGAAAGTAAAATAATGAATTAAAATGGGAGCATGGAGCATGGAGCATGAAAAGCAAAATAATGAATTAAAGTGGAAGCATGGAGCATGGAGCATGAAAAATAAAAGAATTAATAAAAGTATAAGTATGGAGCATGAAAAGCAAAATAATTAATTAAAGAGCACGGAGCATAAAGCATGGAGCATGAAAAGTCAAATGATTAATTAAAAAAAGTAAATGCGTACAAGATAAAGTGGCGGTAAAAAAAAAGGAAAAAAAATCTAGATCAACTTTGCGAAGGAGATAAATGTAGACTCCGAATCAAATTCTCATTAAGTGGTTGAAACAGATCAGAATAAGAAAATATCAATAACTTAGAATACCAAAAAATTGTATTATAAATAGAAAGCCCTTAATGCATGATCGGTAAGCAAAATTTAGAGGCAAATAGCTAAAAAAAAAAAAGATTTCACTGTAATTATTATTGAATAGTGAAGTTTGATCTTTTGAATCCTGCGGACGTAGGCCAAGCACTGAACAACGTAAATTTTCTATGTTTTGCTCTTTATATCGCCCCATTTATTCAATTTTCTAGTTGACCAATAATAACCGCAACAAATGTAATGCATAAAAGACTATTGAGCTCACATTTCCTACTCATCCATAAATGTAAACAAACTAGCTTTAAAAGATAAATTAAAAACAAAGATATCACCAAAACCAACATCTTGAGCTTGAGTCTTTACTTGATGAACATATCTTCAAGCTTGATCTCACATGAATGACTTTAGACTTTGAACAACTAATGAGATCCAAAAGTATTTTTCCCTAGATTGCCTTTATTACATTGTTTATTATTATCAAAATTAAGGATTGTAAGACCCTTTAGGTCAACACGTACTTAATGGTGTACGGCTAAGCGCATGTCAAGTTATGAATGGGGGACCATGGGACAAGTAGAACAACAATCCCAATCATAACTTACCATATATATATGTGCAATCGCGGGCTCTTGATCAATCTTATCTTAGTAAATTCCACAAATATATACGTAGGTTCTTATAACCACCCAAAAAGAAAACACTCATAACAGTAGAATTTACTGCATTTGGTTATAATATTGAATATATTCTCATTTTTTTAAATACAGAAAATATTCTCTTATATTAATGGTATGTTTACTTGCTGAATTGGAGAATCAAAATTAAGAACAAGAATCATTGCTAGTATACTTCACAAAATCAGAGTAGGAATCAGAATTTGAATTGTGAGATTCACTCCAATTTGGGAATAAGGAATGAGAGATTGATTCCCAAAGGGTTATGAATCAATCTCCATTCCTAAGAGTTCCAATTCTACTCCCATTAACATTTTAATACTCCTATAATGCTCTCCGTTTAAATGAAAAATATAAATGTCAAAAAATTAAAAAAAAATTCCCTTGCTAAACTTCTCGCATCTACATTCAGCCAAATGCCATAGCAGTGAAACCTCAATCATTGCCAAAATCAACCTCTATCTTCATCATCGTTGGACCGTCAATTGTGGTGTAGCATTTGATTGCCAGTTTCATTTCAGTTTGGGCTGTTTCGGTTTTGTTTTCATCTCAGTTTCGTCTCCAATTGCCACAGTTATGATATAGTGATGGTGATGATGCCGACAATGATGATTTGTTGTTGGTTTTGTTGTTGTTGTTGATGATGATTTTGATTTTGATTATTATTTTTTTGGAATGGATTATTATTGTTGTTGCTTGTTGTTGATGTTATTGCTGCAATAGAAAATTTTATAATTAATATATTAATGTTAATAATACAATTATTATCAACAAATAATCAATAATAATAATAATTTTTGAATAATAATCATCACAATAATTAAAATCTGAAATAATAATTATGACAATAGTTAATTTAGGACTTTTTAGTAATTAATAACAGTTTATCACATTTCAATTCTGATTCCAAAACAAAATGAACATATAATGAGAATAAAGTTTATTTCGATTCTGATTTTTACAGTTCAAATAAATAGCTTATTTTAATTCTCATTCCAGCCTATTTTGATTTCTAATCATTTCGATTCTAGTCCATTTTATTTTTTTTAATAAACACACTGTAAAAGCATAAAATACATTTTTTCAAAAAAATTTAAAAATAATAATTATTTAATCACAAGTAATTTTGCACAAATAAGTGTATACAGTAGTATGAAGAGAGTTACAAATAATTTTATACAAATTAATAGGGGAATTGTCACTTTCCCCCCTACTGTAGTCAACATATACTATTTACCTCCCTGTTATTTTTATAATGACTAAAAACCCCCATGACAGATAAGTTTACAATATTACCCTTATTTTTAGTTACTCTTTTATTTACATTTATTATAAATTAAATAAATTACATGAATAGAAACTAATAAAAAAGTAATAAATTACATGAATAGAAACTAATAAAAAAATTAAGTATTAAAAATAAGAAATATATGTTTTGATATGAGAAAAAAAATGAATAATAAAATTTTTTTCTTGTAATTGTTTATTTTGTGAACATTTTCTTATAATAAACATTTTGTAATATTTTAAAATTAAATGTAAAAAATATAGGAAAAATATTTTATTATTTATCTTATAATAAATTTTTATTTGTCATTCAAGTTTTCTTATAATATTTTTTTATCATTTTATAATAATTTTCTTATATATTTATTATAAGAAAATTTTCATAAAATAAATAAGTACAAGAAAAAAATTTATTATTAATTTTTTTGCTCATATCAAAACATATATTTCTTATTTTTAATATTTAATTTTTTATTTAGTTTCTATTCATGTGATTTATTTAATTTATAATAAATATAAATAAAAGCGTAGTTGAAAATAATAGTAATATTATAAACTTAAACTGTCATGGAGATTTTTGGCCATTACAAAAATAATAAGAAAAAAATAATATATATTGATTATTATATAAAAAAAATTGACAAATCTCTCTACATTAATATCATATAAAAAATTAATTAAAAAATAATAATAAGACCGTGATAATTTTATATAATCAATTTCTTTATGCCAATTTATATATTCTTATTTGTATAAAATAGTTCGTGGCTCTTATCATTTCCATTTCTGAAAATATTGATGCCAATGAAATGGAATTTCCTGATCGGTTGACCGTTATAAATTGGAGCGAAAAAAATGCGGCACACGCAATTTTCACCTGACAATATTAGCCTTATCACCAACAAAAATCATAAACTCATCAGCTACCTGCCACTGAAATTCAATCCGCTTCAACTTCAAACCCAAAATCACATAAAAAAAAAAAAAGGAAAAATCAAAATAGTCTCACAAGCTTCAAAAATTTCAATAAAGCCCAACGCTTGGCCGAGAATGAGAGTCGTTTTCGGCTCTTCCTCCTCCTCCTCGTCCGCCATTGTCGCCACCCAAACTCGCCTCTACAACCACCGCAATAAACCCAACAAACACCCAGTTACCAAGCTCTTTCCCTTGGCTTCGTCTTCATCTTTATCTTCAATCCCCACCGTTCATTCCTCCCAGACCGCTCTCCTCTCCACCGTCCGACGGGACCTCAGTTCCCGTAACGACTATTACGCCGACATGGCCTCAAAACTAGCCAAAGACGGAAGACTTGAGGAGTTTGCTATGATCGTTGAAAGCGTTGTTGTTTCTGAAGGGAATGTTTGGAAGTTTGCTTCAATGTTGAGTTTGGAGATGGTGGCAAGTGGGATTGTGAAGAGTATTCGCGAAGGGAGGATCGACTGTGTTGTTGGGGTTTTGAAGAAACTGAACGAGCTTGGGGTTGCTCCATTGGAGCTGTTTGATGGGTCTGGGTTTAAGTTGCTTAAAAATGAGTGTCAAAGGTTGCTTGATTCTGGGGGAGTGGAGATGTTTGTTGGTTTAATGGAAGTTCTTGAAGGTATTTTCTTATTTTGTGAACTTTGCTTGTACTGTTTTTAGCTTGAGCTCTATCTATATTTATTCAAGATTATTTCAAAACAAAACTGTACTTGTTGAATATTTACCTTTTGGCTGTGAATGACTGATGGGTTTATTTTCTTGGTTCAGAGTATCGGCTCCCGGTTAAAGAACTCGGTGAAGAATTTCGCATTGTACAGCTTTTTGTTAATAAACGTGATGTAAATTTGGCAATAAGGTATGATTTATTGCTTTCTTGACTGCATAGTCCTTGCTGTGTGTTCTTGTAAGGATGTTAAATGTTTTTATTGTTGATGAGATAAATTTCTAGCCTGTAGCTCTGATAATTTTGGGGCACAATGGATCTCTGCTGTCGCATTTTTATGTTGGCTTCTATTTGATACTTTTAACTTTTATGTATTGCAGATATGCATGTATAGTTCCTCGTGCAGATATACTGTTCTGTAACTTTGTACGCGAATTTGGAAAGAAAAGGGACTTGGTGTCTGCTTTAAGAGCATATGAAGCATCCAAGAAACACTTGAGTAGTCCTAATATGTATATATGCCGCACAATAATTGATGTTTGTGGCCTCTGTGGTGACTACATGAAGTCTAGGGCCATTTATGAGGTATTCCCAATGCATAGTCTTTTTCTTTATTATATTGTGTTTGTGCAAGCAGCAGTACCTAGCCGCTCAAGACTATGCATAACATTCTAGTTTCTTTTACTGCAATTAAGAAATATTTGATTTACTTTTCACATGAAACATTTTGCAGGATTTACGCAGTCAGAATATTACTTTAAATATATATGTTTTCAACAGTCTTATGAATGTAAATGCCCATGATCTGAAGTTCACATTGGAAGTGTACAAAAATATGCAAGTAATGTACTCTCTCTCTCTCTCTCTCTCTCTCTCTCACACACACACACACACACACACACTTAATACTAGAATTTGGTTGAAAATTGGAATACTCAAAGTATCTCTCGTATGCTTTATCCAGAAACTTGGTGTCATGGCAGATATGGCATCTTATAATATACTTTTGAAGGCATGTTGTCTTGCTGGAAATACTGTTTTAGCCCAAGAAATTTATGGAGAAGTGAAGCATTTAGAGGCCAAAGGAGTGTTGAAGTTGGATGTCTTCACTTATAGCACTATAGTAAAGGTATATCTAATATATCATTGCAGTATGTGCACATCAACAGTAACACATCGATCTGCTCTAACCATTACTTTTTTTTTCACCTTTTTTGGGTCACTTTTTTCTTGTAGAAGTGACAATTCATCCAGTGAAGGCTCTTGTACCATATTTTGATCTCTTCATTGCCTTTGCATTAATTCCAGGTCTTTGCAGATGCAAAATGGTGGCAAATGGCACTAAAAGTTAAAGAAGACATGCTATCAGCTGGTGTTACCCCTAATACAATTACATGGTCGTCATTGATCAATGCCTGTGCCAATGCTGGACTTGTTGAGCAGGCAATGCATTTATTTGAAGAGATGCTTCAGGCTGGCTGTGAACCTAATTCACAGTGTTGTAACATCCTTTTACAAGCTTGTGTTGAAGCTTGCCAGTTTGACAGAGCCTTTCGACTTTTCCGGTCCTGGACACTAAGTAAAACTCAGGTGGCTTTAGGAGAAGATTACAATGGTAACACTGATCGGATTTCAAATATGGAGCATAAAGACAAACAATCTATCACTAATACACCAAATTTTGTGCCTAATTCACATTATTCAAGCTTTGACAAGAGGTTTTCCTTTAAACCAACAACTACAACATATAATATTTTGATGAAGGCCTGTTGTACTGATTACTATCGTGTAAAAGCTCTGATGGATGAGATGAGGACAGTAGGTCTTTCCCCTAACCATATAAGCTGGACAATTTTAATTGATGCATGTGGAGGATCAGGCAATGTAGAAGGTGCCTTACAGGTAAGATGTACTTTTGATCTGAATTTACTTTGTTTTTCTTTTTTTTAAGCATTATTTTTCAGTTGTGACGTAAAAATCCTCAAATTATGTTGCTGATTTAATTATGATATGGATGCCCCTTTTTAGTCAGATCCCATGATTAATGTCTTTTGATTATGTTGGTCATATGAGATTAAGAAACTTTGTCCAGGTAGCTTGATGCTCTCTTTGGGTTCTTCAGTTTGTTTATAGTTTAGCAGTAACACGATCCTCATGAACATAATCCCATGATGACTTTGAACTCTCATTTGGTGAAATTCTAATGCCTAGTTTTCACTCAAATTTCCACCTGACACCTTCAATTTGAAGGATTGGTTAGTTTGGATATAGTATATCTGATGGCCAGGTTTTCCTCCAGTGCAGATTTTGAAAATTATGCGTGAAGATGGTATGAATCCTGATGTTGTTGCGTATACTACAGCTATCAAGGTCTGAAGTTTTCTTGTCAGAATAAGCTTGTTTGTTCTGTAATGTTTGCCCTCAAAATATGCCCATGATAAATATGTTTTTTCCACTTTCTCATATTGACTCTCCCTAGGTGTTGATACATCTTGCTCTGTGCTTCACAGGTTTGTGTCAGAAGTAAAAGACTGAAGCTAGCCTTTTCATTGTTTGAAGAAATGAAACATTATCAAATACAGCCAAACTTGGTATGTGCACCAGAGATCTATTCTTGAATCCCCTTGTCATTGTATTTTATCTTAAGACTGTAAAGTCATAAAAGTTGGGTCTGGCTCCAGTTTTTCTGTAGCTAAAGTGATGCCGTGCTGAGATGTGAACACTTTAAAAGCGAGTGTATTGTTTCCAGATACAGTTCCTTATGATAAGAGCGTAGTCAATGATAAGGGTTTAATAGTTAATTATAACGGTTTAGATAATGAAGATCAAACAGTTTACATTATGGGTAATGCTTGTGTGCAAAGGCATTATAAACCCATAAAAAATGAAAAGGATTCTTATCAATTCAGTGTGTAATTCTTCATCTTGTATTTTCAGGTCACATATATTACACTTTTAAGGGCTCGAAGCAGATATGGATCCTTGCATGAAGTGCAACAATGTCTGGCTGTATATCAGGATATGTGGAAAGCAGGGTAGGCATGAGCTGTTAAATATGGATTCTTCTTGGACTATCTTGCAGTTCATTTTCTTACTATTTTTCACAAATGTTGCTTGCTGTTCATGTCATCATGTGGTCGCTACTTTAAATATTATTTCTGTGCTTTTTATTGATTGTTGGCATGAATGTCACTCTAAAACAACTTATTCCTTTCACATACCTTTCACTGACAAGTGCAGGTGGCATGCAGCATGGAACTTTTTCTGCTTCATGATTGAGTGTACATTATGGCCATACATTTAAATTAGTGCTCGTCATTTCTTACTAATCAAGTAGTATAATTTTTTATGCAACAGTTTCCTTCGTGTCTAATGACATACATAGTTTCACTGCTACTCCTTAATGGGGGTTAATAGATCCTTCATAAATCTTTATTGTCCTATCAACGAGAAACCATATCCTCAACCAAATCTCTGGAAATCATAAAATAGATAGCGCATTTGCAGATATGTGCTATACATTGTCAACTTTTATGCTGAGAGAAATAGTAGACATTCTTCTTCCTTTTCATGAAGCATGAATTATGCAGGTACAAAGCCAATGATACCTACCTGAAGGAATTAATTGAGGAGTGGTGTGAAGGAGTAATACAGGACAAAAATCAAAACCAAGGAGAGGTCACGCTCTGCAGAAGAACCAACTCTCAAAGACCTCAGAGTCTATTGCTTGAAAAAGTTGCTGTACACTTGCAGAAGAGTGCTGCTGAAAACCTAGCAATTGACCTTCAGGGTCTGACAAAGGTACGGTAGATTTCATTCAGTAACGCATTGAAATTATGGGAACAGTTATTTGTTGATTGAACAGATCAAATATAATTTATGTTACATGGATGAGACCAATACGCTAGTCTTGAAACCAAAGCTGCTTTATAAATTGTTGCTTAGTATTGTTATTCATCTGATTGTGCTTTGCTTGGAATAACTCCATGCCTGCACTCATCTGTACTTTTGTAATATGTGATCACAGGTTGAGGCTCGTATTGTTGTTCTTGCTGTGCTACGAATGATGAAAGAGAACTATTGTTTAGGTACGGATGAATTTCATATCATGCTTTAACTCTATTACCACCTTGGGTTCTGTGTTGACATATCTCTCAGAGTTTTACCATTAGATTGTTTATGCTCTGTAATTTCGGTAAGACTAACTCTAGGATCCACATTATTTGGATTCAGTTATTGAAATGTGTCCAACTTTATATTTAGGTACATTTAAATGTTTCTGGTTGCAGGGGTACCAGTAAAGGATGACTTGATGATCGTCTTAGGACCTAATAAGGTCGATAAAATTCAAGCAAAACATGACTTGGAGGTCAAAGATGCAATAACTAAACTTTTGCAGGATGATTTGGGGCTCAAGGTTTTTCTGGATGGACCTTCGATACAGCATAAAAATGCACATATGCAGAAACTTCTTGATTCAGAATCTAATATGGCCGAAACATTACATATTGAATTGAAATCTTCAACTAGAAGACCTAAGATCCTACAGAGGTTAAAGGTGCCGAAGAAATCTTTGCACCATTGGTTGCAAAGAAGAGTGGGTTCCACAGGAAGGTAACCATGTGTGTACAAATACCAATTTTGAGTATATCTATGTTACCAATTTTGTATAATTTGTATTTGATTCTTATTGTCATTGCCTCAGAGCAGAATAAGTTATCTATCATCATGTATCTGATAACAGTCGACGTCCAATGATGATAGTAGTTTATTCTTGTTTTAATCGCTTCAGAGCAGGTTACCTGTCCTTGTGCATATGATAGCGGTTTGATCTGTTGATGTCAAATGTAACTAGCCTTGCAAAATGTTAACATAATGATACACATTCTTTCATTTGTTCTTTTTTGTTTCTTTAAATTAGTCTGTTCTTTCCCTCCTCCAACCATTTATCCGTGTTTACCATTTTCAAGTGGTTATAATAACTGGGGTTTGAGGTGACCTAACAAGCAGAGCAATTGATAATAGAAACTGAAGGTTTAGTTCAGCATGACTGTTAAGTCAGCCACAACTGGCAAAACACAAGGACAGTGAAACTAAATCTTACATCAATAGAACACACTGTTAAAAGGTAATCAATAGTCAAATTTCTGAAAATTTGCTGGTGATTTCATTTTCATATACACAACATTCCTGACTGTTGAAGCAAAGGTCCTTTGTAAGAACCATTAAAATACACTTTATCATAAAAATTTAACCCCAAACACAAAGAAAAAACAGTAGTACTAAAATGCAAACATTAGCCCACAAGAATGAAGATTAAAACTCTTAACCACTAACCAATTTTTGCAGTCTGTCATACGTTTCCATAATTCTCACTTTACAGCCAATCTTTCTGCTGCAGCTTTAAAGGCAAATAAACCTCAGACAAATACTGGAACCCAAACGAGCTCAACGCCTGAATTTCAGCCTTCTGCTTGGTCTTCACCATCAGATTCAACTCCTCAACCCAACCCGGGTTTTTCTTCACAAAATCCTCCTCCAACAAATCCTTCCCTGTCTTAATATCTTGCTCTGTCATTGGCAACCTACACTGCTCCGGTATCTTATACTTATCCAAATCACTCGGCCTGATCCCCAACCACTTAATGTCCGGTGTGGTCAAATTAGCACTGTCATAAGACATATTCTTCGATCCACATCCATAAACTGACAAAATTTTCAATCCATAAGGATCACTATCAACTAAGGCCAAAACTGGTAACTTCAACTCCATCTTCATCTTCCTCAAAAACAACCTAGTAGCTACATCAGGCTGGCCTTTCGCCGTCACAATTATACAAGGAAATCGATTGTAAAATCTATCTTCAGCTAATCTAATGTAAGCGGCATCCTTTTCAACCAAAAGTATGAACATGGCATCGCTTTTCATGTCACCAACTCGATCAATATTGGGCGGAATCGCTTTCCCGCCCATACCCATTTTAGTGCAATCAATCATGTCGCCATTGTCGCTGAAAATCAGTCTTCCGACGACGACACCCTTTTCGGCGGCGATCACGTTGAGGCTGGACCGCGTGCAGCCTAGAATGCAAGCGACGTCGTCCAAAACGGCGTCGGATTGGGTCTGGTCTTGGAAGAGTTTGACGTCAGTGTAGAACAGGTCCCGTTTGGTGACGTGGATGTTTCTCAAGCAGAGCTGGTGGATAAGCGAGAGGATTTTGACGGTGATGGTGGATTTGCGTACGGTCGACAGGCTCGCGAAAGGGCGGAGGGTAGTTTTGTCTTTTAGCACGATGCGGTCGAGTTCGGGGACGTAGAGTTGGTTGGAGGAAGCGCGTGAGGGGACTTGGAAGCTGAAGCCGTTGCCGGCGAGTATGGAGCGGGCTATTTGGAGGATTAGGGTTTCGATGGTTGATTGGACGGCGGAGAGTGAAAGGTCGGTGACTTCGCGACACGTGGCAGAGAGACTGAGGTCTGATAGAGTTAGGGGTTTTGATGACGAGGAGGAAGTTGAAGCGCCGTTGGCTGCGGCGGTGGTTGTGGTGGTGGCGGCTAAGAAGAGTTGCTTAAGGGTTTCAAGAATGGCTTGGTCGGGTTTAAGGATATTCTTGAAGGGGAGTTCGGATTCGTCATCTGATGTCGGGTCGGGTCGCCGACGTTTTTGTTTCAGTTTCTTGTCAGCCATTGCGGGAAATGAATGTGCTAGCTACCGTTAGGGTTAATCTAGTGATCCTCAACCTTCAGCTGCAGCCCGTAAGTGGAAGTGAGGTGAATAAATCCAAAAACGGCAGCGTTTCATGTATTAGATGATTGTTTTGGCGGGAGGGATAAATTGAGACTGTACCCCTCAAGCTAATGGTTATTTACAAGCTACACATCAAAAGCTGCTTAAAAGTCCCAAGCATTTAAAACACTTTGGAGGTAACTGCGGATAGGGATGGCTAATCTGAACTCAGATATGCCTTGATATTTTGATATCTACATCTATTAAAAAAATTTCGGATTCGGATCCGACTAATATTTGTATGAATTGCAGGCAGATATCTCAAGTATCCGGATCCATTTAAAATGAAATTTAATAATTTACCTAATAATATTAAATAGAATTCAATCATAATTCAACAATCAACAATTCAATACTTAAAAGAACATAAAACATCATAAATTCACAAATAAAAGTACCATAATATAAATCAAACATAAATCCAAGTCTAACACCACTACAAATCAACAAATAAATTATAAAAACAGCAAATTCATACAAAAAAATGCGGATCCCGAATTTTTTAATTTAATTTAACTTATATATTTTTTAGTTAATCCTATTATGTTTTTTTCATTTAATTTATATATTTTTTTCATTTAATTTTGATTTAAATAAAAATTTAAAGCTGATCCGGATATCGATTTTTCTAGATATAAAGATTCAGATCCACATGATCTAAGTTTAGCATTCGGATCCGTATTTTTTTAAATGTGTGGACATGGGCTAAACCCAAATTTTTTTGTCATCCCTAATTACGACAAATATCTTATAATACTTTTAACCCTAAAATAAAAATTTCACAAAAAATTTTAAATTCATTCTAAATAGTCCCACGAAGTTACTAGAATATCTTCAACTTAAAATGGATATGGATTACACGGCTCCTGTACATGGCTATTTTGACTTTGGAGCTTGAAAAAGAGTTGGAGTTGTCATTAACATTCAAAAGCCGGAATTTGAAGTGCCAATCATCGAAACACTTCTCTACTGCCGATCATTGGAACACTTCATTACTACCACATTTGACAATTTCTTAAGGTAAGTATTCAATTTTCCTTCTTCTAATAAGTTCATAGGGCTTTGATATTTTTTTTTTTAAAAAAAAGCAACGTTGAAGAAATAAATGAAATTGTTGTGGGTCTCTCATAACATAATAAAAAAAACTTGAAAACTATTTTTCTTCATGAGATGAGTTATGTAGATTACCAATTGATACATGACTTCATGCAATGCCCAACCCTTAGTTGTGTAATACAGGATTTTCTATAATACACGACTACAAGCGATACACAATCTCACAATTACATGACTTATGTCACAATTCTTAATTCATTAGAATAATTTATTTCTTTGAAAACTTAATTTGTGCTAAGAATTATATTTATTGCTATGCAGAAAATGTCAACGGGAAATATTCTAAAAAAAGAAAGAAAGCAACAAGCCGAAAGTAAAAGTTACTAATTTGTCATCATTTGATCTAATATGAATTAAAAAAAAAAAGCAACTTA
Organism: Citrus australasica; assembly: GCA_029618585.1. Classification (NCBI taxonomy): domain Eukaryota; kingdom Viridiplantae; phylum Streptophyta; class Magnoliopsida; order Sapindales; family Rutaceae; genus Citrus; species Citrus australasica. The sequence goes on from JARCIV010000006.1 coordinate 13,307,663, forward strand.
GTGATTAACAACTTGAAATTTTTCGCAAATTATGTTTTGGCACTTTTTATACTCAAAAGGAATTTCAGTTTTGTGCTCTATTATATGCACCATAGCAAAATCTTGTAATTAAGCACTACTCACTAATTGATAATTGTGCTAATTGGCCACCATATTCAAACCACACCTGATCTTTATCACATTCTTCATGCGCCACTTGCCTAGTTAGCATGTTGTGCATGATCCAATCACTGAACATAAAATTATCCATATTTCGTGAAATGGTTGAATATGTCTTTCTTGAATAATTTTAATTGTCATTTCATCAACTTTCTTTTGATAGCTTGCATCACATTTATAAATTATGAAGCAGTTTTGATACGGTAGAGGAAATGTTTTGAATGCAGGTATCTTCATTATACGTGATTCCATCCTCAGTCCGGAAGGATTATATTTTGCCAGTGGCTTCTTGGCCATTGTATATGAGCAAAATTCAAATTTTATTCGTTCATAATGTTCATTAAATTGAAACTAAAAATTAAAATGAAGGACTTACTTTATTAAATTTCCAAATTAGAAGCTATATTTACTACTTACATTTTAACTTTTACTCCTTCCTCCATTTTTTGTTAGATTAGATAATACATACTATCAATGTTTAATATTGAATGGAATATCTTAACTATATTTTTTGCTAGATCAATTAATACATACTACCCACCTTTGATATTGAATGGAAGATGTGAACTATGGGATAGGGTAAGACTTGATAATGACAAAGTGGGGGATGTAGAGGAAGAAAAGAAAAAAGTTAAAATTTAAACGTAAGAGAAAGAAAAAGAGAGAAGAGGGAGAATGAAGAAATTAGAAAAAATTCAGTTTAAGAATCCCTTATATTATATGATTTGGGACTCGCCTACCGTGTAACAGTTGCACCATGCCACCGCTTTTGTCTTTGCTGTGTAAAATTTCATGAAGCCTTTTCACTTATTCTTATTTGAACTTTGCTTCACAAATATTAAGTTCATTTCTCCCAAACCCGTGAATCCTTCAACGACCGATCGACGGCAAATCGGCTCCTCCGATGGCTGTGGTTGGTTAGAAAAGACTGAGGGAACTGTGGAGAACAAAACCCAAGTGGTGGCGTCACCGGAAATCGGAGAAACCACGGCGAATTGAAGCGGGGATTCTGTGACTTTTCACGACTTCGATCGGCAGCTTTCTGAATGCTTTACGACGACAAGGATGGCATAGAGATGACCAGCGTCGCACGAGCTTCCGATCGGTACCAACCTTGGCCAGTGGAGTAGCCGGAAACAGAAACAAAATCTGGGTCGGGTTGACTCGGTTATTTTTGCGACAAGGATGGCGTGGAGATGATCGACGTCGTACGATCTTCCAATAAGTACCAACCTTGGCCGGTGGCGTGGACAGAAATGGAAACGAAATTTGGGTCGGGTTCGCCGGTATTTGTGATAAAGAGAGGGGGTATTGTGATAAAGGTGCAATATAGAAGAAAAATGTATAAATAGAAAATAGTATAAGGTGCTAATTATAATGTTTATATGGATGCAATATAAATTAATATAATATTTATGAGGTAAAGTTTAAATAAAAATGAACGAAATGGGTTCAATGAAATTTTACAACACTGCTGGCACAAAAGACAAAACCAGTGGTACGGTACCACAGCTGGATCCTATGATTTGATCTTGGAAGTTATAAATCTGGTGATGTAAGTTAAAACATTACTTAAAAGAGAAATACAAATAGTTGTCTTTGACAATGATGAATTGGAATATCATATCGAAATAATTGAAATAAGTTAGATCTAAAAGAAGGAAGTACAAAATAAATGGAATTGAATGATGCTATGAACTTCGTAAAATTATTGGAAAAAAAATACCACCCATGAAGAACAATTATTTCCCTTCATGGATGAGTATAAAACAACCTAGAAAGCTAAAGGCAAGCTAGAAGACAAGTTTCTGCCATTCGTCCCATGGCTCCATGGAAATATTTAACAAAAAACCACTTAGAGTGGATATGATGTGGGGCTGTTTAAGTGTTGGAGAATACGTGAAATAATAATAATAATAATGTTGGTTCAAGGATTAAGAAAAATAAAGAAAAGGTAAGAAAGGCTTTGGAAAAATTTAAGTTAAAATAACCCTCCCATTGTAGGTTTTGATAATGGAAGCAAAAATATAAGTCGCGTAGTATAGTATTTGATGTAACCCAAAACTTAAAAGAGATCAACATGTCACATGTTGTTAACATATGACAAAAGCGCTGATATGTGCATTTCTTTTTATGTATTATCAGTGTACGTGTATTTTTGTTAAGTGTATGAATTATTGATATACATGCATTATGGATAAATATTTATTTAATCTCTATATTTTAAAAAATACTTCAAGATATCATTTTTATTAATATATTACTCATTTATACTTCTACCCTTACTTTTCATTTGCTCTTATAATAATATCCTTACAATAATATTTTTTAGAATATTAATGAAAAAATGTTAATTATCATATTAGCCTTAAAAATAAAATAAAAAAATTAGTGAAATTTTTTTGTTATTATTTAGTTTAGATTAATTTTGTAAATTAATTTATTCGTAAATAATTATTAGTAAAATTATTGTAAGGACATTGCTTAAATGACAAATACCAATTCTTTTCGATCGATATTTATTGGTTGAAATCAGGATGCCTGGTAAAGCATTGTGCTAAGTAATTGAGCTTTATCACTATGCACAGAAGCTGTTATGGTGTAAAAAAAAAATCATTCCACAATTGCAAAATGAGTAGAAATAATTAGGGATAATAACAAATTATAATACTAACTGTTTTCAACTGATTTTGGGTAGGAAAATCTAAAATCTATCTTAAACAATGAATTTATATTTTTGGGGGAGATGAGGTATCTCACTAGTATATTGTGTGCGGTGTGGTGTATCTGAAATTCGGGGGAGGTGAGAAGGGGAGAGAGAGTAGTAACAATAGTGGAAGGTGAGAAACAAAAAAAGGTGTCATTCAAAATAAGCTTCACGCCTACAAAATAGTGAAATAGAGGTTAGAGGTGAAGCTGGGGTACCCCGGCGTTCACACTCCGACGCTCAAGTTAGCAAGCTCAAGTTTTTATGGCAAAGAGAGCTAGCTAGCCCTTTGTAAATTATGGTTTAATGTTGAAGAAAACCTACTTTTTGGAGTGTGAGTGTTAATGGTGAGTGAGAACATGAAGGAGAATGAAACCTAGGCGTCTTTATATATGGAGTACCTCAGCTACCACGTGGCATACCCTTTTTGGCTAACGTTCTTTTACCTCTTTATAATTTTTGGGCCGTTATCTGCATGTTCGCGGCATATCTCATCTTTTGGAATCGTAGCGCACGCTGGAGAGTGGTCCAGGGTACCTCTGCAGTAGCTGTCGGGTAGGCGGATGGGGACCACTGTTCTTGGGACAGTGTCCTTCACTTTTGGCAGAGGTAGCAGGCGGCTGCCCCCCCTTTTGATATGACGTTCTTGATTCCTAATTATGACAAAATCGAATAATATCTTTTAAGAGATGGAGACGTTTCTCATGGCGGATATTTTCGGAGGATTCTCTTGCGTCTGATCTGCCGGGTACCTCGAATTACGTGGGGTACCTCTTATTATACGGGGTACCCCTATTTGTGTGGGGTACCTCATATTATATGGGGCACCTCTATTTGTGTGGGGTACCTTTAATTGTACAGGATACCTCTATTTGTATGGGGTACCTCAAATCACGCCGGACACCTCGGATTGTGCGGGGTACCTCAGATTGTGCTGGAATCATTCCATTGGTCAACACGTGGTGCTTTACTGCCTTTCCTATTTTTCCCTCAAATAACATCCCCCCAGTTTCTTTTTGGCGAGAAGTATTGGAGGCAAAAGAAACTCATTATATGAGTGACACATGGCTACGCGGCTGGACCGGGGGTACTTTGCTTAGTTTCTTCCCTTGACTAAACTTTGTGTACTTCGAACTAGAAAATCTTCTCTGTCTTATCCTTTTCCCGCTTTTTTTTTTTACGATGAGAACGAACAATTGTCTTCATATGTCTCTCTCATTTTTCTTGGGAAGTGGCAGCCGTCTGACATGCAGTTTGAATTTTAAAAATACCGATCTCACTCAAACATCCCTGAACTCCTTTCTTGGGCAACGTGTTCTGTCAGGTTGAATTAAAAACCCCTGACGTGTGTCAATCTTCTCTCATATATTTTGAAAATCCTCAAACGATCTCTCAAAAATTGATTATTTCTAGTAGCCTTTTTCTTTCATAATTTCGCCTCTTCTCCTAACTGCATCAACATTGCTCACAGGTAAAAAATTTCTTCTTTACTATTTTCTTTTTTACTTCTGTTCGTCTTCCCTGGGCTTTATTCTTTCTTCACTTTTTTTTTCTTTTATTTCCTTCATCTTCCCGTTTTCTTTCTTCTCTTTTCTTTCTCTCTTTTCTTTCTTTCTTCTTTCTCTTTCTCTCTTTTCTTTCTTTCTTCTTTCTCTTTCTCTCTTTTCTTTCTTCCTTTTCTTTCTTTCTTCTTTCTCTCTCGGCCTGCGTTGATCTGGTGCGTTTTTCGGTGTGGATCTCGGTTGCTGCAGTGGTGGTTTTGGGCTCCAGATCTGGTCGGTTCAAGGCGATTTTCCGGCGGCTCATGGCGAGATCTCGGTCCGGCGATACACACGGTAACCCCCTCCTTGTGTCTTCATTTTATCCTCGCTTTCTCTCTCTTCTTTCTCCTTCTCTTCTCTCTTTTTCTTCTATCTTTTTCTTCTTTCTTTCTTGTTTCGGCCGGCGTTTTTCTTGGAGATTTCCAGCGTTTTGGTGGCTGCAACTGCGGTGGTCGGCGTCGGTTTTTTTTTATGGCTGCAGCCACGGCAGCCGCCGTCGATTGGGTGGTTGCAGCCATGGCAGTCGGTTCTTCTTGGTGGCTGCAGCTTCTCGATTTTTCTCTTATTCTTTCTCTTTTTTTTGTTTATTTTTTTTATTTCGGCCGACATCCTCCTTTGCATTTTTCCAGCGTCGGTTCTTCTTGGTTCTAGCCATGGCAGCCGGCGATGGTTCTCGGTGGTTGCAACCCTTCGTTTTTCATTTTATTTATTTATTTATAAATAATCACATATATTTAAGCTTATTTCTTATTTTTATACTTGTATATTTTTACCCACTGATTTTGGTTGCCTGCAGCTTCGTCTCCCCATAATTATCAATCCTAATATGATGAGTTGGTGAATCATAGGTATCCCTCCTCGTTTCTCCTCCTTTTGGCGCATTTGCAGTGGCGCTATTTTGCATACTCTGAGAAAAATTTATTTTTGTTTTTTTTTGTGGTTGCTGTTTGTATTTGATGGTTGATGGGTGTATTACTGTGATGGGTGGTGCTTGGTATGAATATGTTGTTGTTTGAGAAATATGTGGCTTGTTGGAGTGTTGTTGGGGGCTTGTGGATGTGTTGTTGGGGTATTATTGGGCGTATCATTGGGTGTATCGTTGGGTGTATTGTTGGGGACTTGTGGCCTGGCGGATATGTCGTTGGGGGGAAAATAGATGGGCAAGAAACATACGGCACCCGTGAGGAAGCGACGTGTAGTTGAGGTTAGTAGGGTTGACAGCCCTCCTACGGGTTCTCCTTCCCACATCTCCATTAGCGAGGGGGATAGGCCCCCCTAGTACCTCTAGGAGTTGTAATTCTCGTTCTGAGCCCCCTCCCCCTAGGAGTACCCCTCGTGTCAGCCCACGCTTTCTTAGTAAACGGCCAACCCCCCATCCTCGAAAGAAGGGTAAGTCAACCAAGCCTAAGGTTCCAGCTCGTTCCTCAGACCGGCCTCCCAAATCTCCCCCTGCTACACCTTTAAAATCTGGCAACCTTTTTTCCCTAGGTATTAGGAGGGCTACCTTGGGGGACTTAGAACAAATTAGAGATAAATACAATATTCCTCCCTTTGTTCAGCTTAGGGTACCCCATATGGATGAGCGACCTGTGTGCCGGAAGTTTGATGGGATTGCTCTCCATATTGACCTCTTTGTTCTATGACTCCGCCTGCCCCTCTAACCTTTCTATATGAGAATGTTTAGTTATTTGGGGGTAGCTCCTGGGCAGCTGTCCCTTTCGGGGTGGAGGACACTGACGGGCTTACATGTGTTATGGTTGGACGTCGTGAAGCGCGATATTTATATTCGGGAGTTGAGGGGCCTTTATTAATTAAAAAAACCTAAGGGTCTCGGTGTTGCTTACTTCTCCCCTTGGGGTGATCATGGCCATATTGTTGAGGGAAACCCTGCCTTAAAGAATGGTTATCGGAAGGGGTGGTTTGTTGTAGAAGGTAGGTGAGGGACAGAGACTCTGGGTGAAAATGGCAACCCCGTGAAGGTTCTCAATTCCTTCAATGCAGACTGTAAGTATCTCCCTTACTTACGGTTCTTTATCGTAATCTTTCACATGAATGTCTCGCTAACCTTGGGTTCTTCATTCTTTTGCAGGTGTGACATGAGCTAAAGGATCATGCCTAGTTCAGGAGGTGGGGAGAGAGGTGAAGAAGTTTGTGGATAGGCTTCAAGGTGCACAGAGGGGTAGTGATGTGCTAGAGGAGAGTAGATTATGGAAAGCAGGGCTGATTGATCGAAGTCCTCCACCTGCTCTCGGGGGTGACTCATGTATGATTCGGGTGTCGGGGGGTACCTTATTATTATCTACGGGACTGGGGTACCTTATTATCACCGAATTCTTTATTTTTCTTCCTCGCTTTTCATTTCCCATTTTTGCTTTTATAGTAACTTGTACTGGTCCGGCTAACATAACTTTTGTGCATTGGGTGCAGTTATGGAATCGGTGAGTGACGCTTTTGATGCCTTTTTCCAAGTGGTAGTGGGCGGTGCTTCCGGATCTCAGGATTCGGCGGTACCCCAGAAAGGCTCCTGGCCACCTCAAGTTCCCGGACCAAAGGGAAAATCTCAGGGCACCTCCCACAGCGGGTCGAAGGGTACCCGTCGCCCGAAGAAGAGAAAATTCGGGTTGGTTTCTGCTTTCCCCGGGGAGTTGCGCGAAGATGACCTAGAGCCGGCTTCTAACAAGGAGATTTCGCACTTGGCTCGCTGTTTTTACTACTCCGCTGAAAATGTTACCCCCGAGGTTGCTGAGGAGACTGACAAGATGAGTTTGAGCCAACGCTATAGTCAAGCACTTAGAGCTACCCAAGAGGTAGGCTTTCCCGGGATACCACGGGTGTACCCTTCATTATTTTTACTTACTTAATCCTATTGCCATACACATATATTTAACATGTCTTTTATGACTCGCAGGCATCTTTTCTCCTCAACCACTGCCTTCCGGACCTTGACTCCCTCGTTACCGCCCAGTCAGAGGTTGACAAGTTAAGGGGTGAGCTCCAAAGCCGTCAGTCTCGCGAGGATCAGCTTGCTCGAGAGGTCAAAACTTTGCAAGAGCGCATTACTGGCCTATCGGGAGAGAAAGCCCGGGTGGAGAAGGACCGCGATGAGTTGAGGGTCACGACCGATGATCTGTTATCCCGACAAAAGACGATGGCGGAAGATGCATTCTCACTTATCATGACGGAGGTGTGGAGCGTAGATCCAGAATTAGAGGTACTCCGCGTGCAGAAATTTGTCAATAAGGCCACGATTCTGAAGACGATTGCAGAGAGGAAGAAGTCTTCCCATGCACGGTCGGGTACCCCTTCCGGGTCGCCTAGGGTACCTCGCGCGCTTCAGTCGTTGCCTGCCTCGGATGCCCCTATTTCGGCTGCTCATATTCCGGGTACCTCGGAGTCCTCTGCTGATCGCCCTCTGGAGACAGATGTTGGGGATGGCGTTCCCCCCCTCGGTGTAGCCTTCGCATTATGCTCTTGTTTTTTCAGATCTATCCACATTTTGCTATTTGGACCTTGTTTCTTTCTTTTTGGTTTCTTGGGAAATTTTGTATTATTGGGACTTCTCTTTTGTTATGATACCATGCCATCGAGTCCTCTTGTACTTTGCATGCTTGTTATTCTGCAAATGAATGCTTGGCTAAACTGTTATCTTACAAAGTTCTAGGGTTCCTATCATTTCTTTTTGAAATGGGGTACCCCCGGTACCTTAACAAATATTCGACATCAGGTGGATTCCCCGCAAATTTGGTGCATGTCCTTCTCAGAAACTATGGCGGATTCCCCACAAATAGGCAATCAAAATATCATCATGATATCTCGATCAAACGTTGAAAGCGCAATTAGTCCAACCAATCACTTTCTTATTCTTTCAAAGTTCTCTCCGAATTTTTTGAATAGCTTACCCCCTACTTTGCTCAAGTAAGAGGACGGAGATGTGGGTTTACTCATACCTAAGTTGAACCTCGTGGCACTAGGGTATGCTGGGTTTACTCCACCCTTGGGTCCTCTTTGACCCTTCCTCTTTTTGTTTAGGTAGCTTTTTCATGCTTCCGCAGAAAGGCTATCCCTGGGCTGTTCACTTCGTTGCCCATCTTAGTTTTACATAAATCGTCACGATCTAGGCATATTAGGTACCCTAGCTGGTCCTGTGATAGGTTAGTCATAATTGACAAGCGTATGGTGAGAATTGCATATAACCAGATGTAAGGGTATATTAATGGCGATAAATGAATATAATCCGCACTCTAAGATCGAAGTGGAGAAAAATAAAGAAAGAACCCACATCATATTTGTTGAGAAAGAAAATGCATTTATAGATAACGAAAGCGTTGATCAATACATGACTTAGCTTTGTTACCCTGAGGAGAATGGGAGACCGCAAGGCCTCATATCCTTTTCATTTGAAAATTAAAGAAACTCTAAAGTTGCAACTGACCAACATAGGGCATTTGGGGTACCCCATTTGGTCTACCACACAAAAATATTAGAGAAAGCAAATAATAGCAAAAGACTAGAGGTTAAGACACTGTCCTTTAGTAATATTTCCGTAGCATTGCAGCATTCCAGGGGTGCCTCACGATTGCCTCATCCATGTGGAGTAGCCTGTATGTACCTGACCCAACGGGTTTGTCGATGCGGTAAGGTCCTTCCCAATTTGCCCCAAAAGCACCTTCGCAAGATAGTGTTCTGAGTTACCCTTTTCAAGACCAAGTCTCATTTCTTGAAGGATTGAGGGCGTACCCTTTTTTCATATAGACCCGAAATGCGATGTTGATATATGGCTGTCCTTAGTTCTGCTCTAGCCCTTTTTTCAGCCACTAAATCAAGGTTTGAAGCAACCAAGGAGGTGTTCTCGGCCTCATCGAAGTATTCAACCTTGTGAAAGGGTGCCCCGATTTCTGCTGGAATCACTGCGTCAACACCGAATACAAATGAGAACGGAGTCTCCCTGGTGGAGGTGTTTTGAGTTGTCCAGTATGCCCACAGTACCCTAGGTAGCTCGTCTACCTATGCTCCTTTTCTTTCTTCTAGCTTCTTCTTCAGGATACCTTTGATAATCTCATTAACGGCTTCAACTTGCCCATTATATGGGGGATGAGCAGGTGTAGCAAATCGGTTGGCTATCCCCAGCTCCGAACAAAAACTTTAAAATTTTCCATTATCGAATTGCTTACCATTATCACTAACAATTGCATAGGGGATCCCAAATCTACAAACAAGGTTCTTCCAAATGAATTCTGTGGTTTTCCTTTCTGTGATGCTTGTTAGTGGCTCCGCTTCTGCCCACTTCGTGAAATAATCTACCGCCACGATTGCATATTTTGCTTGCCCCCTTCCGGTAGGTAACAGGCCAATGAGGTCCACTCCCCACATAGCGAAAGGCCAAGGGGAGGTTATAACTATTAGCTTCTCTGGGGGTAGGTGGGGTACCCTAGCGAACCTTTGGCATTTGTCACAGTTTCGTACCATATTCTTGGCATCTTCCCACATGGTTGGCCAGTAGTACCCCTGACGGAGAGTTTTTTGCACCAGTGATTGTGCTCCATAGTGATTGCCACAAATCCCTTCATGTATCTCCCTCATGACATACTCGGCCTCGTCGCTTCCCAAGCATTTAAGGTAAGGAAGAGTGAACCCTCTTCTGTATAGGGTATCCTAGATCAGGCAATACCGCACGACTTTATACTTTAGTCTTCTTGCTTCACTTTTATCTGAGGGGAGGTTTCCGTTCTTGAGGTATCTTATGTTAGGCTCCATCCAAAGTGCCTTGTTGGAAAGTGATCCTACTTCCAACGGCTCTAGGAGATCAATGCTGGGTGCGCGTATGTGTTCTGTCGTGATGGGGCCAGATGACTGAGCTACCCCAAGGGATGCCATTTTTGCAAGGGTGTCGGCTTCGCTGTTCTTCAGTCGGGGTACCCTTTCCACCTTAACCTCGCAAATTGGGACATCAACTCTCTGATTTTTCCGAGGTACCCCTTCATGTTTTCCTCTTTCACTTGATACTGTGCGGTAATCTAGCTTACCACCAACTGGGATTCACTCTTGACGTGTACCATTTTCGCTCCCAAAGCCTTCGACATCCTCAACCCCGCTATGATGGCCTCGTATTCGGCTTCATTGTTTGAAGCCTTGAATCCAAATTGCAAAGTGTAACATATTTTCACCTTATTCGGGTCGATTATAATAACTCCCGCACCACTTCCGTGTGAGTTAGAGGAACCGTCTACATATATTTCCCAGACCTGCCCTCCTTAATCGGTGGGTGGGGTATCTAACAGGTATCTCGGATCACTTTCACCACTTGAGTCATTGGCGAAGTCCACAATAAAATCAGCGATGGCCTGGGCTTTAATCGCCGAATGAGGCTTGAAGATGATGTCGAACTCGCTTAATTCGAGGGACCATCGGAGAAGCCTTCCGGACATGTCTAACTTCTGGATGATTTGCCGAAGGGGAAGGTTGGTGACGACTGCAATGATATGAGCATGAAAATATGGTCTGAGCTTCCGTACGAAGACAATCAATACCAAAACGATCTTTTAAGAGGTGGGGTACCTCTTTTTTGCATCAACCATAGCCTTACTAGTGTAGTAAATAGGTCGTTGTACCCCATTATCATCCTCTCGGAGTAACACAGAGCTGGTGGCATGCTCAAATACGGCGAGATACAACAGAAATACCTCTCCCGGCCCAGGTTTGGCAAGTAGTGGAGCATTCACGAGGTACCCTTTTAGTTCTTGAAAAGCCTTTTCGCAATCGGGTGTCCATTGGAGCTTCTTACCGGTTTTCAAAGCTTTGAAAAAGGGCTTACACCGGTCGGTAACCTTGGAGATGAAGCGACTCAGGGCAGCTACCCGACCTACCAAGCTTTGAACCTCCTTGATGGTGCATGGCGACTTCATGTCAAGAACCGCACAAATTTTATCGGGGTTGGCTTCAATCCCCCGTTGTTGTACTATGAACCCGAGAAACTTTCCCGATGTAACCCCGAACGCACATTTTTCAGGGTTGAGCCGCATTTGGTGTCTTCTCAAAACGGTAAAGGTATCTCTGAGGTGCCCTAGGTGTTCCCCCGCATGCACTGATTTGGTGATCATGTCGTCTATGTACACCTCCATGGTGCGCCCGATTTGTTCCTTGAAAATTTTGTTCACTAGCCGCTGATAGGTAGCCTGACATTCTTCAAACTAAACTGCATAACCTTATAACAGTATAACCCATGGTTGGTGATGAATGTTGTTTTCTCTTGATCGAGTTCATACATCGGAATTTGGTTGTAACCGGAGAAAGCGTCCATAAAACTAAGCATCTCATGCCCCGTTGTTGCATCAACCAGCTGGTCCACCCGGGAAAGCGAGAAGCTATCCTTGGGGCAGGACTTGTTCAAATCAGTGAAGTCAACGCACATACACCACTTTTCGTTTGATTTCTTAACAAGAACGACGTTGGATACCCAATCGGGGTACATTGCTTCCCGGATAAACCGCGCTGCTAATAGGCAGTCTACCTCTTGTTCAATTGCATCGTACCTCTCTTGGTTGAAGGTGTGACGCTTCTGTTTGACCGGTTTATTATGCGGGTTGACATTGAGTTTGTGACAAGAGAGGGAATGTGGGATACCCGGCATATCCGAGTGGGACCAAGCGAATACATCGTGGTGTTTACATAGGAAGGTGATGAGCTTCTCTCTTTGTTCCTCCGAGAGGTTGGAGCCTACTTTCACTGTCTTTGTTGGGTCCGTGGCACAAATCGAGACTGAAATAAGGTTTTCAACTGAGGTACCCCGCTTTTCATCTTTCAATATTCGGGGATTCAAAGGTGCCTCAACTTCACATCTGGGCTCCTCCTGGTCCCCGTGAGGTACCCTCGAGTTATCCCCCGTAATTGCTTCTACCCTCATTGGTGAAGACTCCAACTGTTTTCGTGGGTGGGCTACTTGAGGAGAAGTTTTGAGTACTGCTCTCCGCTGTCTAGCAAGTGCTCGCTTTGAGAGGGAATGTGTGGGCTGGTTGCCACTGGGGTACCCCTTCATTGGCGGATCGGAAGCTATTTGGTAAGTGACTTTGGAGGCCACGGAATAACATCCATGAGCCGACTGGTGGTCCCCTTTAATGGTGAAAACTTCTTGAGCGGCCGGAACTTTCATGGCGAGGTAGTGCGTTGATACCACAACTTTAGTTGTTACTAAGAACGGCCTACCCAATATAATATTGTAGGCACCCGGGTGATCTACAATAAGAAAATCAATCATATGAACAACACGGTGAGGTGCCTTACCAAGTGTAACGGGCAGCGTAATAATGCCCTTGGGTATAACCATATCTCCAGCGAACCCAATAAAAGGCGTAGTTTATGGGGTGATCTTTGGCGACTCAATCAATAGTTGATCCAAGACGCTTTTAAAAATGATGTCAACGGAGCTGCCGGTATCTACGAGAGTTCTTGCTACCTTACCAGTGGCAACCTTTAACATAATTACGAAGGCATCGTCGTGGGGGTACGAGATGCCCTCCGCATCTTTTTCTGTAAAAAGGATAGGCGGGGGATGGTGGCGTACCTTTGGTGTACTCCATTCATTAAAGTTGACTTCTCTCGGTGTATTGGTAGTTATCGACAACGATCTACCATAGCCTCTGATAGCCCTCATTGATTGGCCCGCTAAAGTCGCTCTCATCTACACCTTTGATAAGCATTTGGTCACGGTATAGCTCAACATGCTCCGAGGGATCAGTGATACCCGAGTATTAGGGTATCTGAGGCATGGCGAACGCCTCGGGGAGAGCTGCCGTCCTAATCTCCATAGTGAATGGCGATTGGTAGGTCATTGGCGTTGGTGCAGCTGTGATATTTTGCTTTTTGGAGAGGAGCTTCACTTGGGCTTCCAGGTTCTCCATCTTTTCCACAAGTTTGAGGGGTACCCTCGGTGTACCCGATGATGTCGCCGCCATTTGAGAAGCTCTTTTGGCATTTAACTTCTCACGGAGATCCTCGTGGGTACGCTTTGCACGCCTCGTACCCTGGCTGCTGCGGGAATTGCAAGAGGCGGTGGAACGCTCGTCACGGTAGCCCATGGTTTGAAACTTAGAACGAGTACCCGATGGCCTAAGCTTTGGTTTGCTGGCCTCGGGTACCTCTTTTCTAACCATAGCTTGGTCGCCCGTTTGAGGTGGTGGAGCATCTAGCGTCACTGGTGGAAGTGAACTTTCGGGTGCCCGAGATCCAACCGCCCTAAGTATTGCGTGGGTAAGATCCTCGAAACGCTTGTGAGAAATAGGTTCCTCATCTTGGCAAACACATGTTGATTACTTGATACCCTTGCCCTTGCTGATGCGGGCTACCCTTCTTGCAGGATCACTACCTTCACTGCTGTTGTCATCTCTCATCCTTGAAGGATCCCCCATTAAACATTTGGAGGTACGTCGGGTGCCATGTATTGGAGTACACACAACAACTAATTTGGTAACCGCAGAGGAGGCTTTTTGTGCGTCTCCCCACAGACGGCGCCAATTGTTTTCAACTTATTTTGGGGTAGGAAAATCCAAAATCTATCTTAAACAATGAATTTATATTTTTGGGGGAGATGGGGTATCTCACTAGTATATTGTGTGCGGTGCGGTGTATCTGAAATTCGGGAAAGGTGAGAATGGGAGAGAGAGTAGTAACAATGGTGGAAGGTGAGAAACAAAAAGATGTGTCCTTCAAAATGAGCTTCACGCCTGTAAAACAGTGAAATAGAGGTTAGAGGTGAAGCCGGGGTACCCCGGCGTTCACACTCCGACGCTCAAGTTAGCAAACTCAAGCTTTTATGGCAAAGAGAGCTAGCTAGCCCTCTGTAAATTGGGGTTTAAGGTTGAAGAAAACCTATTTTTTGGAGTGTGAGTGTTAATGGTGAGTGAGAACATGAAGGAAAATGAAACCTAGGCGCCTTTATATATGGAGTACCTCAGCTACCACGTGGAGTACCCTTTTTGGCTAACGTCATTTTACCTCTTTATAATTTTTGGGCCGTTATCTACATGTTCGCGGCATATCTCATTTTTGGAAACGTGGCACGCGCTGGAGAGTGGTCCAGGGTACCTCTGCAGTAGTTGTCGGGTAGGTGGCTGTGGACCATTGTCCTTGGGACAGTGTCCTTCACTTTTGGCAGAGGTAGCAGGCGGCTGCCCCCCCTTTTGATACGACGTTCTTTATTCCTAATTATGACAAAATTGAATAATATCTTTTAAGAGATAGAGACGTTTCTCATAGCAGATATTTTCGGAGGATTCTCTTGCGTCTGATCTGCCGGGTACCTCGAATTATGTGGGGTACCTCTTATTATACGGGGTACCCCTATTTGTGTGGGGTACCTCATATTATATGGGGTACCTCTATTTGTGTGAGGTACCTCTAATTGTGCAGGATACCTCTATTTGTACGGGGTACCTCAAATCACGCCGGGCACCTCGAATTGTGCGGGGTACCTCAAATTGTACTGGAATCATTCCATTGGTCGACACATGGTGCTTTACTGCCTTTCCTATTTTTCCCTTAAACACTAACTATAGCTAAAAAGTTATAAATTATTAACTGAATATAATATACTAACAAGTTGTACTAAATATTAAAAATTACATTTTATAATCGAGGAAGGAAATTGAAAATTATGGAGTTCAAACATCCCTCACTTCCACAGTTCCACTAGACCAAAGCCTATTTGTTGATCATTCAACAACTTATTGATCATTCAACAACTTAAAAGAACTTAAACCTCCTAATGAAGATCGGCGAGATAAGGTAATCTAAAAGATGTCAAAGCTAAACTGAAGATTTCACTTTAAATACTAACAAGAGGCACTTAACTTTTAAGGTCGCAAAGAGAGATTTAAAGAAATTAGCACCAAAACCCTAAATGGTTGATTGTGGGAACCATTTATTTGTGGATTTCAACATTATTCTTATGTTCTTTAGCTCAAAGAGTTTAATTAAAACCTTTCTTTTAGTTCTTTTCTACAGAAAACACACACAACTCATAACTTCATAATGAAGAAGCAACATCTGGTGTATGAAATTATCACACTTCAAAAATGATTCAACTAAGTACGTAAGAAGCCTATATACATATATACATATGTGTGTGTGTATAAACCCATATCTAATGATGAATACATCCAAAGGAGGCAACAATTTCCACATGCCGCTAGACATTGCAGAACAAATTAATTACTAGACGATAAGAAGAGATCAAAAGATGTCCCAACTTGAAGCTTATCTTTTCTAATAAACTCATTTGATTGCAAAGGCATTCTAATAAGATAGAAGTATCGTTAATCTCTTTGTATTTATGTTAGTTTAATGATGGATAAAGATTTGGTGCTCAGATAAGGTTGCGTTGAGCACCCATTCTTGGCATATTAATTATTAGTCTATATGTACTTATTTACTTTTATGTTGGTATATTACCGATATAATGAATTATTGTTGTACATGTACCAATAATTACATGTACACCAAAGTGGTGTGTGTGTATGTTTTTATTTTTAAAAGTGCAATTATATTTTTTTTCCATAACTTTTCATTCTTGTCTAAGCAATTATTTGTTTTTCATTGTATGTCCACCAACATTCTGCCATCATTCCTATTATTTTTTTTAAAAAAATTAGATATTTTAATTTAACAACATAATGAATTATTGGTGCATTTGTACTTTTTTTAAAAAATACATTCATATTTTTTATAACTGTTTTTCCTTAAGCACTTATTGTTAACATAAATATGTTAATAATATTGATTTTGATAATAACAAACTTTAAATGATTTTTGATAAATTTATTGGAGTTATTTCTTAACAAATGAAAGTCATAAAAACTATTATTTTCATGCTTATAAAAGATGGATCTCAATTTGGAAATGATTCTTTGCAAAAACAGGATTAAAATATGGTTCTGGCAGAAAACGGTGAACCGTTTTCTTATAAACGGTGAACCGTTTTCTTATAAATGGTGAACCGTTTTCTTATAAACGGTTAACCGATTACGACCAGAGAGCAAAGGTTTGCCTAGGCTCTAACCGTTAGTGAAGAACGGAAAATGGCAAGGTCACTGGAAACTAACGGTGAACCGTTTATTACAAACGGTTAACCGATTAAGACCAGAGAGCAAAAGTCTGCTAAGCTTTAACCGATTAGTGAAAAACGAAAATGAAGAGCTTACTGGACACTAACGGTGAACCGTTTATTTATAAACGGTTAACCGATAACGTCCAGAGAATAATGTAACCCACAGCCTTAGCCGTTTACTTAAACGGATAACCGTTGCTCCTTTTGCAGGTGACTGTACACTAACGGTGAACCGTTTACTCACAAACGGTTAACCGATAACGTCCAGAGAGTCATCTCATGCAAAGCCTTAGCCGATTACTTGAAACAGATAACAGGTATTCTCTTCAGGTCACTGGACGTTAACGGCGAAAGGGTAACTTAAAAACGGCAAACCGTTTATTTGAATTCTGGCTTAACGGTAACTTTGACCAGAACAAACGGTTAACCGTTAACTACTAACGGTGAACCGTTTTCAGGCAGGCAACAAATAACGGCTAGTTTTTCAGCTCTACTTATAAATAAGCTCATTAAAATTCAAAGAAAACTGATCACAACACAACCATTGAGCTTATACTCGACTTTGCAATCTTCACAAGAGCTAGAAACATAGTTTAACTTCATCTATTCACACTTTGAGTATCAACTTGTAATCTTTGATTTAGTGTGAGAGAAAAACAAATTGTAATCTTTCTTTTTGAGGGATTGTGAGTGTTGGGATACACTTGGGTTAAGAGATTGGGGATAATCTCTTGTTGTAAAGGTTATTGACACCTTGGAAGTCCAGTGTAAGCAATTGAAGCCTTGGAGACTTGCTTAGTGAAAACCTCAAGCCCGGAAAGCTTGGAGGAGTAGACGTAGGCGGGATTGGCCGAACCACGTAAACATCGTTGTGTTTGATTCTCTCTTTCTCTATCCTTTTAATTTGTGATCAATTTAATTATTATTGTTTTAATTTCGTTTTGAATTTTTGCGATAATTTGTTTTTTAGTCTATTAATTTATAAAAACCCAATTCACCCCCCTCTTGGGTTGCCTAGTTAGTATTTCACTTATTTGTCTTTAATTGTACATCCACCAAAATACTACAATCATTCTTATTATTTTTAAAATTTTGGATAATTTAGTTATCCAAAAGGACGTTGTTTAAGTAATTCAATATATTGGCCAATCTGAATGCTAGAAAAACTGCTTTCTATCAGGATATAAAAATAAACACAAATAAATTACATGCAAAACAGGTGAAATAAAACCAACCAATTTGAGTATTCAAGTTTATAGCTACGACTTGGATTTCCATGATAAGAATACAACAAACGAATTACTACCAAACCAAAACATTTGTGTCACTCTAATAAAGCAGCAAAAAGTTACTTAGACTATCAATTAAATAATAAGAACAATTTGTTTGATTTTCCTTCCCCCCAAGTACTTGCTATAGAAAAAATTCCTTAAAAAAAAAGTCAAAAAGCTTACTAGTCTTATTCAATCCATTACATATCAATTTGAGTTTTTATGTACAAGAAAAAAAAAGGGTTAAAGAGTTCAAGGAGAACAAGAGTTGCTAAGATGTTATGAATATTTTCATATTATGCATACGATAGAACATGGTGCATGAAATTGGTTAACAATTTTCTTATTTTCATAGTAAGTTCCTTAGGACTTTGTTAATTCATTTTATTTGATTAAAACTACTAGCAGTCTAAGCTCATAATTAAAGGAGTTTGATGACACATTGAGAAACTTGTGGGTTGAAAAGAATCACCTCGAAAGGCAGTACATCAAATTGTATTTGAAGTTGAGATCAATAAGCATTGCGTTCACTAAAAAAAAATAATAATAATAATAAAATAAAAAGACATTTAAATCCAACTTTTTGAGTTCTAACTGCCCATTCCAATTTTTCCATGTTATGTGAACTTATCAATGTCTTGTTTCCTTATATGTGTGTGTGTGTGTGTGTGTGTGTGTGTGTGTGTGTGTGTGTGTAGTCTTTTTCTAATGCGGATGCATTCTTTTTTTATTTTTATGGAAGCACACTTTAAAACCGTGGAGTTTAAGAGAGTTAGTTTTTAACTCTTTTAAACCGTATGATTTAAAAATATGTCCGTATTAAAAAAAATGTAGGCATCCGCACCTGAGAATGATATATATATAGGTTTTAAAGATGACTTTAATCAGGTGTGCATGAAGTTGTGTTATACGACTCCATAGCTGAATATTTCTCTAAAAGGTCTAACTTTTCCCAAAAGACCTTTTGAGAAGCTATTTTCTCATTTATTACACTTTTCATAATTCCTAAACTAACATTAAATTAATAAAGGAACAAAAAAAATTTACATCCATATCCAAACCCTTAAACCTTATTTCTTATGTATTTTTCTTGTTTTGCCTCTTCATTGTTTAACTACAAAAAAAAACAACAACAACAGAAGGAGCACAATCGCCACACCAATCTTTTTTCAAGTAAGAATTTTTTTTGTAATCTCATGTTTGGATTTGCATATTATTTTCAATTTTTTAATGTGTGTGTGTGTGTGTGTGTGTGTGTACGGAAATCTCATGGTTTGATTCTTTGTCCATTCGGTTATACTTGATTTAATTATTTTTTGAAGTAAATTTATAAAGTTGTCTTGGAACAAAGAATAATGTTTTGCGAATTGGTGGAATATGGAATAGAAGTTAAGGGCCCATTCGGTACCATTTTCCAAGCAGTGTTTGCATTTTTTGTTTTCATAATACACATATAATACATGTTCGGTGGATTAATTTCAAAAAACAGATTACAAAATAAAAATCTAGATTCATTATTATAACTAGCAAACTGAAAACATGTTAAACATGTTCTCCAAATATTACAAACTAAACCTAAAAATAAATTTGAAAAAAAGCAACATTGTGACCCTCCTCCTCCTTATCTTCATTGTTGTTCTCTCTTCCCTCACAGCTTTCTCGATCCAGTTGCAGTAAATCTACACTCTCTCCCTTCCCTTATCTTCATCCAACATCTTTCTCTCTCCTTATTTCTCCTGATCCACTCTCTCTTGGGCTCTCTTGGTATGCCAGCTGTTGTCACTACTTCATTTCAATCATTGCTGCTACTGGTCCGACTCCACCCAGCCGTCGCTGCTCCATCTTTGCTCTCCCGGATCTATCACTTGCCCAGCCGTTGTTGTTGTCCTGAATCTGTCACTTGCTGGTATTTTTTTTGTTTAAGTAAATTTTTTAGAATTTATTTGAGTATTTTAATTGTTTTTAATAGGATGATATTGTAGATTAGTAGCATGTACTGAAACTAGAGTATTGTAGATTAATCATATTTTATGCACTTGTTCTTTCGATGTTATAGTATTTCTTTTCACTCTTGAATGATGAATATTGGGGGTTATACTTGTTGATCCCTTCATATTGATGGGTTACTCATCAGAGCCTAGGATTCTTCTTATATTGTGCTGATGCGTCCGAACTATAAAAATTGTATGTTTATATCTGAAATTTTTAGTCAAAGTTAACAAAGCAATTTCAAAATTGATTTACTATGTAAAGATTGAAGCTCATTGACCATGGTTATCGCAGTACCTATGCCTTTTAATTGGGCTTTTGTTATTAGAGAGAAATAGAGATTTTTCAAGTTTTGCCCCGAATAGAATTCAATTAACCAATCTGTAATTTCAATTTATTACTTTGCATGGAATTCACAATTTGAATTTATTGTCTGTCACTCAAAAAATATTGTCTGGATAGAATTCACTCCAATCTGCAACTTGTGGAAGTGAGAATAAAAATAGAAACCCATTTTTTTGTTCTGCCCTAGAAAAAAAATGAGTTAAAAAATTTTGATGAGAGCTCGACCTTAATTTAAATTGGCTTGTGTAATTTATAATCTATGTATCTGTAAGAGCAGTGTTTTTAATTTGATTAATATTTGATGTATGTTATTTTTTTAATTTTTTTGGGTAATATTCAGTTTTTAATGTATGACATGTTGCTGAAATGGCTTTCATGCTATGTTGAATTTGATTAATATTTAATATGTGTTATTTTTTCTAATTTTTCAAGATATGGATCCACATGATGTTGATGTTGAGGATAAGGTTGATTAGTCTAGCCAGACCGAAACCATTTTTATTCGTATAGTACATGACCATGTTAAAAATGGTGATTTACAAACATCAACTTGCACTAAGAAAGTTTGGACCACTATAAGTGATGAGTTATTTGAATAATCCCAAAAACGATTCAATGTAAGGCAACTTAAGTCCAAGTTTAATAGGTTGCGCAAAAAACATCGAGAGTTTTCTGACTTAATAGCTCATACCATGTTTGGTTGGGATCTTGTTTCAAATACGGTCACAGCATCGGAAACTGTTTGGGCTGAATATATTAAAGTAAAACTATATTCCTAGTATATTAAATAGTTTCGTATAAAATTAAAATATTATTTTTTAGTTTTATACACTTATTTTTTTCCACAGAGAGTGCCTGGAGTGAAGCCATATCGTAAAAAATGATTAGAGCACTACAAAACCTTAGGAGAGATATTCAACACCACCACAGCTTCTGGCCATTTACGTTTTTCCTCTAGCCAAGTTCAATTGTCCTCGGATGAGGATCGTGAATTGGAAGAAAATTTTCTTGGTCATGGAGTTCATGTTGATATTGAGGATGACGATTCAATGGAACCTCTTTCCGACACTAGGATAGAAAAAAGGCCTCGTCGGCCAGTTGCAACTTCAACTGAGTGTGGTAAAAAAAATAAGAGTGAGTTTGACAGTTACTTTAAAATGGCTAGTTCAGTGATGAATTCTAGAATGGAGATGGTTAAATGCAAAAGTGCAGAGTCAACTTCTCAATGTGTTGAAAAATAGTATATTGAAGAGTGTATTGAAGCTGTGGAGAAATTAGGAGACATTGGTGGAGATATATACAATAAATTGATGGATAAGCTAGTGCCCAGTATTAAGTGGAGGAAAGCTTTTCTGAGCATAGGAAAAAATATTGGTTAACTAGTTTATAGTTCGTTTTTTTAAGATGTAATGTGTTTAACTTGGATGTTATTGGTTGTGACCTGTGTGCTTGTTCATTTTATGATTTGGACCTTGTAGTACTTTTATTTGTCGAACTTTATGTTACTTTTATGAATTGAAATGTATTTTGTTGAACTTTATTTTATTTTTGTGAGTTGAACTTTCTAATGTTTTTATTTATTTATTTATTTGGTACAATATTTTTAGATGGTGAATGAATTTTGTATTTATATGTTCATTTTTTTAATCAATTATCATATAATTGAGATATAATTTGTGATTTTTTTTAATCAAAGCAGAAAAATGAACAACAACAACAATCAATATTATGATATTGATAATTCAACAGATATTAAAGAAGAGGTTTTAGAGGTAGCCATTACTATAAAAATTTATGAGAAACAACAGCGTGCTATTAAAAGACAATCTTATACAGGACAATTGTCTGGCATTGAATTTATTCAAGAGTTGTTAAATGGTCATCCTGACAGGATGTATAACATGTGTCAAATGGATAAAGAAGTTTTTATTCGATTATGTTATACACTTGAACATATACAGTTATTAGAGAATGATAGACATGTTTATATCAAGGAGGCTATAGCAATGTGCTTGTATATATTGTCCCATGGTGCTGTTGTGCGGGTTGTATTTAAGCATTTTCAACATTCATTGGATACTATGTTTACACACTCGCGTGTTAAAAGCACTTTGTCACTTTGGCAAATCACATTATAAAACTAAAACATCAAGGGGAAACACCATCAGAGATTAGAAACAATCCAATTTTTTTTTCCATATTTTGAGGTAAGAAATTCAATACGCATTACTTCAATGTTTATGTGATATTAACATTTGGTTAATAAATTAATAATTTTTACATGTTTTTACAAAAGTGTATCTGTGCAA
Source organism: Citrus australasica (assembly GCA_029618585.1). Taxonomy (NCBI): domain Eukaryota; kingdom Viridiplantae; phylum Streptophyta; class Magnoliopsida; order Sapindales; family Rutaceae; genus Citrus; species Citrus australasica. Next base: position 13,330,081 of record JARCIV010000006.1, read on the forward strand.
TTGATGGAACCCACATTGCTGCATGGTCACCAACACATAAATAGATATCATATCGAGATATAAAGACTCAGGTGACTCAAAACATAATATGTGCATGTTCTTTTGACATTATGTTCATATTTGTATATACGGGCTGGGAATGTACCACCAATGACTCAAGGGTGTTTATGGATGCCTTAAATAGACTAGAATATGGGTTTCCATGTCTGGAAGAAGGTAAGAATATTGAGATATATATATATATATGTTAATATCTTTGGCCTTTATTTTTTAATTAAGTTATGTTTTATTGTTTCTATATTTTAGGATATCACTATGTTGTGGATTCTAGATACATAAATATGAACGGATTTTTGACACCACATAGAGGTCCCCAAGAATTGTTTAATTATAGACATTCATCATTGCGTAATGTAATTGAGCGATGCTTTGGTGTTTTAAAATCGCGATTTTCAATTTTAAGGGATATGCACAGTTATAGTTTACGTAAGCAACGTCTAATTCCAATTGCATGTTGCACTTTATATAATTTTATTTGACGAGAAAATGCAAGTGATAGGTTATTTGGGGACTTTGATGTGCAAGATTTGGTTACCAGCAAAGAAGGAGACACTATTAGGTCATTTACTAATATTGACTTATCTCGACAAGTGTCGCATAAATGAATGCTACAAGAGATAGAATTGCAGCTTCTATGTGGCATGATTACATATGTAATGCATAATGTCTATCATGTAATTTTTTATAATTATTTTTTTTGAATAATGTGTTGTAATATATATCTTAAATATGGTGTAAAAATAATGACAATGTAAAACTTTTTTTTAATTAATGTTAATTCTAAAACTTTATCATCATGTAATTTTTTTATAATAATTTTATTTAAATTATTATGTTGTATTTGTGTATGTATTAGCTAAATAATTATTTTATAACTATAAATATGACGTAAATGCTTAGTAAAAACTGTTTTTGAAAAAATATTACCGAATGCATATTATCTATTTTTATCATTTTCAACTGTGTCTACCGAACGCATATTACTGTTTTCAGTTTTAAAATACAGGATACATAAAATGATACCAGACGCTACTTAAATTCGAAATACAGCAATTGCAAAACACCATTTTTATTTTCATTTTTATTCTAAAAAAATACAAATTCAGAAACAATACCAAACAGGCCCTAAGTTGCCGAATTAAATTTAATTAATTTTGTATTGTTAATTTATAAAGTTTTTGTTTATTTCACATGGGTTTCTATTCATGTGGGCATATATAAGTTTTGTTGTTTAGGATGTAAAGTGAGGAATTGCATTTAGTTCGAATTGTTCATAATGAAGAATATTGTTTGATCTGCATATTCTATGACATGCATGTGCAGCAACAAGTAACTGAAATTAAAGTTACAACAATTGATATTTAATATTTGAAGATATTGGTAGTTGTGGCATCAATTATTGCCGAATTGTTTTATATTCTTTTGTGTTTATTGATTTTCTATTATTCTTGCTCTGATTTGGTGTTGTTGATATGTCTATTTATAAATATCTATTACCCTTATCTATAATTAGATGGCAACTGATGGTATCTCCCAAGGTAAATCCAAAGTTATTTGGGATCCAAAATATGAGATGCATTGGTGAGGGGAGAAACAGAGGTTGGAATGTGGAGAGACAAACAATATAAGTTACAAATAAATTGTGGGAGGCAAAGTTACAAGTAGGTTATTTAAATTCAAGTTATTTTAAGTTTAATTCATGTATTAATTTTTTATGTCGCTAATTCTAAAATTATAATAATAGAAACACCCAGAAGCTGCAAAATTTTAAATGGAAAAGAATGTATTTTTGCAAATTATGTGATAGATTAAGAAGTTATGGTTTAACAGCTATTAGAGGTGTGAACTTGGAAGAAGCTGTAGGTATGTTTTTGATGATCTTAGGGCACAATCTTGGAAATCGAATGATTCAAGAACAATTTCAACATCCAGGTGAGATTGTGAGCCGTCAATTTGAACATGTTTTAAAAGCAATGATAAAGTTACCTAGTGAAAAAATTAGAGCACCTGATAATTTTAACGAAACTCCACAATACATTCGACAAAATCCAAAGTATTGGCCATACTTTAAGGTAATTTATACATTTTTTTTAATTCATGACTAATATATTTATAAATCATGTTAGTTTCCGGATTGTATCGGAGCTATTGATGGGACTCATATTTTTGCCTTGCTTCCGGTGGATGAGCAAATTCCATACATTGGTAGAAAATGTATTCCTACTCAAAATATAATGGCAGCATGTAATTTTGACATCTTATTTATATTTGTGTCTTGGATGGAAAGGAACTGTACATGATACTCGTATATTTTTGGAGGCATTAAAAAACGATGATGTAAAATTTCATAAACCACAAAATGGTAAGTTCTTCACTTTGTAAGTATTATTGTACTTTTTTTTTACTTCTTTTAAAACAAGAATAATTAATTTTGTTATAATCTGTAGGTAAATATTACTTGGTTGATGGGGAGTATCCAAATATGAAAGGTTTTCTAGCTCCTTATAAAGAAGATAGATATCATCTTCTTGAATTTCGCATTAGTGGCCTACCAAGGAATAGTCGAGAGAGATTCAATTTTGCACATTCATCATTGCGTAGTGTTATTGAACGTACCTTTGGAGTATGGAAGGCACGGTGGAAAATTTTGCAACGTATGCCTAATTTCAAATTTGATAAGCAAGTAGCTATTGTTACCACATCAATGGCTCTACACAACTTTATAAGGAGAGAGGCCATTGCAAATTTGGAGTTCAAGTCTTATGAGGGAAAATAAGATTATATTCCAGATGATGATGAATCATCAACTAACATTAATGTTGACGAAAATGAAGCAAGTGAAATGGGAGTGGTTCATGAAAATATTGATAGGGAACTTATACTTAAATAAACTTAATCTAGTTATTTTGTTTGTCATTGATTTTTAAATTTGATAAGTATTTGTTAGACTCAAATATTTAAGGGTATTAATGACTTTATAATGATTAAAAGGTTTTTTTTAGATGGTCATCCAAACACTTCCGAAAGAACTTCTCATTAAAAAAATTATCTTTTACTATGGTCATCCAAACAGCAAAAATAAGCTAGAACTTTTACTTATCTTTTAATTTTAAGTAAAAGCAAAAGCTAAATCAAACATACTATAAATCATATAAGTTTTATAGTGTGTCTATTTATTGGATTAGAAAATCGAAATCTAAAATAAAAATTATTGATGATACTTATTAAAGTAAAAGGAGAATGAGAATAAAACTTATGAGACCCACAAATTTTTAGAATTAACCAATAAGAACTTGATTTTCGTGAAAATTTAGAAATCAAATTCCAATTCCTTTAACCCCCATTAAATTCTCATAATTTCCAACTCGTCTTAAATCAAGTTTTGTCATTTTTTACATTTTGGTCCCTGTAAAAATTTTGTAATATTTATAAATAAGTCCTTAGATATTTTTTTAATAACAATAATAATCATCGTCACCATTACCATCATCACCATTATCATCATCATTGTTAATTATTAATGTTAAAATTATTAATTTTATTATTATTATGGTTATTGTTGTCATTAATGTTGTTCTTGTTACTACTACTTTTATTATTATTAATATTTATTAATTTTATTATTTAAAACATTATTTTTACTATTGATGCCATTATTATTCATATTATTATTATTGAATAAATTATTATTATTGTTGTTGTTGTTGCTGTTGTTGTAATCATCATCATCATCATCATCATCATCATCATTATTATTATTATTATTAATGTCATTATTAATGATCTTGCCAATATTCTTTTTAAAAGTTATTAATTTTATTATTATAAAAAAATATTTTTGAATAATAATAATTATTATAATCACAATTATTATAATAAATAATGACAATGATCAACTAAAATCACTTTTTTTAACTTACAATAATTCGTTTTGATTACAAAACTAAGTAAACACATCAATAATAATACAATTCATTCCGATTTCGATTTATATAAATGAAATAAATAATTTATTCTAATTTTCATTTCTCATTCCAACTCCACTCCATTCCAATTACCTATTAATAAAAGCACCATTATGCCAATGTTTGGTTATGTTTCCCTCTAGAGTTCCTTACTAAACTGTCAAAGTTGAGTCTTAGTTATAGCGTCCCAATTTTGCTCCATAGTCAATCATAGAAAGCAGGAAATTTACAAATATTACTACACTGAGCACTTGTGAAAGGTGAAAAATTGGGATATATATAAGAGAAATAAGTAGTTTATGTACTTAGAATTGTAAGCAAATTTATATACTAAGAACCTTATTTGGGAGCAATTTTGGCTTTAGTACCTGAGGTATTGGAGAGTCTTCTACTATCTCCATTATCTAGGAATTTTTCTTCTATTAGATGTAACCAGCACAGCTAGTTTTTTCAACAGCCAGCAAGCAGCCCCATAAAACTAGATCAGATGATACTTGTCTGAGAGTAATTTTCAATGATCGACCAAATGTGATCAAGGACTACCCAATTCTTCATGAGCAACACGCTTTCAGTATATCCTGAATATCTGGATCATCCCCAGCTTCTTTATCCTGTTCAAAGCAATAAATTTAGATGATATCAGAAAATTAGGAACTAATTGTGATTAAAAAGATTTGAACATATAAATACCAAAAGAGTTCCCTGCATAATTCCAAATTATTGTGAATCTTTTGCAACTTGGGAAACATTCAGACAAGTTTGATTTGACCAAAAAGGAGAGAAAAAAGAAAGAAAAAAGTGGATGAATGGAAGAATACTTCAATTATTGTGAATGGTCAAAATGGTCTTAGTTTCTATTTCAATATGCAATGATCCATGAGCACACAATAGTAGTCCGAGCTTCAATTTGGTTGTAGTTCCATGGGATAATGGTGCTGTATGACTTGTAGAACAATAATGGGTCAGATATCATTCTTGTAGAAATTTTAGGGTTTCCCTTCTCATCAATTTTTTATCCTACATTAAACCACCCCTTTTCCAACACAGTGAGCGGGAACTGGAGAGTATGGGAAACTGACCCTGTGAATGTATGAGATGTTACTTTTACCGGGACCTGCAACTATAATTCCACCTTGCTGCCTGAGAAAAATCACTTTCAGATGTCAGTCAAAACTATATTCAACGTATGTAATTGGAAATAATAGCGGGGACAAAATACTGTGATTAGTTGCAGGATTATGTGTATGTATAATTTCCTTATAATAAAGTATAGATCAAATTCCATAGGTGGATGACAATCTGATATAAAAATTGGAGGCATGATCCAGCATAATTAGTATATTCATATTAACTTTTTAAGATTTTAGTAGATATTTTCATACGGAACATCTGGAAAGTTCCAGTAGCTCTTAGATGATTACTAAAATACAGCAGTCGATCAAACTCATAGAACTTTTTGAGTGCCTACACTCATTTGATTTATTCAAGCATGTATCAATATTGATGCAGACATTTTAAATGTTCATTAATCGTAATGAATGCAATAAAAAGTAAGAATTCAGTTCTTTGTTAGAGTGCCACCAAAGTTCTGTCAACTATAATTATATTTTTTTGAGATCAACAGTTACACTGGTTACAGGTCTGGAAACAAATTTTAGGTCCACTATAAATATAGTTCCATTAAATTTCAACTGACTACTCTGTAGAAGTGGAGAACTTCTGACTCTGCACGGTAATACATCTAGAGTACTTCGAAAAGAGGAGTATCATACCAGCCACCTCGGCTCACAGTATCCCTTTCAAATGAAAGCTTCCAGTCTTGTCGATATCCCTCCATATAGGATTGTATTATCTTAAGGCCTGCCTAAGAAATTAAGAAAGCAAATAACTGAGGTCTATAAATTTCAAGTACGTCTGGAAAGCTACTAACAGAATGAACCTGCAACATTCTTCAGTGAGAATGTTCTTACATACTTTGGGAGTAAATGTGACTAAGACCCCAGAAACAAAGCTTAGTGCCTCATAAGATGAGTGGTTAGGATCTGCATAAACTTCTGAAACAAACAACAAAGTTTGTTATTGGGCTGAGATAAGAAGGAAGCCATTTATCTGCAAGAATCATAAATTCCCTTGTACCATAATAATTATGTGCACGATGGGTTTGTTGTTTACCTTCTAGTATGAACCAATGACTGATATGTCATATAAATATAAACCACTGATCAAAATTATAGTAATTGCACTACACTTGTTAAGACGCATACCTCCTTTGAATTTTGTTTGCTCAGAGAAAGTCCTTGCCTACATCACATTACAACAGACAGTTATAATAAATCAGGCCTTTTTTTTTTTTGGATCAAGCCAATTTCATCATTTAATGTATTGAAAAAAATGGCTAAAATGATTCCAAGGCAGTGCAGGAAATTAAAAAAACAAACGAAATAAGTTCAAAACAATAAGATCCAAGACATGCATGTGCACTTTGGCTCTTCCAAGACAAAAGAGAGTCTATGCGTATGAGCTTATTAGAGAGATGCTGGTTGAATTTTTTTTTTTCATATAATGGATATAAATTTTACTTAACCTTCTGTGCAATTTATGGCCTGAGAAGATATATTTTTCTTTTATTTGCTGATCTCTTTTGGCTTTTTTTTTTTTGGTGCATGTTGAGTGTATACCTGTTCAACGCTACCAGGTCCAATTAAAACAAGTGCCACTCCAGATGCATCCATCACATCCTGTCATATATAATACCCATGAGATCAAAAAAGTGGTATTTAAGAGGAAGTATCTTCAGTTAAGATTAGCAGGCAAATAACCAAATTAGGAATAAGAAAAATGAAAGACGTCTGTCCTTTGCAGACCTTTTTCCCAAGTTAAGCTACCTAAGCTTAATAATAGTCTATTTACTGTTCCTACCTTGAAGAGAAAGTAAGTACCCACAAAATGCCATCCATCAAAATATCAGAGTATCCAAAATCGATATCAAACTCCTAAACTCTTAGAGCTCATATAGGTGGAAATACAAAGTTAACTTTGCTATCAAATTAACAAAGGCAGAAAAAAGATAGAGCAAGATCAAACAGAGACAAAAGACAGAAACAAATGCAACTGTAAATAACGTGGGGGCCTAGAACAAAAGACCTCTTGTTCAAACTTCGCCATGCATTTTGATGATGGTCCTATTTCTCAATCTTTCTAATTTGGTTCCCTTGGAACCAAGGTCAAAAATTGAGAAAAATCGCTCTTGGAATCATGAATATGATGCTACCAATACCAATAATTGTAGCAACATAAATTTTCATGCACCAGCAAGGGGCCAAATCACCTAAGTAATGAGCACCTTAGGTGAAACACCAAAGACGGAAAAGGTGGGAACTAGCTTCGAAGCTTACAATGAATGGTGCATAACACAAAATAACAAAGAAAATATGTTCAAAGACCTGAGATAGATTCCTCAATTGAGTCAAGCTTCTGCTCTCCTCAGGTGTCTCCCTGTACTGCTCACTTTTTGAACCTGAGAACAGGAAAAATGAAGGTAAGGAGAAACCAGTGCTAGCCAATAAATCCACTCTGACGCAGAAGTCAATTATTGGTCTATGAAGTTTAGGCTACCTTGAAAAAAAAGAGTTAAGATTGAATATTCTATAGGGAGACTTACGAGAAAGAGAAGTAAAGACAAATGTTGAACAGTAGTTCCAAAAATTTCTCACAAAGTACCAAGTCAGCCTTTATGTATTGACTTGCTCCTCATGTGATTGGTCCATGACACCCTTTTTTTTAAAGGATAAAAGATGCATTTGGCATCCTGTTTGTAGAGAAAACGGAATATACTTATTGCATATAGCATATTCCCTTCGTTTAAACCCACGTGTAATCTTATCTATATTTTCCTCATCTTATCTTTTGGACATGTATCCAATTTCTACTAGTTAATATTTCACGATAAGACTTGTCATGATCTCGTTGGATGAGGAAAGAGACAAGAATGGCTGATAAGGACAAAGTAGTCACTTTCCAAATGGAGAAGTTGACAAATGTCCTAGGTATTGAGCTAGCGTTTATTTGCAAATCTACACGCAATTTGAAGAATGTGAGAAGTCGACACAACACACTTCTCCATGTGGTTGAAAGAACTTGAACAGTTGACACAACACACTTCTTCAAGTAGAAAGTGGTATCAAAAGTTCCTTGTCCTTAACCGCCATTTGTAATAGTCGAGCCCAAGCAACCAAGTGATATCCCATATCGCTTGGGAAGGATGTTGCTAGTTGGTTGGGGCATTTCATTTAGATGATTGATTTTTGTTTTGATTATGCAGACTTCAAAGTACGGATGTTTGGAATTAGGTTTATGCCAAACTAGGTTTCGTAATTTATTGTTGAGAAATATGTATTTGAGGTATTAGAATTGCGCTGCGGAAGGTTGATATGCTCTATATAGATCTTTATAAGTTGATGTGGTTCATAAGTAATGATGAGATGTAGATCTTTATAAGTTTATGTGGTTCATAAGTAATAATGAGGTGTAGATTCTTTCTAAGCATAATTGAAAGCAAATTTCAAGGATGAAATTCTTTTAAGGAGGTAAGGAATATTGTAGTAACATTTTTAACTCGAAGCATTTTAGTCTCTTCCCAAAACCCTTTGCTAACCCTAAGGCCTCAGTATATAATGAAAAATGCCATTTTTATTCTAGCAAGAATGAGAGACAGCAAAGAGAGGAAGAAGAAGAAAGTCTGGGCAAAATTTCATTTACCCTCAAAATTCTTCAAAAATAGTCTTTAGACTTCAAATATCTTCATTTTGATGTTTTTCAAGAACGGATCTACACAAATCATCAAAGGAGTGTCCATTGATGTGCAATTTGAAGTAAGTTTCAATTCTTGGTCTTTGATAATTTTTACAGAGAAACATGATTAGATAAGTAGATAGTAGTAAACTAAGATTTTACAAAGAATTATGTTGACAAAATCTTTCAAAGTCTATACTAATATTGTAAGTTGATTTTGAATCTGTAAATTTTATATGTTAAACTAGACATCTTCAAAGATTGTTTTGAAACTTGTTTCAGCATAGTTGCATAAGAGTTCAATTTATTATGATTTTTCAAAATAAAGTCTGAAAATTTGAAAACTTTTATTTTATTGGAGAATGTGAATTATAAAATTGTTTTACCAATCTTCAAATGAATTTTGGAACCGCAATTTGTATATATAAAGTATATTTTTGGAAAGTTTCACGATTTTATCATTAAAGAATAAATTGTTTTGTGCTTTTAAAATAAATAAGGTCAAAGCTAAAAACAGTTTGATATATGGTATCATAATCAATCCTGAGTCCCAGCCGGAAGTGTAAGAGTCCGGAATCTAAGATTATTATGAAAAACCCTGGGGATCCAAGCCCAGTCAAGCGAGGATGCTTGACTCCTGGGGTGATTATAATATCTTGCATTACTCAAGTATGGGAGAAGCTTAACCACACCATAATTAGCAACACGTATTTTTGAGTATATGGACATCCTGAAAAGAGGACAATATCTTATCAAGTCTAGATTAGGTCACAACAATCATGATTTGATGTGTGGGTGAATACGTTACAATGTGATTTCATTTTGTTTTATTTCTGATGAGCCTCACGAGGACGCGAAGTCCTCCAAAGGAGAAGTATGCAATATCCTACATTTATAGCGAGGGAGTTTTCAGAATCGTTTGTAAGTTATGGTCTCTCTTAACTTACTAAACGCGTTTTTGGGGGTATAAGCACCCTAACAACAAATCCGTGATGGCCTAGACTCAAAAAGAACAATATCTTAACTTAGAATCGTTTTTAGAATCGTTTGTAAGTTATGGTCTCTCTTAACTTACTAAACGCGTTTTTGGGGATATAAGCGCCCTAACAACAAATCCGTGATGGCCTAGACTTTAAAAGAACAATATCTTACCAGGTCTAGGTTGGGTCATGACACCATTCTTGTCTTTTTCCTCAACCAATGAGATCATGACAATAAATATCACCAACTAATAGAATTTAGACACATCCAAGAGATAAGATGAGGATAATTGATAAGGTTGCATACTTACATATGGGTCTAATTGAAGCAAATATGTTTTATGCCATAAAAATATTCCCTTCTCTCTACGAACAAAAAGTCGAATGGATCTTGGAAGAAAAAGGGGACATGGGACAATCACAAGAGGGTAGAGTCATTATTTGAAAGTCAGCTTAGCACTCTATGAAGGACAATTGGACTTACTGTTCAACATTTTTCCTCGTCGAAGAATTTTCAACCTTAACTCTCTTTTGTTTCCTTAAAGAAGGACAAAATAATTTTTCATTAAAGTTAGCCGAAATCTCATAGACCTAGTTATTGACTTTAGTGTTGGAGTAGGTTTACTAGCTAGGTTTCCCCTTTTGATTTTCCTTTTTTTGGGCTCAGTTCCAAAAGGCAAGCAATATGGAAAGAATTTTTAGGAGAGTCTGGCTTGGCTTTGTAGAGGGATTCTAACTCAGCTCCTTTGCCGTTTTTATTTGTAATTTTATGTTATGCACGGCTCATTATAACCTTCATAAAAGGCCAATTCCCATATTTTCCACCTGTAGTTTTTCGCCCTTTTGTCCTTGTGCACTAAAATTCCCGCATTAACAGACTGTGTTACCGCTTAGTCTCAGACCCTAAAGTATAATCTATTAAGCACTAACTCAAACAATAGTCTTAAGCACTCCAACAGACTGCACCTAACAGAAAGCAGGTCCTACTACTCCCTACAATGATTCTTAACAAATCAATCATTCTTAATCTTGTTGATAGTCACTCCAAGCTTCTTGTTAATTCTGTATTAACATTTATGGAACTAACATTTAACATCAATCCGGAAGCACACTAGATTTCTCCATGACGATTACAATTCACAATTAGTCATTAAAAACATTTAGAGATAAAAAAACGACAAGTAGTCCATATTTCTGTAGTAATGAAACGACATGGCGTCCAAGTTTTAATAATTACCTTCTTGGCGGCAAGATAATCAGCTCGCTTGCGGCAAAGCACACATCTGAAAACAAACAAACAAACAAACAAACAAATAGGTAACAAAAAAATCAAACAAAAGTATTCTCACTAACAGTAACAGAGTTGTAAAAATATGATCACCCGAAGTGGCGAGCAAATGCGACGACGGCTTTTCGGTCTTTCCACAAATCGGAAATTGGAATTGCGTTTCCGTTTACATCGTATACTTTCACTGTGTCTAGTAAATTTTTAGTATCTTCGCTCACAGAAGGAGGAGAGTCAGAGACTGCGGAGGCGATGACGTGGCTTGGCCGCCGCGGCGAGAGTTTTAATGTTTTATTCCAGTGACGTGGTCGCCAGAGTGGTGATTGGTTGGGGAGTATACGTGTCGGGGCGGGATTAGTGAGTCTGTTGAATCGTACAGTAGTGTTAGGGGAGATGGCTGTTGAGAGAGAAGTCGCCATGGCTTAACGAATTGAGTGTCTGCGTACACAGGAGGATGTGTTTTGCTTATGAGACCGTTAATTGGTTGTGTGGGATGCAAGAGGTACGCGTGGCATGCGCTGAAGACGGTTAACTAATCGACAAGGTTGTAACTATTTGATATTGCAATCAAAGCCCATGAATTCCTAATAAATTAAAAAAAATCATTTTAGGCAGGGTGAAGTAATAATTAATAACGCATAAAATGCAATCCTAAATCACATCTCGTAGAACAAATTTTGAGTTAAAATGATTCAACAAGAAGGGGTATGGATTAGCTTGGGCCCGCATGAAGTTGGAAATCATTACTGAAATCCTGATTCGTAAAGGATTGGGAATCATAACCTCATTCCCAAAAATTCTGAAAATAATCCATTAGAAGTTTTTCAATTTCAAATTTATCCTAATTAAATTATGAAAATGTAAAAGCAAAAAAAATTCGAGTGAAAATCATCGAAATCGAAGTAGCAATTGTACTCTAATATAGAAACAACATAGCAACACCCGTCATCACCGATTGCACATAGAGATGGCAACTGGATCGCTTCATAATGGATATCCACAATATTCATCCAATTGAATTGGATAATATCCATCTAAAAATTTTTGGATCTTGAAATGAATATTTTAAAATTATATTCAGATGAATATGAATGGATATGGATAATTATTTTTACCCAATGAATATCCATTTAACCCAACACAAGTTTAAAAAATTTTAATTTTATAAAATTAAAAATTAAAAATATAATAAACAAACAATTGTAAAAATATTATATTAACTAGTGAAAAATTTAAATTCCTCTTATATTAAAAACTAAAGTTTTCAAAATTATCCTTTAATTTTTAACTTATTTAATACTATTAATAATTATTATTTTATTTTATTAATTTAATATTATAAATAGACCTCCACCGAAAAGTCGCTGGACTACCACCGGAAGTTCGCCGGACCACCGCCGGATTTCCCCGGAAGGTCGTCGGACCTCCGCCGGAATTCGCCGGAAAGTTGCCGGACCGCCGCCACCGACCACCGGACCGCCATTTTATTTTATTATATATATATATATATATATTAATATAAATAATTTAATAACCAAATTTAATATTAAAATTTTAACTATTTTATATTTTATTTTTATATAATAAAAAAAATATCCATGGATATCCATGGATCTCCATAACTTTATGGATAAAATCCATATCCATGTCCAATATTAAATACTGGATATGGATATGGATATATCTATTATGGATAATTATGGATTTGTATTTGGATGGATATTATCCATCCATAATTGGATATTTACCATCCCTAATTGCATAGCCACTGAGGGGTAGCCGTCAATCTTGAGTCGAAGCAGCAGCACTTGCCATGGACCTCATATGGGGGAAGTAGCAACACCTTGCAAAAATGGTGATGATGATGATCATCGTTGCTGCTGTTGTTATTATTGAATACTAATATAACGAATATTTTAATAATAAATTAAGGATATTGTAGTAATTTGAAATAATTCATTCTTATTTTAAAATAAAGTAAATATGAATAATATAAATTATTCTGATTTTAATTCCTGAAACTTAAGTAAATAAATTATTTTAATTCCAACTCATTTTAATTTCAATTTCAATTTTAGTTAACTTCAATTTCATTTCGATTATGAATTAGTAAACACGGAATTCATTATTTTTGCCGGATTTTGGTTAAAATAATAATCATCTTTGGATTTTCTATTTAATTTTGACAAATATTTGTTCAAGTTCTTAAATACTTGAATGTTGACAAATAGATGCAAATATTTGTAAAAAAATTATGAAATGTAAATTAAAAGGTCTTCACCCTCAATCAGTATAATAGTGATAAGTATAATCCTGAAGTAATTTTCGATATTAGAGGAATCTATTCTAAAGAATTGAGATTTCTACGCATAAGGCTACAACATGTACCATTAGCGGGGATTGAATCCCCTTCACTCAAAGTTGGGGAAGGGATATTCATATATACACAATTACATGACCAAAGTTAAGAGAGGGAATAATACGGGTTTATTTGAAAAATTTTATCAGTATGCGCTACATTTGGTCTAAAAGAAAAAAAAAACACTTTCAAGCTACGTTTGACACGTAGGATTAAATTGGATTAACTACAAGAATTGAATTCAATTAGACTATGTCAAATTAAATACAAGTGAAGTTAATAGTATTTAATTAGAATAATTAAATTTATTTAAATTATATGTTTTTATATATGATATATTTTGCCTATTGAATAAAATATTATTAAAATAATTAAATATAAAATTAATTATTTATCAAATGTTAATGTTTTACATAATATTCAAATGATAAATGGGATGTTTCTTAATAATAACTTTTTCGGCTAGGTTACATGAAAAGTTGAGTGAACCGTGGAGAAATTCTGTCGTTGTGAAACTACTTGGTTGCACAATAGGTTACAAGGCTCTCTGTACAAGATTGAATGTCATGTGGAAAACTACCATGAGTTTCTCAGTGATTGATTTAGAGAATAACTACTTTTTGATTCGCTTCCGCTCATCTAGTGATGTCGTTGATGCTCTAACTAAGGGACCTTGGCTTATCATGGGGCATTACTTAACGGTACAGCCATGGACACCCACTTTTGATTTCACCACAATGGCTATGGATCAAGTTACCGTATGGATTCGTTTACCTGGCCTTGTTGTCCATCTTTATGATCAAAAAATCCTACAGAAACTTGGACAGTTGGTGGGGACAGTGATTAAAATTGATGCGAATGCAAAATCATGTACACGGGGACGTTTTACTCGAATTGCAGTGACCATCTCTTTAGCCAAGCCTTTAGTGTCTCAGTTTGAGTTGGATGGGAAGGTGCAGAAGGTGGAATATGAGGGGATGCCAGTAATCTGTTTTACGTGTGGAAGGTATGGACACAGCAGTAATATTTACAAGGCAGCCGATACAACAAATGATGCTGAAAAGGCTCCCCAGCCTGCTATACAGTGTCAGACAATCCCCGCTCATCAGGATGGTGGCTGTCACGATGCCAGTACTATCGAACCCTTTGGCCCTTGGATGATTGTTACAAGAAAAGGAAGAAAAACTAATAATGCCAAATAGAATAGCAGTGAGCCAAATCGGAACCGTGAGCCTTTTAGGGCTAACACTACAAGGTTCCACATTCTAGCTCAGGTCCGAGAGGAGCGTGAGGATCCTGCCCCTGCAATGTTTCCAGACATCCCTTCCATTTCACGACAACAAGCCTTGCCTATTCTGAATCATACTTTTACCGCCCATAAAGAGAACCTAATAAGGACCTCAACAAGAAGCAAGCTTTATAATAAGGATGCTGGTACAAAAACTCAGAATAAGAGACCACCAACCCAAATGAATCCAATCCAAAACCCTTTTCCCGTCAAGTGCTCTCAACATGAGAGAGAAGGAGGTGAACTTCTCATCTCATGCAAACCATAATTCTAACCCTTTTGTTACTTCACCGAGAGCACCTAGTAACCACCAAGTTTCCCACCTTGCTACCACCTTAGACCCAACGAGGCATACTGTGGTCTTTTGCTCGCCACAAACCTCTCCCCCCGGGACTGTAAGAAATGAGGTCACAGAGTATAGAACTCGGCAGGAACCGGACCTTCAACATATGGCTGACCCGCCAGATGTTCATACAATACCATGTGTAAATGAAGTTGAGAATGCCCAAACACAACCTGTACAGCCCTCGAGTAGTGTTTTAAGCGGCTGAAATGTCTGATGATGAAGACTTGATGGTTCAAGAAACACTTATGGCGTCAATGGATGATATTAATGGTGAGCAATACTAAGGTTTCTGTCATCTTTGAATGTTAGTTTTTTTTTAAGATGTCAATAAGCATAATGTACTGGAACGTTCAAGGGGTGGCCTCGTCTAATTTTCTCCGCGCTTTTAGGACTATTGTTAACAATTATAAGCCTTCGCTGGTAGTTTTGATGGAACGTCGCATCAGTGGGAGTAAAGCAGATGAGCTCATTAAAAAAAGTGGGTTTGACAATTCACATCGTGTAGAGGCAGTGGGATTCTTTGGAGGAATTTGGCTGCTTTGGTAGAGTGTTATAAAGGTGGAGGTGTTGATAAACCACCGACAATTTATTCACTTCTGGATTTGCATGAATAAGGGTTTTGTGTCTTGGGCAACGACTGTCTATGCTAGCCCAAATCCAATGCTACGAAGACAGCTGTGGAATCATCTGGATAACCTTGCTCTCTCAATTCAAGGACCTTGGCTGATTGGTGGTGATTTCAATTCTATATTGTACGCTTCTGAAAAATATGGGGGAGCTACAGGGCAGTCAGGAGTGTGTGGCTTGTTTCAGCAGTTGTTTCTTGGTAATCAACTTTTCGATTTAAAGTTCAAAGGCCCACAGTTTACTTGGTCTCGTGGATTTCTTTTCAAAAGGTTAGACATAGCTCTTTGCAATAATGAGTGGTTATTAAAGTTTGCGGATAACTCGGTTCTCCATCTTCCGAAGGTTGCTTCAAATCATCGACCGGTACTAGTTCGGTTTGAGAGAGCTGAATGTCGACAGCATGGTAATAGGCCCTTTCGGTTCTTGGCTTCTTGGCTAACTCATGATAATTTTAATAACTTTTTTAAGCAGACGTGGGACCCTAAAGCTTACTATAGCGACACCGCATCTCTTTTTGTAAAGAAGGTTCAAGTTTGGAATCGAGAGGTTTTTTGGAATATTTTTTAGCGGAAACGCCGATTAATGGCTCGGGTTATCAGGATTCAAGCAGCTTTGGAGAATTATAGTTCAAAAGGGTTCATGCGCCTAAAGGCCAATTTGCAGAAAGAATTATAGATGGTGATGGGGCAAGAGGAGATTTTTTTGTGGCAAAAATAAAAAAAGGACTGGATTATGCATGGGGACAGAAATACCAGGTTCTTTCACCAAAAAACTATTGCTCGCAGGAGGCGGAATAGAATTGAAGCCATCCAGGACAATTCGGGTAATTGGTTGTACAATGAGAAAGAAATCTGGAATCATACAGTAGGGTATTTCTCTTCATTATTCACAAGTGAGGCTGAAAGTTCTCAAGTTTACCATGTTCCGAATTATTTCCCGGTTTTGGATGCCCATGATACCGACTGCGCTGCCAACCTTGTTTTGGAAGTAGAAATCAAAAATGTTGTCTTTAGTATGAAACCGCTAAAGGCCTCAGGTATGGATGGATTACATACTATTTTTTATCAGTCTCAATGGCCAATTGTTGGGCATTCTTTCTGTAAGTTTATCGGTGACATTTTTAATTCTGGAAAGCTTCCTCAAGAGGTTAATACTACCCTGTTGGTATTAATCCCTAAAATGGAGCATTCTACTAATTTAAAAATGTTCAGACCTATCAGCTTATGTACAGTCGTCTATAAAACAGTAACTAAAATAATTGCCAACCGCCAGCAAGTTGTGTTGCCTGAAATTATAAGACCCCATCAAACAAGTTTTGTTCTTGGTCGTCATATTATAGACAATATTGTTGTTGCTCAGGAAGTTGTCCATACTATGCAACGAAAAACTGGTAAGAGAGGGCTTATGGCTATCAATGTTGATCTTGAGAAGGCGTATGATCGACTTAATTGGTCTTTTATCTTTGATACTCTCAAGCTTACTGGAATTCTGATTCAATTATCTAGGCTCATCATGGAGTGTATAACTACAACTAAAATGAGTGTTTTGTGGAACAGAGAGACTACAGAGGAATTTTCTCCTAGGCGAGGAATCCAACAGGGCGATCCCCTGTCTCCCTATATTTTCGTTCTCTGTATTGAGCGTTTAAGCTATGGTATTTCCCAAGCAGTGATGGAGGGCAGTTGGAAACCAATCCGTTTGACCAAATGGGAAACTCCACTAACCCATCTTTTTTTTGCTGACGATTTACTTTTATTTGCAGAAGCCTCAATTGATCAAGCCTATATCATTGACGCAGTTCTAGAGAATTATTGTCGGACATCCGAAGCTAAGGTGAATAAATCGAAAACCAAAGTATTTTTCTCTAAAAATGTGCTAGCTAGAGATGCCCAGCTTATTGGTGATGCCTTAGGGTTTTCGGCTACTAAGGATTTGGGTTGTTATCTTGGAATGCCTTTAATTCATTCTCGGGTGAACAAAGCCACTTACCAATCAATTCTGGATAAGGTGGACATGTGGCTTACAGGTTGGAATGTGGCACATTTATCCTTTACTAGAAGAGTTACTTTAGCTCATTCGGTAATCCAATCAATGCCTGTTTATGCAATGCAAACAACCTTGCTCCCTTCCTCGGTGCATCACAAAATTGATAAGGCTTATCGTCGATTTATTTGGGACGGGAAGTCGAGGAGGTATAAGATGAATATGGTGGGTTGGGATAGAATCTGTATGCAAAAAAAACATGGGGGACTGGGGTTTAAAAAGCTAAATGTGATGAACCATGCGCTGCTGATGAAGCTAACCTGGGAAATTGTCTCCAATTCGGATAAATTATGGGTGAAGGTCTTCTGTTCTAAGTACGGTTTGGACCTTGGAAACCTACCATACTCCCTCCCGGAGAAGCCAGGGTCTCGTATTTGGATGGCTGTCAGAAGAACGTGGTCAGCCACCATGCAAGGAGCCTGCTGGGCAGTTTGTGATGGTATGAGAATTCAGTTTTGGCTGGATTGTTGAGTAACGAAGCAAGATTCTTTGATAAATTTTGCCCTCCAGCCGATACCTTATGAGATGGTGCATGCTACTGTGAGTGAGTTTATCAATGTTCACGGGGGTTGGAATTGGATGAGTTTTAAACATTTGCTGCCAAGTTACATCCTCATGCAAATTGCCTCGGTTATGCCTCCTGCATCACAACTAGGCGCTAACAAAATTTACTGAAGCTTGGATCCAAGAGGAGTGTTTACTGTCCGCTTAGCTTACGACTCCATCTGCCATCAGAACATAGTAACTCAAGATGAAGCATGGAACCTAACTTGGTTGTGGAAGGGGCCTCAATCCATTCACCTCTTCCTATAGCAGATCATGCATGAGAAGTTGAAGACTCATGTTGAGCTGTCTCGGCGTCATATCCCCGTGTCTATGGCTTGCGATAAGTGTGGGGTTTCATATGAGGATATCCTTCATGCTTTGAGAGACTGCCATTGTATTAAACGGGTTTGGTTTCGTCTTGTTCCAGAGGGTGAGCATTCCTTTTTTTTCACGATAATTTACAGGAATGGATCATGGTTAACCTCCAAAATAAGAGAAGGTTCGTGAACCATATCCCTTGGGAGTGTGTTTTTGGTGTGGCTGTTTGGTGATTATGGTTCTGGAGAAACCATTTCATGGTAGAGGGGAAGTTAGTGGATAGCTCAACAATTAATATGGATATTATGGCTAGAGCAAACGACATTCATAGAGTGAATAAGTCTCACATGAGTCAGCAATCGAGGAGAAAAGAGATGTTTATCGGCTAGCAGCCTCCCCCATGGCCTTGGTACAAATTAAATACGGATGGATCTTGTAGAAATTCTGGGGACGCAGGGGCTGGTGGTGTTATTCGTGATTCTATTAGGCACTGGATTTCTGGATTTTGTATGAATATTGGGGAGTGCTCGGTGCTTATGGCTGAGCTATGGGGTCTTTACCAAGGCTTAGTCCTGGCGTAGGATGCTGGTATAAAACGCCTTTTGGTGGAACTGGACAGTCTTTGTGTTTCACAGATGATCTTTAAGCAGGTGGTCGTGCCTAATGCTTACTATGCTATAGTGGCTGCTATCATGGATCTTTTAACCAGAAATTGGCAAATTTCTATCAAACACATCATTCGTGAAGCGAACTCAGCAACGGATTTCATGGCTAACCTGGCTCATTTAGTTCCTCATGGATTGTATTTCTTTACAAGCCCGCCTGTGGGTATTTATTCAATTATGCTGCAAAACATGTTTGGGGTTATTCAACCCCGTTTTGTTCCAATTTAGCTCGTTCTTTTTAGCCCTTTTTAATAGTAAAAAAAACATTACTTAGTCTAATCCTCCTTAAAACCATGCGAAAATAAGGATAACTAATCCCATAATTGTAGTTAAATTTGAATTTAGTCTACTTAATCTAATCTAACAGTGTTTGCCAAACATGGGATTAGATATATTATCCAAACAATTATTCTAATTCCACACTTTGTCCTGCTCCCAAACATGACCTCAAGTCGTTGAATGATAAAATTGTCTATTTATTTTATTATTGTCAAAATTAGAATAGTTACTCACCCTAAAACTTATTCTTTAACCCAAAACCTTATTAAAAAAATATATTGTATTAGTGGTTCAGAATCTAAAATATAAATTACAATTGAAACTATATAAAATAGAAATATTGCAGCTAGGACAATAATAACAAGGCAATGCCTATCTTAGATTTAATGTAAGATACATCCTCACACATGAACAGTGTATGTGTGCGGCCCACACACTGTTCATGTGTAAGAGTATATCTTACATTAAATATAAGATGTGGGGATTCTGTTGTGCAAATTTTATTGAACTCGCAAGCGCACGAATCTGTTGTAGTGTAGATCAATGGTGACGAGTGTCGATCCCACGAGGAGGTTGATTTTAATTATATATAGAATTAATTTTGTAAATGAGTGGTTGAATTGATGAAAATGATTTGGATTATGCTAAAACTTAAATTAAAATGGCGAGAATAAATTCTGAAATTGGAATTGAAATAGCAAGAATAAATTGAAGTGTAAATCTATTAAATGACGTACTTGGGTATCTGGATCTGTATCAACATGCATCATGGGCTAAATATTCCATATTAATACCAATTAAATCATGAGAGGGGAATCCACACCTCATGAACCACGCTCTAATAAATATGGTGTTAAGGGCTTATCGTGCCAAATAATAATAACCTTATACTAGGGAGCCGGTGAAACCAGGGCAGTACTAGACAAGATTAGTATTATTTGTCGACGAGAAGTCAAAACATCCACAAAAACTAGAGAGGAAGAGAAAGTAAATTTACCAAATCAAGCCCATGACACATGTTGAGACTTCACCTTCAACCCAAGCTTGAAAGAAAATTAGCCACTCATAGTTGAACTAGGGGCAAAATAGAAATTTATTAAAATACGTAAAAAATACAAGATAGAGAGAGAATTACAGAAAATGAATCCCAAAAATGGATTCAAATGTGCCTAATTAGGGGGGGAGGCCCCCTTTTTATAGTTACATCGAGTAAATCATGGCCATCGGATTAAAAACAGTTTGGACGCTCAGGATTTTGCCACGTCATCAGCCACTATTTGCACAGTACAGTCAACAGCCACTATTTGCACAGTAACGACAACAGTACTCGTACATGTGAATAGTATCGTACATGTGAACATTGTCATTTTTCCTTTTATACTCCTCCTAAGGTTTTCGACCGTCCTGAGTTCAAAAATGATGTCCGTTTTGCCATTTGATCTCTCGTTTATTGTGAAATGACTATGATGCCCCTAAAATACATAAAATACTCAATTAGAATAAAATACACATAATTAAAGTACAATAAACTTAAACACATAAAAGTAAGGGTTGTTAGTAATACTTGATATGTAAAATAACGATTTTTTCCTTTATAAATATGCACTTTCTAACACACAACATATTCTAATAACGGTAGAGAGATATCACAATAAGATATAATAAAAGAATGCTAATGCAACCCAAGGCATGTTTGATACCACAACGTCCTTAGACAAGTTACACCTCGTGATGCCTTAAGTGGGATTACATAGCATTTGTTTCCCAAGATACAGCAAAGTCAGGCAACTCTGGTGCACCACCAAGTTACTTCTAGCGAACTTATGATGTTTTTAATTAAGCGAACTTATGATGTGTTTAATTAAACTCTATGACACGAAAACTCGCATCGCAGGAGAAAAGATGCTTTTGTTGCTGTTGTGTGCTTGCTTCGTGTCTTGTCAAACGATGAGGAAACTGGAAAGGGCCAAATTTTAGCCATTTGTGCGATGGCAATTTGGTCTAAAACTAACTTTATTATCATTTGTAACAGATGCATTTAACTTCTTATTTAACGCACTTATAACTAATGCCCATTTATTATATGTTAAATTATTTATTTAATCAATGTATAACCACTACAATTAAGTCTAGAGTTAATATCAAAAATCAAATCCAGAAATAATTTTTGGCTGTTAAAATACTTGTAACCCTGCTTTCATTAAATTATGGGTTTAATTACCTACTAATCCGAGTTTAATTAACCCTTATAATTTTATAATCATAACAAATCCATGAATACTAGAATTGATTATAGCATTAACTCCAAATTTAACTATCAATTAAAATCTTTGTTTATTCCTTGCAATCTATTTTGAGCATCAATTTTTCATTCACTTAAACATAATTTTTAGTATATAAATACATTATTTCAAAGCACCCTTGGAGGAGAATCCAAATCATCAATGATCTTTACTTATATAAGTGAGTGCCACTTAAAATTATGTATTAAAATAACAACTCATTATGGTATTTCCTCAACAAACATTCTCAAGAATTCATCTCAAACAAACATATTTTTAAGAATTCATCTCAAATATGTTAATTAAAGTAATATACATTGATTAAAACTTTTAAAATAATTAGTTGCCTTATTTTATAGGAATAATATTAAGCATCCTAACATCTTTTCTTTTTGACACAAAATTTTCTATGATTACTATCCATGCAATAAAATGTTGAGATGTCAAAAGTGGTTGGTGTGTAGGGTTGCCACTTGCCATAGATTAATTATATTAATAATATTTCAGTATAATTCCCATTGATTAATTATTATATAAAAATCTTTTGAATTTGTCTTGTCTATATGACAAGTTAGTTTTCTTATTTCTTTTTCCAGGCTTGCTTTTTTATGCTCCATTTATAGTTCAATGACGTCCATAAACACCAGTCAACAGCGGGACATGAACGAAGCTTATGCTTCTTTGTCTATTGAAGAAGAAGAGGACGGGGGTCTTATAATCACAGGAGAAGATGTTACTGATGGGAGAGATGGAAAAGTCGACTTCCGATATTGCTTGGTGGGTAGATTCTTAACGGACAAGGTTATCAATTTTTCGGCAATTAAAAACACAATGGCAGCCCTCTGGCACCCGGGGAAAGGGATTTGTATCATGGACTTATCACCAACATTATTCCTATTTCAATTTTTCCATGAAATTGATATTAGGAGAACTTCTTGAATCAGGTCATTGGACGTTTGACAAACACATTCTAATTGTCAAGTGATTGGGTGAATTAGAACAACCTCATGATGTGCTGTTATACCACACATCTTTTTGGATTCAGATCTATAATTTACCAACATGCTTTCTCTTTGAAAATGTGTTGCAAAACATTGGAAACTACATCGGCGAATTTCAGGCATCTAATGTTAATAACTTAATGGGGGTTTGGAGAAATTATATGCGTATAAGAGTGTCTATTGATATTCGAAAGTCTCTCAAATGTCGTATGCGATTGAAGAAATCAGGTGGAGAATGGATTTAGATAGATTTCAAGTATAAGCGTCTTCACATTTTTTGTTTCATATGTGGATTGCTTGGCCACACCGAAAAACAATGTCCATCCTTATATGATTGTCCTGAAGGTGCCATTACAAAACCTTATGGGCAATTGATGAAGGCTCCTACATGACGAAACAACTTGAATTCCGGGGAGAGATAGTTGCGCTCGGGGCCACCGGAAATGAGGGATGAGAAATATGGCAATTGTATTGATTCTGCAGTCACCATGATTTCCTCAAAATCGGGAGATACTAATTCTAGTGGCCAGGGGGACGGTGAGAATGAAGGGATCATGTGGCCTAATAAAGTAACTCGGGATATGGTGCCAACTAATATCCAACTCAAAGATAAGGGAATGAACGTAATGGGTGAGGGATTTTCAAATGAGGGGGAAGAATAATTGGAAATGGGCCTTGTTATTCTGGAGGCCGAAAGGAGAAGATCTGACCTAGGGCTGGAAGGGAATTTAGGCTTTCAAAGTGACACATCTAATATGATGAAAGGAGTGATGAAGCCAAAAAAAAAAGGATTAGCGGTGGGTCCTGTAGATCAGGCCCACCAAAGCCAATGAGTATCCTTAATTGGAACTGTCGTAGGCTGGCCACCCACGGACAGTTCAAGTACTGACAGAATTAGTCAAACACAATAAACCTTCTCTTGTTTTTCTAATGGAAACTCTCTGTTATCGGAATCAATTTGAATACCTTAAAAGTAAATTGGGATTTGAAAATCTGTTTGTGGTGGATCGGGTGGGCCGGCGCTATTTTGGGATAGAAAGATTGAAGCATATTTACTAAAATATGCAAAGAATTTTATAGATTTAGAAATTGGTGGGGTGGGTTCGGGTCATTGGCGTTTGACCGGATACTATGGGTACCCGGAATAAGCAAGAATGCGTGAATCGTGGCAGCTTCTTCGTTATATTTCTACCATTTCCTCTTTTCCATGGGTTTTCTTAGGGGATTTCAATGACCTCCTTTCAAGTTTCGAGAAGCGAGAGAGTTGAGCTCACCTTAATTGGAAGCTTAATGGGTTTCGGGAGACAGTTGCTGATGCGGGTTTGGTGGATTTGGGGATGGAGGGCTACCAGTTCACTTGGGAGAGAGCTCGGGGAATAGAATAGTGGGTTGAGGAGCGCCTTGATAGGGCTCTCACTAATACGACTTAGTGTAGCTTATTTCTGACGGCCAAGGTTCGGAGCTTGGAGGCATCATGCTCTGATTATCTACCAATTTTTCTGGTGCCAAATCCTTCGATTCCCAGTCCTCGCCATAACCATTTTCGGTTTGACAATTTGTGGATTCGTAAATCTGAGTGCGAAAATATAATTGGCAGAAGCTGGAATTCCTCTGCTGGTTTACCAATCCAGAAAAAACTTTGTGTCTGTGGAGTGGAGCTGCTGAAGTGGGGGGGACGTTAATTTGGGATTTTCGTAGTCGCATTGCAGACTGTAAGCAAAAGATGGTTGTGATACGTGGTAAGAGAGACCAAGAAAGGCTAGAAGCTTTCACTGAAGCCCGAAAACAATTCAACGAGTTACTTCACAGCCATGAAGTTTACTGGAAACAGCGAGCTAAGTCCCTTTGGCTGAAGGAGGGGGATATGAATTCTCAGTTTTTCCATGCTACAGCCTCAATGAAGAAGAAGAATAATACTATCGAGAAGTTGTGAAATAACCAGGGTATGTGGATTTCGAATCCTATTAAATTAGATGAATTAATTGTTGAGCACTTCCAGAAATTATTCTCTTCTGGTGGGTGTATCTGTGATCCCGTATTATCATGTATCATGCCTAGTATTACTGATATACATAACCAGTTGTTGTTAGAGCCATTTACGGCTAGTGATGTTAAGGAAGCATTATTTAGCATGCATCCGGATAAATCCCTAGGGCCGGATGGTATGAACCCTGCATTTTACTAGAAATTTTGGCATATAGTTGGAAATGATGTTACTGATGCTTGTCTAAGCTTTATTATGAATCGTACATTTTCTGCTGAGTTGAATGATAACTTGATTGTATTAATCCCTAAGAAGATGCACCATGAAACACTTGAAAAATAGGTTTGCACAGAATTAATTATTCTGTTATTGAGATTGTTCTTTTATAAAGATTTACAGCATACATAAAACCATTAAATCAGGAAACTAAATCACTGATTTAAGGAAAGAATAATTTCTAGGTAGATTTTCCTAAAATACATAGATTTGCACCTAAATAGTTATGTTACAGCTAATGACTAATTTACAGCTAATATATAATTACAGCACATATTTTTTCTAATTTTGTAACACTCCCCCTCAAGCTGGTTTGAAGATATCCTCCATAGCCAGCTTGCCAACTAGAACATTGAATTGTTTTGTGTGTAGTCCTTTGGTAAAGACATCAGTCCCTTGTTCTCCAGTAGGAATGTGCTCCATATGAACCAATCCATTATCTATCTTCTCCTTGATGAAATGCTTGTCAACTTCCATATGTTTTGTACGGTCATGAAGGACTGGATTGTGTGCTATTGAGATTGTTGCCTTGTTGTCACAGTAGAACTTCATAGGAGATGATTTTGTCGCTTTTAACTCTTCCAACAGCCTCCTAATCCACATGATCTCACAAATACCATGGGCTACAGCTCTAAATTCAGCATCAGCACTGTTCCTAGCAACCACATTTTGTTTCTTACTTCTCCATGTAACCAAGTTACCACCTACAAATGAACAGTATCCAGAAGTGGATCTTCGGTCTACTATGCTTCCAGCCCAATCTACGTCTATGTTGGCTTCAATCTGCAAATGTCCTCGTGGCTTAAACAAAAGTCCTTTGCCCGGTGTCCCTTTTAGATACCTTAAAATTCTGTAGACAGCTTCAAAGTGTACCGGTCCTGGGGCATACATAAACTGGCTAATCATACTAACAGAGAAGGATATATTTGGGCGTGTATGGGATAGATAAATCAATCTCCCAACAAGTCTCTGATAATGCTTCATATTCTTTACATTCTCAACTTCTGCAGGTTGCAGTTTCACATTAGGTTCTATAGGGGTTTCAGCAGGTTTACACTCTAGCATGCATGTCTCGTTTAAAAAGTCGATAACATACTTCTTCTGATTTACAAAAATGCCTTATCTAGATCTAGCAAACTCCATCCCAAGAAAGTATTTTAATGCCCCAAGATCTTTAATCTCAAACTCCTCAGCTAGTTTCTTTTTTAACTTTGCTAGCTCATCACAATCATCCCCAGTTAACACGATATCATCCACGTATACTATCAAGATAGTTATTTTACCATTATTTAAATGCTTGAAAAACATTGTATGATCAGCTTGACTTTGAATATATGCATAACGCTTTATCACCTTGCCAAAGCGCTCAAACTAAGCTCCTGGTGACTGTTTAAGTCCATACAAGGACTTCTTCAATCTGCATACTCTCTCATTTCCACACCTTTCTTCAAAGTCTGGTGGGGAACTCATATATACCTCCTCCTCAAGGTCTCCATTAAGGAAAGCATTTTTAACGTCCAATTAGTGTAAGGGCCAATTAGAGTTAACAACAAGAGACAACAGAGCCCTAATTGAATTGATTTTAGCTACCGGGGCAAAGGTCTCTTGGTAGTCTATCCCATAGGTTTGAGTAAAATCTTTTACAATAAGACGGACTTTGTATCTCTCGACACTCTCATCTGCCTTACTCTTGATAGTAAACACCCATTTGCATTCATCTCTTCAAACAACCTTTTGTCCATTCGGTAATTCTACCATCTCCCAAGTATCATTCTTCTTCAAGGCATTCATCTCTTCAAACACAGGCAACCTCCAATTCGGATCACCAAGGCACAAAGTTTTAAAATGTTTGTAGTGAAAGCTCTATAATTGTCAGAAAGGTTTTGATAGGAAATATATTTGGCAATCGAATGTTTAGTACAGGTTCGGGTTCCTTTTCTAAGGGCAATAAGGAGGTCAAGATCAAGATTCTGTTCAAGGATAACAGGGGCTGGTTTCAAAAGAGATTCAGGTGCAGAGTTCTCTTCCCTAGAATCTGATCATAATGGTAAGTTTAAGTCAGTAATAGGAAAGGAATAAGAAGGAACAAAAGAAGGATTACCTGAGGCATTTGGATGACCATTATTTAGGGCTTCCGGTTGACCACGTGATAGGATAATGGCCTGGTCTCTACCACCTCTGAGGACACCTTTCCTAGAATAAACCACAGGCTCAAGATTGTTTCTATTTTTTTTTTCCATTCGTAGTATTTCTTTTTTTGTCAAACCAATGTCAGATTCAGTTTCTTTATGCCTAGTTTCCAAGGTTTCTTTTTCAAAAAAGGTATCAAGTAGTGTGCTAGGTAAGGGTTTAGCAATTTCCCAAAAATTTGGTTTAACTATCTTCTCCCCTTGAAGCAAAGTTTTGGTAAAGTATGATGTATTTTCCATGAAAGAAACATCCATAGTGACAAAAAAAAATGATTTGTAAGGGGATTAAAGCATTTGTAACCTTTTTTATTGGGTGCATACCCTATAAAAACACATTTTTCAGCTCTTGGATCTAATTTAGACCTTAGCCTCTTTGGAGTGTGCACATATGTTGTGCAGTCAAATATTTTCAAAGGTAAGTCAGAATTAATTCTAGATTCTGGGAATACCTTTTTTAAGCAATCCAACGGGGTGATATATTGTAAAACTTTGGTAGACATCTTGTTAAAAAGATACGAAGCTGTCAGTATAGCATCACCCCATAGATACTTTGGAACATTTATATAAAATATCATGGCTCTAGCTACTTCTAACAAGTGCTTGTTCTTACGCTCAGCAATGCCATTTTGTTCAAGTGTGTCGGAACAAGAGGATTGGAGTAAAATTCCTTGTTTATTTAAAAAAGTTTCCAAAACTTTATTAAAATACTTTGTTCCATTATTAGATCTCAAAATATTAATTTTTGTTTGAAACTGAGTTTCAATCATCCTATAAAATTCTTTAAAAATCTGTTCTACATCATATTTTTCTCTCATTAAGTAAACCCAACATAGACGTGTATGATCGTCAATAAAAGTCACAAACCAATTTTTTCCAGAAATTGTGGTCACTTTTGAAGGACCCCAAACATCATTGTGGAATAAATAAAACGGTCTTGAAGCATGATAAGGTTTTGGAATATAAGATTTTCTTTGACTTTTTGCCATTAAACAACTCTCACAAATGATGAAGGATCAATCCCTTTAAATAGCACTAAAAATAAATGTTTAAAATAAGGAAAACTTAGGTGGCCTAAACGACAATGCCAAACCATTATTTGATCACGAGCAGATAAAGAACTAATACTACTTAGCCCTTGAACTATTTTATTACTAAGAAATTTATCCTCAAAATAATAGAGACCATTAATCATCCTAGCACTACCAATCGTCTTCCCCGAGCTCCGGTCCTGAAAAATGCAATAGGATTCATAGAAAATAACAGAATAGTTAGAGTCTCTAGATAGTTTGCTAATTGACAAGAGATTACAAGCAAGTTTAGGGACATAGAGAACAGATTTAAGATCTACTCTCTCAGAAAGTTTTATAAGGCCTTTTCCTACAATTGGTGAGAAATTACCATCAGCTATCCTAACCTTCTTATTTTTGGGACATGGTGAAAAAGTCTCAAACAAATGTAAGGAATTAGTCATATGGTCGGATGCTTCTGAATCATTATCCATGGAGCATATTTAAATTGACAAGATAAAGCATATAATTGATGGCCTGTGTGTGCCATAGAAACACTAGGAACATTGGGTACCGAATTAAATTTTAACAGTGCAAGAAGATGCTCCATCTACTTTTTGGTGAAGGGGCTGGTCTCAACCTCATTGGCAGTAGGGTTGGCTCGGCCAACTTTCCCTTTCCAATTTGTAGGTTTCCCATGAATTTTCTTGCAGGTCTCACGGGTATGGCAAGGCTTATGACAAAAATCACACCAAACTTGTTGTTTTTCATCAGATTTGCGTTGCAAAATATGAGCCTTGCTTCCAGTCAAGGAGACCAGGGCAGAACCTTCAGCAACCCCAGTTCCATTCTTGCTAAGCATCACATTCCTCTGACTCTCCTCTCTTCTGACCTCTGAAAAAACGTCACCAATTAAAGGTAGGGGTTGTCTTCCAATAATTCTCCCCCTCACCTCATCAAATTCGACATTTAGTCCAGCCAAAAACTTAAAAATGAGGCCATCCTCTATAGTCTTTTTGTGATGTTGAGCATCCTCAGGAGATTTCCACTCATAGGTGTTGAAAAGGTCAAGGTCTTGCCAAATCCGCTTTAAGGAATTAAAATATTTTGTGACATGGTGCTCCCTTTGTCATATCTCTCCGAGTTTGAGGATTAACTCAAAAATCTGTGATTGATTTCTGAGATCAGAATACATCTGATTTACATTCTCCCAAAGCTCTTGTGTCGTTGGATAGCACATATAATTAGTGCTAATATCTTCTTCCATTGAATTCACAAGGCACGTCATCACCATGGAATTCTCTGCATCCCATGTAACATAGGCAGGATCATCCACTGCAGGAGCCTTCTTTTCACCAGTTAAATAGCCCATTTTTCCACGCCCTCTAATATACATCCTAACTGACTGAGACTATCTCAGAAAATTGTCACCATTCAAACGAATTGTGGTGATTTGTACAGAATGAAATTCTGAGGAGGTAGCACTGATTTTTGAAACATCTGTGCTACTAGGATTGTTCATGGAGGATTGAGGGACAGTACCGGAATTGGATGAAGAGTCAGACATCGTTTTAGGGTGCAGGGATCAAAAGGAAGTAAAAAAGGAATTCCGGCAAGATATTATTCCTGCTCTGATACCAACTTGAAAAATAGGTTTGTACAGAATTAATTATTCTGTCATTGAGATTGTTCTTTTATAGAGATTTACAGCATACATAAAACCATTAAATCAGGAAACTAAATCACTGATTTAAGGAAAGAATAATTTCTAGGTAGATTTTCCTAAAATACATAGATTTGCACCTAAATAACTATGTTACAGCTAATGACTAATTTACAGCTAATATATAATTACAGCACATATTTTTTTTTAAGTTTTTCTAATAGAAAATTTGACAGATATGCGCCCCATAGCACTTTGCAATGTTTTATACAAAATAGTTCTAAGATGCTTGCAAACAGATTGAAGCTAGTCTTAGATTCAGTTATTTTTTAATCCCAAAGTGCTTTTGTTCCGAGAAGAGCGATAACTGATAATATCCTTATTTCGGCTAAAATTACCCATTTTCTGAAGAGAAAAAAATAAGGAAAAGTTGGGATGGCTACGCTCAAGATTGACATGTCTAAGGCATATGATCAAATTGAATGTGGTTTCCTAAAAGCTATGATGCTGAGGATGGGGTTTGCTGAGGGCTGGGTTGAGCTTATTATGATGTTTGTTTCTACAGTGAGCCACAAGGTGATTAGAAATGGGGTGGAAATAGGGCCAATTATTCCAAGTCTGGGCCTTTGACAAGGCGATCCGTTATCACCCTACTTATTCATTATTTGTGCTGAAGGACTCAATTCGTTGATGCGGAATCGTGAAAGGGCATGATTACTGCATGGGGTCAAAGTGGCTAGGAATGCATCTATTGTTTCTCACTTATTCTTTGCTGATGATTGTTTCTTTTTTTTCAAAGCCAACCTCCATGAAGCTAGAATTAGAAAGAGTCTACTGGCTATTTATGGTGCTGCTTTTGGACAGCATGTGATTTATAATAAATCAGCCATATCCTTCAGTGCAAATATGGATAAGGCCGCTAAAGGTCAAGTGTGTGAAATTCTGGATGTTTCCGCCACCAGCAACCATGGAACCTATTTGGGATTGCCTTTGCAGATTGGCAGGAAAAGAAGTGTTTTGTTTAATTTTATTAAAGAGTAGGTGTGGCGACGGCTTCAAGGATGGAATTAGAAATTCTTAAGTACGACAAGGATGGAAATCATTCTAAAAATAGTAGCCTAAGCTATTCCAAACTATGCCATGAATATCTACTTGTTTCGTCTTGAGTTGTGTAAAGAGTTAGAAATTATGATGAACTCATTTTGGTGGGGAACTAAGCGAAATAGAGATCGAGGAATTCAATGGGGTCGCTGGGATTCAATGTGTAAACCGAAGTCATTAGGGGGTATTGGATTTGAAATGATACAGGAGTTTAATATTGCTATGTTAGGTAAACAATGTTAGAAGCTAATGACTACTCCACAATCTCTTGTAGTAAGGATCCTCAAGGCTAGGTACTATCCCAGATCTGCATTTACTGACGCAACTTTAGGTTTTAATCCTAGTTATATTTGGAGGTCAATTATGGCTACCAAGCATGTTGTAGTTCATAGAAGTCGGATACAAATAGGGAGTGGGCAACATGTTTAAATCACCAAGGATCCTTAGCTTCCAAATGTAGATAATGAATGCATTACAACTGTGCTGGATGAGAGTCTTGCAACAGCTATGGTCAATTGTCTTATGCTTCCTGATCAACGTAGATGGGATAATAATTTGGTTGCGGATGTTTTTCAATACAATGGATGCTGCTCTTATTTTGCAGGTACCTCTTAGTGCTAGACAAGACAAAGATGGCTGGTTTTGGCTCGCTGACCCTAAAGGAAATTATACTATCAGAAGTTGTTACAAGTTACTGAATCATGCTTCTAATGCTCCAAGCAGCAAGTTATGTAAGTGCTTATGGGGATTAGAAGTTCCGGGTAAGGTTAAACACTTCATTTGGCGTGCCTTATTGAATATTTTGCCTACGACCGATAACTTGCTGCCTATGAAGGTTAAGGTTTTCCCTATATGCCCCATTTGTAGTGTTGCTAACGAGTTTGTTTTACATTGCTTAGTGGAGTGCCTATTTTCTCAATCTTGCTGGTTATTGTCCACTATTGGATTTGTTCGAAGCTACTCTTCTTTCTTTGATTGGATTGAGCAAATGTTTAATTGGTGCAGTAAAAAAGAATGCAAGCTAGCAATGATGGTGTGTTGGAGGATTTGGCTTAATCGTAACGATAAAGTGTGGAATGGGCATAGTAGTCGGGCTCAATACCTGGTGAATGCTGCCGGTCGTTATCTCTTCCAATGGCAAGAAGCTAGAAAGAGGATTTTTACTATTATTGAGCTCGTGCAGCTGGGTCATGGTTCGGTGTGTTGGAGTAAGCCCCCAATGGGATGGTTAAAGTGTAATATGGATGCAGGAGTTTTTAATTCTCAGGATAGTTCCAGCTTTGGAGGAGTAATTAGAGATTTTAGAGGTGCTTTTGTTGCAGCTAAGTGTCATTGTTTTCCTGGCTTGTCTAGTCCCTATGAGGCGGAAGCTTTGGCTTTTCATGAAGCTCTTAACTGGATGAAGAGCTTGCAGATATCTAAAATTATAATTGAAATAGATTGTTTAAATGTTTACTCTGCATTGATTAGTCAGTCTATTAGTCCCAATGGTTTTGGTTTAATTATTGAGGATTGTCGAGTTTTAACTCAATTAATTGGAGAAGTGAGTTTTTTTTTTATTCGTAGATCTGCGAATGCCGCTGCCCATAAAGTGGCTAGGGTGGGGGGTTCTATGTCAGACCTTGGATAGTGGAGGATTGTTCCACCTCCATGGTTATATCCGTTGTTGGCAATCTCTTTTGATTAATGAAGTTTCCTTTCATAATTAAGGATCCTAAGTAAATTCATTTTTAAAACTGCAACTCTTTATTTTTAAGTGCAACCTTAATTAAGTTATTACAAAAATTAAGTGATGTTTCAATTTCAAATCAATAGGCACATTATAGAGATAATAGTAATAACAAACAATTAAGAATTATATTCAAAGAATACGTTTAAAAATAATGTTATTTTACCCCAAATATAATTGTCAGAACTCTGTCCAAAAAATTCAAACACATAGCACATTTTACTGGGCTTGTACGTCCACATAACATAACATTTTTATATGTTTATTGTGGGGTGATTTAAGTCCTATTTGATATTAAGACTATGCGATTGTAGCTTTTAAATGATAATATTAAAACATTTAATAAAC
Organism: Citrus australasica; assembly: GCA_029618585.1. NCBI lineage: Eukaryota > Viridiplantae > Streptophyta > Magnoliopsida > Sapindales > Rutaceae > Citrus > Citrus australasica. The sequence goes on from JARCIV010000006.1 coordinate 13,363,213, forward strand.
ACTTGCTACTGTGAGTTCATAACTTTAAAGCTAAGATGATTTGAACCTACAATTGTACGGTGTAAAATTTATAATATTTTTAATGTTTTTGTTAAAATTATTATTAATATGTCATATTTACAGTTATTTTTATAATGATTATGACTTAAAAATTCCGACACCTTAGATATTAAATAGTGCCTTGATGAGGTTTCCAACCTATTGTGGGTATGCTGAAGTGTTATCAAGACATTCGGGGTAAATTGAAATTAACGGTAAATTAATCAAACAATAATAAAAAGTCAACGAAAAGTTTCCGATTTTCTAACTCTTATTTCTCACCGGTTAGCGCAAAAATAGGGTTGAAACCCGTAACGTTTTTACCATATAAAGCGGTAGCCAATAGAGTATGCCGTTGAACCAGTAGCTTCATCTCAGAGCCGCCGCTGTCTCAAAAGATCTCAGTATCGCACACCAATAATGGCGGCCTTATCACGCCTATCAAAACCCTCTTCAAAATTCTTCGCTAACATAACAAGATCTGTATACTTTTACTCTTCGGCTTCGGCAGCGCCTGAGCCTGAGATCAAATCTTACTTTCAGAGCCACAATTTCGCCCGTAAAGCTCCCAAGGACAGAAATGTTCAATGGGTTTTCTTGGGCTGCCCTGGCGTCGGCAAGGGCACCTACGCGAGCCGCCTCTCCAAGTTCCTCGGCGTCCCTCATATCGCCACCGGTGATCTCGTTCGCGAAGAACTCGCCTCCTCTGGCTCCCTCTCTCAGCAGGTTTTTCTTTATCATTACTTTTTGTTATTATTAATTTTTTAAAGTTTTATTTCATTGGTTGAAATTGAACCTACTTCTGCTTAAAATTCGGAGATTGTAAACCAAGTGAGCTCTTGTAGGTCACAATACTTCATGATGATAATCCAATTTTTTCAAACTTGTATGGGTTCAAGTGTATCATTTGCATTGATTTTTCTCTTGTATCAAACTAAGATGTTGATCTCATATTCTCTTTGTGGTCTGCCGCAGCTTTCGGAGATTGTAAACCAAGGTAAGTTGGTTTCAGATGAAATTATATTCAACTTATTGTCGAAGAGACTTGAAGCTGGGCAAGCCGGAGGTGAATCGGGTTTTATTCTTGATGGTTTTCCTCGGACAGTGAAACAAGCGGTGAGCAGCTCCTTTCCTTAAATAACAAGAATAATGCTTTCTGCTACTGAAAGCTTATACCTTACAGCTTCCCAATTGCCTGTTGGATTCCTACAATAGAATTATCCATGTGATTTTAAAACTCTTAGCCAAACATCAGTTGGTTTGCTCTCAATTTGGAAATGTTCGTGGTGTTGTTAAATTTATGTTTCTAAGTTGGAACATATTACTTTTCCTCTGCGTTTCTCAGATGTTTTTTGGTCATCTGCATGAGGTGCTTCTCCTTTTAACGTACAACAAATACTTCCTTTAAGAAATAATCATTTTATTTTCTCACATTTCTTTGCCTAGTCTCTCTCTTCGTCCTTCATTTTCTCTTTACAGATTTGTCACTATTTTTTTGTTTTGGTTGGTTATACTTTTTTACATAGCTTGTTTACTTATGTTTTAGGAAATACTGGAAGAGGTGATGGACATTGATTTGGTTGTTAATCTAAAGCTTTGTGAAGATGTCTTGCTTGAGAAATGCCTTGGTAGAAGAATGTGCAGTCAGTGTGGAGGAAATTTCAATGTCGCCAATATCAATGTCAAGGGTGGGAACGGGAACCCTTCAATTAGCATGGCCCCCCTTCTTCCCCCTGCCCATTGTATGTCGAAGCTAATCACTCGAGCAGATGATACCGAAGAAGTGGTTAAAGAAAGGCTTCGTGTTTACAATGAAAAGGTATCATTACATTCTTTTACTATCCTTTGATTAAGAAAGGCATCTGTGATGTATGCAAAATTGGACAATTTCGTCATTTGTGACGTGATTTCTTTATTCAAGTGAAATGTATTTTTCATATTGAAAATCAGGAAATGGTTTTTTGTTTCAATAACTATTCGTCCATTTTTTTTTTTTGATGTTGCACGGGCCAGTGCAGATGTTGTGTGTCAAATTGGCGTGGGATCGAACAGTGGTTTCATTTCCATATTGTTTGGACTTTCTTTACTGGTAGTTGCACTAAGTCCCTTCTTGTGCTAGTAATTCATAATTCAGCTTTGGTATTTCCATTGTGCTTGCAGAGTCAGCCTGTGGAGGAATTCTACCGCAATCGAGGAAAATTGTTGGAATTCGATTTACCCGGAGGAATCCCAGAATCCTGGCCAAAGTTGTTGGAAGCTCTAAATCTTGATGAGTATGAGGAAAAGCAGTCTGCTGCTGCATAAATTATTGCATACTACTGTATTTTTAATAGTAAGTGTTGCCATTCTTTGCATGTAAAAGGTGCATGCGGATCAATTTTGCGTGATGAAGAGAATTTTTTTTTTAATAAATTTTGAATAAAAATAATTAGGATCTGACTATTCATTAGATCATAACTGATGCTTTGTCAGGCTTACTGTATTTCATTTTACAAAGAAATTTTGCTGTATCTAGTTTAAGATGAGGAGAATATTTGTCAGCACATTTTGTGGTTGAACGATGATTTGGCAAAGGAGTCAATTAAGTACTTCTGATAGTGGAAATTGATATGAAAGGACATACTTTGTTGGCATTGGTATAATTGTATTGTAGAGCTGTACATATGATTATGAATTTAAAAGATGGGTGCATTTCAAAGTGCTAATCTAATGTTCAAAAGGTCTCAACTAAAACGCTTTTTATGATGTAGATATAAAACGAAGCTTGATCAATATGCTGATGTTAGTTTTTTGAAACTCTGCGCGCATTACCCTCCACAAATATCATATACCCTTATTTTTCTGAAATTGGTGGTGTAGATGTTCCTTTATGTTCCTTTTCCATTGGAATCTTGTTTATTTCAGTCTTTTGTATTTCCTTTCTGCAATTGTATGATGGTTCTACCACCATAATGGTTGCAGTGATGGTGCTGACAACACATTGGCATTTTGTTTATGAACTAGACCCATGGAAAGTCTGATCTGGTTTGTTTATTATAAAACATAGTTCAAATTGCACTTGCCATTGCAGCTGGCCGAGCTGGCTGGCTTTAGTGTTGCCAGGCAGTAAGTTTACACAGCTGCATATAATAAATTGGGACGCAAAACCAGCTCTTGGCTGTGTTAGTCTGAGCAGTGAAGATAGATGGTGTCTCACACTTCTACACATAGAAATCAAATCTCTGTCACCCTGTTCTGCTATTTTCCAAAGAAAGTGTTGGCAGTGAAGCCACCAGAGTGTTTTTATTATAAATCTTAGGGTGCTAGAAGAAACCTGGGGATTGAATTTTGTTTGAGGTAAGATCTGGTCTACAATTATTATTTATTTATTTTTTAAAAAAAAATGTGCCCACTTCTGCAAATTATGCTGGGGAAAGGACTGGTTGGAATGTAAATCAACAGCATCTTCTCTGCATGTCAGGGAAGCAAATGCAGTATATGCCCCATTAAAGAGGACCAAACAATTTCACTGAAAGTTGAATATGCCAAAAAAGAACTTATATGTGAGGCTGCCTTTAATCCAATGTCCCTACCGGGGCATAAACTATTCGTTGTTTGTGTACCATTTTCTTTTTTTTTTTCTTTTTTAACTTTGAACATAAAGTGTTGGAAGTTGCTTGGTAGAAAAGTGCTTTAACAGGAAGAGTCTTCTATCTCGTACACGCTGGATGGGTAAACGATCGTGATGAATTGCGGATGTGTCAAAGCACTAATAGATATTGGTTATCTTCTATCTAAAAACAATATTATCACAAAAATTATGATAATATTGAATAACACAAAGAGGCTATCTCTCATCTCAAATGAGAACATTGGCGAGAAAGTGTTACTTGACTTTACAAAAGGTAAACACCTTATTTCTGTTATTTTCACTCGTCAATTTGAAGAATTTCGAAGGCCACTTACCAGACAAAGCAAAGTTGGAATCTGGAATTCTTATTATTATTATTATTATTATTACTATTGGATAAGATCTGAAATTCTTATTAAACTAGGTAAATTAGCATCTAGTAGACTAGTTTTGGACTATCTTGCCTTGAACCAATTGTTTTATTGATGCGTTATTTGATTTAAGAAATCCCTAGAGTGTCCTGTCATGAGTTTTGACCCTATGTATTTTCCGAATTTTTAATATTTTTTAATGCTTTTTTATATCTTTAATGATTTAATTTTCACGCCAATATCTTGTAATACAAGGTACACCGTAAAACAGAATCTTGTATGTTGTATAAAATGTAGCAAAGATGCATGCATGAATGCATGATAGAGTACAAGGCCAAGACTTCTAAGCATGAATCTCACAAACATATATTTTCAATCAGATGAGTTAAATGATTGAAATGAAAACTTATCATAATAAGGGTATTTTTAAATTTTTTATGATAATAGAGTTTAAAGATATATGATTTAGTTAAATGGATTTAAGACTCATGCCAAGTCTTAATTAAGATTTTCTTTTCTCCTAAATAATAATAATATCTTACTTACAGTTTATAATTTTATAATTTATTATTTTAATTATATAATTATAAAAAAAATCATCTTAAAGTAATTTCAATACAACTGAACCCGTCTTACAAAAAATCATCCGTACGAATTATTAATTTTGAATGTAATTGGAAAAAGTGTTTGAACTAGGGCAAATTTGTCTTTTCCTGTAAGGGAATATGCGCACTACATTCGTATAGATGACTGGCTGAGTGGCCTAGGCCCTAGATATTTTCCGTACTAACGAATGACTTGTAGCCACGATTGCACATATGAAATAGTTTTATAATTGTCAATTTTACACCGCCAAAATGCGGTGACGACTTTCTGTTATTTTATTAGACCGACCAAAAATCCAGAAAAATAATAAATAAAAAAATGCGCTACAAAACTTGACGTGAAGAGAAACTGTGCCGAAGCCTTTGTACTTTGGAGAAATAATCAAAATTGTTCTATGTTTTAAAATTCCTTTGTACTCCCCCGGCCTCAATGACCATAGTTAAATGTCAATTTTATTTATCATTTACTAATTTTCTTTTCTAAATGCCGTAACGCTTAATCATTTTAGGAATATGAATAAAAATAATGACATTTATATTGATTGAATTATTTTAATACTAAAGCATACATTAGTCCATGTGTTTGTCAGCTTGACAATCATAAAAGAATTAAACTATAATAAAATTAAAGATTAATAATGACATAAATAAGTAGTATTTGATCCTTCTATAGACATTAATAAAATATATGGGTATAATAAAATCTAGTCAAATTATCACAACTGTTTATTGATTCATCATAAAACATGTACTAACTTAATTCGAACCATCTCCATATCATAGATTTTCTTCATGACTCTTATAATAAAACTCTTCTATGTCACCATAAAATTCAACTTAATTCAAATCTTATGCAAATTACAAAATTCTCTGTATCTTGTAGTGAAACTCATTTATGTCATCATAAAATTCATAAAATTAAGACTTATGCATTTGAGAAAAATAACCATTCAAGAAAGGAAATTATTCATTAATGATTTATAAGCCGTCTTATTTGATTCATATTTAGATATTTTCCAAACAATTAAGCTTTACAGCTATTATGAGAAAATAGTAAAATAATTAATAAAAATTTTACTTAACTAATACCAGTTACTTTGAAATTTGAATAGGTTTAAAAAAAAAACAGGGATTCTGATTACTTTTTACAAACAACAGGGGTTTCTGAGTAAGTTTTCCTCGTTGAAAACGACGTTCCCACTAGCGTTGTTTTTTCATATTCCTCCGCTGCCAGTGAGACAAGTGTCACGAACGAGATCTCCAAGATTTTTTACGAACGCCCGAGCTCACATCTTTTGATTTCTTCCAGCTCAGCAAACCCCCGGACCCATAATTTTTTGCCACCTTGATTTTCGCAAATCCCACGTGGAATTTCTCGAACATTCCACACCTACATTTTGTCCACGTCAGCAACATTGTACTCCTCATCTAACCTCCCTCCTCTTCCACTTGCCCCCAAAAAAGGAACAAGGTCGCCGATTTTTTCTCTGCGTTCTCAGTCGTTCTGTTTCCTACTGCAGACAATTTGAATTAAAAAAAATAGAAATAAAGCGATATTAATTCAATAAATTATATATATATGTATATATGTATTTAATTTTTTAAATTTAAATCATGTTTTGACATTAAGATTAAATTCTGTGCAAGTTTATGGCTCAAGTAAATTTCTTCTCGATCGAGCTCATTAACGGTGGTTAATGAAGCTTATGAGGTAACAGTCATAGTCAGTATTGTTTCTTTACTTTTACAATTATATTGATACTTTGAGTATTTAATTTGTTAAATTTCATTTTATTATTGTTATTATCGTTATTATCATCTGGTTATGAGTTCAATTTTGTTTTGTCTTATTGTTTAAGTTCTTTGATGAATTTTTTAATGATTATGGAGTGTGTTAAAAGTTTTGAAATGAGTCCTTAATTGATGATTGTGATCGTATTTCCAATTTTCATATTTTTCAAATTTTATGTAATTGTCTGATTATGCTTTGACTCTAGGGTTTGGAATTATAATTGTGAAATTTTCAGTTATTTAGATAAATTTGAAAATGTTTGATATCAAACTGACCTTCGGTTGAAGTTTTGGGAAAATATTTTAGATTTTTTGTGCAGTGTTTTGAGTTGATGCTGATTTGACTTTTCTCTAACAGGACACTCTGCTCTTACTGGTGTGAAACGGCTTATCGGATTTGGGGAATTTTTTAGCAGATTCTGAACAAACAGTCTCATAGGTGGTGTTTTGTGTGAATTTAATCATGGACCTGATTTTTGTGTCAGTTGCATAGACGGTGACTTCAGGTTGTATTAGATTGAACTGTTTGTAATTACAGAGGTTGGATTCTCGAAGAGGAAGATATGTACCATTTGTTTTGCAGATTGAAGAGGAAATTTTGTTTTACAGCTACGATCTTGGACCTCTATTATTATTATTATTATTATCAGTGTTTTTGAATCTGATTGACAAGGAGTGTCTAGATGAACGTTGATGGCAAAGCAGACAAACGGTTACAGGAACTAAATCATTGTCTGCAAGCTGGGAGCAAGAGAGATGAGGATGTAGTTGTGGGGGAACAACAACATTTAGTTGGCGATGATCGATTGAATGACAGTAGCATTGCCGAGGATGTAAAAGATGGCTGTGAAGGGGCTGTTACGGCCTCAGCTGTGCTGCAAATGCCACAGGAACAACCTCAAGGTGCAATGGTTTGTTGGGAGCGGTTTCTCCATTTGAGATCCCTCAAGGTTTTACTTGTGGAAAATGATGATTCTACTCGCCATGTTGTTGCTGCTCTGCTTCGAAATTGCGGTTATGAAGGTTAGTAGCTATGTTTATTTAATATAGAATGACATATATGTAATAACTCTTTTGACAAAGAATTGCTAAGAGATATGAACTTGATTGACTCTCTCTTGAAAGAGTTGGATAACAAAGTGATGGAGTTGATGATTTTTTTTTTTTTTTCTGAAGTAACTCTTTGCACATAGAGTTAATTATTCAGATTTTGAAAAGATGCAGACATCCACACCTGATATGTCGTTACACTTCTGATCTTACTATAACATGTTAAGTAACCACTCAACTGAAAAATAGTTTGAGCTGAGTGGTAAAGGCCTAGCAATACTATTTCTTTAAGCTCTAAAAGCCCCATCCATATGCTAGACAATTTTATCAAATACTACCTTGATGACAAACCCTACCGAAAAGACAAGCAAGACTTATCATATTTAACTAATACAATGGGAGATAATAACTCTTGATCAAATTGAATTTCATTTATAAGCTCACCGTTAAGGGTCCAACAATATTATTTATTCTGCACAGAACACAAACACAGTTTCAAACATTTTTGTTAATGCCCTCTATTTGGATAAAATACAAGCACAATGACTAACACTGCAAAAAAGATAATCACAACTTATTATGATTTAATTAGTGGGTTGATTTTGCCAAAAGTGATTTGTAAAAAATTCAAACTTTCACTTAAGCTAATGAGTAAGGGTCCAACAGTAGTATTTAATCTGTAATAGAACACAAAGACAGCTTTTCATGTACTATTGTCATCATCGACATGAATGATTATGTTTTCAATTTACACAGTTTATTTCCTTTTATCTTGTCCTACATCGACATTTGTATGTATCCCAAATGATACAACCTCTGTATCACATTTTTGTTCATATCCTCTCTAAGTTATTTTTGTCATCATAGAGATAAACTGTTATAATTATCCTTTATACAATTTACCTGTCCTTTGATCATGTACTACCTTGCTTCAATGCTGTTTTGTTTCATGATGCCATTTGCTAAGGTTTAAACTTTTAGCATTGATTTGACACTTTTGGAAGGAATTGCCCACTTTTTAAATTATTCTCTTTAACTATTGTTCTTTTCAAGTAATGGAATGACATCATCCTACAAACTTGTCTTTTTTGGCATCTGTGTTTGGTGTTTGACGTTGAGTGGACTATTGAAACCAATGACTACTAAAGATGGTGGTCACAGATGATTTTGAACTTAAAGACAATTAGATGAAATGTCAGAAAGTCAAGAGTGTAATTTTTGTCAGTAAAAGTATGTTGCCATGGTATGGCGTCCTGATATTTTTACATCTTCATAGAAAATTTTAGTACATAGTCTATTAGCAGACATGGCTTTCAAGTTACATAGCCTATTAGCAAACATGGCTTTCAAGTTACATAGTCTATTAGCAAACATGGTTATCAAGCAAGTTCGACAAACATCTTGGTCCTTTAGTACTCCATGTAAAAGCCAATATTCCTAACTCATACCTAAAAGCTAGCTCAAGAGTTGAGTATTGCCTCAGTCTTATATACATAGTCCTCGATTTATTCTCAACCACTTGTAGGCTGGTCTGCTGCTGTATGGCAGCCTATGCCCTAACTAATACTCAAAAGCTAGCTTAAGAGTTGAGGATTGACTCAACTTTAATGCATAGCCAGGATTCATTCTCAACCAATGTGGGACTTTTCCCTTAAAACTCTATATCATAGAGATGAACTAGATGGCTACAAATAAAATAAAAAATGCAATCGAAGTTTATATTCAGTGTACCATTCTCAAACTCTTTGCATTTTTTTTCCCCTTTTTGCAGTATCTATTTCCTAATGTATATTGGGAAAAATGGAATACGCTATAGCTTTTGATGGGAGAACTGCACTAGTTATAAGTTGTACTTAAAAGAAAAACTGGTTTGTTTTTAGCATATGCTTGGAAAATCAAAATTCATCTTGATAACTTTTATTTTGTGGAAAAGAGACTCTAAAATTTCGTGTTACTAATTGCATGTTGACTTAGTTTTTGATTGGTTATCAAGCATATCCAGCTTATAATACAACATTCCTGATGAAAAGCAAGATTTGGAATTTTAAAACTAATTAGTTGATGCAGAATCAGAAGGAAAAAAAAACTGGAAAACAGAGGGAGGGAGAAAAAAAGCAGAAAAAGGGGAAAGGGGCAAGGGGGCAGAGAGTATTGATGTGGAAGGAGACAGAAGAGATGGAAAAGAAATACAGGAGAACAGTGGGTTTCTATAACTTCATATCGATCCAATGAAACCATAAAATGGATTATTATTAAGTGTGAATCAGAAAAGAAAAAAGAAAAATCCACATGGAATTGAATATTTGGGTTTTGAATGCCCTTGTTAGTGCAGTGTAGGAGGTTGTTTCTATTCCATTGAAAAATATAATGAACGAGAACTATGAAGGTTCATTGAACACAATTCAACCAGTTGGGGTCAAACTATGATACTCTTATCAATCACATAGCAGGCATAAAGTAGAATATTTAGGATCTTAGTGTAGTCTCTAAAGGAAACTAAGAAACTCTGTCAATCAAATGGTAGGCATCAAGTAGAATATTTGGGATCTTAGTGTAACCTTACGTAAGTTTAAAGTTATGTGAAATGAATTCTGTATTCTCCTTCTGCCAACTGCTGCCTCTTTGTTAAGTGGAATGTTCCAAACTAGAATGCTTTGACCAATCTAACCAAACTAAATTATAAAATTGGGAATTGTTCTGGCAATTCATTTGCACTAAGCTTGACCGGGCTTAGAAGGATGAGTTCAAGTCTTGATTTGTAAGTTATATTCTGAAGCCACTATGGTCAGCTGCAAAACACAGTCGGAGTCCTAGTGTTTTCTATTTTTGGCATACAAGTGATTGTTCTACTTGTTGCATCAATATATATTGAATCATATATGCTACTTTGTTGGTAATATATATATCTTCGAATCATTTAATGTACTATTGTTGATTATAACATTCATATTGGCATTTCCAGTTACCGAAGCAACAAATGGACTACAAGCATGGAAGATACTGGAAGATTTGACCAATCATATTGACCTTGTCTTGACTGAGGTCATGCCTTGCTTATCAGGAGTTGCTCTTCTGAGCAAGATTATGAGCCACAAAACGCGAAAAAACTTGCCTGTCATTAGTAAGTTTCATTCTTTTTTCCCAATCTTTTTAACTTTTGTTTGCCTTTTTATTAAATTGCTCTAGCACTATTATTTATTACTTTTCAAAAACACTTTCTGTTTGGATACTTGTAACTACTTTTGGTGAGATCTATATCTATTTGCAGTGATGTCGTCTCTTGACTCCATGGGTTTAGTCTTTAAGTGTTTATCAAAAGGTGCTGTTGACTTTCTGGTGAAGCCGATACGGAAGAATGAGCTTAAAAACCTTTGGCAGCATGTATGGAGAAGATGTCATAGTGTGAGTTCTTAAAGATCTTTCTGCTTCAAATATGGACTCCTTTCCATAAACAGAGTTTTGCCTTCATCTACTGCCAATTTTACCACTCTATGACACCACAATTTTAATCGAAAAAAAAAATTCTTCTCATCTAAGATATACATCACATATCATGACATATTATTTACGAAGAGTTGTATTTCTATAGCAATATTTAAACTAATATTGCATATTGCTTTAAACTCGTGATTTTCTTCCAAATTTTGTCTCTCTTTTGTTCTATTATTAATTTGTAATCTCTCTCAGTCTAGTGGTAGTGGAAGTGAAAGCTGCACGCAAACTCAAAAATCGATAAAATCAAAAAATGTTGAAAAGTCAGGCAATAATACTGGCAGCAATGATGAAGACAATAATGGGAGCATTGGTCTGAATGGTGGGGATGGAAGTGATGATGGGAGCGGCACCCAGGTATTCCACGTCCGTTGACAAACAAGAAAATCATGAAATAAGAATGTACAAAATGTGTGATATTACATTTGTTTCCTTTACTTTTGCATTTGCATCTCTGTTGTGCTGTCTATGGTATTTCTTACATATGGTAAGGGTCCATTAGGCTAACATCTTAGTTGCTTCTCCATCTTATCAATTAGGTATCATTTTGCTTGGTTTAATATAGTGATTTCTTCAATAAAAGTTTTCTAACTGTATGGAAATCTTATATTGATTTCAAAGTTCATAAAATGAATTAGGCATATATACAAGTTGGACTATATAAGTATATATGCACCATTAAACTATTTTTACATTTTCTAGAGCTCTTGGACGAAAAAAGCTGTGGAAGTTGATAGCCCCAGGCACATGTCTCCTTCTGATCAACTAGCCGAGTGCCCTGATAGCACTTGTGCCCAGGTTATCCACTCAAATGCTGAGATAACTGGTAGCAGAAGGGTTCCTGTGACTGCAGCAAAAGAGTGTCAAGACCATGAGGAACGATGTGGTATGAGATATTTGGATCTGCATGGCTTTGTACAAGATGGGCTTAACATTTTTGTCGTTGTGTCCCTTTTGTCTTGTTTATCCATTTTTTGTTTCATGTTGTTTCTAAGCTTAAACATATTTGCATTTCTATCTTTCAGAAAATTTTGCAAAACGCAGCAGAGACCTGGATGTAGGTGGCCAAAGAAGTCTAGATTTGCAACTTGAGTACCAAACTGAGTCTCCCATCAAACTTGTAGGCACAAAAAAAACTAACCGGCTTGATCTGGGCTCCTCTAAATTGAGTGAGCAAATTGACAGAGGACAGCTGAACCTCAATAGTGAGAGTCCATCTAGCAAACTGAAGTATGAAGCTGCTAAACTTGCAGGGGCCATAACCAAGATTATTGATTCTGATAAGGAGGATACAGAGTATGAGGCTTCAAACAAACCTTCCAAGATCTTAGATATAAACAGTAAATCCATTAAGGATTCCAAAGAATTACCATCCCTGGAACTCACTTTAAAGAGACTTAGAGGAGTTAAAGACATTGGGACAACAATTCAGGATGACCGCAATGTGTTGAGACGTTCCGACTCTTCAGCCTTCTCAAGGTATAAGGAAGTGATAATTACTTTTGATATTTTGATATTCTTTCTGCTGACAGGCTGAAACAGTTGTCATCGGCATCATGTGAATCCTGAATGTTCAATAATTGTTTGTCTGTCACTATGCAGGTATAACACAGCCTCAAATGTAAATAAGGGTCCTGGTGGGAACATTGAAAGTACTTCTCAAGTTGTTAATAGCTTAGAAATCATAAAGAAAGGATCAGATTGTGGCATTCAATCTCATTCAAATGGTGACCCTCTCAATCAGTCCTCAAATGGGGGAAGCAACAACATGGATATGGGTTCTACCACCAATAATGCTTTTATCAAGCCAGCAGGTTTGAAGAACAAGTCAGAAGTGTCATCTACCATCAATCGCTTGCACTCATGTTTTTTCCAGCCTACAAAAAATGACCTTTTATGCAGTCCTCGGCAAGTTCTGTTAGATAAGAGGGATGATTTGGTGGCCTCACCAGTGCTGGCCCAACCTAGGAGCACACAAGAGCAGCTCACACAACATTATGATAACTGCCACCATCTTGTTCATAACATGCAACAGCAACATCTGCCACATGACCATGATCAATTATCACTGAAAAAGATGGCTGAAGCTGTTCCACAATGTGGGTCATCAAATATGTTGGGTGGTTTTGTTGAAGGTAATGCTGGAAACTACAGTATAAACGGAAGTGCCTCAGGCAGTAACCATGGAAGCAATGGGCAAAATGGAAGCAGCACTGCAGTGAATGCTGGAGGGATGAATGTAGAAAGCGATAATGGTATTGCTGGGAAAAGTGGAAGTGGGGGAGCTAGTGGGAGTGGCAGTGGAAGTGGAAACAGAATAGATAAAAACAAGTTTGCCGATAGGGAAGCTGCAGTGACCAAGTATCGCCAGAAGAAAACGGAAAGATGCTTCCGGAAAAAGGTAACAGATATTTGACTGTTTTAGTTTATTCTCAGATTTTATACTTCTTGGTTCTATGTAGGGGGAAAACTATCTTAATTTCCGTACTTTAATCCATTTCTACTCTCTTTTATCTTTTTCTGTCTGACTAGGAGAATTAAGTCATCAGCATGTTTCTTTTCACCATTTTGATTGGCTATGCTGGTGCATGGATGAATTCCTTAAACTGTGAAGTATGTCGGATGGCTTTCTGCTTTAGTAGTCTGGTGGTCTTATCATTGTTAACCATGATTTAATGGGAAGCATTCAAGCATATATCTTAGATATCAAAGATGTCACTGTTCACTATGTGCTTGCGGTTGCTCTTATGTCTGGCTTTGCACATAGGCTTTGTGATTGACTGGGGTAATTAGTCTATTTATGTCCTGCAAACCTCTAGCAAGTATTAAAGGTGCTGCATATTTTGCTTCATCACAACCTTTCCAAACAATCATTTGTTTACTGGTCATAATTTCACATCCTTGTTTTTCCTCTCATGGATCGACCTTATGTTTTTTTTTTTTCTTAACTATATTTTTAGGTTCGGTACCAAAGCAGGAAGAGGCTAGCAGAACAACGGCCTCGCGTCCGGGGACAATTTGTGCGACAGACTGCAAATGAAAACACAAGCAGGGAACCAGAATGTTCTTGAACTGAGAAAAAGCTTTGTGTTTACCTGTTCTGATCTAAATATCCACATCTAGGCTTCCAAGAATGTTTAAGGACTTGGTAGGTTTGTTTGACAACGCCAGTTAAAAACTTTTTGAACTGTTTATTGCTACGTGCCTGTGAAGGCGGCCCCTCTTGAAAAGGGCAGCCCTCAGTTTGAGATTATTTTCATTTTGATTGGCGATTTCATGAACCTTTTTTAAACAGTATTGTGTCTGTAGTAACTTGCATTTTAAATTGTTTTGCACTTTTGTTCTAAGCTCTTTCCTGAAGATTTATACCACAGTTACATGCTAAGTGAATCTATTTGGTTTTTTATGGTAGTTCAAAATATGAATCTACCCTTATAAATTTTGATGGAAATTCATAACTTTGGTTGATGTATTTTGAAAGAATAATGTTACGCATAGGAAGTTAGAATATTGATATTTCCAACTAACGTGGAACTTACAAGGATTTATTCCTTTGTTGATATCTATAAATTGACGTTAAATGTCACGTTAGAATGCTAAATCCCAACTTTCGAGTACCTATTTGAGTTCAGCTTTTAACATCCCTTTAAACATCTTGTAAAACTGTATATTTTATGTTTCCAATTTTGACCTTAAAAATTGTTTTATAACAGAGGAAGTGATCTTGCCAAACCCATCCTCACCTTCATTTTTCATATAAAGTGCTAATGATTCTACATTAAGCGAAATAATCTTAATTAAAATAGAAATTATGAATATAGGGTGGGGAGCAACTGCGCTATGGCAGCGTAGCTGCCCGAAATGCATGTTATATCACTTCACGCAATAAAGTGTATTGAGTTTGAAAAATTTTGGTTTTGTAAATTATTTTTAGAGAGAGAAAGTCAAGATCTTATAGGGTTTTTGTTGAGAAGTAAAAATGAAGGAAATGATGTGAAAAAGAGTTGTTAGTAATATGTTAAAACGAAAGTGCTCAAATAATTTAGGGAAAATGACACAGAGACCCCCAACGTTTGAATAAGGGACACAAAACTCCCTAATATTTTAAAAAAGACACGCAGACCCTCATTGGTTAACGAAAATCATTTCATTAAATCACTACAAGGTTAATACCGTAATTACAAATTAAAAATAAGTGAATTGACTAAAAACCCACACACACATTACACGGACAAACAAACCCCACACATCACACGGACAAACAAACCCCACACACACACACTGATTCCAGACAAATCTTTTAACACACACTCACGGTTTGCCTTGCCGAAAGCTGCTGGGGTTGCCGGAAGTTGCTGGAACTGCTCACGCTACCGGAAGCTGCTGGAACTGCTCGTGCGTCGATCGAGACCGCGTCTGGTTGCCGGATCTGCTCGCGATCGACGTTTGGCTGCTGCTTGTGCTGTTGGAACAGCTGGAATCTCGCGTTTGGCTGTTGGAACTGCTCGCGTTTGGCTGCTGGAATTGCTCGCGTTTGGCTGCTGCTTGTGCTCGTGTTTGGCTGCTGCTTGTGCTCGCGTTTGGCTGCTGCTTGTGCTCGCGTTTGGTTGCTGATCCTGCCTGTTGAATCTCGTGTTTGGCTGCTGCTTGTGCTCGCGTTTGGTTGCTGCTCTTGCTTGTGGAATCTCACGTTTAGCTGCTGCTTGTGCTCGCTTTTGGTTGCTGCTCTTGCTTGTGGAATCCAGGGTTCAATTCTCTTAAATCCTATTTTTTCTCTTTAATTTTCATTTTTTTTACTAAATTAACTTCTCTAGCATGTTTGATGCATATGTGATGTATGTGCAAGAATATAAATAAATGATTACGAGAATTTTTTTTTTTTTGGTTTATGGTTGTTTGATGAACAGAGTTCTTAATTTGTCCAGTTTATTGGAGATTTCTTGCTAATTACTTTTGTTATTTCTTTTCTTTATCAATTTTTAGATGTGCATGGAATTTTCTTTATCAAATTTATTTTGTTATATTTAACCAGTTGGGCTAGAATTCTACCTAGGTGAGATATTATGCATTTTTTTAATGGTCCTGGAGCATGTAAATTTTGTTCTTAATTTATTAATGAAAAGAATGTATTGGTTTGCAGATGGTTGATCAGCCATCCCAAAACCTGAATACTCACTCACTTTATTCTTTTGAATAAGAAGATGATGAAGCATATTGGTCAAATAATGACAATGAAGACATAACACCTGCTGATGATGAAATGGGATTAAATTGGGATGATGAGGGAGTGGATGTTGGGCATATTGAAGGTTGTGAAGAAGTGGATTATAAAGATAGTGAAGAAGAAGATAGAATTCTTTCTAATTGTGAGTCAGATGATAGAGAGCATGGCCTGCTTTCTGATTCTAAAGATGAGCAATCATTTCATTGTTCAAAATCTAACCCTAATGAAATGATTGAAATCAGTGTTGGGCAGGAGTTCGACAATGTCCAACATTTCAGAAGAGTACTTGAAAACTACGTTATTAAGAATGGGTTTGATCTTAATAGAATTAAGAATGAGAAGAGAAGGTTCAGAGCAAAGTGTTCCAGTGAGGGTTGTCCGTGGTTTATTTATGCAGCCCTAGTAGAATCTGGGACAAAATTCAGAATTCAGAAGTTGAATAATGTACATGAATGTAATGGAGTGTTGGAGAGCAAAGGGGCATCATATAAATGGATTGCCTCTCAGTTTGAGGGAACTTTGAAGAATAACCCAAAAATGCCAGTAAAGGCAATGAAAAATGAATTGGTTTCTAATTTAGAGATTAAGGCAAGCATGAAGAAAATGTATAGGGCCAAGAAAAGAGCAATGGATAAATTAAATGGGAACTATGCAAATTCTTATCAGAGGCTAAGGGATTATGCCCAAATACTCAAACAAAGCAATCCCAATACGTTAGTAAAGATGAAATTTGTGCCTAGTTTTGATAAAGATAGAAGACCAGCTTTGAAGTTTCAGAGATTTATGCTTGGCTTTGTTGCTTTGAAGAATGGATTCATTAATGGATGTCGATGGTTTATTGGATTGGATGGTTGTCATTTAAAGGGGCATTTCGGAGGTGTGCTATTATCAGCAGTGGCATTAGATGCAAACAATGAAATTTTTCCGATTGCCATTTGTATTTGTGAATCAGAATGTGCTGATAGTTGGAAATAGTTTTTGGCAATATTGAGTGAGTGGTTGAACATAGAGAATCAAAGTCGAGTAACGTTTATGACAGATAGGCAAAAAGGAATATTACTAGGTTTGGAAGCATATTGGCATGGTGCAACAATGAGGCATTGTGCCAGGCATATATTTGCTAACTTAAGAAGTAATCATCCTGATATCATCTACAGAAACCTATTTTGGACAGCAGCAAGAGCCACTAGTGAAAAAGAATGGGAAGACAACATGAAGAAAATAAAAACAGCTAAAAAAGACAAGCAAGCTGCTTATGATTATTTGATTAAGATTGACAAGAAACAGTGGGCTAGACATGCATTTCCTGATGATGTAAAAGTTGATCATGTAACTAACAACTTAACTGAGTCATGGAACAGCTGGTTAAATGAATACAGAGACAAGCCTGTGTTGACACTTATGGAATTCATTCGGAAGAAAGTTATGAAAAGATTGTATAAAAGGCATTTTGATGCAAGAAAATGGATTGGGAAGCCGCCTCCAACTGTGAGGAGAAAGTTGAATGTTTCCAGACAAGAAGGAAGATATGTAAGGGTGCTTATGGCTAGTGAGTATGAATTTGAGGTAATGGATGAGAATAATAAAACATTTATAGTTAATATGCAGAATAAAACTTGTGATTGTGGTGTTTATCAAATTTGTGGGATACCATGTAAACATATCATCCCATGTATTGCTTTCAGACATGAAGATGCTGCTGATTATGTGGATAAAAAACTGACAGTGGAAGCATATTTGGCCACATATGCAAATATCATACATCCACTTCCAGATCAAAGTACATTGGCTGTTGTTGAAGGTCTAAAAGTCTTATCTCCATATGTCAAAACAAGAGTTGGTAGGCCTAAAATAGTGAGGAAAAGAGAGCCAGGGAAGAACAAGGGAAAAGAAAGACCAAGCAAAAATGTAGCAGTTGTGCAATTTTCGGCCATAATAAAAGATCATGTAAAAGACCAATTGATTCCACTCAACACCCCTCAGGTAAGCCTAAATTTCTTTTTTATATAAAAATAAAGTTTATATACTAATATTTATACATTTATCGTGCAGGAACAACCACACAAGATATGAGAGGAAGTTCACAAGCTAGTAATCAGAGTTGTTATACCAATTTGTGAACAGATTATGTTTTTTTTTCAAAAATATTATGGTTATTGTTGTAATGTTTACCAGTACTAATTTGATACAATATTATAATACAATGATTTTTTGTTATGTTTACTGGATTGATGGTTTTAATGTCTATTGGATATGTTATTTAGTACAATTAAGATTTTGTAATTATTGTTGTAAACAATTTTTTTTTATTTTGTTGATTATATAAGTTTAAATGATTGACATATGGAGAATTGTTATTTTTATTACATTAATAATTAATTTAATTTATTTTTATTCTTGAGCAATGGATTAAATTTATTTAGTTTGAAGAGAAAATTTAACAAAAATTAAATGGAAAAATTGGGTAATGAAGTTATATTCGTAATTTTATTAATAATATAGGGATAAATTGGACAATGAACAATTAGTTTTTAATATGCTATAAGGGTATAATGGTAATTGCACTTTAAAATTATAATTTCTGTTAAAAGAAACGGTTTCCGTTAACCAATGGGGGTCTGAGTGTCTTTTTTGAAACATTAAGGAGTTTTATGTCTCTTATTTAAACGTTGGGGGTCTCTGTGTCCTTTTCCCAATAATTTATATTATGAGAGAAAATAATTTTTTTAAGTTGAGAGAAAGTTCATAGACAGAGAAAGTTAAGATATTTCAGAATGAGAAATGGTGGGTTATTTTACAAATAAATCTGTTTGAATATTTTTTGTAATTCAAATGGATAAGGGGTTCTATAAGAGGTTTGACGGGTGGAAGTAGCATCAGTCTATTATTTTTCTCACTCGTGCTCAAAGGAAGAGCCCAAATATGTGTTGGGCCTGGGCTTCTAATATTGAGAAATGCCAGTATACGAATTAATATCATTTTTTTTTTAAAGATATGAATTTATAATTTTTATATCATGAACATAAAAATACCACAGAATAAATTATGAAATGGGGACAAGGGTATGGCGGATAAGCCTTCAATGCATCACACCGACTTTTTTATTTTATTTTTCAAGCGTGTCATTATATATGTCTCAAGTTAACGCTTTCATTTCTCAAATTTCTTAAAATTTGAATTTTGTAACGAAAAGTTGTGACAAACGGAACACTGGGATATGTTAAAAGAACTTAGAAAATGTAATGAAAAATTTTAGCATGATATGTATTCGATGTACTGTAAATCTGACTCTAAACTATAATTTTATAATTATTTAAATCGAAATATGACAGATCCCATAAAATAAAAGAAAAATAAATGACAATGAATGAACTTTGAGAGTTAAAAAAAAAATAGTATTAGATTAGTTATCATATCATCCCTTAAAAGGTTTTAAAAAAAAAAGGAACATATATTGCAAACATCATTTGGAAATCTGTGTACAAGAAATAGCCATGGCAATGCACGGGCGTTATCTTGATTTTCTCTTCTAATAATACATTCAAAGCAGAGATGGCAAAATGGAAGGTTTGGGCCAGGCTTGTTCAACTCCAGATGCAAGTCAATTGGAGTGATAGTCTAAGGGTCCGGTTTGACTTTCACTTACTTTTTAATTTTTTTAAATTTTTATAAACTTGACACGAGTTAATAATTAATAAATTGTTATAATCAACAATAATTAAAGAAAATGAAATTTTCAAAATAAAATAATAAATAAAGAAAAATGAAGCAAACAAAAGTTTAAAAATTCTCTAGTTCAAGCACATTCTTAATTAATTAGCACTTAAAAGAGGGTTTAATATTATAGTTTTAGATTTTTTTTCTCTTGTGATTCATTATTGATATATAAATTAGGGATTTAAGCTTTTATTTTTTATATTTTACATTTTAATTTATAATTTACAATTTACAATTTTTTTTATTAAAATATAGAGAGCTTGAGCCTGATCGGAGCTTTTTTCTCTTAAGCTCTTGTCTAAGACCATGTGGAGGCCCACGCCAAAGTCAGTTAGATTGGCTTGAGCTTTTTTGCCATTCCTAATTCAAATATTAAACATGGGTCTACCATATTTATAGACGAAAGAAAACGTGTTGTGGATAATTTGATTAACCTTTTTTACGCACAATTCATAGGGGTGGCTCTATCACGTTATAAAAAATAAAAAAAAAACTGTTAGATTGTAGAAATATGGAAGGCTTAAACACGTGTATGTGTGTGCGTGCTTGCATGGATTCACCAACTCAACTCAACTCAACGACAAGAAACATCAATTAAATAAATGTGTCGAAATATTTGCTGCTAAAGTTTAGGTGTAATAATTAATATCATGTCTCAACTTTATTCTATCACCAATGTACGTTCATTCATCTTATTAAACTGCAAATTAATTTAAGGGTCCAGTTACATTAGATCAGCTACAATATAACGCTAATTAATCTAAGTTGTGCGATTATATTAAGTTGATATGACCGTCATAATTACACGTACTCAAAATAATGAATTGTACAGGATTATGGGTTACCTATTGAGAGGGTAATTACGATAGAGTATAATGAAGATAGTTTACACTTCATCATCACTTAAGGGATTTAGATCTATGAATAACATCTTTCCATAATTGATCACATTTTCAACTTTGAGTGTGTTGGGGGTATTAATTCATGGATGAGTGTTGTAAAGCAAAGATAGCATTCGGGCATGAATATAGAATCATGTAAAGATTGATAATAAGCGGCAGCTATAATCGATTGCATTCAAAATTGATTGTGGTGGGAAATGAATGAAGCATCACACATTGGAAAGCAGAGGCATGGGTCCCTAGATTCTTAAACGCAAGTCATGTGGTAAAAAGAATGGCAAAGTAGTCGGGCAATCAGGGTCAGATTCAAAATTCAAAAGGAAAAACATATTTCTTACTTGTAGGTTTGAAAGCTTGTGGAAGACAGTTCAATTCAATAATATATTACATTCATGCAGCTTCTGCTAATTATAGAAATGTAACATAATGTTGGCAATAGGAATATGTACTCTGTAAATGATTTTAATTTTTGTTTGGAATGTATTTATCAATTAATTTTATAAAGGACTTGGAAGTATGTGACCTATAACGTTGTTGAACCAGTAGAGGAAGTCAAAGGAAAATAAAAAACTATTAGTTATAAAATCCTTTGATTTTGGTTGGCATGCTGTTTGTATAATATTATGAGAAAACTGTCAATGGAAGTATTATTTTGCATGATTTGTTATCAAAATTTTATCCTTTGTGAGAGGCTATTTGAGACATTAAAGCGATCCTATTAAAGTGAATGATCGAAGGACATGCAAGATGATAAGTGCATATTTTCCATATATTTTGCTATTAATTTTTCTATTTTTTTCTTATTTTGGTCTTAAATATTCTAGTTATTTTAGTTAATTTTTAATTTAGTAAATTATATTTTATTGTGTTAATTTTTATCCTAGTTTTATTTATTTTGTTATTTTAAGTATATTCTGGAATTAAAGAGAAATTAAATTAGAGCATTCAGAAAAGAATTTTGATTGAAGATTGAGAGATGCACAAGAAATTAAGAATTAAAAAGAATTAAAAAATAAATTTAATTAAAGCTTGTATGGGCCAAGCAAAATTAATATTACACATGGAGCTAAAATTAGAAAATGGAAGTCAAAAAGGAAGCCAAGCCATCACATGAAAGCAAAATTGGAAAACAAAGATTGCAAACCAAAAGTGGCCACGTGAAAGGAAAGAGAATAAAGCCTTTTGGCTTTAGGAAATCATTATTGGCCTATTAATTGAAGCATGAAAGTGGCGGTTTTGGGTTTTGAATTTAATTCTTTCCAGGCAAGGATTTAAAAAAGCCACAATTGAAGCATTATAAATAGGATCAAACGGAAGCAACACTGGAGGAGAATCGGCAGCAAGAGAATTTGAGATTGCAGCTGCAAGAAGGAAAAAAACAAGGGAGACGTCGGAAGGAATTAAAATTTAAGCGAAGGCAGCTGCTTGAATTAATCTCCATGACTGGTTTTATCAATTCTCTTATTCCCAATTCAATTATGTTAGGCTAGATTTTTATTTAGTTGAAGGTGAATTCAAAGCCCTAAACATGCTATGCAATTAAATTTAAATTCTATCATTCAATTTATTTAATTGAGATTGTTTATGTTCTTCTATAATTAATGTTCATGGTTTATTCTTGTTTTATTTGAGTGGCTAATTAGATAGAACTTGAATAAATTTTATTGTTAGATTAAAATTCTTGATCTGTAATTGTCTTGATATTTTAATCATTAGTAGCAGGCTGGAATTAGTGATTTCAATTGAAGAACATAACCTAGGTTAAATAATCCGAATTTGTGTGTTTATTGCCTAGATCAACCTAATATATTTCTTTGTTTAATGCTTCCATTATCTTAAATTTAAAGAGCTTGTTTTAAATTATTTAATGATTAGAGATTAGGTGAAGAGCTTGTTTTGCCTAACAACACACTAAGGAAAGATTGAGACTAACAGAGCTTATTGTTGTCTACGGTTGATAGTTTCAATATACATTGATAATAGAATTGATATATTATGTGCATGTTTGGTGGTGGCGAATGATCCTTTAACCAAAGTTTTCATCATTATTATTTCTTTATTCTTTAATTAGAGTTTTTATTAAATTCTTGTTCGCAGTTTTAATTTCTTTACTTCTTACTATTTAGTTAAAAATTCATAAACCCCCTTTTTATTTATAACTAGGAAATAGAACCGCACTTTGTGCGGTTTTAAAAAAATAATTTAGTATTATCTTTTTTATTACTTTGCACTTGATGAAACTGATAAAAAAATATTAATTATTTTTTTTAAGATGACCCAGCCTTATAAAACTAATGTTATTTATGAAAGTTAATTATTTTTTTGTTAACATTAAAAATATATATTAATGTGTATAGTTAGGTGTACATAACCTTTTCATCAATAAAAATTATGTTCACACTAATCAACTCTCTATTTTTTTTTTGTATTAACAGACTCCCACATCTTACAAAACATAACCCTTATCATCCAATTATCTTTATCACTATTTAACTCATAAAGAAAAGAGTACTCCATGAAGCACACAATACTAAAAATTTAAATAAGTCAAAAAATAAAAATACAAGAACATTTCTAAAGAGGATGTTGGTTAAATAAAAAAAAACCCAAACATAATAAATCTTAAATGCTTAATATTTATAGAGTTTGAAAAAGCCAAAAGACACTAAATAAAATGTTGCATAATTAAATATGGGATTATGACATTAAAATTAGGTCCTAGTGGCATTGGTTAGGGAAGATGAATGAACCTTCCTTCCTATATTAATTAGTTGATGTATTTTAAACCACTAAAATTTAGTTGTTAGCTTAATAAAATAAATGAATGTTTCAAAACTTATAATTAATTTATTATTAATGGTTACATATTGTTGAATTTAAATAGAAAGAGGAAGGGACATGTAATCTTTTATAATCTATTAATTATTTTCTATTTTTAATATTTTGTAATGTAATTATTTTTTAATCTCAACCAATATATTAGATAATAGAGAATATAAAAAGATGAGAAATAGTAATGTCACAAATCTTAACTACTTAATATTTATAGAGTTTGAAGAATCCAAA
Organism: Citrus australasica; assembly: GCA_029618585.1. Classification (NCBI taxonomy): domain Eukaryota; kingdom Viridiplantae; phylum Streptophyta; class Magnoliopsida; order Sapindales; family Rutaceae; genus Citrus; species Citrus australasica. Next base: position 13,387,080 of record JARCIV010000006.1, read on the forward strand.
AGGCACTAAACAAAAGGTTGCATAATTAAATATGAGACTATAGCATTAAAATTAGGCCCTAATGACATTGTTGGGGGAAGATGAAGGAACATTCCTTCCTATATTAATTAATTGATATATTTAAGCCACTAAAGTTTAATTGTTGGCACAATAAAATAAATAAATGTTTCAAGATTTATAATTAATTATTATTAATGGTTACATATTATTGAATTTAAATAAAAAGAGGAAGAGACATGTAATCTTTTATAATCTAATAATTATTTTTTTATTTTTAAAATTTTGTAATGTAATTATTTTTTTAATATCAACCAATTTATTAGATAATAGAGAATACAAGAAGATGAGAAATAGTAATGCAACATCACCTCCTCTAGTCCCAACTTTATACATATATATAGATATAGATAGATAGATATAGATTTTTAATATTTTGTAATGTAATTATTTTTTAATCTCAACCAATATATTAGATAATAGAGAATAAAAAAAGATGAGAAATAATGATGCCTCAAATCTTAAATATTTAATGTTTATGGAGTTTGAAGAAGCCAAAAGGCACTAAACAAAAGATTGAATAATTAAATATGGGATTATGACATTAAAATTAGGCTCTAATGACATTGTTAAAAGATTGAATAATTAAATATGGGATTATGACATTAGAATTAGGCTCTAATGACATTGTTGAGGGAAGATGAAGGAACCTTCCTTCCTATATTAATTAATTGATGTATTTTAATCCACTAAAATTTAATTGTTGGCATAATAAAATAAATGAATGTTTCAAGACTTATAATTAATTATTATTAATGGTTACATATTGTTGAATTTAAATAGAAAGAAGAAAAGACATGTAATCATTTATAATCTAATAATTATTTTCTATTTTAATATTTTGTAATGTAATTATTTTTTAAATTCAACCAATTTACTAGATAATAGAAAATATGAAATGATGAGAAATGGTGATGTCGCATCACCTCTTGTAGTCCTAACTTTATATATATATATATATATATATATATAGATTCGGTGATGTATTTTAAGGCACTAAAGTTTAATTGATGGTATAATAAATTTTGAAGAAGCCAAAAGACACTCAACAAAAGGTTGCATAATTAAATATGAGATTATGGCATTAAAATTAGGCCTTAGTGGCATTGTTGGAGGAAAATGAAAGAACCTCTCTTCCTATGTTAATTAATTCATGTATTTTAATCCACTAAAGTTTAATTGCTAGCCTAATAAATAAATAAATGTTTCAAAAGACTTATAATTAATTATTATTAATGATTACATATTGTTGAATTTAAATAGAAAGAGAAAAAAAGTACAAAGAATATCCACCACTATTTTAGGTATTTTAGATAATAGAAAATATAAAAAGATGATGAATGATATATATTAATAAAGTTATTATTTATTAAATGAGTTAAATACAATCAAATTAATTATGAGAAGATGAAAAGCCAAATGTAAAGAAAATTTCTCTATTTATTAGATAATAGAGAATATACAAAGAAGCAAAATGGTGATGCCACATCACCTCCTCAAGTCTTAGCTTTATATATATATATAGATTGGCATTTTCTTTAGTTAGATTAATTTATATTATTATTACTCTTATTATTACTACTATTATTTTATTTCAAATCTTGCTTTAGAGTTAATAATAAATATAACTAGCATAGTCTCTGTGGGATCGATCATTACTCGCTCTGTACTAATTATTTATATTAGTAGTAAAGTTTTAAATTTGGTGCACCTTAACGACACTACCACAATACTAAAAAGGTGCATGTTGTGCAAATTTTATTGAATTCGCAAGTGCATGAATCTATTATAGAATAGATCAATGGTAATGAGTGTCGATCCCACGAGAAGGTGGATTTTAATTATATGTAGAATTAATTTTCTATGAGGGTGTTTAGATTTGTGGTGAAAGTGATTTAGACTATCTTATAATTTAAATTAGAATGGCGGAATTAAATTAAAGTGGAAACTATTATAATTGAAGTGTTTGGGTATCTGGATCGGCATTAACATGCACCATGGGCTAAATATTCCTTATTAGTGTCAATTAAATCATAAGGGGGGAATCCACACCTCATGAACCACACTCTAATCAATATGGTGCTAAGGGCTTATCGTGTCAAATAATAATAACTTTGTACTAGGGAACCGATGAAACCATAGCGGTATCTAGACAAAATTATTATTATTTGTTGATGATAAGTCAAAACATCCACAAAAATTAGATGGGAAGAGAAAATAAATTTATCAAATAAAGCCCGTGACACATGTTGAGACTTCACCTTTAACCCAAGCTTGAAAGAAAATTAGTTACTCATAATTGAACTAGGGGTAAAATAGAAACTTATTAAAATACGTAGAAAATACAAGATGGAGAAGAAATTACAGAAAATGGAGCTCAAAAATGAATTCAAAGATGCAAAATTAGGCGGAAGAGCCCTTTTTTTTTTATAGATACACTGAGTAAATTATGACCATCGGATTAAAAACATTTTGGACGCTCAGGATTGCGCCACATCATCAGTCAACAGTACGCAGTTTGACCACGCGGTTTGAACAGTGACACGGTTTGACCACGTGGTTTGAACAGTGACATGGTTTGACCACGCGGTTTGAACAGTCAATCGGCTTGAATAGTGATGCGGTTTGGTTGTAAATAATTTCGTGTATACGCATGTACCGTACACACAATATTTGGTCCACTGACATGCTGTCACGTCACCGATCAACAGTACATAAGAATTTTAGTCCAATAGAATCGCGACACCTCATCAGTCAACGCCACATCATCGATCAATGCCACGTCATCGTTCTATATATGTGAACAGTAACATAGACAATACCGTATATGTGAATAGTACTGTACATGTGAATAGTGCCATTTTTCCTTTTATACTTCTCCTAAGGTTTTCGATTATCCTGAGTTCAAAAGTGATGTCTGTTTTGTCGTCTGATCTCTCGTTCATTGTGAAATAACCATGAAGCCTCTAAAATACATAAAATACTTAATTAAAATAAAACACATATAATTAAATCACAAGAAGCTTAAGTACATAAAAGTAAATGTGTTAGTAAAACTTGAAGTGTAAAATGATGATTTTCTCTTTATAAATTTACATTTTCTAACACTGAACAGTGCATTGTTGAACCAAAAAATAATTTGTCATAGACGTCAATTGACAGTTCATATATTATATAACTTTTAAGTAATATAAGGATAGCATGGCAATGTGTATAAAAGCATAATAGTTTTTAGTAAATGTATCGTTTTTGATACAACAAAAGTTGTAAACAAATATTTTGTAGATGAGGAAGGGAACATGGATTGCATTAAAAAACCTTCATCTAGAACAAAAACTAAAGTATTGTAATTGGGGTAAGAAATGTGAAAAAAAATTATTAGAGAGAAGAAAAATTTCATGTCTAGGCGTACGCCTAATTGTTTTGCTACAATAGTAGCAAAAATGAGCAACAAACAAATAATGGTTGCAAGGGAATTGGGTTTTAGTAAGCTAATGGATATGAACTGTGAAGGTTGCAAAAGAAACTTTGTGGATGGATGGTTGATATGGTGGATATTTTGAAGTCTGCTTTACTTATCAATGGAATAAAATTGACATTAGTGCAGAGAGTTTTGCATATGTAATGGGTGTTGAGGACGAATGACTTTCGATAGAACTAAATGGTGATATGACAGATTTGGCAGAGTACTAGACAAGTATGATGGAACATTGCGAAGTATAAATATCAAGACATTATCTCAGACGCTGAGAAAGTCAAAGAATGCAGAGAATGAATTCAGAGTAACATTTACTTTGTTTGCACTTTCATCATTACTTTGTTCGGCGGAGGGTGTGCACATAAGTTCCTAGATTTTTTTTCTGCTATAGATGTTAACTTTATTAGATCAAGAAATTGGGCTACTTTTTGTGTTGGCTAATTCATTGAAGGGATAACAAGGTATAAGGAAGAGAAAGTTGCATATATTGGTGGTTGTTTTCTTTTTCTTAAAGTATGATTCAATGGTCATTAGGCCGGGTGGATATAAACTGTGAATGAGCTAATAATAATTAAGACGTAGTTTCTTTCCTATCGGCCAAAGGACACATTAATTGTTTAGGGAAAAAATTGGTTAGATAGAAAACAAATAATTATAGTATAATGTAAATATTTATAGTAATGCGTATGAGAATTTTATTTTATTTTTCATTTCGGATACTATATATCAACACAGTTGCTTGCTCGAAGATACCCAGAGATCAATGAATTGTCCAGCTGCGATTTAGAATTCAAATGAGATTAAAAGGTTTACGAAGTGCTTTGAGCATTAGAGGGGCATAATGAAAGAGAATGTATTATAATATTTTATTTAGTGCAAAAGTTAAAGAGTATAATTGTAGATAATATCGTGGACATTATATTGCTACTGTTAGAGTTGAAAAGAATTTCCAACTACTTAAGCAGCATAGGAATAAATGGGATTGGGACGTGAGAATTCATAGGATTAATGAATGGGTCATTTTTGGTTTGAAACAATTTCTTTTATGCATCCTATTAGGATTAAATATATTCACCCATTTATTAGTGAGTGACACGAATATTAAAAGGTAATCAAAACAAATTCATAGTTGTATTGGTTAAATGCATCCATTTTTGTATTATAAATTTATCTACAATTTCCTATCATGAAGTTGAAAATCATGGATATGCTTATGGTTTTTTTTCTTTATTTTAGAAGGATTAACATTTACATGGCGTTAACTTTTTGTAAATTTGTAGGTAGGTGTAAAATTTGAATGGTGCAAACGTACAATAAATTGGTAGATGTGTATATATAATAAATTTGAAGCATAATGTCATTTAGGTATTAAAGTAGTTTAATTCATGGGAAATGGGTGTACAAATGTTTTATATAATTTGTGTTAATGGGTATTAAGTTGGGTAGTTAGTTGTGTGGTTTTAGATGACAAAATTACATGATTATTAAGTGGGTCGTACTAGGTAACTCCTTATTTATTGTGTTGAGTCCAGGTTTTAATAATTTGACAAGATTATTATGTGTGTCAAATTTAAGGCTGCCTCAATATAACATGACACGAACATAATTATTTTGGCAGTTGAGTAACAACCTAGAAGGTACCACAGTTTGTTCATGTTTTGTTACGTGCAACCATATTTATTTAAAATATTTGTAGTATTGTTGATGATTTCTTGTTCTAGCATTGGGTTATTGTTACGAATTTGTTAGTTGTTTATTTTATTAGAGATTGTTTGCTCTTGTTTGTTTGTCAATATTGAGTTGTGTTGTTATTTTGTTAAATGTAAAAATGTTGGTAATGTGGGTGGTTCATTATTATAGGGAAAAGTGTTATAAAAGTATCACTATAATGTAAATCAATTTATGGGCAACATTGTTATAAAACTTCAACATGTGTAGTTTATTTTTAGATAACTCATTTAAAATCATTTAGCTATAATACTGGTCGAATGTTGACTACATGTAATGTTATTCCTATAAACTTTAACTTGAATGTTTTGAATCACATTAATCCACTTTTTTTGCAGGTATTACCTTTGTATCAGTTTATTCATGTACCACTTTCGATTCATATTGGACTTTTGAATGGTACTCGTAGTTCTACTTTAACCACTCACTCATCAAATAATCCATCTGTAATTCCATATTCTCATTCCAAAATTAATCATAACCCACAACTCAGAGCATTACACCCACTAGTGGTCACAAGTTGCGTTATTTTCTTTGATATATACACAGGTTTGAGTTCTCCAATTAATCTTTAAATCCACAAGAACAATTATAACAACATCATACAACACTCATATTATAAATATTAATTATTTACAATAGGTGCACCATAACAACTACAATAGATATAAATACGAAATCAACAACATCCTTGAGAGTAGCAAATTAACCAAGTCATACTTGGACTACATGATGAACAGAACCTCAAGTCATTAATTATGAATCTATGACATTAGAAATTGCTACGATAACCATCAAGGTAGCTGTCACTAGCCGATAACTAATTAATCTCCCCATTCAATGATCTTATAGTTCAAACTCTACACCATTTCATAAACACAGATGGACAAGATAATATTGAAACTCCCAATGGTCTCTTGTGCTCAAAAGCCTTCGGCAGCGCTCTTTATTGTCAGTGTAATCTGCCACAAGTTCAGAAATGATCATCAACTATTTTCATAAATATATTTGAACATGCTGGGAGTTGCAAACTTGGTGGGAGAATGGGAATTAGGGTTCTCTTGTCTTCATTTCTTTAAAGGGAATTACTCCACTCGAAGTATCACATGGGATCTATTATATACATCTCTTATACATACATCTGTATTGACTCTTATTCAAGTGAAGTATTGCTCGTGTATTCGCTTATAATTACCCCATGTACCGGTAACTCTTAATCCAATACATTCTATGCGTTGTGAGCACATGTCATCGTGATGGTTAATTAATATGATTGTAATTGCACGGTTGATATTACATGGATCTACCTTAGAACCACTTCAAGGTAACCGTGGCCTTAATTTGACATTTTCAAACCTTTCAATGATTTTGTAGGTGGATAATGACCAGTTAATTGAGTTGATAATTAATCATTAGATAATTATTAAAGAGGTGAAGATAAACAACTTGAGTTGTGCAATGATAGAATTTATTAAGAAATAACAAAACATAATAAAAGGTATTAAAGGGTATCTTCTCTGTTTAGACGAGATATATCTAATTATAAATAGGGAAATTATCATTACACCACATTTATTTTGCCTTATGTTCATCCAACCACTACAAAATTATAACATGTACTTTGCACTACATTTCTTTTCACATTTGTATCAACCAGCCACTTTTACATTAACACTATTAAATAATTTTAATAAAATAACAATTTTACCCCCAAATAAATTAAAAGACCATTTATTTATAAAAACTTTTAAAAAAAGTTATAATGATAAAAAAGTGCCAAAATTAGATTTTTTATTTTTAATGAAAATTATTTTAATATAAAATTATAATTATAAAATTAATTGCAAAATTTTGGGATTTAATAAAAATCCCCTAAATTATTAAAATTTTAGGATTTATTCTTTCAAGAAATAAATTCAGCTATTTTAATAAAATTTTACAAAATTATAATTTTTTAATAAATAAATTTATTTATTTTTATTAAAATTTTGTAAAATTATAATTTTTAATAAAAATAATTATTAAAATGTTGTAAAATCTAACTTTAGTAAAAATCAGTTGAGCACCTCTATTTGAGATTTATTTTTAATTAAATTTAGGGATATTTTTATGATTGTAATTTTTAATTTTAATAGTTTTTATAAGATAAAATAGTATTTTAATTTATTTGGGGGTAAAATTATTATTTTATTAAAATTATTAATAGTGTTAATGTAAAAGTGACTAGTTGATACAAATGTAAAAAGAAAGATGGTGCAAAATACATGTTAGAATTTTGTAATGATTGGATAAATATAAAATAAAATAAAGGTGGTATAATGATAATTTCTCTTATAAATATGATAAATTGATAAACATACAAAATCATTACATAATTATGTATTCATATCATTATTAGATAAACGTGTTAAAGTTATGTAATACGAATATGATACGACATCGTAATTACTGATCATATCAGTTTATATGTGTTTCATATTATATTTATATGGTATCATGACCTGTATTATCAGCTGTGCGCCTACCTGCATGTATATGTACCTTGAAAGTGAAGAAATTTAGAAAAACAAAAATAAATAAATTGTGTTCAAGCAAAATTCCCATTGGCGCGTGCGGAGCATAACGCACAGCTACCAATCACAATCAGAGGAATTCGGGTTTTGAAATTGCTGGCACGTGTCCGCATCTGCCGGCCCCAACTAACTTTCTGAATTTCCACGCCCCAACCACTAATCCTCTGATTCCTCTGACGGCATATCATCAAATTATGGATCCAAAGCAAGCACTTGTTAATGTCATTACGCATGAGAGTCTAGATAGGCACTTAAATTCCTCGTTGACAAAAATGCATTTGCTTCGTCCGCTTGTTTGTTTGTCTTGGTTTTTAAATTTTCGCGTGTAGCTAGAATGAATTGAGAGAGAGGGCAAAAAATTCACAACCATGCATTTAGCTTTAAGGCTACAATTAAGATTTTTTTTGGAAATATTGTTCATTTCCCATTCTAAATTGAAGAGCTCAATCCTACCAAATATTTATCATTAAAGAGAGAAACTCGTAAAAAAATTGAGAGGAAAAGAATGAAAAATGTGACTTCTAGTTAATTTTTGAAATTTAAAAAAGCCTTGTAATTTCTGAATTTACAGTTATTTTCATCTAGCAAAAGGTTTTACATTTGTGGAAGTGTATGTGTATATAGATATATATATATGAGAAAATTTTTACGGGACAAAATGTACTACAACACATGACATAATTTTATTAGATTGTCTCATTTATAATTTTCTCGATATTTAAAGTATATTATTTATTGAACTATTGAATACGTTTTTGTCGCATATATATCCACTTTGAATGAACTAAATATATTGAGATAAAAATGACTGAAATTTTGAAATTAGTGCTCAAATTCTCATAGACATTGTTGGATAAAGAGATCTGAACTCCAAAATCTCAAATATATATCATAACTTTAAAATCACTCAGATTGACAATTTTTCCCATTTGAGTTCATGACCTTAATAAACAGGAAAAGAAAAAAGAAAAGAAAAAGAAAAGAAAAAATGGTGAAAATAATCTCATTACTTAGCACTATTGACCCTTCATATATTAGTGTGTGAAATTACAAACTTTTACCTCATATTATTACCCAAATCCAAACTCGTGTATTTTATGAAGTAGATGTATCCAAGATCAGTCGAGCTATGGGAAAATAAACGATGAATGTTTTCTTTTCTTTTTTTCTTTTATTGACTTAAATGGTTCTTTATATTTTCAACCTAGAAGTTTATTAAAATAAAAACTTAAAAATAATTTAGTCTTACACGCGCCAAGATTGTCAAACAAAAAACAGAAACAGTTAGTTGGCTATGCCATATCAAAAAGATCAGCAGGGCTATAGCTATGCCACCCATCACATTCTTGGGAGAATACAGAGTAGAGACAATACAAGTTAAAAATAGATTAAAAAAAAAAAGATTTTCCCGTTTTTTCGTTTAATACATTATATAAAAATTTAAAATAGCAAAACCAGTTTTTGGGGTTTGATTTGATTTCTTATATACATTTGCTTAGAAATGTATACTATTTTTTATTTTAATCTCTGCATGTTTTTAGCAGCTACAAAATGGGAAACTGTTTAATAAACTCATATACTGAAAATTTAGTCACAAGTTTAATTTTTAGTTATTTAAAAAAAAATTTAATTGGGAAAAGACAAGCCCATTTACAGATACTGAATGAGTGGTTAGTCAGCGACTCAGTGTAACTACACTGGTTCAACTGTTTAAGGTTTCTCTGCAACCAAGGTCAAGTTCTTCTTGTACTTGCGTCGTCTTTTGATACTGGGAGTGTGTTAGATATTTTTTTTTTCACTTTTTATTTTTATTTTTATTTTTATTTTTCACTTTTACTTTTATTATTTTACTAAATTTTTGGTTCTATTAAATGCAGATGAAAGTGAGTGACATACAATGAGAAGCATTATGACAATTTACAGAAGCAATTCAGCTTATTAGTTTCTTAGTGGTTCACTTTCTGGTTGGTTTCTACTTCCTTTTGCTCTTTTCTTAACTTCTTGAAGTTAAATGCTGTCTGAATTTGTACTTTCATATGGTTTGTGTTCTTACAGATGTTGATTTTTTTAGGGTTTATATATATATATATATATATATAGGTGTGTGTGCGTGTGCGCGTGTTTATGTATGTATGTATATTTTTAATTTTATTTCTTTGAGTTCTCCTTTGAAAAGAGAATTAGATAACTGAAGATAAAATGGGGTGTTTCTAAGAAAAATTTCATTATATAGGTTGATTTTCTGGTATTACCAGACGTCTATCAAATGACTGACGGCACGATTTTTTTTTTTAAAGGAATTTTAGTGTTCGGACCTTTTCATGTGTTTGGACTCAGTTATTCCCATTTTTCTTTCTGATTACGAGGGGGTGGGGAATTGGATTAGAAGTGTTGTGAATTTCAGAATTTGGAGATTGTAACTGATCCATATGCAGATGAAGATAGCTTGTACTGGTTGTTGTATGCTGTTAAGCTTTTGAGGGATTTAACGTTGTAAATTTCGATCATAAGAGAGGCTCTAGTATATATGAATTCAAAATGGAAAGTCATGAGCTAATCGGTTTTAAAATCAAGATAGAGGTTACGGTGAACTAGTAGTGATCACATCAATTGGCAGCAGAAAATCATTATTCCTGTTGGCATCAAGACAGGTTAGACGCTAGCCAGTTAATTTATAGCACAGCAAAAATTGGGAAGCTACTGCAAAATATCCATTTCGAAATGATTTGTGCTAAAAAGAAGATTGTGTGTGGCTGAGAATGCAGTGGAAGTTACGAAGAATATTAAGAAATGTTTTCAGGAATTATGTGTATATGTCTATTATTGGTCTTTTCCTTTTTTTTTTTTCTTTTTCTTTTTTTCTGCTTAATTGATGTAAGTTCCACAATTGCTGCTTGTTTTATGGCTTATATAACCTGACTGACACCGGACTGCATTTTCTTGGTTATTTCTTTTACTTAGCTATTTTGATTTTTATAGTTGCTAATTCATAGATGGAATTAGGCGTCTAGGAAATGATTCTGGTATCGATGTGTTATTTCATGTATGGGATAGGAGTTCAATAGCTTTTGTTGAGAAACTAATTCTAGTATTGTCTAAAGTGGACTTACGGCTAAAGGGGAATGTTGTCTGGATGATTTTTTGTTTCATTTTCTTCTCTGCATATTCTCTAAAACCTCACAACAGAGAAATTCTTCTCGGTCTATTCTGTGATTTCTAGATTTTCTGTAGTGCCAAATGGGCAAAGGCTTTATTTCTTTATACTATTAAAGGATGCTGAAGACAAAGTATCTCTGTGTTGAATGACCTGTATTTAAGTTAGAATCAAACTGTTTGCTTCTCTTCTGCTTTATACAAGTAATTAATAAACCCTAGCATATGATGCAGGTTTGAAGCAGTTAATTTTGAGCTGTGCAGCTGGCTTCGACAACCTACGGTGACAAACCAATTTTTGGTTGATCATCCATCTAAATTCAGTTCTGCTATTAACAATTCTGTAATTCTGTTCTGCTGCCTAAATAACTGGCTTCTCCCATGTGGAAAGATGATCAAAGTTCGAAGTTTAGCTTCTTCTTACTTTAGCATGTATTATGCCACTGAAATGTGATTGGCATTTCATGCTTCAAGAATATGGAGATCAAAGAAGCAGAAAGAATTGCTGTAGCTAAACCAGTGCCTTCAAGACCTACTCGTTCCACTTTTGGGTCCTTCTCAGAGCTCCTTGAGGGTCCCATTAATGCCTCACATCCTAATGTGTGCTCTGAAACTGCGGTTATGGAAATTAGACCAAAGACAGTGAGGTTTAAGCCATTGGTGAATTGTGCTCTGCCAAATCAGACTGTGCTATCAAGAACAGCAGTTTGTAACTCATCTGATGATGTTTCAAAATTCGATAACAAACCTACTGTTATATATAAACCCCTGGCAAGGCTTGTTTCAAGGACAACTGTTTCCCTCTTGGAAAATATGGTCAGTAGCTAAACTCCACATGCTTGTCAATTGGACGGACTTCCTATTTTTCTTTCTTTCTTTCTTCCTGGATTAGTAAAAGCTGGTAATGGTTTTCTATTCTGATTCTACCATCTCTGTTTTTTCTACCCCAGAATATGAACTTGTGCTATATAATGTGTTGAAGAGATGAAGATGACTTTTGAAAATATTTTTTTTTCTTCTCTGATGCTGAGGTGTCAATATGACTTTTTTCTTGTTCTTTTACTTTATTCAGGGCAACTTTGATACTAGTCATCAACATACTCAGCAGTCAGTTGAGGCTCAACATCCTAGCCTAGATAAACAGAATTTTATATCCCAAATTAGCTCAAATAGTAACCAGAATTTGCCACCACTCAAGGAAAAAGATCAAACAATTGAATCCTTCAGGGAGGCATCTCAAAACCTGGAGGATCCAAAATATTTCCCACCCGTGGCTGGGGATCGACCTTCTTATGACGGATATAATTGGAGGAAATACGGGCAAAAGCAAGTCAAAGGAAGTGAGTACCCACGAAGTTATTACAAGTGCACACACCCCAATTGTCCTGTGAAAAAGAAGGTCGAAAGATCATTCGATGGCCAGATTGCAGAAATTGTCTACAATGGTGAACACAACCACCCAAAGCCTCAACCTCCTAAAAGGAGCTCATTAGCGACACAGGGGCTAGGATTAGGAGCAGATGAGACTGGTCAAGATACCAACAACACAGTATGGAATACTCATCTTAGTGAAATAAATGAAGGTTCAGATGGAAGAGTAGTGAATCAAAATGATTTAGGAGTGTTAGCAGATTCAACTTGTCAAGCGAAACCTCTGCCACCGTTCATTCCCGTTTCAACTGGAGCAAATAATACTGATGGTGGAACATCTGATAATTCCTGTGGCATTAGTGGGGAATTTGATGAAGGGAGGAAGGCATTGGAGGGAGAGGATGAACAACCCAGAAAAAGGAGAAGGTAGGCAATTTTGTTTTATAGAACCATAAATTAAGTTTATGGTCCTGTCCATGCTCTTTAGATTTGCAAAAGCTGTAAATATCTTCAAAAGGATGGATTTACCATATTATTGAAATGAGAAATTATTGCTTTTTACAAAATTAGGAGACGTTAGTTTTAAGCTCATTTCTGTCTTCTCTATTCTGAAGTTGCAGTCTCTGAAAATATCATTGCCATGGATCTCTGATAGATCTTTGATTGTTTTCTTTTAATAACACACATTACCAATGTGATTGTTCATATAATTGAAGTTGAATAATAGGAAGTATTTACGATATTATTGAAATGATAAAATCATTGCTTTTTAGAGAAATAAGGGAAGTTTGTTTTAAGCTCATTTATGCCTTTTCTGTTCTGCAATTGCAGTCTGAAAATACCAATGCCCGGTAGAGCTTTTGTAGATTTTTTATTGTTTTTATTTTATTACACACTTTACCAATGTGATTGTTCCTATCATTGAAGTTGATTGGTGTTATATATGTTGAATTGTTATTTTTATTTTTATTTTATTTTATTTTTAGAAGAAGTTACCATCAATCTAATGAAGCTGGCCTGTCGGAGGACAGCATACTAGAGCCACGTATTGTGGTGCAAAGTTCTACAGATTCTGAGATTCTTAGTGATGGCTTCCGATGGAGAAAATATGGGCAGAAGGTTGTGAAGGGAAATCCTTATCCCAGGTTGAGACTTGATAACAATTTGACGAGTAATATTACTTCTTGATATCCTCCTGTTCTAAATATAGTTAAGGTTTAATATGACCTTTTCTGATCCAGTTGCAGAATGTTTTTCAGCCGTTTCCACATTTGAGTGATCTTAATCTCTTAAAACTTCTCAACCTCATGAGTTGTAACTTAAGTAATATTACGAGGTTTTGATTGTTTTTGATACATGAATTTTTGAAGATATGTTCCTTGATACATGAATTTTTGAAGATATGTTTCTTTCTCATGGTTCCCCATCTCCTTTCCCTTTCTTAAAGTGCAAATTAATTACTGCCCAAGTTCTATGAATGTTACTGTTGACCTCTCTTTAGGATTCGACAGTTGATTAATCTTCAATGGAATTGGAGATCAACAGCATTTTAGTATGGTTTGAGACCCAGAATTGGTCTAGTATATATATTTATATGGTTCCCTCTTTTTTCTCAGATTTTCCCTTAGCTTGTTTTGATCTATCTTGCAGAAGTTACTATAGATGTACAAATCCTAAGTGCAAAGTGCGCAAGCACGTGGAACGAGCATCGGATGATCCAAGAGCTTTTATTACAACATATGAGGGAAAACACAACCATGAGATGCCTTTAAGGAGCACAACTCCAGTGACATCTGTACGAGATTCACTGGCTCCAACTAGTACAGATAAGCTATGAATTCAACTGTGGAAGGAGATTGTTATCGAGCCAACATATTACCTGACAAATTATGTTGGAAGATTACAATGGCAACAGCGAACCTTTCGTGGAGCAATTCTGAAGTCTTCCTTCCTTGGTTGATCTAGTTCATTAGCATATAGTTATCCTGTAAGTTTCAGCTGTCATAAGTTATTGATAAAGGCAGTTCAATATGTAGGTAACTCAAAATATTAAACGGCTGATATAGTCGTCCTTTAATAAAAGATTTATTCATCTTTTATTTGCTTTCCCCTTCATACAATAACCAGTCTTGCCTCATCAAAATATGTAAATGCTTCTTCCTATTTTCCGGAGGGGTCATAAATTTGCCGGCAGCTTTGAAGTGGCCGATACTTTAACAAACACTTTTTACTAGTTGCTGTGCCAGGAATTAATGTTAATTTCTTTCCCATTTTCCTCCTGCTGACCATGCAATTTTGAAAATTACGCTGCATAATCTGTATCTCTTCATCATTCACTTGCATAAAATTCTTGTATGAATCATCATCATATTCATTGCCTTCAATCTAGTTCTATGAGTTTTTGAAGCATGATGATTTTGTTTGTTAAGAATACACAACTTAAAACACTTTGGCAGTTGACATTCGCGGATGTAATGCAGCCAATTGGCACAACAACAGTACTAAAGACAAGTCTTAATAGACGTGTAGAACTTCAGCACCTACAGCTAAAAAGATGAATGAATCTAATTATTTGGCTACAATCTGTACTGTTGCTGGTTAAAACCAACTGAGGTGCCTCATCACTTGCCCTTGCTCTGGTAAATGTCGACACCATCTTACAACTCTCTTCTAGGCATCTAATGATCATGTTTTGAAGTGACCATGTAAAGCAATGCGACAAGCTTCTTGTTGCATCTACTTTGAAGGCTTGTTGAGTGATTTCTAAAGGAATGGTGGTGGAAAGTTCAATGATTCTGTCATATTTGAAGAGGGCAATTCTAGGAATTTCTTGTAGCTGGATTTGGAATTTGATTGTCAAACAGCCGATCCTTCTTGACTCTCTTTTCACTTTTCAGGACACCTTTATTCCATGTGATATGTATTTATTAGAAAAGCTAAAAACGTATGCTGGTTCGCTACCTAAAAGTTTTAGTCTTTTTGGTGAGAAGCTAATATTAATATTTGAAGACAATAAATTGACTAAAGATAATAATAACGTGACAAATATAATTTTATTTGATGTAATTACCAATCTGTCTAGTAATATTATTTCGACATAAATAAACACGCAATATGATATTTTGGATTTTTCTATTTTATATTTAATGTAATATATATTCTCACATATAAATAATATGTGAGTCTCACATATATACTGTTCATGTGTAAAGATATATCTTACATTATATATAAGATAATAATTATATGATATTGTTCCACTAATGTGACATTTTGGATGTATCGAAAGGATTTTTTGGCTTTTATACACGTGGATGTGGAATCTTTGTGGTTACTTAAACAATTAAAACAGAAAGAAAAGGACTAGTATTGGAGACCATTTTCTTTATAAATATTATAAGAAGGCAAATGCAATGTTACATGAAATGTAACACAGGGGCTCCCTGAAATAAAGTTATCGATGTTGCTTTCAAGTGCACTAGTTAAATGCCAAATGTCGTTTCATGGATGATCTTCTACATCTCTCGATTTGTCGCCCCTTGATTTGACCTCTTGCGTTATTTTCATCCGCATCATCAACACGTAGAATCTGGGAGAATCTTGACCCAGTCTTATTAATAACTAATTCGATTAAGACAAATGTTTGGAAAAAAAATTCTCGAGAATTTGATTGAGAAAATTGTAAACTATTTTATTCCATTGCTTATTAGAGTTCGAATTTAAAAAAATAAACAAATTAATTTAAACATTGTCCATCCTCTTATTCCAAATTAATAAAAAAAAAATATAATTTTGTTAATAAATTATCGCTTCAACAATATATCTACGTTAAGTTTTTTTTTTCAATGAATTAAGCATTAGGTTACTGTATTATATAAATATTTATAACTATTATGACAGAAGATTATTACACTGATATTTACAATCAGATATATAATTAAAACTTATATTATTATATTTTTAATTATATAAAATACATGTCCAGATAAATAATCCTCACAAAAAAAAAGTGTCTCTACTCCACTCACATTTTATAACAGAGAAAAATTTTATAAATAATCGCCGCGCAATTATATTTAATTAAAGAAAAAAATTTATAAATAATTTCTACATAATTATATTTAATTAAGAGAAATTAAATTCATATAAACTCAAATTATTACTCTCATAATCATATTTAACTTAGATAATGGTTCACTACTGGACTAAAGCCTAAATGACTATCTACGTACAAGGTTCAAGTTCCCATGGCTATACTAAGACAATTGGACCAAAATGGCGGGCTATTTAGGAATCCTCAGGTGAGCTGTTTCTGTTTGAGATGACAAATATTTACCAAGAGGGGAATACTACAGTACGCAATTATACACACCATGAGATGCACGCATGTTTCAGTCAAACACAATCAATCGCATGGGCTCCACCTTTTCACACTTACCTACTCGGTGACATAAACTCATCGGAGCCGTCCAGCTGGATTTGTTGGCTAACAGCAACCGAAGGGGCAGAACAGAATATTAATGATATTCCCACCTGGCTGTCTGACAGCAATTGGCGGCAAGGGATAATATCGTCAGGATCCCTAGTTTTTATTAATTTCAAATAAATTTACAAATTTATCACTACCCTCCACGGCGTCACCTGACTAACAATAATGAACTACTCAAATTAAGTAAAAATTTGATAAACAATTAGTATAAATTAGTTTATTTAACAATAATTTCTAAGAATACCAAATTTTTTTTCCATTTATTCATATCTAATTGTCTTATTAAAGAATATTTCAAATGGAATAAAATGTCATAAATTAATTTTCAAATGCTATGAATCAAAAGAAAATGCATTGGAGTTTTTTCTTTTCCCCTTCTACAGTAAACCTCAATAAAGTTCAAGGTATCGAAGTTAAAAAAAAAAAAATGAAGCTAAGGGGATATTGAAAAGGGATTTTGGAATTGGTGGTGGTGGAAGAAGGGAGACACATCTTAAAAAAACAAACAAATAGTAACTAATATTTAATTTGTGGTTTAAGAAGCCACTTATATATTTGGAAAGAAATTTGCTAATATTTTCCAAGAGAATGATCTCACAAATCAAAGAGTGGCAAAGAAGGCCAGCATTAGACATGGCATCAACTGCTCTGATTTTTCTTTTCTTTTCTTTTCTTTTTTCTATGAAAGCGTAAATGAAGTGAAATTAAGTTTCAGTCAATTGAAGTTAGTAATTGAGCCAAAGATTTTGGAGGAGTTGAGAAGGATTCTAGATCGAGTTATTGAGTAAAATACTGACAATTGAATAATCATTTTCCAACCATAACTTCTACCACCCTTTTCTAAATTTCAGCAATTTTCCATAATAAGTTGTTTGAAAGCCATAATTTCATCTAAAACAATCCTAGAGCAAGCCTCCACAGGCATCTAAAACAATCCTAAGGCAAGACTCCATGGGCTATGGGGCGGGATTTAGTTCGATTCCATTCGAACCGAACTATATAATGGTGGTAGTTCACTTCAGATTAGTTTGGGCAACAAAAACTAAATAGTTCAAAAGTTTTTTAACCAATTGGTTCTCCTTAGGTTTGGTTTAAAACCAAATTGAACCACCAAACTAAATGGTTCACAAAAAAAAAATTAATGAAAAAATAAAATAAAAGTTTTAGTCAAAATTAGATCAATATAGAAGATCTTTGACTCTTAAAATGGTTGAAGCATTGATATTAACACAAAATTAGTGGTAGTCTCCTCTTTTCTTGGAAACGACAACAAACTTTAATCAACTAGTTCAATAAAATGAATTTATGGATTAACTTTCAAAATGTATATTTTGTAAGATTTAAATTTAAGTTTATTTTAAGTAATTGGATAACTTTGATTTGTTTAACTTTCATTCATATGGTTCAAAATGAAGAATATTTAGTTAATAAAATTGATACTTTTATTTGTTAGTTATTGAATTTAATCATCAATGTGATATTATATATTGTGATTATCAATGTGATATTATATATACACTATTTTATTTTGTTTATTTGTTGGGTGCGTGGCTAATGGCTCATTTAGAGAGATAATGAAGGTATTGTGGGTGCGGAAGTTGAAAGATTAAGAAGTGGTGATTAACATAATGCTCAGTGGCAATGGAATTTTGAAGTGAAATTTCTTTTTAATTTGTTGTGGATTTTTAAATTATTATTAGACTTTATTATGTTTTTTTTAATTATTTGTAGATTTATGCACTCAAGAAAATTTTGGTTTGTAGCACAAAAAAGGCACGAGGAGAAGATAGCTTTGAAAAATATTATGTGACTAATTTTTTTGGGTACAATATATAAGATAAAATTACTCGAATTAAACTAAATCAGACTAAACTATAGAACCAAACTAAACTAAATTGAATTATTTTAGTTTAGTTTGGTTTGATTCTAGCATTTAGTTTACAAAATTATGAACCAATCTATTCTAATTTGGTTCGATTAATCGATTGGTTGGATTTTGAACCTGAACCAAATCAAACCAAAGAGTGTCCACCCCATGGTGCATGACTGTCTAGCCAGACATAAGTGCATCATATTTAAGATCAAACCATAAGTGCTACCCTACATTATCATGGTTAGGGTGGTAATTATACCCGCAAACCCACCTAAACCCACAAACCCGCCCGCTGCGGGTAATTTTACCCATTGCGGGTGGGTTTAGTATTATAAACTAAAACCCGCACATGGATGCGGGTGGGTTTGGTATTAACCTTATATTCAGTGGATACCTGCATGAATATCCACCAAACCCATAATATTTTTTTCTAAATATTTTTAATTTAATTTTAATCTAAAAATATATAAAGAAAATAATGTCATTATTCAAATGACCAAATAGCCAAATGTTCAAAGTTGTGTATGTGTGTATGTGGCCCATCTCTCATTCTAAAGTCATAACCTAAAGACATTTCCCTTCGAATTAGTATTTGAAAATATTAATCTTAATTATTATTATAGGCATTGTGTTAGATGGGTGCTTATGGTGGTGAATGAAATGAATATCTTCTCTCGGAGCTTGTTTTAAATGATAATATGAAATGTAATTATTATTTTTAGATACTAGTTTGTGTTTTTTAAATGGAATTGTATAATTTATACTTAAATTTGAGAATTTGTGTTGGATTGATGTTGAAATTTTAATTTTTTATTTACATTGTTTAAATATAAAATTAAGTATGTTATATGGAATTTGAGGTTATTATTATAAATTTATATATTAAAAATTTTTTATTTTAAATACGGAAACCCGTAAAAAATCCATTGGGTACCATTGCGGGTTTGGTAATTGTTAAAATCTGCTGTAGGTGGGTTTCTTTAAAAAAATTAAAATCCACTGCAGGTTGCGGGTGAATTTAATAATTTAAAATTTGTACGGATTTAAGTTTGATAATGACAAACCCGCTGCGGGCGGTGCCCATTGCTATCCCTAATTATGGTGGCTTAAGATTCAATATTATAATAGGCATTTGACTATTTGAATAGGGCGACGGGGTGGGCGCCCTACTTTACATAAACGGACAAACAATGGCCTCATTTAAGAAAATATACGGAATTATGGACCCAAATCTAAATGTGTTGTTGACAGGCAGGTATGATTCTTTTTTCCGCAAGAAACGACACCGTTACAAAGATGGTCCGAAGAAAGAGACGTTTGTGCCAATCACGAATTGCTAAGACGGGAGAGTGAAAGAAATATTGAATAAAAAAAAGTAAACGGCACAAATACATGGACAAAAAATGTAGACGAAATATGTGCAGACTAGCAAGACGAAGCTCGTTGGACTTGGCCTGCTCCTGCTCTTTCCATTGCACCTTCTCCATCAGTTGAGTCTTTAAAATTTCTGCTTTTAGTCTTGCTAGTAACTCTTCATTTTCTTTCTCCTTCTCTCTTATAGTTTTAATGTGCTAATACAGTATAGTACACTACTGCTGCAGGTATCTTTAGAAACTCAAGAAGAAAATAAATAGAACATGGGGTGGTTTCCATGCTCTGGTGATTCATTCAGAAAGGCCAAGAACAAGAAGAAAATGAAGATGCAACAGAAGACTCTTGATCGGATCAATTCCATTCCAGGTAAGTATATAAAACAAATTTGTATGGTTCATGAACATTTGTATAAAGAATGAAAAGAGCTTCAGACAGAGTGATCTTTTTCGTATATATAGGCCTTGATTGAGTATCTATGTTGGTTTCTTTATGATTGTGCTTGAATTTTTTTCTTTCTTTGGGTAGTTTTGATTATATATTCATCTGGGTTTGTTGTGGATTGATCACAAATTGACAATTCGGATGTGTTATGAGTCATGCATGGCAAAAGGTGTTTTTTTTTTTTTTTGAATATATAATCGCCTGATTTGTCAATTATTCATTTGTTAATTCCTAGCTAATAAAATTCATGTTAATTTTATCTTAGGATATATGGTGAACTGTGAACTCACATAGCAAGAATCCTACATGGCTTAGATTTTAATTACTGCTTATCTTATATGTGTTGTATAGGGCTTGAATTATGAAGGTGCATCATTTTTTTTAATTTATGATGCCTGATTTCCAGTAAGATTCAATCAAATAATGCTACAGAAATGTTGCTTGCTTATTTTGCTAAAGTTCAACTCTCAACCGCTTCTTTATGTTAGTCATTTACATTCCTTTGTTTGTCTGTTAGTTGATGATTCTAGTATTGTTTCCATTCGTTGTTAAGTCTTTTATCTCTAAAATGTGTTTCAGATAAATTAAAGATGAATTCCTCCTTGCGTGTCAAGGAGGCATCTGAAGATGGAGCCTCCGACCAGATTACAGCTCAGACACTAACTTTCCGCGAGTTGGCAGCTGCGACTAAAAATTTCAGATCAGAGTGTCTTTTGGGCGAGGGAGGTTTTGGTAGAGTGTATAAAGGTTATTTAGAAAGTATTAATCAGGTTAGTCGACTCTTAAATATCGTATCTCACTATAAAGGCAGTGGAGAGCATGGATTAAATGAGCTTCGCATGTTATACTTTTCATGTGATCTGATCTTTTGGGGTTTCACTATAGGGTATGATGCAAGTTATTCTGTGTTTGTTGCAGGATGTAGCTATCAAGCAACTTGATCGCAATGGGGTGCAGGGCAACCGGGAATTTCTTGTTGAAGTATTGATGTTAAGTCTACTTCACCACCCTAACCTGGTTAATCTAATCGGTTATTGTGCTGATGGCGATCAAAGGCTTTTGGTTTATGAATATATGCCTTTAGGATCTGTGGAAGACCATTTACATGGTATAAAAATTTTAGCTTTACATCCGGATGTTTATTTGTTCAATGTATTATCTTATTTGCTCTGACTTGATGTCAGGTCCCTTGTCGTTTTGCAGACCTCTCTCCTGGCAAGAAACCACTTGATTGGAATACAAGAATGAAAATAGCAGCTGGGGCAGCAAGGGGATTAGAGTATTTACATGACAAAGCTAAACCACCAGTTATATACCGAGATTTAAAATGCTCAAACATTTTGCTTGACAGAGGTTATCATCCCAAGCTGTCTGATTTTGGCTTGGCCAAACTTGGTCCTGTTGGTGATAACACCCATGTATCTACAAGGGTTATGGGAACTTATGGATACTGTGCTCCAGAGTATGCAAAGACAGGCCAACTGACTTTAAAATCAGATGTGTATAGCTTTGGGGTTGTTCTTCTGGAAATCCTTTCAGGCAGGAAAGCAGTTGACACTTCAAAAGCTGCAGCAGAGCAGAGTCTGGTTGCATGGGTAAGCAGTTGAAATAAAGCACCTGTTGACTCAGAACTAAGAAGATATTTTGAAAAGAGTACTGAGTTTATATAACTTATGCAAATGTTACATTAATCTTGACTTCATGGCAGGCAAGACCACTGTTCCAAGACCGAACAAGACACTCACTCATTGCTGATCCACAGCTTCAAGGTCAATATCCTCCTAGGGGCTTCTATCAAGCTCTTGCTGTTGCAGCAATGTGTGTCCATGAGCAGCCTGATATGCGACCGGTCGTTGCTGATGTGGTCACTGCCTTGGCTTACCTTGCTTCTCAAAAGTATGAATCTGACGCAGAGAAGGTCCAAAGCCCTTGCCTGGACCCTGGTACTCCTACTAGAACGAAGAGGGACAAAGAAAGGAAGCTCAACGGTGGTCGTGGATCTGAAAGAGAGCGAACCAGAAAACTAAAATGAAATTACCCAGTGTTTGCTACAAGTTGCTTGCACTTCTGGTACGGATCAGGCTTCTCTCATGCAAGCCAGCCATAGAAACTGCTTAGTGAAGATCGGGAAAATGCTCTGATGCCAACATTACGATTGTGGTCTTCTTGAACGTAAATGTAAGTATGAGCGGTTGGAGTAATTAATAGAGAATATTCTGCCTCCATTTTCATAATGTACATGTAACCCCAGCTTGATGTATTCAATTAGATAGATCCTTTGGTGGTTTTACTTGATTCCTTAAATCCTACATTTTGATTATTCTCGATTGTTACAAACTTATTGTAAAATTGGTCCTGTATGATTTTCCATGCTTAAAACATGATAAACCTCTTTAAAATTGCTTCAATGATTGAAATAAAAGTAGATATTGCAGTATAAATAATGTCTGTAACTGAAGTATGCCTTCAGTGGTATGTGTTTGGCTTATATTTTTCTGTTTCCTATGGTATGAAGCGTTTCTGTGATTGAAAAGAATTACATTATTTAGAGCGCCTATGAATTATGGATGCTAATAGTAATGGTTGCAGTGTAAGTTGGAATTAACTAATTCACTCAACTATTAGGGCAACAAAAGAGATCCATGAAAGAAATCAAATGAATATATTTCTTCTTCCTTTCCCTTTCTACAGCTCCAAATGACGATAATTTACAACTAATTGTCTAGAGGTTTTTTTTTTTTGTTGGGGGGGGGGGGGGTGGTGTGGGGGAAGAATTGGAGAATAAGTGACTACAAGAGTTGACCACAATTATACAAATAGATGTCTCCCTTACACAACCTCTAGAGTAATAAATACAAAGGGATTGGGGAACTGACTAACCACGAAGAACTCCAAGAAATGAATTCGCAGTAGGAAAACATGCCTCGTTTCATGGCACTGAAGCTTCCCTCCGAATCCCCACTACAGGTCCTGTTCTCAGGCAGTAGAATTAGTCTATCTACTAATTGGTGGATTTCCTGTCACTGGACTCCTCGAGATTGGATGGTTTGCCCTATTAAATGCAATTATATCAACTGATAAAGCTTCAAAACTGAACAACAGTGTAATTTGCATAGCAAATATAAGTCTAATATAAAAATGAAATTAACTCAATTATGGAAAGTTCGCTAGTAGCTAATACATCTCTCAGAAAATGACTGACAGTCCTCAATACTTCTGATTAAAGGAAAATTTTTTGTTTGTATAGGACGAAATCTCTATGCTGTACTCAATTGCACAAATTTTTTCATATAACAGTGACCAAGAACTAGGTGAAATTTACCTTGTTTCTGTCACGCCAGGCAAGTCCAAATAGACCTATCCTTCTTTTGGGGCTGTCAACTGAGCTTTGGTTATGCACAGCCCTAGAAAGAACACTAAAATTGTGAGTCACCAATTTCATACTTAAGCATAGGCAAGCAAAGCATCAGTACTGAGTCATTTTACAACAGAACACACCATGTTCTCATGAGGTCAAAAGAGAAATGCAAATGATGCAACAGAAGAGTTCGATGTAAATTCATGAGGGTGAATGGTGGAACAGTGGTAGAGGTTTAAATGGTGCAGGGAATTGGGAATTCCGCTAAAAATGACTACAAATGAAATGGTAGAGACTTAGATGTAGCAGGGGAATTGGGAATTCCACTAAAAGGGGCTACAATGTTCTTTCTTTGTGATTCAAAACCACAGTTCTTTCTCCTAAACTTACTATCTACCATATGTATATACTGAAAAGGGGGGCTGGTTTTTCAATGAATGTTTTGCAGAAATGATATGAAATCATATGGATAAGGCAGATCAGAATATTGGATCAAACTTTTTTACTGAATATCATTTACTTCTCTCACATGAAGTATGGTAATGTCACATTTTAATAGTGAGTCTGTGGGCATGTCAGTTGAAAACTTGGACACCTTAACAAAAAGGAAACAATTACCGTATACATTGTACATTCAGCATTTCAACTGGTATGAAAAGGCTGACCACGTCCTATTTACGTGTGAAACATGGTAGGTTGTCCAAACTGTTTTAAAGGCACTTATAGAGTAACTTTATGTTCAATTTCTACTTTTGTTTGATAGTTCACCAGATTATCAGAGGAAAAATTACAGAGAATTAATCACATTAGATTTTATATAGCTCCATAAATCAATATTATTTATCGAACTCATAAAATGGAACATAGAACACAGATATGATATCTCAAGAATTTCTAATATACCTAGGAGAAGATACTGCTTTAGCTTGGCCAGTTTCATACTGCAAAGTAGCCTCCAACATTGATTCTGCCATAACCGCCCTCTTCTCCATCTGAGCAACAGAAGCCATAGCCTTCTCATATTTTTCCTGCATATATACTTGTGTTGAGAAGTGATTATATGTGAGACAATAAAGACTGGACATAATATGGTATTTGAAAAAAAAAAAACTGTCAGTTAAGGAGTCAATGAGTGTCATCAAAATCACACATTTTTTTAATTTTCCGAAGTCATGCTTCAGCTGTGGCATATTGGGTTTAAATCAAATTAGGAGAGAATGCATAGTACATGATTTTCATGGATATAAAGGAATTCTTCGCAGGAGTCCAAACTGCAGGTTGATAAAGATTTCTACATTATACCTCAGGATCTACTTTAAGGATTTCTACCGAAGAAGTTCCACAAGTCCAATTCATTCAAACTGTTGATTCTAAATGGATCACTTCATATGACACTAGATAAAATCACACTGACTGTTGATCTGTGTGAAAAGAGCATAACCAAAAAAATGTCACTAAGACAGACTAAACAGTTCTGTCTCTTGATAGAGTCTACGTTACACTAAAAATGAGTGCCAATCTGTAGCAACTGAAAGAAAGAGATAAAAGAAATAAAAATATGGAAATGCATTCGTGAGCACAAAACTTAATATCATCTAGAACCTTTCTTCTTTTGTGAAATGAAAACAGTAGTACAGAGAGAAAGGATAAGAAGACCTCGAGCACATTAACTGCATATCTCTGAGCGCGAGCATCTTGCTCTGCATTTCTACGAGCGTCTTCGGTTATCCTTTGCTCCTGCTCTACCTTCATAAGGACCTGCAGAGTATATGATTAATCTACAGATAACTACAGGTTTCATAATAGGAACAAATATGAATAGTCTTCTGAAAGCAGACATGAGAGAGCACAAATCAAATTCAAACCTGAATCATTGCAGATTCTTGTTCTCTCTTGTCAGCAAGGGATTGCTGTAGCTCAGCTACCTCTTGCTCCAACTGCTCAATCTGCACCATTTTAAATGAATTTTTAAATCTCCCAAACGAGTTGATTGATTTGTAGCTTACAATGGAAGCATAGAATTATTGTTCTTGGAGACCCATGCAGCTTGTAGCTGAACGAGAAAATGTAAAGGAATCTTTGGTTTTGGCATGCTGTTAAACAGTTCAAACTTGAGTAACTCTTTCAAATCAACATTTCTTGATTGGCATATCAACTGATTATTATTGAAGCTTAGGACATAATATTTTAGTGATAAATGTAATTCAATCCACAAAAAGACTGTTAAACTTCACAGCTTCAAGATATGTTTTTTATTTTCGAATAACGATGCAGCTACAAATAGTTGTACAAGCACCCTTGTACAAGTTAAGTTGGCAAGTTACGTGGCATGAACGGATTGGTTGGATGAAAACATCACAGAGCCCACATAATATTTTCATTAACTACTTTTACTTTGGGCCCTGTGATATTTCATCCAACCAATCCCTTCATGCCACGTAAGCGGCCAACTTAATTTGTACAAGAGTGTTTATACAACTGCTTGTGGTGGTATCATTATTGTTTTCGATCAGATGCTGAAATTTACAAGTTATGCAATTCTCAGAGAGGAATTGGTTAAGTCATAACATTGAGTCTATACAGAACAGACAAACAAAAGTAAAGGTATGGGATGTAAAATACTCTTTCCAGTGGTATCCATCAACATCTAATAGACTACTACAGCAAAATACAAAATTTGGACAAAGAATCCCATAGATTTTGAAAATAAGACAACCATTTCAAAATCCAGTGGGGTGTGTGTATGTAAGTAATGATAGGCATGTTGCATGTTTTGTTGGACATACCCTTGCACTCAATTGCCGTCGATTGTCTTGTTTGACCATCTCCATAAGTGCCGTCTCTAGCTCCTCAGCTCTGGAAAAGAACAAGAACACATAAAGGTACAGTGATGGCTCTCACAGGCATAATTTAATCAAAATAATTCAGGATGAAGAGAGCTGAAATTGTCTTTATAATAGTCATTCATGTTTCAAAATTGATGACACCTATATTACTCAGCAGCCCCCACTCATAGAATCAGTAGACCTTGGTGAAAGCAAATGTTTAAGTACATAGAGAAATAACAACAGATTTATGATTCCATGAAGTTTCATTTTCAGAGGATTAAGAGAAAGCACTACTACAAGATAGCAAAAGCCTTCCTCTTGAAGCTTCCTTAATTAATGATTACTTCATAGTGGAAGTGTATACAGAGAGAACACTCAGAGGCTATAGTAGCAACAAGAATGCTGAATACAGTGGTTGTTTTGATGAATGAAAAATTAAAGTAATCCATATGGATGATTCATAGATTCTGCAGACCAGATGAGGTAAATTAACAATAAATAGTAGGATTTTTACAGAAACCACTTGGGGCTTAATAAAACTGAGAAGTGCGAGCTATTATTTTCTCAGCGAGATACATATGTGGTTGATCAACCAGATAGGGAAAGATGGATGCAGAAACTAGACATTGTAGATTGTACTAACCTGAGCACAGCGGATCTTTTCTCCTCCAGCAAGCTGCATAATTCCACCTTCAACCAGACAACCTGCACAAAAACTATGAATGGTTGAAATTTAAAGGAGATGCCTAGAATCAGTCATGTTCGTTTATCTTTCACAAGTGAATAGCTAGATTATTTCACTGGTTTATGCAACAAGAAACTTTCGTCTGGCTTGTTAAGTTACCACTTGACCTAAAAGATTAAGCTAGCAGGTAATGACCTAAACATTGGTATTAAGCCATGGGATTCACATGTGCAGACCACCCCAATCGGTCTTGCCACAAAGGCCAAGCCCAAAAAGAGATAAAAGACTAGGGCAAAGACAAGATAGAAACAATTCAACAAATACAAATGCAACTACCTGTTGAGGTTCCAACACAATCTCCTAGGTTAAAATTCGCTTTGATACCATTTTAGTTGTCGCTTGACCTAAAAACTTCAGCTAGTGGCTAAGGATACAAACAGTAGTATTAAGCACTATAAGAAGGCTTATTAGTTCAAATATAAAAGACAGTGATACTTCCAAATGAAAATTGAAACTCAGTCAAGCTGACAAAGTTATGCAACAAAGAGATTTCAAGTTTGGTGTTTGAGGGGTTGGGTCAAAGCAAAAAAGAGGGAGCTACCTGTTCTTGAAGATCTCTTCCTTCTAATTCTGAATTGACACTTAGGCCACTAAGCATTTCGTCCAGATTTGCAGCAGGCTCCTTATAAGATAAGTCTCCATCTGCAAGTGCATCATCCGATCCTTCAGTTCCCTTGTATTCTTCTATGAGCAATTCAGGATCATGCTTAAAACTATACAACTTAGTAGCAAGCCCATTTGGATCCTTCCAAACTCGACCCCCTTTTGATCTTTCTTCGACTACCAGTAGCACAGCAGGTCTATGCTTTTCTCTCAACTCTTGCAATCTGGCTTCAGTTACAGTCAAATAACCCATGCAAGCAGTAAAAACAAGTTGGCTGCTATCAAATGTTGAGCCAGCAAGGGATTGCAACAAAGTGATAGCATCCCCAGCATCTTTAGTGGTAACTAACGCAGGTCCTACAGGATAATTGATGTCAAAAGATGTGCTGCTTTTAGGAAACAGAAAGTATCATGCACAAACATAATAAATAAATATGTTATCTAGTTACCATATAACTCCATCAATGCAAGGGCTGTTCGAAATAGCATAACACGATTTCCTTCGTATAGAAGCACATCCCAAACTCGAAGAACTGAAGACAAAGGAACCCACCCATGAGACTGTGATGAGAAGTCAATTTGAAGCACTTGTGTAAAGAACAACTAATGAAACAATATCAGAAAACCTATGTCTCCAACTTTATTTGAATATTATTTTCAAGTGCTGCATTACATTACATAGACCTCACCACTTTCCCAAGGAAGAATATTCACAAAAATGGAAAGGAACCAAGGTCCAGAGATCCATGTCACCTGCACTCCCAAGTAATCCAGATGATGAACTGCACCAAAGGAATTGAAATACAAAGTATTACCCACATTGCTTCATGTGTTGGAAAAAAAAAATGAGGAATGTAAGAGGGCGTAATAATAGACAAACAAACCCAATTTAGGAAATCTTTCGCGGATCAAATCCTCAAACACAAGTTGGTCCACCTAATAGCATAAAAGAATGCATTAACTGAGCAAAGTCTGTTAACCAAGGAAAATGGAATACTTAGGATAAATCTTGCTCAAGGAACTCTCAATGATTGCACTACACCTGAGCTTCAATCATCTCCTCTGTATAGTACCCGTCAAAATAATCATCAATAATACCCACAAAGGTCCTGAAAAATTACATCAAGATGAGGGAAATTAGCTAATTTGGGGATAAAACGCAGATATCTGTGTGAGCCCACAATTTTCTACAACAAAGGGGGAGAGAAAAGGGAAAGGAATAGTAGATTCGAAGATTTAAATAATGTGCCATTATCTGTGTGTGTGCACGCATGCACTTGGCAGAAGAAGGGAAGTGGGAGGAGCGTGGGGGGAGTGATGCCAGAGAAAAGCATCCATAACCTACCAAAAGGCATTTTCCTCTGGCATCAGAAGCAGCAATAAGCCAGCAAAGAAATTCATTGCCTGCATGTGTTTTGACACCATAGCAAACAGGACTATTAAAAGATTACTTGCGTTGAGAGATGTTACTAAAATTAATTGAACAAAACAAAGAGAGCGATAAATATAATGATAACAGAAAAACAATGATACACGCTTTGGGAGATCATGAACATGGTGGGTCGGGGGGGGGGGGGGGGGGCGACAGTCAGCTCGACAGAATACGGACCTTATACTGTGGACGAACACAGTTGGAATAGAAGAAATTCTTGACTTACAAGGTGATAACCAGTTCTCAGAACCTTATTAATAGTTTTCTCAAAAAGGGAAATTTTCCAATTTTTGGACATATCACAACCTTTTTTTATTTATTTTTTCCTCTTCAATAGGATGCATACTTCTAGTCTTAATGCTTTACATTCTTCAAGGCATTATTGCTCTGTTCCAAATATGCAGGAAGGAGTACTAATACAGGATTCTTGATATGATCTTGCCTCAATACAGGAAGACTGATTCAGCCTAGGAACCATACATTCACGAGATTATTTTAAAGATGTTAAACTCGAAATAGAATTGCTTTATAGAATTGTTAACTTTTATATTGGTTAAAGATAGAAAGTTCAAAAAGAATAAAGCAATTCTATAGACGCTAACTTTGCTTCTAATGCCAATGGCACAATTTTGATTGAGAAGGAAATTCAAGACTTTTGTCATGCCCCTTGATCAACCTAATGAGAAGAAAAAGTAAAAGAGGAAAATCAAGCCAACATTTATTCAAACATGCTAGGAGAACAAAAAGTATAAAGAACTGAAGTTATATTGACACTGGAAAGGTCAAGTACTTACACCATGCCAAACACCAAATAGGATTTGAAAAAAGAAGCCAAGTTTAAGCATGACATCTCAGTTACTTATGGTATATCTGAAGACTTCAATGTTACATGAACCAAGCATCCAAGTTGTTAAAACCTGAGCATTTACATGTGAGATGCTGGCACTTTGCCAGCAAAAAAAAATCCGTTCTATACCTGGGAATGATGCCGATGATAATAAGACGAAAACAAAAGAAGTCTTGGATAATAACAAATTGAAGCAGAAGAGGGAAAATTAGAAAAAATTACACAAGATTTGGCGACTAAAATTTGATAAAGACTAGTGCTTCATTCTGGTCATATAAATGGTGGTGACATTTGTAGTTACCTGACAGTATCCAACAGAAGGGTTATGTAGAGCGTATGCTAAGAGTAAACGCCTCAAGGAGTCTCTGCCATCCTCGTTCAGAGCAGGATGTGCTGGGAACGTTCGTGGTATATCCTGCAAATTACATTAACAAGTTAGTCTTCTGAGAGATCAGGTTTGTAACACAAAGCAAAAGCAGTAGCACCTACAAATTGAAAAGATTGAACGATAAAGTCCAAAGCGCATTGCATCTATTGACCTTCTCAATCTGTTTTTTCCATTTCCTGGGTACACCAAATGAATTATCATGCTCCTTGCTTTCATCGGCATTGATTTCTTGAGCCAGCAAATCCTGGTAATATCTCTCCGTTCGCCGTGCCTTAACACCAACAAATGCCTGCCATAGCTGTAATAGAGAATTTATTACGAACTTTCACTAACATAGGAACGTAAAATTTGATGAGAATTCACAAACGAAAAACTATAAACTAACCTCTCCCCTCAGATCCTTTGGAACTCCCCCATGAACAAGGCTCTCCAGCTCCTCTTTCCAAGGAAAATAAGGCTCTGGAGAAATTTCATCTTCCTGAGAACCTTTGTCATCTAAGCCATTCACACTCCCATATGAAGTCACATTAACACAGACTTTTTCCTTAATATCCTCATCAGATTCCCCTCCTGAAGATCGTGCTTCATCTATTGATGGAAGATGGTCTCCGCTTTTAGTTATCTGCTCACCTTTCATGACCTTTCTCTTCTTAACACGAAAATTCATCATAAGTTCAATGGTACTGAGGGATGGTCTAATCTGAGCCCATGGTTGTACCTTTTCGGTCTTTGTTTCTTCTGAAAGCTGCTCTTTCTGGGGACTAAGTTCTTTTGAACCATCGGAGTCAGACTTCCTGCTTGAATCATCCCCTTTTTTACCCCTCTCAGAAAGAGTCTCTTCTTTCAATTCAGTAACTTCAGCCTTTTCCCCTTCCCTGCCTCTCTCTGGAACAGTCTCCCTTGTACCTTCAGGGACATTGCTTCTGCCACTTCTCTCTGATAGCTCTGCTTTCCACCTAGTATCTTGGGCCTCGTCAACTTGACTTCCACTAACTGAAACAGTCTCTTCTTTCAACTCAGAAGCTTCAGCCTCATTCCCTTCACTGCCCTTCTCAGAAAAAGTTGTCCTTTTCAATTCAGAAGCTTCAGCCTTGTTCCCTTCACTATTCTTGTCTCGAACAGTTTCCTCTTCAAATTCAGTAGAGTTGGCCTGCAATGTTTCCTTATATTTCTCCTTGGTAGATCTTACTTGAGCAAGTTCTTGATTCTCAAGGAAGTTCTTCCACTTTTGTGCCCTTTCCTCTTCCTCTTCCTGATACCATAAATGTATCAGTAAGCTGGAAAGAAAACACCTCTTTTACTTCTGTTGCTCTTTCTATTAGTTTCAATAAAAAGCACTTCAAAAAAAAAAAAAAAAAAAAGGCAGAAAATGCTATCTATTTGAGAATTCAATCAATTTGGTGTGGACGCTAAAACATGACTAATTTTATCACGCCTCTTAAATTTGCTATATGTACTACATGTCTCCTTAGATTCCACGTCACAAATGAAAAATTATCGATCTACATAGCTCACCATTATGTCATGCCAGAGAGAGTTAAAGAAGACGCTTTAGCGACAAAGATACCTTGTAGATACCAGCGTATTCTCTATATCCTTGTATGTGTTGAGGTCTCAGAGCGAATCCATAGGCATCCCTGTCATTATTAATTTAGTATGACTCTCAGTCACAAAATGGGAAGACTACTTCTATTTCTTACTCTTACATCATAAACGGCATCAGTTCCGAACAAGTAAATTTCCAAACAGCACATTGATAAAATGGAAAATGTCAAAACAATAAACTGCATCTAATTACATGTTACCTGGAATCAACTTCCAATGAGCGCCCACTCAACAAGGACAACAACATGATTCATAAAGAGCTTCAGTTCGACTGCTGCCCATAGCTCTTTTTTTCTTTTCACCAGATTGAAAAATTTAAACCTACTACATATCAACTAACCCTAACTGCCTTCCAGCAAAAAATTATTACTCCAAACAACAAAACACCAATGCTAAAAAAATTAACATCGTCGATTCATTTGCAATACAAGAAAAAGAAAAAAAGCACATTAATTTAATTTAATTTATTTTTTTAACTTCATCATCATCTGAACTATCTCTATATTGTTAGCTAACAATTCAATGAACTTGACACGTCACACACTACGGCGCCATTTTATCCGAACAAATGAGAAAAAAATTAATAAATCAAAATTCGACACACGGAACTCGTCAAATTTTCTTTGTTCAATATATCAGAGAAAAATTAGGGTTTAGGTACACGTGGAAACGTCGACAAGAAATATAATTTGTGCACCAAAATTTTTTTTTTTTTAAATGATGTAAAAAGTGTACCTCCTGAGTTCAAGTTCTGAGTTGTGGAGGAAATTGAATCTGTTTCTCGACATTTTCGGGTTTATTTTTTATTTTTCTTTTTTATGATCGAATAAAAATGCTGTCCCTTGATTTGTGCTGACTGATTAGTTATTGACTTATTATTACTATTGTTGTAATGTCTTTGATAGTTCGTTCGTTCGTTCTGGTTCTCTCTGCCAGTTTCGAAAGCTTTGCCCGGGGTCGTTATAATAGTGTCACGTGTAACTTTTAATGAGCGGGCTTTCCTGGGATTGGCTGAGTCTGCAGGTGAAAATAATTTTTAGGAATGCCACGTGTTAGAGAATGGTCTGTGTTTGACCGTTAGATCTTAGATATAACCTGGTCTACATTTGACTGTTAGATATTAGATACAACTGCGTGGGCTTTACTTTACTGATGTTATGTTTTATTTATTGGAGCGAGGGCGAGATGTATAGATTTTTCTCATTTACATATTTTTAGGAAATAGTGAAAATCTTACTCCATAGATTTTTTAAGTAGGGAGTAAATTTTTTTTTTAAATTAATAATATAATTATAATATTATTTCTACCTCTTCTTTTTTTATCATTCTTGTATTAAATTTAATATAATTATATTTAATAAAATAAAATAAATAATATCATATTTATTAAAATAATAATATTATTTTATTTTATAAATTACTTTTATTAAAAATAATAATATTAAACTTATTTAAATATAATATTATTATATTTAGTTAAAAATAATAATTTATATTGATTTTAAGTTAAAATTATTTAAAAATAATAGTATTATATAGGAGTGTTCAGAATCCAATTTGATCCACTCAATCCGTCTGATCCGTAAAAATCCGATCCGTAAAAATTCGATCCGTGGATTGATGGATTGGATTGGTTGAAAATTTGATAATCCGCAATCGGTGGATTGAATATGGATATACTTCTGTAAACTTTGTAAAACTCTGCGAATCTACAAGAAAATAAAAGCTATTTATTTACTTAAAAAAATAAAACTTGTAAATATGACATTAGTTCGTACTAGTAATTAAATAAGTTAAAAAATAGTTACATTAACATTATATTATATCTTATCCAATAATATATAAAATAAAAAATAATTAAATAAACAAATATAGCTTCCTAAATAGTTAATTTTTATGTACTGGTCTAAACAAATGATTTTTTTTTAAATTTTTGGTGTGTTATATTTTAAAACTTCAAATGTATTTTCTAGCTTTATTTAAAAAATTAATTTATTTAAATCTTATTTAATTTTAAATTTAATCAGTAGTAAAATTATTTTTATATTTAGTTAGTTCGTGGATTTGATAGAATTAAAAAATTTTAGCCTGCAAACCAATCCATAAAATGGTTTATTGGATATAGATTGGGTCAAATCCGCATCCGATCCGCAAACGTATGGATTAGATTTGCATTGAATTTCACCAATCCGTGGATTAGATTGGATTCAAAATTTATAATCCGTAAAATTGTGGATCCGATATGGATTGATGTCCAATCCACAAAATCCGATCCATGAACACCCCTTAGTATTATATTTATTTAATATTAATAATTAATAATAATAACTATTTTATTCTAAGAAAATATTAATTTTGTAATATATTATTAATAATAAAGTTTCATTTGTGTTGCTCTTATCAATAATTTTTAATTTACATAATTAATATGAAAATTAATAAAAAATTATGATTTACATAATTAAGAATATTAATAATTATTATTAATTTACGATACAATAAATTAGATATTTTATTTTTCAAATATATTTTTATTAATTTTTGTAATTAAAAAATATAATTATTTAAATAAGGGTAAAACTGTAATTTAAAGCTATTTATTCCCAATCCAAAATAAAAGTAAATGAACAACATACTCTCACTCTCACTCCATACTCCCAATCTTAGGATTTTCACTCCAATCCAAAATGTAAACGTTACTTGAAAAAAGTAGTAGTGGTAATAATAATAATAAACTCCTTTGAAAAAAATTAACGACAAATTCCTTGGAGGAGTTTTGAAAAAAAATTATAATTTTCTTTTTCGAGAAGTCTAAATAAGTTATAGAGGAATTATATATATATATATATAGTATTGATAGAATCTAAAATCGTAGACTTTGTTAAAGTTTGATGATTTATAATACACACACATATATGTGTGTATGTACGTATATAATCTTTTTCTAGTGCGAATGCTTGCATATTTAAAATATGGATTCATTGTGCACCATATTGTATATTAGTTTTTTTGGTTCAATAAACTAATAATCCATATGGCATATAAAGTAAATTTGAATTTTAAGAGATGAGGGAATATGCACTAAAGAACGACTCTATATATATATATATATAGAGTTCTTTTCTAGTAAGAATATTCTCACTTTATTAAAGTGAGGGCGTCACTCAAATACAATAAAATATAGGTTTCAATACGTTGAAAGCTATATTTTTTTTTATCTATTAGTGTATTGAAATATGTATTTTTTTTTTTATTGGCATCCTCACTTTAATAAAATGAGGATGTCCTCACTAGAGAATAATTATATATATACATACATATATATAGTCCTTATCTTATGTGGATACCCCCATTTTTTTCTCATGCGGATACTCTCATTTTTTTCTCGTGCAGACGAGCTATTAAGTTATATAGCTTTATAGTTAATCAAACATTGACTATATTAAATTATATAATTTAATAACGTGTTTGCATAAAAAAAAAATGAAAGCCCTTGCAAGAAGAAATATATATAGTTCTCTAATGAGAATATCCTCATTTTAATAAAGTGAGGATATTTTCATTAGAAAAGAACTATATTTATAGTCATTCTCTTATGTGGATGAAAAAATGGAGATTTACTATTAACATATATTATAATAGCTAATCGGCATATTTCTTTTCTAGTAAAGGCATCCCACTAACAAACAAAAAACACATATTTCAACATATTAGAGACTTTTTGTTTGTTAGTGATATATATATTTGAAAATTCTCTGTTTTATGAAAATAAGGCATATTTCATGAAACTTTTTCAATGGGTAGGCTTGAATATGCAGGATCAGCTCAATCTTCTTCAGAATTCTGCGCATTCAGAAAGCTAATGGGTGCCCATGTATAATATATATATGAGCATGCATAGCAATAGCATAACAGAATTTTGAATTCATATGATAAAAACTAAACTACACAAGTACAAAATCGAGATGCATTTGGGAAATCATGGAAAACATATATTCAATTAATACGGACAATATCTTTGAAAAATTGTTGAGGGATGGAATTAAGGTTTCCTTCCCAATGTAGCACTTTACGTAGTTTAGGTGTTTTTAAGACTCTTTTTCTTGAAAAATTTTCTTCGGTCTCTTTTTGGTCGTCGTCATCGTCATCACTATCATCTTGTTCTTCTGGTACTCCAATTAGCAGTTTATGTAGCGTTGGTGTTTCTACGATTCCCTGAGAAAACATCTCCATATTTGGGCACTCACGCACCACTACTTGTTCCAAAGATGGGAATTCAAGTTTGTTTTTGGTACGCCCAAAACAAAAGCATGTAAGGCTAGGCAAACAATCAATTCCCAAATATTGCAATTGGTTGAAAGTTGCTATAGAATCCTCCTCCACTACTTCTGCCCCAACCTGTTGAATTACTTTTTCCATCTTTCCGCAAGCCGCTATCTTCATTCTTGCAAGTTTCACCAGACTTTCAGCTGCTGCGAGTGTCACCAAATTTATCAACCCATCGCATATTGATACATCTAGAGTTGTCAGATTTTGGAAAACTTGGCTAAGTTTTGATTTTCCCTTCCAAAGATGCAGCAACTTGGGTAGTGTAGACAGCTCTAAGTCTTCGAGACAGCGAAATCCAATCTGGAAAT
The DNA here is from genome assembly GCA_029618585.1 of Citrus australasica. Classification (NCBI taxonomy): domain Eukaryota; kingdom Viridiplantae; phylum Streptophyta; class Magnoliopsida; order Sapindales; family Rutaceae; genus Citrus; species Citrus australasica. The sequence goes on from JARCIV010000006.1 coordinate 13,424,060, forward strand.
AACCAAATTTAGTACATTAATTAAATTCAAATGTGTAATCTCCGCATTCTTCCAAGCTAGGTTTATTTATTTAATTGTTAGTGCTCTATTTCCCAGTGATTTACTTCGCAGAAAGAACCTAAAATATAAATCAAATCAATTACTCAAGAAGTATCGAGGCAATTGCGCCCGGTACACCTCCATACTTCAAAAATTATTTCAATACCCTAAATTCTATTTTTGCCAAAATTTTCATCGATACCCTTTAAAACCTTATAGGAAATTACTAAGCTATCCTCATTTTAAAACATTTTAACTCGACGGACACCTCTCTCTCTTCTCTACTGAACGTTTCAATTCCCTCCATTATCAAAGTAAAACAAACAAACACCAAAATTCTCTCACCGGCATCACCTCTGTAATTCCCTCACCAGCATCACCGGCATTACCGGCATCACCTCTGTAATTCCCTCTACCGAAACAAATATTCATTCTCCATACATGGTAAATCGAACTTCAACACGAGTAAACTAAGCTTGAGAAGGTGAAGCTGTCACAACTGAGAAAGAGAAGCCTAGTTCATCGCTACATAATCGCCGGCGAGAGCTGATCCTTTACTGCAAAATAGTCATAATTTAACTAGTTGAGGTAAGTAATTCTCTATAAATAGTTTTCTTGTTGATATTCAGGGGAAAAAAAACAAAAATTTAGGGTTTATATAGAAAAAATAGATTAATTAGTTGTGGGTCTCTCATTATATGTTCAAAAACAAATTTCTAGTTGTTTTGATGCATGCAAATTGTGAAAATTTAATGGATTGTGCCGATTATAATTTTGTTATGTAACACACAATTTGGTCGTGTAAGGTTATGCAGGATTCAAGGTTGTGTATTACACGACTTCATGTATTGTACTTACACGACTTCATGTATTGCACTTACACGACTTCATGTATTGCACTTACACGACCTTCATGTATTACACGACCTGAAAATTACACGACTTTTTTCACTGTTGTTAATTCATTATAATAGCTTAGTTGTTTAAATACTTAATTTTTGCTAAGAATTTATATTTGTTGCTATGCAGAAAATGTCAACGAAAAGTATTGAGGAAAAAATGAAACGAGGCAAACCGAAAGTGAAAATTACTAATTTGTCATCGTTAGAACCAATAAGAATAATAAAAAATAAGCTTAGTGATGTACAATTGGGGATTTTTCGCAAATCATGTTTTGGGCACTTTTTGGACTTGAATAAGTTTCAGTTTTGTGCCCAGTTGTTGCACAAGTTGGTATTAAGGCATATGCATTCATCCGATAAGGCAATGTATTTTAAGATAGGGAGAAAAGTTTGTCGATTTTCAATGTTTGAATTTGCATTAGTTACTGGACTGAATTGTGAAGAAATTTATAAACCTAACTTGGACATTGTTGATGACGGTGGTCGTGTGTGTGATGTTTTGTTGGACGGTTGCACAAAGTTCACTAACACAACACTAGGTCAGAGATTTGAAGCAACTAAGTCCAAGGACGATATGAAAATGGTTAAATTTGCCATGTTGTACTTTTTGGAGGTTGTATTACTTGGAAAGGAATATAGATCATCTATAATTAAGGATCACATTCTCCACATTGACAACTTTGAAGATTTCAATAAATATCCTTGGGGCCGTGTCTGTTTTGAGAACACATTAGAAAGTATGAAGAATGTGATTGCAATTAGACAGAATAGAGAAAGGGCAAATCCAGACTATGTCCCTGAAAAGGAGGCATACAGTCTTCATGGCTGTCCATTTGCAGTTCAGGTAACAAATTGTCAATATTGGTTTCGTAGAGATTGTTAACATTAGGAATATTAATTTGTATTTCTTTTACTTGCACAGGTATGGGCACTTGAAATTTTCAGTGAAGTGTGTGAAACTTTTGCCTCGAAATGTAAGCATGTCAAACATCCAAGAATTCTAAATTGGACAATCACTAAACATGTTAGCTCTAATTCGCTTGACTATTCCATATTTGATAAGAAGAAGGTAATAAAAAATAATCTTAGATCGTTCGTGTCTTTCTTTTTTTCTTTTTAATTTATCTTTGACATTTATTAATTGGCCTAATTATTACAGCTTAAGGTACTGGAGAAGTTGGATGTCGCTGATGAAATAGAGGCATCACAACCTAATCTACAATGGTTTTGGCAAACAAATTGGCTGCAACAACTTGAAAATGATTTTCGTGTTGACTCAAAGAGTAAAAAATCAGCCACTCCAGTCTCAGAACAGAAAAGTAGCGGTGTTGTGCAGAAAAATTATGTGGCCATGGAAGTTAAAGAGACTAATAAACGTGCGAAGTGTCAAGTTATGCCCATGAAATGCAAAACGAATAATGAACATGCAAATTCTGTTGAGGACAAAACTGTAAGTTATTTTAATCTTTTAATAACAATTGCATTTTTCATTTTTTTTTTGCCTAATAGGCTCTGTCTTGTTCTGCTTGCAAGGGTAAACGTCCTGGTTACATTGATAATTTGATGTCTTTTATCGAGGACAAGTTTAATTGTTTGGATAAGCGTCTCAAAAAGATCGAAGAGAAGGTGCAGAAAATTGACTCATTGGAGGAGAATACAGGTGATGTGAGGGAGATGAGAGAACAAGTCAATAAAATTGTAGACTTAGCGGAGTGCTTAAATTCAGCGGACTACAATGTGAAGGTTCACTTTATTATTAATTTTAACTAAGTATGTTATTATTTTTAACTAAGTACAAATTGTGTAAAGTTATTAATATTCGCTGTTGTGCAGAGTCCGACAGCATTTGATGATAACCCGAGTAATGCCACACCTGCGACTGTATTTCCAAGCTTCACCACAAATGCAGGCATAGTCAACGAGGATCCAATAATTATTCCGTCTACACAGCAAGGGGTGAAAAAATATGGAAGAAAAAGGCGATCTCGAAAGGATGCAGCTGTTTTACGCACGCCATATACTAACCCATTTCGAAAATCGCGGCATGTCAATGTTGATGAAGCAAAACAGCAAGTTCAGTTTGAGCATTGGCTGAAGGAGGATAATATGGAACCGTAATTCCTTATTTCTCTTTGTAAACTTACTTTTATTTGAAACAATATTTCTTGGTTGACTATAACAAACAATAAGTTTTACTCATATTTTCTTTTTCGTTACTGCACAGCAAATTATTATCGTGGCCAATGCATGAAACAACAAAGAACTTCTTCCGCGGCTTGTATGATCAAGACACGTGGTTAAGTGGCGGGGTATTGTTAATATAGTTTTTGTTTAACATGTAATTTACTGCAGTAATGTTTGCATTTAATATTAATTTTATATGTACAGCATATAGACGTTGGTTGTTACGTGATAAGATATGATTTGGCCAAGCTCACTATGCCGCATTTGCAGCGATGTGCAATCATGGATAGTGTATTTCAGGTACTTAGTACTCTGTATCAAGAAGCAAATAAGATATGTAAATTTGTGCACTGAAAACTTGCAAAATTCATTGTTTTTTCAGCAAAAACTTTTGTTGAAGTATGAGTTGTTTAAGAAGGATCCAACTACAATATGGGATGAAGAACAAGAACATGATTTGATAATCAAACAAGCAAATGGCGAAGATCTTCCATTCGCTATTCCATGGAGAGATGCTTATAAGGTAAAGTTTAAATTTTCTTAATGCATCGCTAAAGTCTAAATTTTTTTTTTTGATTGGCTGAAATTATTGCAGGTTTATATCCCAATTAATGTACTTGAGTGTCATTGGATTCTTGCTGAGGTTGACATTGTAAGGGAGAAAATTTCCATATATGACTCATTGGTTTCTATAATGAATGACTCATCATTTTTTAAAGAAGTATTGCCATATGCTGTTATTATTCCTCTTGTACTGGAGAAGATTTTATGGTATGATTCGCACCCTGAAACTACCCAAAAAAACAAAGTTTGGACAGTTTTGCGTGTAGACAATACACCACAGCAAGAATCTCGGTGAGCAAACCAAATGCTCAATTTTTTTTCATTTTGCTGTTATAGTTATATATTCAGTAGGTAGTTGACTATTTTTTTAAATTCTCAGTGGAGATTGTGGTGTGTTTGTTTTGCGTTACCTGGACACACTTGCACGTGGTGAAGATCTTCAAACAAATTGTACGCAAGCACATGTCTCTTCTTATCGCAAGCAACTAGCTGAAAGACTTTTCTATGACCAGTCATTACTTTCAAAGAACAACTAACATGTGAGTATTGTTTTTTTAAATGAAGTCATTGCTGGTGGAAATAGTTTGGGTTCTTAATATGAAACCAAACAATGGAATGTTACTGTTGGTTTGGTTTGTAAGTAATTTCATGGATTTATTATATGCAGGCATTCCTTTTTGGACTTGAATGCTTCGGCAGAGGAAGTAAGCAGTTTGAAGATAAATATTACTTTTCAATGGATGTAATATATTTAATTGTGATATCCATTAGTATATCATATCCAAATATTGACATTGTAAACAATCTTTGTTTATTTATAATAATTAATCTCATCATTTCTCAAACTATCGAATATGCAAACTGATTTTTTTGCTGTAATTTATGAATTGATAATTTGGTCATGTAAGGTCATGTACACGACCGTTGTGTTTTACATGACCGTCGTGTACGACACGAGTATATTACACGACTGTCGTGTAGTACACATAGTATATTACATGACCTTAATACTACGCGATTATGACATGACGGTCATGTATTACAGGACTTCATGTATTACACGACTTTTTCCAATAATCATCAGATTAATTTAGTTCTTTAAGGACTTAATTGGTGCTAAGAATTTTTATTTGCTGCTATGTAGAAAATGTCAACTGAAATTATAAAAACAAAGAAGTTAAATTAAATTGGAATGTAAAAAAATTTAGTTATTTCATAATGCAACAAATTACAGTTTCCAAGCATAACATTTCCAAGACTAAAAATTTATAAATCCAATTATCTAAGTTTGGCTAGCCGTAGGGCCATGATCTTGCTCTGAAAGTGGTGTTGCTGCAGTGCATGTTAGTCGATTATGCCCCCGCAATCCGCACCTACTACACTTGCGATGCACGATGTCTTCCCCTTGAGAAGGTATTCTAGTAGTTCGCGGTCGTCCTACCTCTCGCTTTTTCATTGGCGGTGACAGCACATATGCACGCACCTCTTCTGAAACATCCCATTCCTCTTGTGGACCCACAGGATAAATGCTCTCTGCATATGCTGTAACCCATGCATTGACAGAATAATAATGAGCACATAAATCATAAACAGAATAGTTACGCATATGCTTACATACAGCTACCACATGTTCACAGGGAAGTTGGTCAATTTGAAACTCATTACAACTGCAAGTCTTTTGTAGCACGTCAACATGGCCATCAAGGTCGCCATCCTTAACTATAAACTCATGGAAATTAATTTGTATTACTGGATATGTGTGTGATTTTTCCAATTTCCCTTTCAACTGTTTCTCGACCCAAGTAGTCATTAAAGTACATGCATCCATTGCCAATTCTCGCCTTTTTGCAAACCATTCTTGTAATTTATCGATGATACAATCCATTAACGTATGAATAGGCAAGGTCCGTGCTTCTTTTAAGACAGAATTCATACTTTCTGCAATATTAGTCGTCATAATCCCATAACGCCTCCCCTCGAAGTGAGAACGAGCCCACTTCTCATATCCGGCATCAGTCAGGTATTGGTGAACATTCAAACTAACACTGCGGATGACATTCATATATTGAGTAAACTTAATGGGCCGATATGCCTTTGCAGCCAATTCAAATAAAGCACCCACATCGACTTCTTTAAAATGAGCATTTACATTTCGTTTTAGATGAAGCTTACATATGCCATACCCTGCACTAGGAAATACTTTATCAACTGCTTTCTTAATACTTCCATGACGGTCAGAAATGAATACTAAATTAGGAACATCACCAATAGACTCTCTTAACTTCATAAAAAACCATTCCCATGAAGCGTCATTCTCACTGTCACCTACACCAAATGCAACAGGGTAAAGTTGATTGTTGCCATCAAGAGATGTTGCAATGAATAATGTTCCTTTATACTTGCCCCTCATGAATGTACCATCAACTGCAATAACAGGCCTAATACATGAAGTGAATCCTCTCAAAGAACTTCCAATGGCCATGAAACAATACTTGAAGTTGTTCGCATCATCTTTTTCAATGAATGTTCGACTTCCAGGATTTTTTTTTCAACCATTAGCATGTATGAGGGTAATAAATGGTATGAATCAGCCGGACTGCCCCTAACCATCTCCATTGCAAACTCTCTTGCTCTCCACGCCTTGTGATAACTTATTTCATAACCAAACTCTTTTTGAAAATCTTGCATAATATCAGCTGGCTTATAAGTAGATGAAGCACCATCAAACTTGTGCCGAAAATTTTTCCCAACTAACTTGGATGAAGCTTGACGGTTGTCTTTTTCCTGTGAATCAAGGGAGCAAGTATGGACATTGTAATACTTTCTAATTTCAAACATGTTGCAACCTTTAAGCCTACTTGCGCGAAGGCGCCATTTGCAGTTGTCATCCATACAAACAACAACAAGTAAGTCCTTGTCTGACTTTGAGGTTTTGAATTGGTACTTTTTTTTCACAGCTAGTGCTTTAAGCTTTTCTTGCAATGCCTCCTTTGACTCAAACACCTCTTTCACAATTGACACATCAGTATCACCACTAACTTCTGTTGATAATAAATTACTGCTACTAGCAAGTAAATTTATTCTGGGCACATGTCCATTGTTTGAGGTTCTTGAACTTGTAGGAGCTGGAGTATTATCTCCTAATGCTAAATCAACAGCTAATGGTGGCTCATCCAAACAATCAACTCCAGTTACAAATTCATTAACTGCTTCTTGTTCGTCAATCAGTTGTGTAGTAGGCAAACACTCAATTGGTGATTCATCTGCAACACTAAAATTGTTCGAATTGAGAATAGGAAATGATGGAGGCACGTAGCTGGAGAAAGCATGACTCTCTTCCCATGAAGGACGAGGTGAAGGTTGTCTATCCACCGGTACTGTCGAAATTGATCTACGTTCAAAAGTAATGCAGAGCGGATTTCTAAACTCCATTCCACTAGCTACTTCCTCTAAGAAAAATTCTACATCATCATTGGTTTGAATTGTAACTGGTGGCATAGGATCAGATGTCTTAGGTTTGAACTTCATTGTGATTTCGAATTCCGAAGTATCTATATCAATAACTTCAGCTATCTTCTCCACCAATTCGGCATATGTTGTCGATCGTGGTATCATTATCCCTTTAGCCTTGGAACCTTTGAACTTATACTCGTCATTTTGCTCAATCCATTCACCATTGAAGAGAATAGGCACACGTACCAAAACCATTTCTGATGATACAATAAAAACAATAATATCAAATATCATATACAAGTAAGTACACGACCTACACGACCTACACGACTATAATACTTACACGACTTACACGACTATATTTCTTACATGACCCACACCCACACGACTTACACGACTATATTACTTACACGACCTACATGACTAATTGTATGACGTACAACGTATCAAGAGAATGTACGACGCCAAACATGTCAGCCATAAATAAGTTATATTGCTGAAAAAAATAATTAAACAACCTACATTGCATATATTTCTACATATAAGAAAAAATGATGAAAATAAAACATTGTAATGTGAGGAAAATTTTTAAATTTTCCTCAAAATTCAAAAATTTAAAACCCAACAACATTAACATACCTTATTGGGGTGTTTAATAAGCAATGCACCTTTAAAGAAAGAGTGGGTGTTAAAGAAATGAGTACATAATTGTATTTGTGTAAGAAGTTTTGAGAGATTTTGAGAGATTTTGAGAGAATCGGCAGCAAAAATAGAGTTGAGTGAAAGAAATGAGGAAAGAAAGACTATTTGATGCATTCACGGGCCCACGATTTCATTAAGGGTATTTTCGTTTTTACTCACATGTGTTAGGGTATCTATGAAAACTAAAAAGGGAGGGGGTATTTCAATAATTTTGAAACTATTAAAGGGTATTTAATTAAAAACCCCAGAAGTATCAACCAAATCTGATATAAAAATTAGGATGCAAAAAATACATGTTCCAATCATCTAATTAGATAATATATATTTTTTTAATTCATATTGGTAAATTTATTAACACCATCACGATGCAGGGGGCAATATTAATGGGAAAGAAAAAGAGCACTTACATGTACACATTGTAGAGAATATCATACCTTGTAAATAGAGAACAAAGGTTGGGGAACATTGATATCGTGTTGGCTATTGGCAGGAGTCTCTTGGAGGCCAAAAAATTCTGAAGCTAATAACTCCACTTCAGCACATTCCCAGACAACCAACTTCTTTAACACCGGCCATTCTGAAATATGTACTCCTGGATAGAAACTTTTGAGTCTTGGTAGACCTCGTAGTATTAGAAAAGTTAATTGAGGAAATACAAAACTAGGGATAGTTTCTGGCAGTTGAGTGTGTCCCAGCCATTAAGTGCTCGGAGTTCAAATATTTCTTGTACTGAATCACAACAAACTACCCTCAAATCATCTAAATTCTGCAATCTTTCAAGCATACTCCAGGGGAAAATATTCGACAATTTGTTACAATTTTCTATTCTCAAGTAATATAGATTGCAAAATGAATCCAGTGTGAGTTTTTCTTGCCATATCTTTAAGTTATCCATGCATATGATTGTCAACTGCCGCAAAATAGGAAGTGCTACCTAAGGAAGTCAATAAATAATTGCATTAAACAATACTATTGAGTAAACTAAGAAGGAATGAAACGGGCAAAATTTTGTTTTTTATTTTTAAAAAATGAGAAAAAAGAAATAAACAGTCAAGGAAAGAATCACCTTTTCATCAAAGAGAGGTTGTACATCAGCTGAGGTCATTTCTTGAGGTTCCATGTTTTCTGCCAAGTTTATAGATGTAGAATTGGATATAAATGTTTCCATATTAGGGCAATTTTCAATCCATAGACTGGACAAGGAGAGCAGTTCAATTATATTCCACGTGAAGTTGCAGAATCTTTTGAGTTTTGGAAGATCTATGAGCTCTAGCTCATAAAGTTTAGGAAATAGTGGCCCAAAATGTTCATCAGCATTTACGTCTTCCAAATGAAACACCTCTTCTAATGAATCACAATTTCTTACTTTCAGTCTTTCCAAATTGTTCAAACAGCGTAGCAGATTGGCTGGAATAGCACTCGACATATTTGTGCAATTATCCACACCAAGGGATCTTAAATTGCTGAAGATGCTGACATTAAGTGCTTGGCCATGCCATATTTCTTTCAAATGTGGAAATTGTGAGAGTTTCAAATCCTTTATGTCATGAAATCCAACCTAACCAAACAAAAGAGTTGCACCAATTAAAATATGAAGATATGCAACTTACACTTAGCCTTTTTTTGTTTTAAGAATATAAATGGTAGGAAACAAGATTACTGCAGCAAGGACCATAGAATGGTTTATGTTACAGGCCTGTCCTTCGAAGCTACAGGGAATAAATTATGAACATAAAATTGTTGCAGATGGCCTTGAGCTGGATCAAACCAATACCATATATTCAAGTTTTCTTTACAAACACACACACTTAGAAGGAGTAGCTTCACTACATGGTCTAACTAAAACTGTTCAAGCAATCTAGTTCTCGAAATGCAAATGTAGGCAATTTTGTGAAAAAAATAAATAGCTTTACATGAGTTGTGGACTTGTGGTTGATAGTTGATCTTGTTGATTTATCTTTTGATTCTTAATTAGTACTATATTATACATTCTCTATTAGGGGAGGGTCATTAAAACAAGATTTTGGAAGGTTGTTTGGATGATTTTGCTCGTATAATAGGCCATATATATATTGAACTCTTGACAAAGCATGATGTGGACAGTTTGTTTGCACCATCAACATTCAAACAAAAGATCATCAAGAAAATTCAGGGATAGAGATATGTATCAGAGAAGTTTTTCAGTTTATTTTAACGGTAAGAAGAGAAATATAAGTGTGCTGTGTGTAAGTGCTAGCTCTAACTAGGGAGATGCTTGAGCAAATTTGATGAATTGATTAACACATACCACAAACAACTTTTGTATAGTGGAATTAAGGTTGCCTTCCCAACAGCTGCACCACTCATCCTCTTCTTGTTCTTTTTTAGTCACTTGCACTTTCTTTAACTTTGGTGCACATACGACTCCCTCAGAAAAAGTCTTCATATTCCGGCAATTTCTCACAAAAACTCGTTCCAAGGATGGAAATTCAAGGGTGCAATTCCCCAAACAAAAGCTCGTAAGGTTTGGCAAATCATCAAGTTCCAAATTTTTTAACTGGTTAAAAGTAATACGATTCTCCTTTACATCTTCTCCAACATGTCGAATGATTTCTTCTATGTTATGACAATATGATACTCTCAAAGTCATTAGATTAGGAGTTCTAACCTGAAAATCAATCACAGTAATATATCAATGAAAAAAAAAATGTAACAATATTCAACTAGGTTCGAAGTAGGTTCAAATCATGCAATTGTTGTGTGAAAATAGTAAACCATGAAGGGACTAGTTTTTTTTTATATGAAAAAAAATCTAGAAAACAAAGATAATGAGAATGCAATTTTGCATTTAGTCTTTGGGAAAGTAGAAGAAGAATTTTACGTATTTTTTTTAATATTTTAGATTCATTTTTCATCACAAGGCTAGTTTTAAAATTTTGAACATAATTTTTCAATTTCATATATATTCCTGTTTTTAAAAATGAAACCAAAAGCTTTTATATGCAGGGGCTAAGAAGTGAAGAATTCAATTAATTAATTAACTAATTGCATTATTATCACTCATTAATTAGTAACTAACAACATTCAATTAGAGATATTTTAATTAAATTTAAGGATAAGAAGACACAAAGAAAGAGGAAAAAGGTGTTCGATTTAGCTAAGCAAGCAATTTTTTGAAAAAAAAAAAATGAGATACCTTTTCATCAAAGAGAGGTTGAGGATTGGTGTGAATGTAGTCTTGCGATGAGCTAATGGAGATGAATCTTTTCATATTAGGACAATCATCAATTTGAAGTTCAAACAAAGAGGGGAACTCAACCGAATGAATGCCCATGGAAAATCCCATCAGTTTTGGAAGATCTATGAGCCTTAGGTAGAGCAGTTTAGGAAATACAATTTCAATCAATCTTCCTTCATCTCTTCTTGACTCTGTGGAGTTGGTTTCGACTACCCCTTCCATTGACCAACAGTAGCATATCTCAAGATGCTGAAGTTGCACAAGACTATTAACCATTGAATATGAAAACAGATATTTCAAACGATCACAAAATGCCACTGTTACTTTTGTTAAATTCTGACAAGAAGACATTCCCTGAAACTGCTTTGGCCATAATTTTTCAATGGTAATCAATGAATAAAGATCCAGCTCCTCCAAGCTTGGAAAAATAACCTGCAAAGGCAAAACCCTTTTTATTTCCTTAACAACTGTCTAGTATTCTTTTGATGATTTGAAAATACAGTCATGCTTAAGTCCACATGAAGTTCTGTACACTTTTACAGCATTATAAAAGGCTTTTACAATGTTATAGTAAACTCTTTTAATTTACAAAGCTAAAAATCACCTACACCTTTTTCAAAAATGGAGTCATGCTGAAGTCTGCATGAATTTTTATGCAAACATACGCACCTGAGCATTTATTTTAAATTAATAATTGATAATATATTTTGAAACATAAAGTTATCACCTTCTCATCAGGATCATCCTTTGTAGTGATTCCATTGAATCCCAAAGTAGTTCTTTGTTTCTCCATGTCCAGTCCTATAAAAAAAATAAAAAATAAATAATTGATTAATTAATTAAGCAGTTGTTAATAACTGAACGAAGTCAATAAATCTCATACTTTCAACACTTACCAACAATTATTTCCAGGCTCTTGCAATCAAACACACTTATTTTTTGAAGCCGCAAAAGGTTTTTGGCCATGGAGAATGAGAAGAGGTGCCTTAGTTTGTCACATTCTCCTACTTTTATAATTCTTAAATTGCTGAAAGATTCATCTTCATGGAGTCGGTTGTGACATATCTTCTCCAAGTTGAACAATCTACAAAGAGACAATGACTCTAACAACGGAAAGACCTTGCAACAAACTTGTCCAATTGAACTGACAATATGTACAATCTCATAACTATGCTCTACATGAAGATGCTTCAATTCTGAAAAGACTTCCCCATCATCTAACTCATGAACAACATTCTGAAAACCCTTCAGATCATGTAGGTAAAGATCTTCAGTTCTCTTCAAGAACATTTTCATTCCTTGCCCCAAAAGAATGTTTTTTTCTAGCTTGTCAAGTTTCACCAATCTTGATCTTTCAAATTTATGGTACCAGTCGACCACATTTCCTATAAACATTCTAAACATTTCCAATTTCATAGAGATCAAATCCTGCGGCATAATTTGAGCATCTCGAATATGTATCTCTAAAGTGGTTAACTTTGACAATCCCTTCAATTCAACGAGACTGGCGTTACTTCCTCCTTCAACTTTCTCCCACTGAGAAAAGCTACCCCCCATATATAGTTCTTCTAATCGAGATAACTTTGATATGACATTCGGTGCTATTGCTTGAAGTCTTCGACAATTTCTCAAATCTAGCTGCCTTAATTGCACCAACTGTCCAATTTCTCTTGGCAATTGCTGAATATCGGAATTACGAAAGCTGAGAATCTCCAATTTCTTTAGCTGTCCAACTATAGCTACATCTCCTACTTGACACCCTTCCAAAGACAATGTTCGAAGGTTAATGAGGCAAACAAGTGATGAAGGTAATGAAAGGAAACAAGTTCTAGTAAAATGTACAACTCTCAGTTCGCTCATCCCTTCAAAAAAGAGGTCGGGGATTTTCAAAGAGCTATCATACTTCGCGAACAACAAAAATAAACTGAGTTTTGGACATTCCAGCCTTTCAGGAAGCTCATCAATATCTCTATTAGGTAGAGAAATAGCAATTGAATCTTTTTGTGTTTTATCTTTTAGCTCATCCTTACTTTGAATATTGAACATAAACTCATCTCTAGCAATCGATACAGCAACTGCATAAATGCTGTCATGCAACTTAACCTCATCTTTGTCACCATCCAATAATAAAGATGAAGCTTTAAGATTGTCAACCAATGTATACACCCTATTCCTTGCCGCTTCTGATGTTCTGACATTTGAAAATAAACCCAATCCAATACCATACCTCATCAAGTCATCAATAGGTATGGGACTACCATCTTTTCGTAGGGCACAGAGTCGAAACATAGACTTTTCCTCCTCACTTTTCAAAAAACTGTAACTCAATTCTATGGAAGAGTACACATTTTCTTCCATACCATGGATTTGTCTTGAAGTGGAATTCCTTAGCCTCTCCAATGAATCATTCCAAACATAAAGCCTTTTATTTTTCAATGCATTTGCAATTGTTTTAATAGCAACTGGTAAACCTCCACATCTTCTAACAATCTCATCTGCTATTACTTGAAAATCAGATGCCTTTGCTGAATCACCTACAATCTTCTCAAATAAACACCATGCTTCTTCATAAGATAAAACCTCAATCAAGAAAATTTTCTGAGAATTCATGTTATTACACAATACATCTCGGTTTCTTGATGTCAGTAAAACTGTGCATCGTGACCGATCATCATTTCTTTCTTTCTTAACATCCCCGAAAGGAATTCCCACAGCATCCAAGTTAAGTAGTTTCCATATATTATCCAAAATTACCAGGACTCGCTTTACATTCTTCAACCTTTGACGCAATTTCTCAGCCCTCTGAAATACATTCTCATTCTGTTTAAATTCAAGTTCTAAATCAGAAGAAAGTTTATTTTGAATTGTTTGCAGGTCTGGGGTCTGTGTTACCTCAACAAAAACCACCTTATCAAATAATTTGTCTTCTATCACTTGCATTGCTATTTGTTTGACCAGCGTGGTTTTTCCTACACCATTAACCCCGTAAACCCCAATCATACCAACATTAGTATCCTTTAGCACCTCCATAATATTCTGGAAAATTTTCATTCTAGAATCAAACTGCTCGTAAGCTGTATAAGACACGGGTGTTATCCTCTCTACCGTAGGACGAAAGGAGACCGTACCAAAGTTGCCCGTCCCCAAGAGATCAGCACCTTCTTTTGCTGCCTTCACCGCTTTCTTGCCGAGACTGTAACGCTTGATCAAATTTGGGCACAACCCTTTGAAACAGCGCTTCTTTGCCTCATCTTCACCACCAGTGATGGATTTCACAACATCTTCGGTAAAATCATCAACATTGTTTAGCCAGTCTTCAACACGCTTATAAATCTTGTCCCCTTGTCTTCTAGCTTGGATAACGGGTTGTTCCACCATTTCTCTTTTATATGCAAGTTCCTTGTCTAGTGTCCTCAGCTCCTCGACATTACTCTGGTAGTTGAACACATAAGATATCTCCCGTCGAATAGGACCCAAAAATACCTCAGCAAATTTGGATGCAAAGCCGGAAACAACAGCAGAAAGTATTTCCATTGCCTGCTTCTAGTGAATATACCTTCTTAATTTTTCCAAAAATTAAAAAAAATTAATCTACAAAGAAATGAAGCCAAACAACAACCAACTGTAATGAGAAAAAAAAAGGAAAAGAAAAACAACTTGTAAATGTTGTCAATGACTAATTAAGCAAAGATTTAAGTAAAGCATTTTAGCAACATATTACGATTAGAAGCAAACATAGAAACTAGAATTACACTGGATAATTAAGCAAACCAAAAAAAAAAATAACAAAAAGAAAATGATGACAATAAAGTAATTAATTAAACAAAAGTAGTTCAGAAAAGTTAATAGAGCAAGTGCACCTGATTGATTGCAAAAACCAGCAAATTGACTGCAGATTTTTAGAGAATCATCAGGAGAAGATAAAAGAGTTTATTTTTTCCCCTATCTTTTTGCTTCTATTTCTTCTATTCTTATTTTTTTTTTCGAGTAGATAACTCGAAAAAAAATAGTCAAGGGGAGCCAAACCAACCATTAATTCATTGAGGAGAAAGTGTCACTGCTACTTGGCATACATGTACATGTTGAAGACTAACGTAGATTTTTATTTATTTTTTATTTTTTGAATACGAAGACCTTAGAGGCGAATGCCAAGTCAACACTTTGTACTACTTGGCAACACTTTGCACTAAAAATTCTAAAGCAATAAAAAGTTAACGTAGACTTGAGTCAACACTTTTAAGTCTTTCTCGATCAATCACATGCAGTTCATAAAACAATTAATGTAAAATTTTGTAAGGATTTCTTTACGATGCTGTATGTATTTTTATAATATGGATAGTGGAATTAATGTATACCATTAGTTTTAAGTGTCTTAATCTCAATCGTTTATTTAATATATAATAGATAATTAAATAATTAATGAAAAGGTAGTAGGTAATTTATAAGTTGTCGGTAAATATTTATTTTTTAATTTTAAATTAATATTAATTTAAAAAAAGCCACACATCCTAAGGTTTAATTAAGTAGTCATACAGATCCCTTCATAAATGGTAACATAAACCCTTAACTTTCATAAATGACTATTATACCTTTTGATTTAAACAGCCTAAATAAATATAAATATAGTAATAGGATAAAAATAATAATCAATATCATATGATACAAATAGAATATTACAATAAGTATAATTAATAAAATAACATGTGTAATGAAAATCTTTTTAATTTTAAGTTATTATTAATCTATACCGATGGATTTATTAAAATCTACTAATCCAAAAATTGACTTTAAGATAGATATTAATATAGACAGAATTTGAAAAGTATTGTAAATAAAACACTATAAATTTTTATAAATTGTTGTGAGTGTTGGGTCTAATTATTTCAATATTCTATATCATACATTGTAATTAAGATGTTGATTTTGTTGAAGTGTTATGTTATTAAACATTAAACTTTGCATTTATAACGTGCTACAACTTTAATTAAAATGTAATAAAAAATATAAAGACATTTTTGAGTAGCAATTGTAGTTTTCTTTTACAAAATACTATTATAGAAAGACAATTGGTAACATGTAATAGAAATGGTGTGGGAAAAAGTTAGTAGAGCTGATTTTTCTTATATTTATTAAAACATATGAATTGATATATATACATACGTCCATGCGCGCACACGCACACACACATATACGTTGAGTACTTCTATCTACCCTCATTTATTAATAGAAGGGAAATTAAAGTTGTAATTACCCCGATGTATTATGAATTGATATATAAAATATAAATATTAGTGAAAATTAACTTGTAGGCTAATGAATTAAACCATATTTTATAGGTATTTGGTACATTAATCTAAGTTCAAATAAAATATATCGTATAATTTTTCATACAATAGTCCAACTTTTAACACTTGCATATAGTTTTGTAAGCTAGTACGCCAATGAAATTTACCACTTGAAAAATTGAAGGGCTATTATTTATATTTCACTATTGGACAAATATATATCTTCCAATACTCTTCCATGGCCATACCTTAGAATAAAAAAATCTCATAGCAAAAACTGCATCCGTTTGCATGCTCTTAAAATAGATTTTGAAATTAGTTTTGCATGCTTTCAAAATAAAATTTGAAATTAGTTTGATTACATGATAATCAAATCATCTTATAACATTAATGATATAATTTTTAAGTACTATTTTAGTAATTTTAAGTTTCACATTGAATCTTCAAATTAATTAAATATTGTCACTCTTTCTTGTTTAGCTTGAAATTACAATTTAATAAAATTATGAAAAGTCGAAAATGAATGTTTTAGGATACATAGATAAGATAAACTTTAAAAGTCTAATGAAATATTCCTACGAATACATGTTCATATATTTCACTGAAATAATATATTTTATTGAATTTTGTTTTATTAAACAAAATATGTTATTCAAGTGAAAATGTGAGAATATTTGAAACTATAGGAGTACTGGTCATTGAAATTTCCCATACTTCAGCCAACTCCCCGATCCAAACAATTTTCTAAGAATTCCCAACATTTTAGCCACTTTATTAACATGTTATATTATTTTAAAAATCATTATAATTTTTTATTAATAAATATAATGTGCACTTTGATTAAATCCAATGGTTCATATTGCTTACACTATTGATACTATAAAAAAATTACAGCATCATAGAGGGACCCAAATTGTAATTGATGTGCATTTATTAAATTGACATAAATAAAATGTTAAAAGAACAAATAATTAATATAAAAAATAACTTCTTTAAATAAATAATTTATTTTTTAATTTAATATTTTAATTGACATGTATTTATTAAATTTATAAAATTCAAATATTAAAATGACAATTGAGACAACATTAATTTCTTAATATAATTAATTTTTCCAAAATTTTCAACATTAAAAATATAGGATTTTCCAAATATTTGTTTTGGAAATTTATTTTTCATTTTAGAGGGCAAAATCGCTCTTCTACTTCATAGGTAAAATAGAATTTTAACATTAATTTGGTTAAATATTTTGTTACTTTTTTTTTGAAAAAAATATTCTGTTACTTTTAATTGGAAGTAATTGATAAAAAAATTAAGTGGAAAAAATAATTATCTAAATTTTTAAGTGATGAAAAGATATGTCAAGAAAAATTAGTTAGAGATTTGATAAAATCCAATTATTTTTATTGTGTTGATTAGAGAAATTTTTACATGATATTGGATCATGTAGTAAGAGCAGTCTAATGTTTATTGGATCCAATTAAAACCTAGGACCAATCAAGATCGATCAAGAAATGACCAGTGTATGATCTTGTGCGAAGAGAAGGTAGAAAAAAAGGGGGTTTTTAATTAAAGATGCCATAAAAATATGGTATTTAGTTAAATATACCTCATGTTTGAAAATTATCTAGATATACCTTTGTATGTGGTGCATTGTCTAAAATATCCCTAAAGAAAAATATAAAACATACACAACTCACTTCCATCATTCTTCACTTCTCACTCTTTTTAACTCCACACAACAAAAACTCACTCCACACTCTCAAAATCACTCATGAACAGGCAATGCACTGAGATTCTGATTTGCAGATGGGTGCGTTATTCATTTCATGAATAAGGTATTTGAATGTTTTTTTATATTTTATGTTATTTATTCATTTTGTTGACATTATATTATTTTTAGGGTTTTGTTTGGTTTGTGATAAAAAATAAAGAAACTCACATTTTCATTATATTTGCATCTTATGATTGTTATTTGATGGATTTTATAACTACATTCGTTAAAACTTGAATTTGTTGCCAAAATTTTATTCTGCACTCGACATACATGACAACAGTCATATATGTATGGATTTACACAACTGTAGTCGTGCAAATGTGCAAAATATGCCAATTATTATGACACCCTAACATTCTATTGGTACAAAAAATATATTTTTTTCACTAGATATATCATTTTACTATTATTGGACTATAGTAATGTGTTTTAATAAGTTACACGATTACTATCGTGTACGTATGAAATTACATGCTATAATTGTGCATATATGTAAAATAGTTCAACTGTTATGAGATCCTAGCATTTTATCAGTGCAAGAAAAATATTTTTTAGAGAAGAAATATGTCATCTAACTATTTACTGAGTCATGTATTTTTGCAACTTATACGACTTTTGTCGTGTATGTGTGAATTTACACGACAACAGTCGTGCAAGATTGAAAGATATAATAGCTGTTATGACACCTACTATTATGTTAGTATAAAGATTACATTTTTTTTACTAAATATATCTTCTGACTGTTTACTGGACTATAGTTGTGTATTTTAGCAAGTTACACAACTATTGTCGTGTAAATTAGCAATTGCACGACAACAGTCGTGTGAATAGGCAGACAGTTCCACACTTCGTTATATACCTTGTTTGATTTTTTTTTATTTGTTGTATAATCATTTGTTGTATTATTGCAAGAAATGACTTCAGTACAATTGCCTATTATGTTTTGTGGTGAATTGATTGAGCAAAACGACCATTCTAGATTTAATGGTGCAGAGGCAAGAGGGATCATGGTGCCATGTTCTACAACGTATGAACAATTGATAGAAAGAGCATCTCGGGTTATTTGCATTGACATTTCTGAATTTGACATTGAAATGAAGATCAAGCTCAAAACATTCGATCCAATGTTGCTCGTCCCAATTATGAATGATGATGATGTAGATTATTTTTTAGAGAAAACAATTAGTAGAGCTGAGTTGAAGATTTCTCTTTTCATTACCTACAAGAGAAAACAGATTTTTGCGACCCCTATTACTAATGTTGACCCTAACTACAGGTCAGATAGCTGTTCACAAGAACCTGTTGAACCACATGTTGGAGGTAAAGGTTTAAGCCCAAACAATTTTGTTGCTAAAGATCAGTCAATATTCAAATTTGTTCCTGAAATACAACCCAGTGATGGAAATGAGACAAATGAGGAAAATGTAAATGTTATTGTTCATGATGATTTTGATGGGATAACAGTTAGTGATCTAATAGTAGGGAATGTAGCACCTTGCAATATAAGTTTTCTGCCCCCTAATAATATATATATACCTAGAGTTAATTTTCTTGCATGCAGCAGTTCATTCAACAATGACAACTCACATTCTGATGTTAATAACTTGCTATTCATGAAAGTTGTTGGTGATAGTGATGGGTTGATGGGAAAAAATTGTTCAGTTCGAAAGAGGAGTTGCAAGAAGTTCTTTCTATGAAAGTTTTGAGAAAAAAATTTGAGTTAAAAACCTTCAAGTATGGGTGGGCATCGGATCGGATTCGGATAAATCCGATCCAATTCGATTCGATCCGAACTAATTCGGATCGGATTCGGATTTGAAGGCAAATCCGATTGGATGAAGTTTGAGCGATTCGATCGAATGAAGTTTGAGCGATTCGATCGGATTTGGTTCAGATCGGATCGGATTCGGATCAATTCGAATCATCCGATCGGATCTGCATTATAAACAAAAAAAATTAAATAAATAAGCTAAAGTGCTAAAAAAATAAGTTTAACTCATGTTCGGATTTGGATTTCGAACTTCGGAATTCGGATCACCAGCGCAATCACCACTCACCAGTTCACACTTCACATTGTTCACTCACACTCCGATCTTACATCTCACTCTCAGTCACGGACTCACAACACACTGAGCATAGGTCACAGCCAAGAGCCAACTGAGCCAAGTACCAACTCAAAGTCTCAAACTGTCAAACACTCAAACTAACATTAACAAAAGACACAGGACTCGGCGAGCACGAGCAGCAGAGCAAAAGCAAAATGCCAAAACCAACTTCATCCCGTCATCTGTCTTCAACCCATTAATGAGTAACGACCACGCCAAAACTCAGCTCCCATCGGCCCACTGACACCAATCGACCGGAAGCTAGCTGATTTCGACTGAAACCCAGGCGAACGGAACCCAATTAATCAACTTAAACCCAGCTGAAACCCAGCTGATAGCTGCATCTTCAACCACTGAACTGATCACATCCAGCGCCGGCCAGTTGCCACTCCAAATGCCGATAATCCACTTCCACTACTTCTCGAGCACCCAGCAACTTTATTCATGGTAAGCAATTGAACCCGACCCATGACAATTGAAACTTTGAAAGTTAACACAACTCACTTAGAATTTTATGCTTCTTTTCAAGTTTTAGGGATTTTTTTGTTGCCTTGCGGGTAAGTTGGTAAGTGGTAATTGTTTGGAAAATGAAAATCCGAAAATGCCACCAAATGGTTTGGGCCAAACCCGAGAGCAAGCGGTTAGCCGCTTGCAAAATGCCCCCAAACCTGAGAGCAAGCGGCTAGCCGCTTGCCCCCAAGTGGCTAGCCGCTTGCAAACTGTCCCCAAACCTGTGAGCAAGACATGAATTATTCTGTTTTTTCCTTTTATTTTTTCTAATGTATGATTATTCATTTGTAATATTAGTTGAGAAAGACATGAATATGTATTGATGTAAAATTCAAATTTATTAATTATTAAATAATCATCATTATTTAATGTATGATTATTCATTTATAACATTAGTTTATTAATTATGAATAAACTAAGGAACAATATCAATTCTTTAAAATTAAAAATTCAACTTCATACCGTACATTGTGGTAGTAGAATTATTTTATGATAAGTTAATGTCATTAATTGCTTTACTTCCAAATAATAATTTGATAAATGAATTTGTATAGCTAGTAAGCTAGGCTAAAGAGATTATATATAGTTAAAAGTTATATTTATTTTTTAGTTGAAAATTCATAAACGGAAGTTACAAAATAATGATGATTGATATGATTTTTGTATTTTCAGATGACTGAACATTCAAAATCAAATTCCAATGATGATGATGAAGTTGAAAGTGTATAAGTACCCACAGAAAAGACAAATACAAAGCGGAAGAATCCAACTCAGAGACGACCAATGAAGAAAAGATCTGAGACATGGAATCATTACACTATACTTGAGGACAATCAATATAAAGCAAAGTGCAACTATTGTGGCAAGATATATCAGTGCCATCCTAGGTTTGATGGGATTAGCAATATGGGAACTCATTTAAAAGTATGTGAAGCATACTTGAACGTGAAGCGAGAGCAAGATGAAAGACAACAAAAATTGGCAGCCGAGAGTGGTGAAGGAAATGCAAGTAATATAGTTTTGGCCAAAGGATGGAGTCAAGA
The DNA here is from genome assembly GCA_029618585.1 of Citrus australasica. Classification (NCBI taxonomy): domain Eukaryota; kingdom Viridiplantae; phylum Streptophyta; class Magnoliopsida; order Sapindales; family Rutaceae; genus Citrus; species Citrus australasica. The sequence continues at coordinate 13,445,841 of JARCIV010000006.1, forward strand.
AGCTTGTAGAAGGTCAGTCAGTAAAATGATTATCTTGGGCGAGTTGCTGCTTAATTTTGTTGACAACAAAGGGTTTAGGCATTTTTGCAATGTAGTTGTTCCTCAGTTTATTATGCCATCTCGGAGAACTATTAATAAAGATGTTATGGATATGTTCTTGGAAGAAAAAGGAATTTTGAAGAGTTTGATTTGTAAGAATAAGCATAGAGTGTCTCTTACAACTGACATATGGACTTCAGTTCAGAACATGAGTTATATGGTAATCACAACTCACTTTATTGATAGTGATTGGTGTTTACATAGGAAGATTATTAGTTTCAGCGTGATTGAAGACCATAAAGGGAAGTCCATTGGCAAAAAGATTGAGTTTTGTTTGCTTGAATGAGGAATAGAGAGGTTGTGTGCAATAACTGTTGATAATGCATCGGGCAATGATGTTGCTATTGATTATGTGAAGAACCAAATGCTTATGTGGAAGAATGTTGATGCACTTGTGTTGCGGGGTGATTACATGCATGTGCGTTGTTGTGCACATATCTTAAATTTAATTGTCACTGGGGGGTTAAAAGAGTTGCATGCCTCAGTTGTTGGTATTCGGAATGCTGTGAAGTATGTAAGATCTTCCACTTCGAGATTAAAAGCATTTAAACAATGTGTAGATCATGTGAAAGGCCTTAATGGGACTATGGTTTTGGATTGTATCACTAGGTGGAATTCCACCTATTTGATGTTGATGACTGCTTTGAAATTTCATTTGAGAGGATGGCGGAAGTGGATAAACCGTATGAAGCATACTTTAGAGAGGAAGAAAACAAGAAAAAAGGGTGGGGCCACCTGAGCTTGAAGATTGGGAACATGCCGAAAGAATTGTGAGGTTTTAAAGATCTTTTATGATGCTACATTGACTTTTTCAGCCTCTTTGAGTGTCACTTCTAATCTCTGTTACGATACAATTGGCTTAATCGAGAATTCATTGAGTGCATTAGAAAAAAGCAAAGATGTTTATGTGCATTTAATGGCTTCTAGTATGAGGGAAAAATATGACCAATATTGGGAGTGCACGGAGAAAATCAATAAAATCTTGATTATTGCCTCAATACTTGATTCGCGCTGCAAAATGGATTTTACTAAACATATTTTTAGTATGATTTTTTCCGATGATAGTGCAAAGATTGAAGAAATGGTCGCGGTGATGAAAGGCTTATTGAATTCACTTTTTAATGCATATAGTGGATGGAACTCCTCACCACCATTGCCTAGTGAGAGTTTTCGTAGTGGCAGTGCCAGTGGTGGTGGTAGTGGTTCTAGTTCTTCTCCACACCTTATAGATGACACGGATCGGCAACAAGGGTACATAATGGAACATGGTGATGATACTTTACGAGTTGCTCGCCCTTTTCTTGGATATGCTAAGAAAGTTTTAATTCAAAACGAGGGCAAGCTTGTGACGACCGAGGTGGAAAGATACTTACTTGACCCGATTGAAGATCCTAGTAATGATAAACTAAATGTTTTATTATGGTGGAAGGTGAACGGGTCGAAATATCCGATATTGCAGAAAATAGCAAGGGATATCCTTGCAATTCCGGTATCCACTGTGGCTTCGGAGTCCGCCTTCAGCACTGGGGGTCGTATCATTGATGAATATAAGAGTTCTTTAACTCCCACTATGATTGAAGCATTGATTTGCACTGAAAATTGGTTGCATTCTAAACTTTTTGCCACTCCTATCTACGACCTTAATCAAGAGTTGAAAGATCATATATATCAAATGGAGTTACAAGAGGGTAACTTTTTTATATAGAATACCTTTCAAATTTATTATAACACATTTTTTATATTATTCATGCACTAATTATAAGTTATTATGTTTTTTTTTTCATTTTAAAGAGTATGTACAATCACAAGCTTCAACAATTACAAGTTACAACAATGGGTGCTAGTATTCGTCATGATATTTGAATAGGTAAGGTAACTCTTAAATTTAATAAATCTTTTGGTTTCAAGGTATTATATTTATAATAGTTTTACTTTTGGTTTTAAGTCAATTGTAACATGATAATTGTTTGTGATCTTATGTTAGGAAAATTGAAGTTGGTAGTTGGAAAGCAAAAGTTAAGGACTCATCAAAGTGTGTTGTGAGTTTAATTTGATGTTATTGTACTTTTGGTTTGAGGAACTTGTAGTCGATCTAAATGTTTTTGGATGATAATTTTTATTTTGGTTTATTTTATTGTTGGATGATATAACGATAATATTTATTTTGTGATTTTGTGTTGTTTATTTATTTGGAGACTTGGAGTAATGTTTAATTGTTTATTTTGTGTTGTTTGTTGGGAGACTTGGAGTAATGTTTATTTTGTGTTGTTTACTTGGAGACTTAGAGTTGGAGCAAAGTTTATTTTGTGTTGTTTATTTAGAGACTTGGAGCAATGTTTATTTTATGTTGCTTATTTGGAGGCTTGGACTTGGAGTAATGTTTATGCTCCTAACTTGTAAGAGCATTACTAATTAAATGAAATGAGAGTGTTTGTACAAAATGAATGCATATGAGAATATAAATGGGTCGTTGATTATAAATTATTAGATTATTAGATTTGATTACTTAAATGTTTTCATTTTAATGGTTTATAACTTAATTTTTTTTTATTTTTGTGAATGGAAACTTTGCATCAGCTTGTTTTCTTGGTATATGTCAATGCCATATTGTTAAGGAAATAATACACTATAGATTATTAGATTGTCATTTGTTAGCTTGTTTTCATTTTCTTTTTTTTAATGGTTAATAAGTTTTCATTAATTATAGATTTCATAATTTTTTTGTGAGAATTGTGAAAAAGGTCCAAATCCGATTTCAATCCGAATCCGAAAATTAATCCGAAATCCAAACGCATCCGATCCGATCCAATCCGAATCCGAATTCAATCTGAATTTTTATCTGATCCGAATTATTCGGATCGGATGAAAATTCGGATGAATTTTTTTTCAATCCGAATTATTCGAAATCCGATCAGATTCATCCAAATCTGATCCGAATCCGAAATTGCCCACCCCTACCTTCAAGTCATGGAAGAATATACTTGTTGTTAGGTGTATTGACGATACTTGTAAGTGGCGACTTCATGCTATCAAGTTTGGAATTTAAATATGTTTCATATCACAAAGTATTATAATGTTCATAGTTGTGCACTTGATGTCCGTAAGAGAGATCATTGTCATTATTCATTTAAGCTTATTGGACAAAAAAATTGTCACAAGTTTGATTGTGCTTCATCTTCATATAGGCTTGGTGATATCAGAGAAGATTTTCAGAAACAGTTTGAGTATGAAACAAGTTACCATAAAGCATGAAAAGCAAGAGAATATGCAATGGAGAAAGTTAGAGGCACGTCAGAGGATTCATTCAAGTTACTTTCTTCATACATGGAAATGTTAAAGAAGAAAAATTTGAGCACTCGCACGTTTCTTGAATTCAACAATGCAAATAATTTTAAATATTTCTTTATAGCGATTGGGGGTTGTATACATGGATTTATTTCATTAATAAGGTCAGTCATTGTAATTGATAGCACGTTCTTGAAGGTAAAATTTAAAGGAACTTTGTTCATTGCGATAACACTTGATGATAATAATCAACTTTATCCTGTTGCATTTGGTATTAGTGACTATGAGAATGATGCATCATAGGGGTAGTTTTACCTAATAGCACCACTTAAAGCTAAACCTACGAGCTAAGTTTAAAGAAATTAAGGTAGGTGCAATTGTTGAACTAGCTGTAAAGGCTTATCGACCACAACATTTTAATTACTTTATGATTGAGATAAAAAGGTCGATGAAAAAGTTGCAAAATGTCTTTAGGATGCAGAGTATGAGAAGAGGGCTCGCTTTTATTTTGATGGGCTGTGTTACAGTATTATGACAATAAATATATCATAATCCATGAATTCTGTTTTTAAAAACCCCGACAGTTTCCCATTTATAAGTTATTGGATTTGACCATTGATAAGTTATACAAGTGGTTTTGTGATAGGCGAGAATAGGCAGTTAATTGTCACACACAACTTACAAAATGGGTTGAAAAGGAGTTGTTAAAAAAATCAAAGAATTCCCGTACATATAAAGTGGTGATACTAAATATGTATGAGTTTATTGTTAGAGATGGTGACCTTAATGGTCATGTCATCATTCTTCAGAAGGCATGCAGATATCAGGAATTTCAACTCGATCAACTACTTTGTGAATATGCATTAGCCATTTGTAGGTATCGAGAAACATTATCTGTATAGGACATGTGTTCTCATTATTATTCTAGTGAAGTATGGGTTGTAGCATATGCATAAATAATTTATCATGTTGGCACATAAGAAGAATGAGAGGTTTAAGATGAAGTACAATGTAATAAGGTGTTACCCCCTGTGGAGAAGCGGAAAAAAGGTCGGCCACAAGAAATTAGGATATCATCACAAGGTGAAGAGAAGTTACGTCGTAAATGTGGTAGGTATGGTTCTCGAGGACATAATCGACTAACTTGCAGTGCACTAATCCCATTGTCTAACAATGAGCCCGTAGATAGACCGAATGAAACATAAACAAGCACATATACTATTATGAACCTTACATGCTTGTCATTTTTGTTGTTTTCATTTTTTAATATCTATAATAGTTAGTTGATAAATTTCTACCTTTTTTTGTTTCGCAGGTAGATAAACTTGTTTGTGTGGCTTATATTGTTTTCAAGGGAGGCGTCCACGAGCTTATATTTATTATGAGCCAAGTGTTTGGGCTGAGCATGAAAAAAATTATTTACAAGAACTTGCATTGTATTACGACTTACTTACGATTCGAACAAGTATTAGATGTATGTTGTTTGATGTACAATCACTTTTGTTTATTTCTTAAATTGAAGTTTTATATGTTAAAGCCTATGTTGATTGTGTCATCAATATAATGAATGTTTTATGTGATTTTCTGTCATAGTATTTATGAAAATACCCAACAACAATAGTGTATTTTGACTGCTACCTGACTATTGTCGTGCATATATAATTGTACTCAACTATAGGTGTGTATCTATTAAATACTCGACTACAGTTGAGTATCTATGAAAATACCTTACTGCAGTCGAGTATATGTAAAAATATCAGTTGTTATATATGTTTGTAAATACTCGACTGCAGCCGAGTATTTGTGAAAATGCCCGAATGCAGTCAAGTACTAATATAAATACCAACTGGTTATGCTTGTAAATACTCGACTGCAGTTGAGTATCTGTGAAAATACTCGATTGCAGTCGTGTACTAATGTAAATACCCGCTAGTAAATTATGTTTGTAAATAACTATCTTCTCTGTCATTAATGTACTTAATAAAAAAATAAAGTATATGTATGATGTCAAAATATTGAAGCTTAATAATATCAAATATCAAGAACATCCTATTGTAACCATTACATCTCATGATAAGTAATCCCAAAAATGACACATCAATGAGGTTTTAAGGTGGGACATTACGTTGTTTTTTTCATGACCTATGCTCAAAATAATTTGATAGCCAATGCTTTTCGAAATTGTGTAGCATCATCTTTTTGGCAATATGAATTTACATCAAGTTAATGGGGCATGACCTCTAAGTACCACAACAAATATACTCCACAATCACCACTAAAAAAAGCCATATAAATTAATTGTTAAAAATCATTATTCTTATTGTTAAGTCGAAAAAACAATATACATATATAAGTACATACCCAGATTTTTGTTGCGGGATGTTATGTACTCGTACGATGGGCTAAAGAATTTTCGATATGACCTCAACACAACCTGAATGTGTTTCGTGATATCCTATCTTCTGAAGTAGCAGAGGTATCATGTCTGCAACAAGCAACAACTATCTGACAAAAACTGAATTTTTTGTTAAGTCTACCATGGAGTGATAAACAGAAATCTTTTCCGCAAGTATATCGACCACACCGAGAACCCAATGTTCGTTCATGAATATCGACAAATATACTTACAAAATGTGGACAATATTTTTAACAACTTGTTGTGCACAAAATGTCAAAAACTAAGCATACAATGTTTAATACAGTAGTGACATACTACAGTCCAGTAAAGTATCCATTACTTGACCATAATCAAGTATATAAACCATAAATGATTCTTTGTCTCAGTAGAAAATGAAGTAGTGTAGCAAAAATATTGACGCAAATATGTATTTTGAGGACTTTGAAATAAAAATAAAAATAACCATGAACTAAAATAATTTGCCTCAATAGAAAATGAAAAAAATATTACAACAACAAATATTTTGAGGACGTACCGTGTAAATATTTTTCCAAGGAGTGGCACGGTCCAATTTTGCAACATTAGCAGAATCAATGCAGTAATAATCATTTTCCCATACCTTATCTGGATCTCCTAGGTACACCTTATGTTTGTCGTTCAGATTATTCTAGAAAATTTAACAAGAATATATTAGCTGATAATATTTTCAAAGGTTAAGGAGTATGTAATGAAAATTGACTATACCAAAAAATTGCAATCTGTAATGGCACAAGCTTTTTTATTTGGAGTCGTAGCTTCAAACATTTCTTTCCTTATGTAGTAACATGTAATGTCGATGTGCTAAATATTAAGTGTGAAATAAGTAAACGAAATTAAAATTTTTATCATATTAATCACAATAAAAATTTTATTTTTCACATTTATGACTTACGAGATTAGACAACCACATGTCCAATGTATATAATTTACGAAGAAATTCTCGGTTAACCTCCATAAGAGTCAAGTCGATAAATTTCATATATACAATAGATTATAAAATGAGTAGATGTGTTAAATAAACATACGGTATAATAATAAAAATTTATAAAAAGTTAATTTCATAATATGAGTAACTTACGGCTCTTTTTTGTCATTGGCGATATCTATCCATCGCTGCAGCGCCAATAACTTCTCTTGGGGTATAAGGGGACGCACTTCAAAGTCCATTGTTTGCTGAGGGTGCACCTCAACATCCAATGTCTCTCGCGGCTTCTTCAAGGGATTGGTGTATAGTGTCTGTAAGTAGGTCGAAGTTTTCCTATCTCTTTTATTCCGTAAATCATACACTAATCTACAACATTTTCCTTGCGTTGAGACAATAATAGGATCCCCTCTGTACCATGACAATCATCTGGCATCTTCAATGGTTGTGTATCCGCTTCGGTGTTACAAAGATCGACAAGCGTGTCCAAAGGTTGTTGCATTGGTGAGACAAATACGACGTCCATAGGATCGTTAATAGGCTACAGATATAACAACCAAATTGTTTGAGAATTAACTAAACATATATACTCAATGAACAAATATTGACAATTTTATATAGCAAACCTTAGAATCAAATTCCTGAGACTCTATAGCTAAAGACGCCTCAAGTAACTGAATAACCTTATTCAATTTACCGTCGATTAAGTCAATATGACCAATTTTCCCCTTAATGTTATCAATCTTTGAGCCTATATTCTTTACCAAATTCTCTATCTTCGTGATATTTTCTTCAGTGTTTTGAATGCGACAACCAAGATGATTAATCTTCTTCTCGACAATTAAACCATAAAATGCATTGGAGTTATGTTGAGATGGACCACCCTTGTATATACAAAAAATTTTGAAATATTAGATTTGCATATAAAATCAGAAAAGTACTTATAAATTAAAATATTTAATACAACAGTGACATACTACAGTCCAATAAAGTATTCATTACACGACTACAGTCAAGTGAAGTATCCATTACCGGACTGTAGTCGTGTACAGTCGTGTAAGATATCTATTACATGACCACAGTTGAGTGAAGTATCAATTACCCGACTGTAGTCATATACAGTCGTGTAAGGTATCCATTACATGACCACAGTCGAGTATATAAACCATAAATGATTCTTTGTCTCGGTAGAAAATGAAGTAGTGTAGCAAAAATATTGACGCAAATATACGTTGCTTGAGGACTTAGAATAAAAATAAAATAACCATAAACTAAAATAATTTGCCTCAATAGAAAATAAAACAAATATTACAAAAACAAAGCAATCAAATCAAAAGTTCTAAAGTCAATGCTCATAAATAGGCTGCAACCTATCTGCAAATGTAATTAATTTATTAGATAATAAATAAGTTAATATCTCAGTATTTTTCTACTTATTCACAAAATAATGGATATGCATACATAGGTAAACAATTTAGAGCACTTTAACAATTTAGAGCACAATTTAATACAAAAGTGACTTACCCTTTTTTTTTTGTGACCTCAGCTGGTATTGATGTTGATTCATTTAAATGTTTTGGAGGCAATGTTCTTGCAGAACTGGAGGTGGGTGCACCATCTGATTCACTATCATCAGGAGAACCATCAAAACTATTTAACTCACTATAATGTGATTCATTATCAATATGTGAAGGATTTGCCTCTGGTGACTATCTGACTCAATAACATTATCATTCTCTTCACTGATTTCTTTAAGCCACTCATCTTCACTAAAATACCTAATGTAATGTTTATTTGCCTCGACATCTTCGGAAGCATGTAACTTTTCTATGAAAACCATCCTGGAGGCTTTTTTATTCAATATCTTCTTTTGAATCTATTCAAAATCTTTAGGTGTTGTCGATTTCCATCTCAAAATCTTAGAAAATAAATCACCATAATGCTTTGAACATTTATCACTAATGACAAAAACAACTTCATATGCTCACACCTATATAATCAATGACATAATTTATTTTCAACAAAAAAGATGGTCAATTATAAATAGAAAGATGATGCTGACAACTGTCACCAGTATAATATGAAAACTTTAAAGTCAAGATTATGGATTGAAATTGGGGACGAAGTCTTATTAATTCAACACAATATATTACAACAACAATTATTAAGCACATATTATTTAAGCAATAGGTGAAAATTGGTATCACACAACTAAAAATCATCTACAAATCTATTACTTAAATGAGTAGCTTATTGAAGCAGCATATGAAAAATTACTTAAATATTCTTAGTTTGGGAACAAGAAATTTTTTAGGCAAAAAATGATTGAAATAAAAATAAACAATGAGCACTTATTCAACAACTTAATAAGGGATATATAAATTAGTTTAGTTTTGTTACAAGAAAGGCATGAGGGAAACCATGCACACTTACGTTGCTCATTTGTATTTAGAATCTACAGTTGACTTCTTTTTATGCTTCGCTGCACGGTCTACAATGGCTTTTCTCAAACTATCAATGGTCATCTTAAAAAAAATGCGTCCCCAGAGAAATTCATTAAACTCGGCAAAATTGTCTAAAAGGAGTATATTAGTTTCATTTATATGATTTTTATTTTCCTTTCCAAGTAACACCGACTCAACAAATATAACATGACCAACTTGACCATTTTCATGTCATCATCTGAATCAGCCTGCATGAACTTTTCACGAAGTTCTTTTATTGTGATTGCACAATTTCCATCTAGGAACTCATCAATTATTCGGTAATCATTGTCATTATTTTCAGTAGTGGGCTCATAGGATGGACTGCAATCTAAGCATGTCACTAAAGAAAATGCCTCCAATGAAAATCAAATATTTTAACGTTCGATCTTAAATCACATTGCCTTCTCATATGATTTCACTTCTTTCAATAATATGTTGTGGAGTAACTGAGCAGAAAACTTCAACTCTTTCACATCCAAAACATGACCAAAACAGAAACTCCTGAAAATATTTTTATGCTCTTTAGAGAGTCTATTTTTAATGTCCTCCACTGCATCTGGTGATGATCGGTTTGAAATATTTGCTTTGAAGTATTTAGATTCCTTGATTTTTGGTTCCATCTGCATAAATACAAAAAATTTAAATTATAATATAAAATGATTGAAAAGTTGAATAATAATATATTTTAGACCAATCATAAAAATTACATGATATATCAGTCGAGTAAATCATTCAGTGCACAACTACAGTCGAGTAAAGTATTCATTGAACTATAGTTGACTATATAGATGATTCTTTGTAACATTGAAAATAAAGTGTTTATATCTGACGCATGTCGTGTGAAGAATTCTTTACAAACTGCAGTTAAGTAAAGAACTAATTATACGAATATAGTGGAGTAAGATGTTCATACACGACTACTGTCGAACAAAGTATTCTTCTCACAAATGCAGTCGAGTAATGAATTCTTTATATGACTGCATTTGAGTCTGGAATTCATTACACAACCATAGCCAAGTATACACAACGTAAATAATTCTTTACCTTGGGAGAAAATGCAAAGTAATGAATTCTAATTAAGTTATCGCCATAACGAAAACCATTTCTTTCTTAGAAGTTCCATGAGTTAGCACATAGTCTAAACTTATAATGTGTATCTAGATCATCAATTTCATTTTGTAATAAAAATAATACTTCAAATTTATTATCAATTGTTGAGATGATCACGCAGTATAGAAGTAATAGATATGAGAACTTTTTTGCAACTTAAAAATTTTCCATATATAAGACAACATGACCTTCTCACAACTAGTATCTATAGAATCAGCATAACTCAAAATATTATTTAACAATAAAAACCAAACCAATAATACGAAGTATCCATTACACGACAACAATCCAATAAAGTATCTCTTACACGACTATAGTCCAGTAAAGTACATATTACACGATTATAGTCCAATAAAGTATCCATCACACCACTACAGTTCAGTAACGTATCCATTACACGATTATAGTCGAGTAAAGTATCCATTGCACGACTGTAGTCGTGTACATTCGTGTAAAATATCCATTACACAACCATAATTGAGTACATGAACTATAAATGATTTGTGTAGCTTTACTAATCATCCACCAATGTACAATTTCTTTTTCCATAGAATAAATATACTCATTCAAATTATTATAGTGAGCCAAGAAGTACAACATAAAATAACATTCTCATTTTACTCACCTTAGAACGAGTGAATTCAAAGTTGTCTTGTGCTTAGTGATGATTGAATGTAGATCAAGGTGTGGGTATTCAAAGTGTTGAATAAGAAATGTCTACTACTCTGTCCAGCAACTTACATCCAAATTATCACAAAAATTCAGTTACCAAAACAAAAACTGAAGAAAAAAATAATAGTTATAATGATAATAATAAAAACAAATCCACAGGTGCGTAGCAATACAAACAAGTACAACAACATTGTTAGGTTAAAAAGTTTCAGTATGTATAATGGTTCACTGGTTCAATCAAAATGCAATTATTCACTACATACACGAGTTTCAGTAACTCATAGTGACATGAAGTTGCATACTAGATAAACCACATATTTCCACATCAGTGCAGCTAAAATCGTTGGCCATTTTGTAACCATTCATTACTTTATTCAATTGGCTCAATCATATGGTACTAAATCACATGTATGGAAAATTAAAAACAACAAAAACATGTGTCAAATCAAAGTGCTGAATAAGAAAATCATAAAGACAAGAAATTTAAAATGCCTGCAGCAATCAAATGGCCTTACAATTTTACACGAACTCTCCATCAATCACTAATCCCCTTGCTTCTTGAGCAATTATTATTGAAAAAATAAATTTATCCAACCACTCTTTCCACTTCTAAGTAAATATAATATCGATACTCCAAAATCAAATTATTTTGTACAAGTTTCCTAAATGACATCCTTTAATCGTTGAAAATAAGAAAGGAAATATTTGTAATGCAACTTTTTTTTTCATTAAAACTGTAACTCATATCTCCATATAAGCACAACTCTAATACTTGAGCTTTTGTACCAAATTTTCTATGTCATTCAAGATAGATTCTAATGTTACTTGTTTGAATCACACAAATTATCAAAGCATATATTCTAATAGAATCATACTCAACAAGGATTTACAGTCAAGTTTTGAGTGGTAAATCACTTTTCTTTCGTCCAATTTTAATTCAAGGCAGCAAATTTATGGTGCTAGAAACAACAACAAAGACGTGAAGTAACAACAGCAAAACGTCATTGGCGTTAGCCTCATCTAATAGCGCACCAGAGGGACTGCAATCGAGCCTGACAAATAACTTTTCACTCCTTTTTACTTGCATCAACTGGATTCAATCTTAAGGAAGATTTGAATTAGGCAAAAATGGGTGTTGTGTGCGCTGGTCGTAAGAGAAAATTAGGGGTTGTGTTACGCGACTAGTTGTGAGTGGTTGGGATTATTTAGGTTTTTAATTAGGGTAATTTCGTAACTGCACATAACAAAAGGCATATATGAGGAATTTTGGAGTATGGGAGTGTATTTGGATAAATACCCTATTTTTGGGGTATGTCGTGGACAAATCCCTCGAAAAAAAATATGAAACAATGAAAAAATAAAATCAAACCAGTAGATGAATAAATCTAAAAAAAAAAACAAAGCACTATAAACAGACACAAGCCAATTTTTTCAAGTGGTAGAATAGAGTTTCACGCCTTTTCTTATTAGAGAGATGAATCAAGATACAAGGTAGATATTATAAGTTTTTCGGTGATACGCTACACGCTCTTAGATCCACACTATTTGCCAAGAAATAACCCTTAAAAGATCATGTAACAAACAACCTAACAAACCCAAGTGGTTTGTCAGTGTGAGGACTCCCAACAAACTTCTCCTCCCAAAATGCAGTAGTTACAATCATATGTATTTACATCTTGACATTTTTCCGGTTATTACACTATGGCCCTAATAAGTCTATGTTTCCTACATTGACACCCGTACAACAACATTTGAAGCATGCTCCAAGTCTTTTCTTTTCAACACAAGTAATGCCTATTCTTGTTCTTTAGGCAATTTGGTAACACTGTAATTTTTAAAATAATTACTGTTAGTTATGTTATAGAAATAATTAATTGTAAAGAGAATTAATTAAATGTTTGGTAAAATTCAATTCTAAAAATAATGTGAGTTTTAAAAATAATCGTATGTGTTTAGTAAATCTTATTGTTAAACTACTATAAGAGTATAAATGACTGAATTAAAACATAATATTAAATCAAATTTATTTACACATTTATAAACATGTATATAAAATATTTTTTGCTCTCTATATATAACAATTGATAACTAAAATAAGTATTTTATATTATTAATTTTTTTTATCCCAATATAATTTTTATTAAAAATAATCTCTTCATATTTAATGATTTTATTTCCTAATTAATAAGGATAACTTTACATTTTATACTATATAATGGAAAAATAAGGGTAGTTTGGTAAAGAAAAATATTTATGAGAAAATGACCAAATATTAAAATTAAGATGGCCACCAGGCACAACATGTGTCTGTACAATATGACACGATAGGAGCATGTTTTGGTAAGAGATGTGGCACAGCATGACACACATGCGATCTAAGCTAGGTCGAGAAGTTTAGGCATATGAGTCTTAAAAGTATGGCGCAAACAGAGAGACCATAGCACAACACATGAAAACCTCACAATAAGTACGTTTTAACTAATGGGCTAGTAGGTGATCCTCGGGCCAAAATATACAAAAATAAAATTTGTTAATAACAAATAAAAGTAAATTTAAGATTTTATTATTTTACAAATAACTTGAAATTGAATATTTTAATATATTTTATTAGGTTAGGTTTTTAAAATTCATTTAAGTGCTTAGTTTAAAAGAAAACTGTAATTGTTTTATTTTTATAATTTATGTAATGAATAAGGGTTAATAAACAAAACTATAAATATCATGATTTTACAAATCTAAACTTTTATGACTTTAATATTTCATTTAAAAAATAATATTTCATTTAACGATCACAATTTAGCTGAGCTTCGTGCAAGACTGTAAATCTAGCCATTACATTTATTTACTTTTTATATTGTTTTAATTTTTTTACTGTTGGATGAGTAATCAAATCAGTTCATTTTTTTTTGGTTAAATAATCAAAGGAACTTATGTTTTGGTAGGTGCCAAGTATAAATGCATATTTGCATGCAATGAATGATGCAAGTGCAAATTGTGTAGTCAAATGAAATCAATTTCCTTTTTTTTAAGTCAGACTGTTGGCACCTCTTCATTGATCTTTTAAAATCTTTATTCTATTATAATCATATTTAAAGACAAATATAAATAGAATTAACTCAATCTATATTTTTCCTTTCGCTTTTCAATTTTTTTTTCTCTTTTTTCTATAACCTTGTCAATTTCTTTCACTTGACAACACTGATTATACGTATAAGCAAGGGAGCCAGGCCTTTCAATTTTTGCACAAGCACTTGACGTGGCTTAATTAATAAAAAACTGAGATTAGAAAGAAAAGGGAGGTATTAAGAGAATTTTGAAGGGTGTTAATAGTTTTAACTCTTCTTTCTTTTTTTTTTTGTGGTCCTCGAAAATTGATAATTGTGTGCAATTATGCACTTTGTACTTTGCATTAGGGATGAAAAAATTCAAATATGGATGTAAATGCATTTGCATTAAAATTTCTTCATTCAGATCCGCATTCAAATATGTAAAGAAAAAAATGCAAATCTATATGTAGATAATATGTGTAGATTCTAGACAATAATTTCGAATACTTAGATCCATATATTATTAATTAAAATTAAAAAAATTAACAAATTTACTAATCTAAAAAAACGTATTAATTATTTATTTTCATTTTTTGATTTATTCTGCTATTTTTAATTGCCATTCTCATGATCTTTTTCTTCTTCTTCTATGAACAACAACATCAATAGTTGAATTGCTGCTATTATTACTTTGATTCTTTGATCCATATATTATTAATTAAAATTAAAAAAAATTAATGAATTTACTAATCTTAAAAAACATATTAATTATTTATTTTCATTTTTTGATTCATTCTGCTATTTTTAATTGCCATTTTCATGTTTTTTTTCTTCTTCTTCTATGAACAACATCATCAATAGTTTAATTACTGCTATCATTACTTTGATTCTTTTAACCCTAATTTCAATTTTCATTTCATCATCATCATGACTCATGCATCTTTAAGAGAAATCTCTCTTCTTCATATTTCTTCTACTCCTTATATATATATATATATATATATATATATATATATATATATATATATATATATATATATATATATATATATATATGTATGTATGTATATTAAATTCATCTTTAAGGCAGATGAAGAGGAAAGATGATATGGTCTTAGTTAAAGCGTTAATAATAGTTGGTTTGTTCAGGGTAAGAACGACCACACAAGTTGAATTTGAATAATACTGAATGCCTTTATTCATGAGTACTGGAGCTTATTTATAATAAAAGAAATATAGCAAAATAACCCAACTAAACAACTGAGATTGTAGGCTAAGATAACAACCTTGACTCAACAACTAGCTAAATATCCTAACTAGCTGAGTAACAGAATGAAATAAATCAAGCAACAGTCTCATGAAGATTGCTCCAGACTTCTCCTTCAACCACTTGCATGTTGTATGCATAACTCCATGCACCATTTGGTATGCTTTACGTGTAACCTTTATACCTAGTGCTTGGCTTTAGTACCCTTGACGACCTTCGTATCTTATAAAAGGAAAATGCAAAGAAGAAGTAGAAGAAGAAGAAGAAGAAGAAGAAGAAGAATGAAGAAGAGGAAGAGGAGAAGAAAAAGAAAAAGAAAGAATAAAAATAAGTAAGAGGAGGAGGAGGAGGATGAAGAGAAAAAATTACAGCTAGACAATAGTGGGGAATGAGATGTACGAGCAGTAATTGCATGTGGAGTGAAATATGGGAGCAGAGATGACTTGGGGAGTGGGATGTGCAAGAAAAAGAATAAGAAGCTAACAATAGTGTGGAGTAAGATGTACGAGCAAAGACAACGTAGGAAGTAGGCTTGTCAATTTAGCCCGATCCTATTTTTAGCCCGATTGACCCAACCTGAATTTTTGAGATTAGGGTCGGGTTAAGGTCAAAATTTTAAGGCCTAAACAAATTTCGGGTTAGGGTTGGGTTTAAAGCTGACCCGACCCTATTAAAAAAAATAAATAAATTGTGTCTTTATGAGCTTTTATTTATATAAGACATTTTTTTTAATGTTGGGTTGTGGAACTAAATTGTGTGTTTTTATTTGTATAAGACATGAGTTTTTTTATTTTTTATTTTTATGTTGCGTTGTTAAATTGAATTGTGTATGGATAAAATGATTGTGGAATTACATTGTGTGTTTTTAATTTAATTGCATTGTGTGTTTTTCATGTTGGATTTTAGAATTGATTTGTGTGTAGGGTTGAAATGGTTGTGAAAAGTGGAATTGAAGTGTGTTTGAAATGGTTGAGGAATTGCCGAATTGGTTGAAATGTTGGTGGGAAATGGGAGAGTTAACTAATTCGGTAGGGTCGGGTTGGGCCCGACTCGATGTTGACCCAATTCGGGTCGGACAACTAAATAGTGTTCGGGTTTTTTTAGGGTCAAGTTTCAATTTTTTTTTTATCGGGTCGGGTAGGGCTTGGCGAAGCCCGAGCCCGACCAGACATTTTACCATTCCTAGTAGGAAGTAACTGGGGAGTGAGATGGGTGAGGCGTGGGGAGTGAAATGAGCGGGCAATAGTTTCTAAAGGAAGAAAAGTAAGCTAGACGGAGGGTGGAATCTAGCAATAACACCAAATGGCGACGGATAGTGCAAGAGATGCGATTATCAATTAATTTAGTGATTTGGGGGTTAAGGGCTTTGGATTTGGAGCAAAGGGATTTTGGTTTTTAGGACTAGGTTAGAAACTTTAGATGTTAGAATTTAGATTTATAATTTAACTATTCATTTTCTTATTTTTAAAATTTTTATCTCTAAAAAAATTATGTGCAATTGAATATTCAACTTTTCAAATGTATTTGCATCCTTATTCGCATCTGAATCCGCACAAATATTCATTTTTGGCATCTAAATCCGCACTTTTTACTAATACGGAGGCGGATTTTTCAAATCGGAATCTTTCGAATCATTAAGGATAGTAGGCTGGATTCAAATTTTTTTTTTTGCCATCCCTACTTTACACAATTCTATTCTATTTTTTATTATTTATTTCTTTTAATTTTTGATTTTCTAAACAATTTACTATTGTGTTCTTATCTACCTCAAGTCCAATTTTTAATAATTTAATAAATTTGTCCTACATACCTCTGAGCCTCAGATACCCACCTTGACTTACCAAACCAACTTTTGTACTTTTGTAGTATAGTTACTACTAATATGTATTATATATGGGAGCTGTTACCTTACGTTTAACGTAAGGTGGCTCAGTTGTGTGAGAGACTGTATGTTACATTAAACATAAGGTAGCTAAATCCATTATACACACACACCAATATACCATGACACCAACAACAATAATTGAACTGGTAAGTTGTGAATTTCAGTAGAACACTAAAGTTATTATTTGTCTATTTTTCAAAATTTTCCTATATTCTAAAATATCATGGATTCTCAAGAACACAACATGGATGCAAAAGAAGCTCAACACCCTCGAGAACAAGGCATCGATGTAGTAGAACCTTAATAAAACAATAATATTGCAAGGCTAAATCATTCAAGTAGACATCTGCGTCATCTAAATGAACTTTTTTAATAATTTATAACAATAAGAGACAAAATGAGAGACTATGGCCTTGATCGTCCTTCCAAACGGATGACCTTCAAATGTGCAGTTCACCTTGGCAGATCAGGTTTATGTTGACACGTATCAGCTTGTTTGACATGCCACAGACACATAATTAGCCATATTCATTTACTGTAGTTGTGATTAATAATCAATATTTCGTAATTGTAATTTGTCGTAATCGATATTTCATAGTTGTAAGTTGTGACTTATTATAATTGGTATTCAAGAGTTGTAATTTTAATTTTAATTAATTATTCCCATGATCCATGCCTCTATGAATTAAATTTATTTATCGTACTATTGTGAAATTACATAATTTAATTTTGTACTTGTGTGCTAATGTAATGTTATTGTTATATTTTAATGTTTTATGGACATAGTTTATGATACTATGACCCTTATCTCTATGTGAGTCCAAGTTAACAACTAAATGTTAACCCTTCAAAATAATTACACATTATTATTATCATTATTATTATGTATTATCTAATCTAGGGGTGGGCAAAAAAACCGTATTGTAAAAAAAACCAAACCGAACCGGCGGTTTTTTCTTATTCGGTTCGGTTTTTTTTTTAAGAAAAAACCGAATAAACCGTTTGTAAAAAAAACCGAAATATCGGTTCGGTATTCGGTTTATTTAGTTGGACCGAAAAACCGAACCGAATAACCGAATTTTTTTATTTAATTTAAATTAAACATATGTTAATTTTTAACTGATGTGTAAGATAAGAAACATGAACTTGCATGCATACAATCAGAGTATATATAGATATATGTAAGTGTTACTGTTATAATTTCCTAAATTTTATTTCCCCAAAATAAACCTAAAGCTATCAAAATCGAAACCAAAATACCAGATTGAGGCCAATGCAATCTCAAGAACAACAACAAGGAGCTGAGGAGTAAATGACAGTTGATTGATGTTGCTTACCAATAAGTTTTCTTTATTTTTTTTAAACTAGCACCTTATTTATATAGATTGTTTATTTAATATTTATTGTTTAAATTTTTTTAATAGATCCAAATATTGAGTTGGAAAATGCCTAAAGTTGATGTTGATATTGATGAAGATGGGAGAATGTTGTTGGCGACTTAGCGTTTGTTTGTAATTTTTCTTTTTTAATTTTGTGTTGTAAGTTGTAATTGTTGTTATTTTTATTTCTCTTTATAACATTATGATTATGTTTATATAGATGGATTATTGGAGTTTAGTTATGTATTTTGAAATTTTAATATTTCATATTTTGGGAGTATTTTATTAATAGTTAGTAAGATATTAGTAATAAAATGTGTTTTGAATACTTTATATTTATTGTTAATATTTGTAATAAAATTAGGATAAATTAATTGTTGAAAAAAATTATTACATTCATGAGGTCCAATGGGCTAAAAATTTAAAAATTCAAAACATACCCATTTTATAAAAAGAACCGAAAAACCGAACCGAACCGAACCGAACCGAAAAGAACCGTTTGAATTCGGTTCTTTTTTAATTCGGTTCTTATTTGGTTCTTTTTATAAAAAAACCGAATTAAAACGGTTCTATAAAATTTCGAACCGAACCGAACCGAACCGAACCGTGCCCACCCCTAATCTAATCATTCTATACCTTAGGCTCTAAGCTAATTAAGCTAACTAGGTAGTAAGTAGTAAGTAATTTAGTATGATACGTTTAGGCTCCATTTGGTTAGATTTTTCAATAGAGCTTATTTAAGTAGTCTTATTAGTAGAGTTTTTATAAGTAGAGTTGTTATCAAAAGAATTTTAGTTATTTGGTTGTTAATGAAAGTTTTTATTAAAAACATTACTTTGATGTACAATTTTTTTTAAAAGTTATGTTAATAAAGAAATGAATTAAGATTGTTTAATAAATAAAAGATAGTTAAGATATTTTAACATTTTAAAAAAACTTTTCAACTTCTACTCTCAAAAACTTAAAATTTGATCTTTTTAATAAAGACAAACTAACTTATTTAAAGTTCAAAAGTTCTACTAAAAGCAACCACATAACAAAAAAAGAATATAAAAAAAATTTATGAAATTAAATAAGTACTTATAGCTTTTAAATAAATTATATCAAATATACACTTTTAAATATTTACATTCTCTTACAATTATATTAACTTATTATTATTGACTTGAGACTTGAGTGTTAAGAGTATTAAAACCGAAGGCCCGTGGGCTTCAGGAAAATAGCACCAACAACTTAGGTGTGTCTGCTTAGAAAATTTCAATTACCATACTTCTTCATAGACTCAGCCCACAGCACGGCTCGACACAGTAAATGTGAATTCGGGCCTTGTAGTTTAAACCAAAAATGAAACAATTTGAGCACATAGCTAGGCCTGTCGACATAATGGGCCAAACCGTGCCAACAACGCCCGTTGAACATCACCGGTCAAAACTGACTGCTGACTTATAACGGGGGTTACAAGAAAGAGCCCAGGGAAGTCCAGAGTCTAACGGAAGGTACAAGGAAGAGAATAGGCAATTACGTTGCGTGTCCAAATATCTCGCCGACTCAAATTGACCCGTTTATTCGTCCAAACAGGATTTTCCCTTTTCCTTAATTGAGTCGGCTTCCTCTTCTATTTAAAGCGCTCCTCTCTCGCCTCTTTCACCTCATCGGGTTATTCGATATACTCAACAAATCTCTCCAACTCTCTCGCTAAGAAGCTTTTAAACGATGCAGATCTTCGTGAAAACCCTAACCGGCAAGACCGTTACTCTCGAAGTCGAGAGCTCCGACACCATCGACAACGTCAAGGCCAAGATCCAAGACAAGGAAGGAATCCCTCCGGACCAGCAGCGTCTGATCTTCGCCGGAAAACAGCTCGAAGACGGCCGCACCTTGGCCGATTACAATATCCAAAAGGAATCGACGCTTCATCTTGTGCTTCGTCTCCGTGGAGGCATGCAGATCTTCGTGAAAACCCTAACCGGCAAGACCATTACTCTCGAAGTTGAGAGCTCCGACACGATCGACAACGTCAAGGCCAAGATCCAGGACAAGGAAGGGATTCCGCCGGACCAGCAGAGGCTGATCTTCGCAGGAAAGCAACTCGAGGACGGCCGCACCTTGGCTGATTACAATATCCAGAAGGAATCAACACTTCACCTCGTGCTTCGTCTCCGTGGGGGCATGCAGATATTCGTCAAAACCCTAACGGGAAAGACGATCACCCTCGAAGTCGAGAGCTCCGACACGATCGACAACGTCAAGGCCAAGATCCAGGACAAGGAAGGGATTCCGCCGGACCAGCAGAGGCTGATCTTTGCCGGAAAGCAACTCGAGGACGGCCGCACTCTGGCCGATTACAATATCCAGAAGGAATCAACTCTTCACCTCGTGCTTCGTCTCCGTGGGGGCATGCAGATATTCGTCAAAACCCTAACGGGAAAGACGATTACCCTCGAGGTCGAGAGCTCCGACACGATTGACAACGTCAAGGCCAAGATCCAGGACAAGGAAGGGATTCCGCCGGACCAGCAGCGTTTGATCTTCGCTGGCAAGCAGCTGGAGGATGGAAGGACGCTCGCGGATTACAACATTCAGAAGGAATCAACTCTTCATCTGGTGTTGCGTCTGAGGGGTGGCATGCAGATTTTTGTCAAGACATTGACCGGGAAGACGATTACCCTGGAGGTGGAGAGTTCGGATACCATTGACAATGTCAAGGCCAAGATTCAGGACAAGGAAGGGATCCCACCTGATCAGCAGAGGCTCATCTTCGCTGGGAAGCAGCTTGAGGACGGCCGTACTCTTGCTGATTACAACATTCAGAAGGAGTCCACTCTCCATCTCGTCCTCCGTCTCCGTGGTGGTGGTTTCTGAGGGGCGTGTCAATGTATTTTCTGTTCAAGTTGGTCGCTATGTTGTCTTGTCTTCTTGAGATTCACGGATTGATCCCCCCACTTGCTCTGTTTAAATTAGTGACTTGTAATTATGCAGAATTCAGCAATTGAACTTCGTGGTTATTTCTCTACATTTTTATTTCATCAAATGCATGGTTTGTTGTTACTTTCTTTGCCTTTGGGTCATGTTGTGAATATACTTTGTCATTGATCTGTGCCGTATGAGGACAGGCGAGGTCGTGGTTCTTAATGCATCTTTTCTTTGTAATCAGGTCGTCGTGGTTCTTATTGCATCTTTTCTTTGTAATCAGGTCGTGATCTCTTTGGCTTGGTATTTCGTTAAATTTGCTTTGGTTTGTTATGTAATTTTCAGTATGAGCATGGAGAGGTAGTCATTTGCTTCGTCATTCACTTAGGTTCTTTGAAATCAAAGGATCTCATGAGGGGTGATTCATGGCTGTTTATTGAATTTTTGTTGCTTCAAAACCTTGAGTACTAAAATTTCTTTGTTCTGAATTTCTAATTGCATAGGGCCATGGTTAACGTCCACCCTCTTATTGGGAATTTGGTAATTGATATAGACTGTGTGGAGCTGAAAAAGAAAAAGAAAAAGAAATTATAAAGTTTGGTTCTGGAATTAATAGTGGTTACTTTGATTCAGTAACAGAATTTTAATTGACAGCATAGGAGTAAGCTTCTTCTATTGGGAAGCAGGGCGTGCTTCAAGAAAATTTTGCTAGTGGTTCTGGTTTGGCAGAAAATCTGCTTTGTTCCTTTTGTTCTTAGATATCTTGAATTCTTAGTATGCATTTTGTTTGTTTCTCTGGTCTAATAGAAGTATAAAAGCCATCTCATTCTAATTTCATGAGAAAAATTTCAGGCAAATTTGATCTTAAGTAATGTGGAAGCCTGTATGGTACTTCAACAAGTAGAACGGATGCAGCATAACTGTGTCATTTACAGCTAATTGTTTTGATTTGTGGACTAAACTCTTGTGCTGTAGACATGCTGGATTTGTACTTTAGAGAATCAATCTGTATTGTATTTTGGGGGAAGCTTGCCTTTAGGAGTGCATTTTGCTTCAATATATTGGATGATCTTGGCATCAAGCTCAAATCTGTCATGATGTTGAATTGCCGCAAAATGAGATGATTGGTGCCTGATGTAATCCCTTTTCTGCGTCCATCAAATGCTGGAGTATCCTATACAGTCCCACATGTGGTTCATGCTGCTTTTTCAAATTATAGCAGACTTTCAATGAAATCAAAGGTGGTTCTGTTGATCTTACTATGGCGAAAGAAGAGACTCTGGTCCCTATGATCTTCCTGTGCCTTCTGACTGTGGTAGGATGAAAAAATATCAAATCCTAATGCATTCCCTGGGATTGCATTCCATTGACAACCACGAGTGACTTAAAACCGTGTGTTATATGATACTGTTCTACAGGCAGCAATGAGACATTTTAGCTTCGCGGATTATTCAATTCGGAGTTTTGGTGCCTTCAGCAGGAGGATCGAAGAGTGTAGAATATCTCTTTCTGATGGAATGATTCAGGTAGCTTGCTGGTGTATTGTTATTTCGCATGCATTGATTTACTTATTTCTTTGTAAGAATGTTTCTAGGAATTCACAGATTCAGGTTAGTTTAGTAATGAGACAAATCACTCTTCTTGTTGGGAGTTGGGGCACGGATACTTCTGTAGAGAGATTGGGATGTTTCATATTGACTTATTTTTTTGTGTAGAAATCCTATGTTGAACTCATGGTATTTTCTGTGATTATTTTCTCAGATCTAGCCTAGATTCTTCAAATAATATATATGCATCTGGGGCATGAATGTTTTTTAGATAAACAGCTGCAGTTTGGTAGCCACTGCATGTCATCGTAGTGACAAGAGTTGCTGCTAAGGATATTGATCATCTGGTTTATTATATATCTGTTAAGAGGATGGTCGTACCCTTGCGGATAGTCCAGAAGGAGTCGATCCTCCATCCTGCCCTCCGTCTCTGCGGTGGTGGTTTGTGAGAAAGTTGAACCTTACCCGTGTCTGTGTATATCTTTTCCATATTTCTTCAGTTGGTGTTCATGTTGCCTTGTTTCTTTCAGTTGGTGAATTCTTGAAAAGAACAGTTGAGTAGTAGTCATTCATAATGGTCTTTGTTCTTATAAGCAGTTTGTCGAACAACTTAATGAAAAATAATTTCTCATTTCATCTATTTTAGTTTCTTCCATTGCCATTGTCATAATCATATACGTAATTAAGCATAAAAATCACACATTAACATATGTTAGAAATAAGCTTACCCCGCAACAAAGAAAAATAGACTCCCATGCCATTTTCGGACTCTCGCCCCTCGTCTTTTTTATTTCATTTCGGCCTCTTTATTGATTCTTGTAAAAAGCTATGATATTGTTAATTATTTAATGAATGCTATAATTAACCTAGCAATTATAGATTTTTCACAAAGAGGAATAGATTACGAATGGTTATCGTTATTAGTGAAGTGAACTATTTTGTCGTTTAGTTTGCCACCGTCATTATGTTTTGATGGTAGATAATTCATGAAATTTTATTTATGTTTTAAAAGATATTTTATAGTAATGAAATTATACCTGATATTCTGTAAGCTATACATCCATGCGTCGATCTCTATTTCTATTGTCTCTCTTTTTAGTTTTTATTTTTTATTTTTCTGTTACTGAATTGTAAAATCTCTTGTAATTTTGTTTAGAGTACTAAACTAATAATCTAAATGTCTTTTCTTAAATGGAATGTAAAATTTTACCAAGCAATCTTCATTAATAAAAAAAATTAAGGCAGTAAAATGAATAAACGAATCGAATCTGAATTGAATTGTAAATGAATTGAGTCAAGATTATATTGATTCAGATCTGATTTGTTCATTAAACGAATTAAAATCTAAGGATTCGAGTTTGATTCATCTATAAAATGAATATTTGATTTAATCCGTTTAATTAGTTTAGTAAAATTAATAAATGAATCGAATGAAATATGAATTTATTTGCTATCTGTTTATCCTATGAGAATTCATAATGAATTGAATTGAATTGAATGTGAATTCGTATACAAAAATAAAGTGAAAAATATAAAAGATTACAAATTTAAAATTTAATATCATTTATAAATTATAATTGTTATATTAACCTTCAAACTTTAAAATTTTTTCATACATATTGGAAGATGGGAAATTATCTCTATAATACTTTTGTTTTATCATATGTACATTTAACCACTATAAATTTTTGACATATTCTTTGCATTACCTTTGTTTTTAAACTTGTATCAACCAACCACTTTAGTTTTAAAAATGACCATTGTACCTTTAAATAAATTAATTGACCATTTTATTTTACAAAATTTTAAAAATTATAATTACAAGAATACTCCTAAATTTAATAAAATAAATAAAACTCAAATCCAATATGTTACTTTTTTATAATTATAATTTCATTTAAAAGAGTGTTATGCTAACTTTTTTAATTATAATTTAATTTGTATATGGAAGTTTCTTAATATTAATTATAGCGAAGTTTACAATAATTATAGGGAACTTTTCTCTTCATGTTAAGTTTTGTAAACTTCCTTATACTTAATTTAATTACAAAAATTAAATGAAATTATAATTACAAGATGTTAATTTTTTATAATTATAATTTCATTTAAAAATTATTATCGTAGATTTTGAGATTTGTTTGTTTGATTGAATTTAGGATATTTTTGTAATTATAATTTTTTTTATTTTTTAAAATTTTGTAGAATAAAATTGTCTTTTAATTCACTTAGTGGTAAAATGATTATTTTTAGTGTCAAAGTGATTGATTGATACAAGCTTAAAAACAAAAGGGATGCAAAAAATAAGTCAAAATTTTGTGGTGGCTAGATGTACATATGACAAAATAAAGGTAATGCAGAAATAATTTTTCATAAAAAAATAAATAAGGACCTAGATTGCCACCCCTAAAAAAATATAAAATTAAAAAAGAAAAATTCAATAGTTTTCAAGAAATATTTTGATTCAATACAGCAAGCAGGGTGCACAAAATTACATTAGCCTAACCGAACTGAGTATTTTGAACCGTAAAAAACAGAATCATCATCAAGGTTCTTGAGATTGAAGGAAAAGGAAAAAAGAAAAAAAAATTCTTATAATTAAGAGGGAAAAAGAGCGAAACCCTCTCTTATTTACCAAAACTAATCGAAATCCTCTTGATGTTTTAAACACATCCCAAACCCTCCTTGAATATCAATTTTTGGTTTACTTTGCAATTTTAATCTTGGTGGTTGTTGTGAAAACACGTGGTTGCTACATCTAGAAGATGGCTGCTGCACACGGCTTTGAGAATTTGAATTCAAAGAAGAATTTGGCTTGAAGAAGCACACGGCTTTGGCTGCACCATCTAGAAGAGTTGGTGGCTTTTGAATGAAAATTGTCAAAGAAGAAAGTTGGCAGCAGCAAGTTTGAAGAATTCAACAGCAAGAAGGCCACGGTTTTGGCAAGAAAAGAGAAAGGAAAAATAATATTTTAATGGCATGTTTTTGGCTATAAAAGGGAGTGTTCCCGAATGCATTTCTCATTCAATTCAATTGAATCGAAATACATTTGAGAGGATTTGAGAGTTAGAGAGTTATAAGCTCTTGTTCTAGTGTTCTGAGAGTTTGGGTGTATTGGGGTTTTGGGAAGTGAGCTAAAATACCACAATACTTGTAACTCTTTTTCACTAGTAAAATATTTCCTTCTGTCTTCGCCCGTGGACGTAGGCTAAAAGCCGAACCACGTAATTTCTGGTGTCCTCTATTGTACTTGTTCTTTATTTTCTTACAATTTTACTTTAGCTGCGTGTCTGCCTTCACCACCAATCTCCTAACAGTGGTATCAGAGCTATTGGTTGTATTTTTGGAGTCGGGTACTGTTCACGTACGGGGTACTGACGTATACGATACTGTTCACGTATACGTTACTATTCACGTATATGGTACTATTCACGTGAAACGGTGGAAGTAATATTGTTCGCGTATACGGTACTATTCACGTATACGGTACTGTTCACGTATACGGTACTATTCACAAGAAACGGTGGGAGC
Organism: Citrus australasica; assembly: GCA_029618585.1. Taxonomy (NCBI): domain Eukaryota; kingdom Viridiplantae; phylum Streptophyta; class Magnoliopsida; order Sapindales; family Rutaceae; genus Citrus; species Citrus australasica. The sequence goes on from JARCIV010000006.1 coordinate 13,472,415, forward strand.
GACCCAAGAATTTGACGGTGCAAAGCAGGGGATACTGGTGTGAGTAAAGCAACTGTGTGGTTTGTTGTACATGTCTAGGAAAGTTCTGTCACAAAGGCGATAAGAGCTTAAGGAGTCTGGGTTTTAAGTGGGACCATTGTGACCCCTCCAGTCTTTCCTGGGAACTTTCCTGGTGTACATTCTCACACATACTCACAACTATTCAAGGTGGTATACTAGCTTGTGTGCAGTATTTATCAACAAAATGGCGGCAAAGTATGAAATTGAAAAGTTTAACGGAAATAATTTTTCGTTGTGGAAAATGAAGATGAAAGCTGTATTGAGGAAAAATAATTGCTTGGCAGCAATTGAAGAAAGGCTCATGGAGATAACTGATGACAAGTGGAACGAGGTAGACGGCAACGCCATTTCTGATCTACACTTGGCACTTGCAGATGGAGTATTATCTAGAGTGGCAGAGAAAAACACAGCGAAGGAAATAAGTACCTCGGATGATGGCGAAATTCTTTACAGCGAGGCAACAACTGTTTCAGAAGGCAGAAAACGACTGTCTGATGTCTGGCTTATAGACTCCGGAGCTACCTGGCACATGACCTCTCGGAGAGAATGGTTCCACACATATGAACATATCTCAGGAGGATCTGTATATATGGGTAATGATCATGCCTTGGAGATCGCTGGTATTGGTACTATCAAAATAAAAATGTTTGATGGTACAATTCGCACAATTGGGGAGGTACGACATGTCAATGGTCTAAAGAAAAATCTATTGTCTTTGGGACAAATGGATAGTCATGGGTACAAAACTCATGTGGAGAATGGAATTATGAAGATTGTTAAAGGCGCGCGCTTGTATTGATGAAAGCAGAAAAGATCGGTGCTAATCTATTCATGCTTAAAGGAGAAACACTACAGGAGGGTGATGCGTGTGTCGCATCAAATGGAGAAGAGTCAACGATGATGTGGCATCTCAAACTTGGCCACATGTCGGAACAAGGTTTGAAGATTCTCTCTGATCGAAAATTACTTCCGGGGCTCAAATCGGTAAGTTTACCATTTTGCGAGCATTGTGTTATTAGTAAGCAGCATAGATTAAAGTTTAGTAGATCTATTGCTATAAGTAAATGCATTCTAGACTTGATACATTCTGATGTTTGGGAATCACCGGATATATCTATGGGAGGTGCAAAGTACATGGTGACTTTCATTGATGATTATTCCAGAAGATGTTGGGTGTATCCAATTAAGAAAAAGTCAGATGTATTTCTAGTGTTTAAAGAATACAAAGCGCGGGTGGAACTTGAATCTGGTAGAAAGATCAAGTGCTTGAGGACGGATAATGGTGGAGAATATACAGACGGCGAGTTTCTTACTTTCTGTAAGCCAGAAGGTATTCAGAGGCAGTTCACGGTGGCATACACTCCTCAACAAAACGGAGTGGCAGAGCGGATGAACAGAACTCTTACAGAAAGAATAAGAGCTATGTTGAAGACTGCTGGTCTACCTAATTCATTTTGGGCATAAGCGGCCAAAACTGCCTGTTATATAGTAAATCGGTCGCCATCTACAGCTATTGGGTTGAAGACGGCGATGGAGATGTGGACTGAAAAGCCAGCTGATTATTCCTACCTTCATGCATTTGGATGTCCTGTGTACGTGATGTACAATGCCCAAGAAAGAACAAAGCTGGATCTAAAATCTAGAAGATGTATCTTCTTGGGGTATGCTGATGGAGTAAAGGGGTATCGTCTGTGGGACCCCACTGCCCACAAGATCGTCATCAGCAGAGATGTTATCTTTTTAGAAGATCAACTGCAGAGGAAAGATGAGGGTGATAGCACTGTAAAAGAAAAGTCAGAGACTGTACCGGTATATGTGGAAAATAATCCAGAAGATTCAGATTCTTCTGAAGCAGCACCAGAGCACGAGGAACAAGAACCAGTCGAGTCCGAGGCTCCAGAAGTTCGTCGGTCAACTCGGGAGAGACGACCGCCAATGTGGCACTCGGAGTATGTGACAGAGATCAATGTTGCGTATTGTCTTCTAACAGAGGATGGAGAGCCATCAACTTTCCATGAAGCTTTAGAAAGCACAGATGTTGCTTTGTGGATGACAGCAATGCAGGAAGAAATTGAAGCTCTACACAAGAACAAGACATGGGAACTTGTACCACTACCACGTGGAAGAAAAGCCATTGGAAACAAATGGGTCTACAAGATCAAACGTGATGGCAATGACCAAGTGGAGCGGTATCGTGCGAGATTGGTGGTGAAAGGATATGCTCAGAAAGAAGGTATTGACTTCAACGAGATATTTTCTCCGGTGGTTCGACTCACAACAGTCAGAGTAGTCTTGGCAATGTGTGCTACATTTGACTTACATCTTGAGCAGTTAGATGTGAAAACTGCATTTCTTCATGGAGAAATTGAAGAAGAAATATATATGCTCAAACCAGAAGGTTTTGCAGAAACAGGAAAGGAGAACTTGGTTTGCAGGTTGAACAAATCTCTATACGGTCTCAAACAGGCGCCGAGGTGTTGGTATAAGAGATTTGATTCCTTCATTATTAGCCTTGGATACAACAGACTCAGTTCAGACCATTGTGCATATTACAAGAGGTTTGAAGATAATGATTTCATTATTTTGTTGTTGTATGTGGATGACATGTTGGTAGCAGGCCCCAACAAAGATCGAATCCAAGAATTGAAGGCACAGTTGGCTAGGGAGTTTGAAATGAAGGACTTGGGACCAGCAAACAAGATTCTAGGGATGCAAATTCACCGAGACAGAAATAACAGGAAGATTTGGCTTTCACAGAAGAATTACTTGAAGAAAATCTTGCGACGCTTCAACATGCAAGATTGTAAGTCAATTTCTACCCCACTTCCTGTTAATTTCAAATTATCCTCAAGTATGTGTCCTAGCAATGAAGCGGAGAGGATGGAGATGTCTCGAGTACCGTATGCATCAGCAGTGGGAAGTTTGATGTTCGCTATGATATGTACTAGACCGGACATTGCACAAGCAGTGGGAGCAGTCAGTCGATACATGGCGAATCCTGGTGGAGAGCATTGGATAGCTGTGAAGAGGATTCTGAGATACATCAGAGGAACCTCAGATGTTGCATTATGTTATGGAGGATCAGATTTTACTGTCAGGGGCTATGTGGATTCAGATTTTGCAGGAGACCTTGATAAAAGAAAATCCACTACTGGTTATGTGTTTACACTTGCGGGAGCAGCTGTAAGCTGGGTTTCGAAACTGCAGACCGTTGTGGCTTTATCTACAACAGAAGCAGAATACATGGCGGCTACACAAGCTTGCAAGGAAGCTATTTGGATACAAAGGTTATTGGAGGAGCTCGGGCACAAACAACAGACAATTTCTGTGTTTTGTGACAGTCAGAGTGCCTTGCACATTGCAAGGAATCCAGCCTTTCATTCCAGGACAAAGCACATAGGAGTTCAGTATCACTTCGTTCGAGAAGTAGTGGAAGACGGAAGTGTGGATTTACAGAAAATCCATACGAAGGAGAACCTAGCAGATGTTTTGACCAAGCCGATAAATACTGACAAGTTTATCTGGAGTAGATCCTCTTGTGGCCTAGCAGAAACGTAGGCAACATGTTTATGGCGAAGCAGAAAGGATGGTGTGGAGATTGATCGAGTCTCAATCTAATCTCCAAGTGGGAGAAATGTGAAAACACGTGGTTGCTACATCTAGAAGATGGCTGCTGCACACGGCTTTGAGAATTTGAATTCAAAGAAGAATTTGGCTTGAAGAAGCACACGGCTTTGGCTGCACCATCTAGAAGAGTTGGTGGCTTTTGAATGAAAATTGTCAAAGAAGAAAGTTGGCAGCAGCAAGTTTGAAGAATTCAACAGCAAGAAGGCCACGGTTTTGGCAAGAAAAGAGAAAGGAAAAATAATATTTTAATGGCATGTTTTTGGCTATAAAAGGGAGTGTTCCCGAATGCATTTCTCATTCAATTCAATTGAATCGAAATCCATTTGAGAGGATTTGAGAGTTAGAGAGTTATAAGCTCTTGTTCTAGTGTTCTGAGAGTTTGGGTGTATTGGGGTTTTGGGAAGTGAGCTAAGGGCCCGTTTGGTATTGTTTTTGAATCTGTATTTTCTGAGAATAAAAATGAAAATGAAAATGATGTTTTGCAGTTACTGTATTTTGAATTTAAATATGCGTTTGGTATCATTTTTTGTATCCTATATTTTAAAACTGAAAACAGTAATATGCGTTTGGTAGACACAGTTGAAAATGATAAAAACAGAAAATATGCGTTTGGTAATGCTTTTTTCAAAAACAGTTTTTACTAATCATTTACATTATATTTATAGTTATAAAATAATTATTTAGCTAATACACACAAATACAACAAAATAATTTAACCAAATTTAATATAAAAAAATTACATGATAATAAAGTTCAAGAATTAACATTAATTAAAAAAAAGTTTGACATTGTCATTGTTTTTACACTATATAATTAAGATATATATTACAACACATGATTTAAACAAAATAATTATAAAAAAAACTACATGATACACATTATGCATTACGTATATAATCATGCCACATAAAAGCTGCAATTCCATCTCTTGTAGCATTCATCTCTGCAACACTTGCTGGAGATAAATCAATATTAGTAAGTGGCCTACTAGTGTCTCCTTCATCGTTGGTAACCAAATCTTGCACATCATAGTCCCCAAATAACCTATCACTTGCATTTTCTCGTCGAATAAAATTATGCAAAGCACAACATGCAATTGGAATTAGACGTTGCTTACGTAAACTATAATTATGCATATCCCTTAAAATTGAAAATCGCGCTTTTAAAACACCAAAGCATCGCTCAATTACATTACGCAATGATGAATGTCTATAATTAAACAATTCTTGAGGACCTCTAGGTGCTCGACCTAGTCCTCTATAATCACGTAAATGATATCTCTCACCTCTATATGGTGTCAAAAATCCCTTCATATTTATGTATCCAGAATCCACAACGTAGTAATATCCTAAAATATAGAAACAATAAAACATAACTTAATTATTATTTAAAAGCCAAATATATTAACACTCACACTCACACACACACACACACACACACACACACACACATATATATATATATATGTCAATATTCTTACCTTCTTCTGGAAGTGGAAACCCAGATTCTGGTCTATTTAAAGCATCCATAAATACCCTTGAGTCATTGGCGGTACCTTCCCAGCCCGTATATACAAATGTAAACATCATGTCAAAAGAACATGCACACATGATATTTTGAGTCACCTGAGTCTTTCTATCTCGATATGATATCTGTTTCTGTGCTGGTGACCATGCCGCAATGTGGGTTCCATCAATTGCACCGATACACTTCTATAAAAATATAAAAAAAAATTAATAATTTATTAACCAAATGTTACTGTCACATAAATATTGAAGTAACGTGTATTGAATTTCTTACCTCAAAATATGGAAAGAAATTTGGATTGTTTCTAATCTCTAATGGCGCTTCCCCTTGAGGTTTTGGTTTTATAATGTGATTTGCCAAGTGACAAAATGCTTTTAACACACGCTTAAAGTGTGTAAATACAGTTTCTGGTGAACGTTGAAAACGCTCAGCTACAACCCGCACAACAGCACCATGGGACAATATATACAAGCACATTGCTACAGCCTCCTTGATACAAACATGTCTATCATTCTCTAATAACTGTAGATGTTCAAGTGTATAACATAATCGAATAAAGACTTCTTTATCCATTCGAAACATGTTATACATCCTGTCCGGATGACCATTTAACAACTCTTGAACAAATTCAATTCCAGACAAACGTCCTGTATAACATTGCCTTCTAATAGCACGCTGTTGTTTCTCATAAATTTTTATAGCAATGGCTACCTCTAAAACCTCTTCTTCAATATCCGTTAAACTGTCAATATCATCATCTTCATTGTTGTTGTTATTCATTTTTTTGATCTGATTAAAAAAAAAAACTTAGATTATATTTCAAGTATATCATAATTGATCTAAAAAAAATTTCCAACTCACCAAAATAAGATAAAATAAAATTCAACAAACACATTTCAACTTATAAAAATAATATAAAGTTCAACAAACACATTTCAACTTATAAAAATAACATAAAATTCAACAAATAAAAGTATTACAAAGTCCAAACTATAAAATAAACAAGCACACAGTTCATAACTAATAACATCTAAATAACCTGGAAATTAAACACATTATATCTTAAACAACAAACTATAAACTAGTTAACCAATATTTTTTCCTATGCTCAGGCATACTCAGAAATGCTTTCCTCCACTCAATACTGGGCACTAGCTTATCCATCAATTTGTTGTATGTATCTCCATCAATGTCTCCCAATTTCTCCACAGCTTCAATACACTCTTCAATAGACCATTTTTCAACACATTGAGAAGTTGACTCCGCACTTTTGCACTTAACCATCTCCATTCTAGCATTCATCACTGAACTAGCCATTTTAAAGTAACTGTCAAACTCACTCTTATTTTTTTTACCACGCTCAGTTGCAATTGGCCGACGAGGCCTTTTTTTTGTCCTAGACTCAGAAAGAGGTTCCATTGAATCGTCATCCTCAATATCAACATGAACTCCATGACTAAGGAAATTCTCTTCCAATTCACGATCCTCATCCGAGGACAATGGAACTTGGCTAGATGAAAAACGCAAATGGCCAGAAGCTGTGGTGGTGTTGAATATCTCCCCTAAGGTTTGGTAATGCTCTAATCCTTTTTTACGATATGGCTTCACTGCAGGCACTCTCTGTGGAAAAAAAATAAATGTATAAAACCAAATAATAATACTTTAATTTTATACGAAACTATTTAATATGCTGTGAATATAAATTTACCTTAATATATTCAGCCCAAACAGCTTCTGATGCTGTAACCGTATTTGAAATAGGATCCCACCCAAACCCAGTATGAGCTACTAAATCAGAAAACTCTCGATGTTTTTTGCGCAACCTATTAAACTTGGACTTAAGTTGCCCTACATTGAATCTTTTGTGGGATTGTTCAAATAACTCATCACTTATAGTGGTCCAAATTTTCTTAGTAAAAGTTGATGTTTGTAAATCACCCTTTTTAACATGGTCATGCACTATACGAATAAAAGCATTTTCGGTCCGGCTAGACCAATCGGCCTTATCCTCAACATCAACATCAACATCATGTGGATCCATATCTTGAAAAATTAAAAAAAAAATAACACATGTCAAATATTAATCAAATTCAACATAACATGAGAGTAATTTCAGCAACATGTCATAGATTACAAAATGAATGTTAAATATTGTTAAATTAATAGCTACACTAATTCTGCTCTAAAACTTCATATTGCTCCATTGTAGGTTTTATCACGAATCTACCAAGCATCCACACGGAAGCAAAATCAAAATCCAATATTGTTAAATTAAAGTTGGACAACATGTAAAAGAAACAAAGAAATGAAAAAAAAAAAGCATAAGCCTTGTATTTGGAACCGGTACTATGTAACTCAATATATTATTTCCAAGAAAGGCATCGGAAACAATCCAAAAAAAATAATCAAGAACAATTGCTACGACCTAGAATCTGAAACAATCCAAAGAAAATAATCAAGACCAATTTCCAATTTCCCGAATTGAACATGCCACTTAAAACAGTTTCCACATGCCACTTCAAACTAGATCAAATATTGCACAAGATAATCAAGAACTACACCCAATTAATTTGCCTACATAACTAATTGAACATAACAACATCCAATTTGCCCAATTGAATCCAATTTGCCGAATTGAACATGATATGGGTCCAAGCTAAACAACAAGAATTAACACTCAAAATGCAGCCAAATAGAAAAAATAAAGAAATATACCAGTAAGTGGTTACAGCAAGCGAGTACAAGAGCAGCAACAGCAGGATCTAGCAGCAGCAGCAAGCGAGTGGAAGAAAGACAGCAGCAGGATCTAGCAGCAGCAGCAAGCGAGTGGAAGAAAGACAGCAGCAGGATCTAGCAGCAGCAAGCGTGAGGAAGAGCAGCAGCAGCGGGATCTAGCAACAGCAAGCGAGAGGAAGAGCAGCAGCAGCAAGATCTAGCAGCAGCAAGCGAGAGGAAGAGCAGCAGCAGCAAGATCTAGCAGTAGCAGCAAGCGAGTGGAAGAGCAGCAGCAACAGCAAGCGAGTAGAAGAGCAGCAGCAGCAGCAACGAACTGGAAGAGCAGTAAATGTAGATTTAGAGAAAGAGGAAGAAGAGAGTGATAATGAGTGCGGAGAGTTTAGATCGGGAGCTGTTGATGAAGAGTCACGAGCCTTTGAGATTTGTTCTGTAGTTTGTTCTTTAGTGTGAATTGTAAATTCATTGAAAACACATTAAACATGTTTTCAACTTTACAACTAAAAAACTGAATCCGAATTTTTTGTTTTATAATATGTTTCTGAGTTTAGCCCACCAAACATGTTTTTCAATTGTATTTATAAAATAAAAACGAAAATAAAGGGTTGAAAACGGTACCAAACAGGCCCTAAAATACCACAATACTTGTAACTCTTTTTCACTAGTAAAATATTTCCTTCTGTCTTCGCCCGTGGACGTAGGCTAAAAGCCGAACCACGTAATTTCTGGTGTCCTCTATTGTACTTGTTCTTTATTTTCTTACAATTTTACTTTAGCTGCGTGTCTGCCTTCACCACCAATTTCCTAACAGTTGTTTGATGTTAGGAATATGTGTTTGATGTTAGGAATATAAATGCCTTTAGTTATTTAATTAATTGAATAATTTTTTAATCATAATTAACTGAAAATTTTTGGGAAAAAAAGTAAGGGAGTTGCCATAAACTTTTAATTAATTCTTAAAATAATTTTAGAAATGATTAAAAATTAAAATGCAAAACGTATGTATGTATATTGCACTTTAATTTTTGAAAAATAAATTCTGAAATTTTTTCAGAATTAATTGAATATTTATAAATATTCCCTTACTTTTTTTCCCCAATTTATTAATTAGGAATAAAAAAAACTTTTAATTAAATAACTAAAGGTATTCATATTCAAAACGTCAAACAACCATTAAGGGTAAAATGGTAAGATTAGCAAAAAGAATTAACACTTGGGAAGATTTAGATGTATTTTAAAATATCTTGAAAGTTTAAATTAGTTTTGTTAAATAACAGGAGAGTTTCCCATTTTTTTTCCCCCTAATTACAAATCAAGAAAACTCAAGCAGTTCGGAGGGCGCGCGCGCCTGATCCTGATTTCGAAAGAAGAACATCATCAACCAGGTGTAGTTCTTCTCAAAGAAGTATGAAAAAAACATGGCCAGGCATGACAGACTTTCTACACACGCAATTGCTTCCATGCTCCAAGAAAGCCCACGAATTTCTGCTTTATTTAGTAGCAGTGCCCAAATGTTGGAGTTTCGTTTCTTTATTAGTAGGATTGTTGCAAATTTGTTACGGCATACAAATTAAACATCCTGCCTTCCGGTACAATTCGAGAAAGCCCAACTCTTCCTTCCATATCTCTCTCTGAATACCCTCTTATATATGCCAAAGTTTCTTTTAATTTTTCAGTACAAAACTCAGGGTAGTGTGCTTATTAATTCACAGGAGAGTCAACTGGCTAAGCAAGGAATATGAGGTGAGGTAGATTGTTTGTTTTGTGCTTTTCAACATAATAAAAAGATCAGAAATTCCTTTTAATTCCCACTCTTTTGATTGAGAGAAATTTTTGAGTTGCTAACGATGGCCTACCTGTTCATAAAAAAAAATACTGATTTTAGCATAACATACTCTACATGGATTTAAATATCAATCACTTAATAAATGACGCGTAGTAAGTAGATATTATAAATAGCATAGACCCACCATTAATCAGACGCTAAATCATAAAGACAGACTTCGGAGGACTTGAAAGCATTTAACACGATGCTCAACTCTTTTCCAAGAATTGTCTTTGGCTGTGAAAATATGGAGGCCGCTTGTAATCATTACCGGATGAATCATAACCAAAACCATTGTTTAAAAAAATTATTAAGGACATAAGTGATAGAAACAAATTCTAAAACAAGAAGAAAATATGATTCTGCATTTTTTAATTAAAAACCTTCTTTCCTTTTTTTTTTTTTACCCAAAAAGATTAATTTGGTGTCAGTTTATAACCATTCGTAAAGTTATTCACTTCACCCATAAGATCAGTTACAGATAGTATTATTTAATTACTAAAATAACTAATGATAAAATGTAAATCATTGTTTTCTTGTTCTTTGTGTAAAGTGTAAACCGTTCTCCTCCCTGCACTCACCATTATTACAATTCTTTTTTTCCTCAAAAGTTAACAATATTATGAACAATTTTGAAAAGCATGAAACTGTCACTCTATTATTATTATTATTTGGTTGCTTTCTGAGAATTTTATTGATCTTTCAGGTTATGAGAAACCATTTGACCATCACAGTGGGCGGATCAAATGGCCAAGCCAGGTCTAATACCTGTACGTTCTCTCTTGTTTTAGCACTGCTACTTGCATCTGTAGGAGCGTAATGACACCATTCCGTTAGTTTGATGTTGAACTTTATTTCCGTTTGTTAATTGATTTGAGCAATGTGGTGTCTAATGTGCTTGCTTTTGATCTAGTGGTTGTGAGGGTTTTAATAAGTAAGGGGTCGAGAGAAGTGAACTTTTTGATAGATTACTACAGGTGATTAACTTTTTCTTCAACTCTACTTCTTACATATTCCAAACACTACCACATAAATCATCGTATTATATATTTATTTACTGTTGTTCCACTTTGAGTGTGCACTCTTACAACAACGTATTTGCACCAAAATATTATTCTGAGAGGCAGAAATAATCTTAAGAACAGTGCTCAGCATACCTTGACTTTTTTTTTTTCTTCTTCGGCATCTTATTTATTATCTTAATTCTTCTATAACAAAAAGCTCAATATATAGTACCTAATTGCTATATGAACGAAAAAAATCATGAAAAATAGATATGAACGAAAGAACATCATGAAAATAGTAAAAACTCGCAAAACAAACTCATATACGGTCTTCTCATATATTGATAGAATAGAAGAAGCTTTCTGGGACGAGATCCGAGTTTTAGAGCCAGGGGGCGAGATCAGAGTTTCTAAGTAAGCAATTTCTTCCATTTTCGCAAAATGGAACACTGAAGAGGAGAGTCCTTAGAATAAAGAGAACACTTTGATAAAAGGACTTTGGGAGGACTGTTTTCGGCGGTATGTTCATATTGCAATACAGCAAATCCGGGATCGGAGATCAGAGAGAGCCATTGCTTGCATACACACGCAGCAGTGACTTGGCGGGCAATATTGAAAGCACCTCAACTAAGACGTCGTGAGGGAAATTTGACATTGTTTTCCTAGTAAGCTTTGCACGGCAGATTGGCCTTGCAGCTCAGTTATTTTTGTTGTTTAAATATGAGGTGGTAACTTTGTTAGGGCAAGTCAAAATATACAGTGTATATCTATACGTACTCGGATTCCTCAAAATTTTCACAATCCTATTAAGAATTTAGAGTCCTTCTGTGCGTGAATTTAGAATCCATGTGTGGGAGAAGAAAATTTCACATTTTTTAGTGTCTGTGTTGTATGACTTATTTAATGACTATAAGTGTTTATTTAATCTTATAGGCTCTTATCATAATTTTTGTTGTTATTTGGTTGTTTTTCTAATAGAGCTTTTGAAGTTTAAATAAACTATTTTATCTTTACTAACAAAAGCTCGAATTTTAGGCTTTTGAGAGTAGAGGCTGAAATTTTTTTTTTAAATGTTAAAATATCTAAAATATGCTCTATTTATTTGACAATCTTTTTTTATTCTTTTCATTACACAACTTTAAAAAACTTGCCTATTAAAGTAATTTCATAAATTTTTAATAAAAACGTTTATTGATAACCAAATAACGAAAAAATTTTTGGTAAAAATTCTACTAACAAAAGCTTTACTTAAATAAGGTATACTTGAAAAACTGTACCAAACAGAGTCTTAATCCCAAATTTGATATGGGGTCAGCAACTTAGTTCTCTTTCGGAAAAATATTAGAGCAGTAGAGGTGCGTATACATGAAGAATTATAGACCAACAATGGAGCCAAAGATTGTCAATTGGCCATCGCGGTTTGAAACAAGATCTGGCAAGCAAATGATAGCTGCTAATAAACCTCCGGTCGCGATTGGAAGCCTGATAAACAACAAGGATAACGGTCGTAATCTCAACAAATAAAGATAGCTTGCGACCCGGATAAGACCGCAAAGGCCAATCACCATGCCAGTCTCTAAAAACACCTCCTCAAGCTGCTAAAGCCGGATGGCAAACGTTAAACATACTGTCTTTGGTACTGTTAATATTGTTGCACAAAATTGTCTCTTAAAAAGAAAAAAAAAATCTAACAACTTGTAAACGAACTTGACTCAAAATTTTCTTCATTGTCATGCATTTTTGTGCAATTATCACCACTTCAAATCCTCTTTAATTAATCAGTACATGCCTCGAGTTATCACTTGGAATGTGAAAATGTCACGCTTTAATTTCCCTACAAGAGTATGTTTTTTCTTTAACTATTTTAACACCAAAATTGAAATGAGATATTAAATATTTATTAATGACCCTGGTAGTTAAAAAAAAATTCAAAAACGAAAGAAAATCATTCAACATTTTTCAAACTGAAAAAAATAAAAAATGGAATCAATTTACGACAACTCAGAGATAATCTATGATATCAACTTCAGGTATGTGAAATAATAAATAACACTTATTACACAACACGGTTTGTTACAAATTAGGACAAATACATCATCTGATTCGTTGATTCTCAAAAAAAGAAATAAGCAGAGTTCCTGTTGGATTATAAACTTGATTCAAGATGAATAAATTCAAGCCCAACTCATGGAAGATTCCATGAGTATGTATGGTTGGTGAGGTTTGAATTTCTTGTGGTAAGTGTGGTAGGTGTGGTTGGTGAAGTAAGTGAGTGGTAGGTTTTAATGAATTGTGAGGATTTATGTAGTAGTTGAATAAATGAATGGTTGTGATTAGTTTGTATCATGTATAAATACCCCCTCTCTCCTTTGGTTTAAGCATCAAGTGAAGTAACAAAATCTCTAAGGTGTAGAGAGTGAAAAATAAGAGTTGTAATTGGTGAGGAGTGTTGTTGAAGAAATAAAATAGTTTGTTTTATTTATTAATTCTCCAACAAAGTGGTATCAGAGCTAGTTCTTGATGCTATATATAGTCATATAGCATATCAAATCGAAGATCTCGACGAGAGGAACGTGACACAGCAAACATCATCCCGATCCGAGACCGAATGTGACACTTGTTGTCGGAAGCTTTCTATCCTGAAGCTGAGTCGACTCACTGAGTTGAACCAAGCTGAACCAAACCGAACCAAGCTGAGCCGAGCTAAACTGAATCAAGTCGAACTGAACCAACTTGAGCCAAACCAATCCGTACCGAACCAAGACTACTAAGCCGACATTGACCGTTGACTGGCGTTGACCGTTGACCGAAAGTTGACTTGAGTCATTCCCAAGGTTTTTCGACGTGCCGGATCCATATGTGCTTTCAGAATCTCCAAATTCTCACTCAATTTATGGGTTATGGCAAACGGTAGTATGATGTCATTTCAAGTTCCACAATTAGAGGGAAGTAAGTTTGACAATTGGAGTACTAAAATGAAGGCTCTATGGGGTGCACATGACGTATGGGATGTCGTGAAAAAAAGCTTTATTGTGCCAGAAAATGAAGCCACTTTAACTGCGGTGCAGAAGGAGAATTTAAAAGACTTGAAGAAGAAATAGAATAAAGCAAAGTATCTCATCTTTCAATCATTAGATGAAGGTGCTTTTGAAAAGATTGATGGTACAATCTCCTCAAAAGAAGCATGGGAGAAACTAGAGGCCTCTTACAAAGGACCGGAGCAAGTTAAGAAGGTTCGTCTCCAAACATTACGAGGAGAATTTGAGTCCTTACACATAAATGCATCAGAGTCAATTTCTGACTACTTTACTTGGGATGTGACTGTTTCTAATGAATTAAAAAGAAATGGTGAGGTTAAAAGAGGTAAGGATCATTGAAAAGATACTATCAGTAGACTCGAAGTTTGACCATATTGTTGTGACAATTGAGGAAACAAGAGATCTAGAGGATATAACGATCGAGCAACTTCAAGGAAGGTTGCAAGTCTACGAAGAAAAACTAAAAAAGAAGTAAGGAATCGAATAACAACTTCTCAAGATGGAGGTCAATCCAAAGAAAAAAGAAGAAAGCTCCGACAACGAGAGAATGCACTATGTCCGAGGTAGATCACGAGGACGAGGTAGAGGTCGTGGTCATGGACGAGGTTGAAATTTCAACAACAACTCCAATTATGTCAAAGGAGAAAGCTCAAGCAGAGGACGAGGAAGAGGCAATCCAAGATCGAGGTATGATAAATCCTAAGTACAGTGCTATAATTGTCAAAAGTTTGGGCATTATGCTTCAGAATGTAGAGCTCCAAGCACCAGAATTGAGGAGAGAGTGCACTATGCTAAAGAGAAAAATAGTGAAGATGACACACTTTTACTAGCACGTAATGACACAAGTAGAGGTTAAAAAAATACATGGTATCTTGACACAGGTGCTAGAAATCATATGAGTGAAAACAGAAGCATGTTCGTGCAATTAAGTGAATCTGTGAATGACAATGTCGCTTTTGGAGATGATTCAAAAATATCAGTGAAAGGTAGAGGTAAAAATCTTTTTCGTGCAAAAGATGGTAGCCACCAAATAATTTCGAATATTTATTATTTGCCCAATATGAAAAGCAATATCCTTAGTTTGGGTCAACTTTTAGAAAAAGGCTATGATATTCACTTAAAAGATTATAGTCTTTTCCTCAGAAATGATAAAGGAAATCTAATTACAAAGGTGAAAATGTCGAAGAATAGAATGTTTCCTTTAAATATTCAAAATGATGTTGCAAAATGTCTCAAAGCCTAACATAAAGATCCATCATGGATTTGGCATCTTCGATATGGGTATCTCAACTTTAGAGAATTAGAGCTACTATTCAAGAAGAACATGGTGAAAGGCTTACCATACATCAATCACCTCGATCAACTTTGTGAAGGATGTTTACTTGGCAAGTAGTTTAGAAAGAGCTTTCCAAAGGAGTCAAACTCAATAGTTTAGAAGCCACTCGAGCTCATTTATACTGATGTGTGCGGTCCATTCAAGCCAAATTCCCTTGGTAAAAGTAACTACTTTCTTCTCTTCATAGACGATTTTTCAAGAAAAACCTGGGTGTATTTTTTGAAGCAGAAATCAGAAGTCTTTGAAGCTTTCAAGAAGTTTACAGCTGCAGTGGAACAAGAAGGTGGATACCAAATTAAAGTTATAAGATCTGATCGAGGTGGAGAGTTCACTTCCAAAAAATTTTTAGAGTTTTGTAAAGCAAATGGAATTCGACCCCCTTTGACAGTTCCAAGATCCCCTCAACAAAATAGTGTTGCAGAAAGGAAGAACAGAGCCATCCTCAACATGGCAAGAAGCATGTTCAAGAGTAAAAGGCTATCTAAAGAATTTTGGGCCGAAGTTGTTGCATGTGCAGTCTACTTATCCAATTGATCTCCAACAAGAAGCGTGTGGGGCAAAACGGCACAAGAAGCTTGGAGTGAAAGAAAACTCGGCATCACACATCTAAGAGTTTTCGGAAGCATTGCCCATGTACATATACCGGACGAGAGTAGAGCCAAGCTGGATGACAAAAGTGAGAAATTCATTTTCATCGGCTACGACAACAACTCTAAAGAATACAAGCTTTACAATCCAAACAACGGGAAGATCGTGATCAGTCGAGATGTAGTTTTTGATAAAGAAGGAGAATGAGATTTTGACTCTGGTGCGGATGACTTCAACTTTTTTCCTATTGAAGAAGATGATCATACATAAATAAAACAAGTAGAAGAACAACAAGAGCCAACTACTCCACCTATCTCACCAGCATCAACCACATGTGGAGATTCACTGTCATCTTTTTTAAATGAAAGAACCAAAGAACGTACAAGGAGTCTTCAAGATCTCTATGAGGTAATTGAGAGACGTAATAATCTCACTCTCTTTTGCCTCTTTGCTGATTGTGAGTCAGTCAACTTCTAAGAAGCTGCACTAGATGAGAAGTAAAGAATTGTAATGGATGAAGAAATCAAAACCATTGTGAAGAATGATATTTGGGAGCTTACTACTCTTCCCAAAGGGCATAAGGTGATCGGTGTCAAATGGGTGTATAAAACAAAAAGAAATGCGAAGGGAGAAATTGAAAGGCACAAGGCGAGGCTAGTTGCAAAAGGCTATAATCAAAAGGTTGGCATAGACTACAACGATGTATTTGCTCTTGTAGCTCGACTTGAAATTATTAGACTTATTATTTCTTTGGCTGCTCAGAACAAACGGAAGATTTTTCAAATGGATGTCAAGTCTTTTTTCTTGAATGGATTCCTTGAAGAAGAAGTTTACATCGAACAACCATTGGGTTATGTGGTGAAAGGACATAAAGACAAAGTTTTGAGATTGAAGAAAGCTTTTTACGGGTTAAAGCAAGCACCAAAGGCGTGGAATAACAGAATTGACAAGTATTTTCAAGAGAAAGACTTCACCAAATGCCCATATGAACATGCTCTCTACGTCAAAGAAAAATATGGAGATATTTTGATTGTGTGCATGTATGTGGATGATCTCATCTTCACTGAAAGTAATCCAAGCTTGTTTAAAGAGTTTAAGAGAGTGATGATCAAAGAGTTCGAGATGACTGACATCGGATTGATGACATATTATCTCGGCATTAAAGTCAAACAAAAGGAAGAAGGCATATTTATCTCCCAAGAAAGTTATGCAAAGGAGATTCTCAAAAGGATCAAGATGAGTGATTGCAAGCCTATAAGCACGCTAGTGGAATGCGGAGTCAAGTTATCCAAATATGATGAAGGTGAAGATATAGATCCAACATTCTTTAAAAGTTTGGTTGGAAACCTACATTATTTGACATGTACGAGACCAGATATCCTTTATGTTGTTGGACTTGTGAGTCGATACATGGAGAATCCAAAGACCACTCATTTTAAAGCTGCAAAAAGAATCCTTCGATACATCAAAGGTATAATTAATTTCAGCTTGTTATACTCATTTTCTAATGACTACAAGCTTGTTGGATATAGCGATAGTGATTGGGGTAGAGATGTAGATGATTGAAAAAGCACCATAGGATCTGTGTTCTTCATGGGAGATACTGCTTTCACATGGATGTCAAAGAACTAACTTATTGTCACGCTATCCACTTATGAAGCTGAGTATGTAGCTGCCACATCAAGTGTTTGTCATGCAATTTGGCTCAGAAATTTGCTGAAGGAGTTGGGTTTGCCACAAGAAGAGCCAACCGAGATTTGTGTTGATAACAAATCAGCAATTGCCCTATCCAAGAATCCAGTCTTTCATGATCGAAGCAAACACATAGACACTCGCTATCATTTCATAAGAGAGTGTATTGTAAGAAAAGAAGTACAAATCAAGTATGTAAAATCACAAGATCAAGCAGTTGATATCTTCACCAAGCCGCTCAAGTAAGAAGACTTCGTAAAATTCAGAAGTTTGCTTGGTATCACATGATCAAGTTTAAGGGGGGATGTTGGGTCATAAACTTGATCCAAGATGAATAAATTCAAGCCCAACTCATGGAAGATTCCATGAGTAGGTATGGTTGATGAGGTTTAAATTACTTGTGGTATGTGTGGTTAGTGAAGTAGGTGAGTGGTAGGTTTTAATGAATGGTGAGGATTTATGTAGTAGTTAAATAAATGAATGATTATGATTAGTTTGTATCATGTATAAATACCCCCTCTCCCCTTTGGTTTAAGCATCAAGTGAAATAACAAAATCTCTAAGGTGTAGAGAGTGAGAAATAAGAGTTGTAATTGGTGAGGAGTGTTGTTGAAGAAATAAAATAGTATGTTTTTTTGTGTGTTTTATTTATTAATTCTCCAATCGTTCCATCCTTAAGTGATAAATGGAAAATTCATGGAAAGAGTGCCACATAATTTCTAACATTACTTATGATAAAAATTTTACATCTTAATTTTGCACGTGTAGCACTACGTATACATCAATAATTGAAATCTGATTAGTTTGCATTATGAGATTTGCAATATTATTATTTTTGCGCATTATTATTGTTTTAAAACTTCTGAATGAATAACAAAACACTCCAAAATCATTTAATGCGTACTAAAATAATATAAATGAAAAATAATATTGCACATATGTACTAAGTTAGCATCTTAAGTAATGAAAATTGAAGTAGTTAATTATTTCACCACGAAATTGTACGACGATGAAATTCAAGTGGTCAAGTAGAGGGGCATTTTTCCTCCTCATCAATTTGATGGGAGAGACTTGATCTGTTAGAAGGACGACTTATTTCCATCAAATTGCATGGCCTTGGACCTTTTTTTTTGGGTTCCTTCCAGAGCTTCTAACTTATTTCCATCAATGAAGTTATAGACTAATGAACAAGTTCAAGAATGTACATCTTGAGTTTATATGTTTATGAGTTATGACAAAGATAGAGTCACAAATTATTGCACAAATTAATGTGACATAACTACATATTGGTTAGATCAAAATGCTTTGCAATCCACATGATTTATTTTAATTAATATAGTTGTACCACATCAATTTATAGTCTATATATATTGTTCTTACTCATCTATTCGTTTTTTTTCCGTACTTTTTTCTCTCTCATTTTCTCTTTCCCTCTTGCTTAGTCTCGTTATCCACCCCTAGGCATTTGCAATCCAAATAATATTTACTTTGACCACCAAGCTTATCAAGAACCTTCATTGCTACTAAATAATTTCTTCATTTTTTATTTTTCATTGAAGAACTACATATATATATTTTTTTCGCTTTTGATTCTTTACAATTTACTCTACCGATTGCCCACGTTTGAGAAGATCTTTAAATTCTAAGTCATTCTTAATATATATACATTCATGTGTTTTGCAACTACATGCTTTCGATTGACTTGGAGTATTCACTTTAGGTTTACAGGGTACATGGGACAAAGTTTCCCGAAATGCCATTTATCGGAACCCGTGAAAGGTTCGGGGTAAAAGAAATGCTGCAGAAACTATTGGCTCAAATTGAATCAATAAGTGCTGATGCCTTAAGCTACTACCCAGCTAGCTAGCAGCTATGTCATATAGTTCATTTCGTAGTTCTGAATTACCTTCTGCCTAATTTGTTTGATATTGGCATTTAACCTTCTACTGCTTGGAACAAGTTCTCATGCGAATCTAATTTTCAGGCTCTTTATATGTTAAATGCTGAAAATCTTGTAATTTCATCCGTCCCAGAACTTGTCCCAATATGAATCTAAGAATTTGGATTTTCTCACATTGAGAATAATTTGATGATCGAGTTGATCAATTACAATACATTGACGTTTCCAACCCCGTAAGATTGCACTAGTCCTTGGTGGTTCACGCTGTAGGGACATCTGTTGTAGTTAGTGCATGTCTTTCTCTATCTTCATAGAGTTTCAAGCTTAAGCATAGTTTCATCATATGTAGGGGCATCTGTTGTAGATAGTTCTTTCTGTTTCATTGGTCTTTCATATACAGCTAAACTATGATGATGCTTGAACACGGATAGTTCTTTCTATAAACGCGTTCCTTCTAATAACTTGTTTAATGAATGAGAAAATTATCTGGTAAGGCAGAATTTAATGATCCATCACTTCCACATCGTTTGGGATGAAATTTATAATAAAATTAATTTTATTCATTACAGACTAATAAGTTAGACAAAAAATCAAGCTAAACTTGCCTTAAAATCAATCAATTAAATAAATTGAGCCGTTTCAGTTCGATCTTATTTGTTTTGTTTTTTATTTCTGTTCATTTGACTATTTATTTCTTATCACTTTCTCATATATAGTCTATACCAACCCTTAACTACTAAAGAAACTGAAGGATGATAGTAGTATTATAGAGTTACTTGATTATTTTGTCCTTTTCTTTTAATGCCGTATAGTGTTATACTTAATTATATCTTCCTCCTGTTCAATTTTTCTGTTTAAGTATCGGTTATTCTTAACTATTGTTCATTTGCAATCAAGACAAGTTCATTATCGACAACCAAGATTAGCTTTTAAAAAAAAATTCTAGTTCTACGTACAAAATTCTCAATTTTTATACTTTTCATTAGAGAAATGCATCTTCTTGGCTACTCATACTTAAATGCTTCTACTTTTGATTGCATGTAAGAAGATTCAACCATATGCGATTCTTGATCATTTTTTCAACATTTTTATCTAAGACGGCCATTGATTCTTGATGACTGTTTGAAACGTAAAGAAAATGGCAAGCATGTCCAAAATTTAAGAAGATTTGTGGGTACTTATAAAGAGGTTGACTATCCATGGTATGTGACTGGTGCAAAACTGAATGATGAAACTAGTTTCATATTGCGAGAATAAAATAAAAAAAACATAAGTGCAGACTTACTAACAAGATAGTGAAAGTTACTCTTACTTGGGTTGCTACTAAAACAAAGAGCCATGTTCCTATTGATCTAATGTGAAGATTGATATTTTAAAGAATTATGTGCAAGACTTATAGTTTGAAGATTAAAAAGATGAAATTGTACAGGGTTAGAGCAAAAGCGACACTTGAGGTATTTGGGGATCATTTGAAAGGATATTAGAAATTATTTGCCTATGTTGTAGCCATTCAAAAAGTTGATCTAGGAGCAATATGCAAGGTGTTGTGTGATGTTGTTTATATTCCTGACAAGGTATTGTTCCAAATGTTTTTCATTGCCTTCCCTGCATAAAAATGCATATCTTAATGGCTATAGATCTTTTATTGGAGTAGATGGATTTCACTTGAAGGGTAAATATGGTGGAGTGTTGTTAGCCGTTGTTGGCATAGATTCTAATAGTGGGATTGTCCATCGGAAAATGGCAATATGTGTTGTGAGATTGAGAATACAGAGACATAAGGATAGTGTATAGAGCACTTGAATAGTTATTTGGATAATAGAAGGCCGGTGATATTTTTTAGTGATAGATAAAAGGGGCTAATTTATGCAATTTTAAAACATAGCCTACTGACTATAACAAAGCATGTTCTAGGCATGCTTATGCTAATTTTTCCAAGTCATTTGTTGGTGCATAGTTGAAACAATTGTTTTGGAAAGCTACTAAAAAGCATTAGCAAGCATGATTTTGAGTGGTTAAAAAGAAAACTACATGATTATAATTAGTCGATGCACACATATGATAGAAATTACCTGGTAGATCGTACTGACAACAATGCATTGGAGTGCTTCAATAGCTAGATATTACCTTATCTAGACAAACCTTGTTTGATAATGCTTGAAGAAATTAGATGTACACTGGCCTCTCTTGTCAACATGCTATGGTTGCCATAGGATATGCAAGATATGAAGTTGAGGAGTATATGCCAACATATTTTACCAGACATGCTTACCCTAACACATATTCAGTGATGTTTATCCATCTTCCAGATCAATGTACATGGGAGCCTACAGAAAGACCATTGATTGATCCGTCAACTATGGAAAAAAAGATCAGACAGCCTAAGAAATCCAAAAAAAAAGCAGCAAATGAGCGTCAAAAATAAAAAAAGAAAATTCTTTATTATTTGGTCATTCTGTGATGGCTCTAATCACAATGGGAGGTCTTGTCCATTAAAGCCATCTTTTGCAAGGGGAAATAGAGTTAGGAACAATAATTCTCATATATTATTATATGTAACTATTAAATTAAATATATTATATTTAATTATTATATTAAATATATTATTATTATATTATTACGTTTATGATTATTTATTATATGTAACACTTATTATTTATTATATTTATACTATCATAAAATAAAAGATACCGTGTTTTTTAGACATCAACTACTTCAAGTCAGCCATGAAACGCTTCAGAGCAGGCAATAAGGATTTGTTATGCCTGTATAGTTTATTTTATGTATAACATAATATTCATTTAGAAATCAACATGTTTTATAGGCATTAGCAGCAAAGTCAACTGGTTTAGGCCAACAAGCAGCTGTCGCATCCGAAATAGCAAGAAATGTGCTATCTTGATTGTATATTTGTATATTTTTATTCTTTCTATTTAGGTTCTTAAACTAACATAACATATATTTAGATACCTAGTGGCTGAGGTTAAAGATCTAATGCTGGAACAAGAAAAAGAAGGGCTCAAGCTAGCTCTGGAGATGCTGGAATAAGAAAAAGACAATCAAGCTCGAGACTACACCATTCCCAAAATCCATACCAAGCTTCAAATGTCAACGATATGTTATTTTTTTTTTATCAATCTAATTTCAATATTTCTGTTTCGTCAGATATTGTGCGAGCTTCTTTGATTTGTTTATTTCTTACCTTCACATTCTTCTTCTTCTTCTTCTTCTTCTTTTTCCTTCTGATAAATTGTTCAACTTTTTATTGTTTCCATTTAAATGTGGGTCTACCTAAAGGTTGAATAGCTCATGAAGTAAGAAATTTATAATCCTCATTTGGATATTATGAAGCTCTTTTCCTTTTGTACTCTCATCAATCAAATTGTTGTTACAAATACTTCCTCCAACATCTACCATAGACATTAGTTTCATTAGTTTCTTTTCAGATCTTTCTCACCTCCAAAACCACATTGTGTTTATCCTCACTATCATCAGCCAAATCTACCAGTCATATAAAATGAACTATTCATTTTATCAACTCTGAGCCCTTCAGGATTAGTGCTTCAATTATATTGTAGCTTACCTTCACCTTGGTTTGACATTGTTTAATATTTTTCCTCTATTACATTAAACTATATAGTGTAGGAACATAAAAAATTAAGCACAACAAATATATGTCGACGTAATATTCCTCTAAACTCATGGAATCAACAATTGCACTTAACTTCATTAATAGCCTCATTAAAGCAAATTGTAAAAACGACATGACGATGGACTATTTATACTGTTCGACAAACTTTTTAAAAGTAGTTTTTGAATTTACATACTTCAAAAAATTGCAGCATGCTTCAATATGTTGTGTAGTAAATATTCTTGCCCAAAAAGTATGCTGGCATCCAACGTTGTCTTTCAGCAAATAATCCTACTAACCAATCATTGTTGTGAAGTTTTTACTTTTGAATAAACAATGCTCAATGTTCTTCAAATTAATGAGAGACTAATGAATCATGCATATTATACTCATTTGTTAAATATGTCAAGTCAAACATGATAACATCACCAAGGTCTCTATTTGCAGCCCAGCTTCTTGCATTAACCCAAAATATATTTCTTAAAAGACAATCTCCATCTAAATACATAGCAAACAAGAAGTTTGAACTATTAGCTGGCAATTTAAAAAAATAATCTTGTACTATAATACCATTTTCTGTCCCAAGTTATAAGTGCCTTTCTTTATTTTGGTGGTTTCTAGTAATTTCTCTATAAAAGAATTCTCATGTCTCTGCTTCAATAACCAAAGAATGAAAACTTTTATTTAGCCTAATTCTAGCTGTATCATTCAATTCCAGTTTTTTTTTCTTTTTACTTTGCCTTCATAGTTTTATTTGTTTTAAAGAACTGGTCTTTGTTTGGCATGCTAAGCTCATCGTTGTGCTTACTAGTTCGCTTTTAATTGTGGGACACAACCTAAATGCATGCCTTGATTCACATCTTGATTTGTCATTCCATGAACAGCTGAAAGTCACGAATTCCAATACCCCTTCAACATTTTTATGGGAGGCTCTCCTCATAACTTCAAACCCCATTAGTTTTTCTATACGATTTGTAGAACTGAAACAACTAATCAACCATATCAAAGATCATTTCAACTTTGGGCTTTTCTACTTCTTATTTAGTAGTTGTTGCCTTTTTTATTTCCTTTTTACTATTAACCTAATTCATGTGAAATTAGATTGTCCAATTAAAATACAATAATAAGCATAATAATTAAAACCATATCTTTAAGAAATTCATAAACAATGTTAAAAAAAAATTACCTCAAAATTAATATTTTCAAGTAAATAGTCTTCAAATTATCTTGATTCAAGTTCCTCTTGTTAGAAACTAATACTTGGTGAAAACCATCAACTAAAAATTTAGGAACATTCATGTTGTATCACCAAAAATTAATAACTGAATTTACGGAAGCATATGTGAATGCATAATGCTTAATTACTTTCTAGCGCCATGTGGTTTGCCTTCTAAATCAATATGTTATCCTTGAGAATCCTTTGTTTCTCTTTGTACTCTCTCTGATGATGGGATGTTAGCCATAACTACTTATGTAGATAACTTTCCTATTAGCATTAGGTATTCCTATTTGAGCGCATCATAAAAATAAAAATTACCCTTAAGGCTTTACACATTAAATGCTGACACCCTACTAAATACATTAAACCAAAATTACTGAGAACTTTAATTGATCACTTTTAATTGAGTTTAACCTTATAAAACAGTTTGTAACACATAATTATTCACATATAAGCTCAATATTGGATTTAGGATCCAACACCTCCATCTCAATCATTACAAATAAATTAAAAAGATAAAAGAATTTTGCTTATTGAATGAATATGGAGGAGATTGGCTTGTTTTTATGGAAATATTAGAGATATCATAAGCATGAATTGCTCATTAGAGGTGAAAATAAAATCCATATAATAAAGGGGTGAAATTATAATTAATCTTAAACTAACAAATATTAATAAACCAATTGGTGTGGAAATTAATAACCTATCAACGTTGTTATCATTAAGAATATGCCAATTACACCACAATCTGAATAATAATCGTTATAGGGAATACATTCACAATAGAAAACTCTAAGTTCAAATTTGAGAATTTATTTATTAAAACAAAAGGAATCATTCTATGATGTTGTGATTTTAATCACAGTACCAATATCATAATTAAACATGAATTATGTAAATGAAACATAAGACATGTAAATTTAAAATAAAAAACATGTAAATCAACATAAACTATAAAATAAAATATAGATTATGTGAATGGAATATAAAACTTGTAAATGTTGTGTAAAACAAGTAAATTAACATATGAATGGTAAATTAGAGTATTAATAGTAAATAAAACAAAAAATTACAGATGTAACATAGAACTTATAAATAAATATTATTTGTAAAATAAAATATACATTATGTAAATGAAACATAACATTGTAAATAAAAGGTAAACAAGTAAATCAACACAAGAGTGGTAAATTAATGTAAAATATAATATAAAAATTGTAAATCAATATTAAGTGTAAAATAAAATATAAATTATTTAAATGAAACATAAAAATTGTAAATAAAAGTTAAAATAAGTAAATTAAGATAAAGTAGTAAATTGGCATATCAATGGCTAAAAAGAATAAAAACTTATAAATATAACAAAAAACTTATAAATCAACATTAAATGCAAAGTAAAACATAAACTTCATTTCTAATTTGAAAAAAAAAACTTGTAAATGAAAGATAAAACAAGTAAATAAATGTTGGAGTGGTACATTGACGTATTATTGATTAAAAAAATAAAAACTTTGTGAACATAACATGAAATTTGTAAATCAACAATAAATGTAAAATAAAACATAAATTAAATAAATGAAACATAAGACTCGTAAGTGGAAGGTAAAACAAGTAAATTAACATACAAATTGATAGACAAAACAAGAACTTAAAAATGCAACATAAAACTTGTAAATAACATTAAGTGTAAAATAAAATATAAACTATAAAAATGAAACATTAGAATTGTAAATAGAGGGATCAACGAGTAAACTAACATAGGAGTAGTAAATTGGTGTATTGGTAAACAGGATAATAAATAAAACTTGTGAATCAACAGCAAATGTAAAATAAAATGTAAATTATATAAATAGAATATAAGACTTGTAAATAGAAGTGCTAAATTGGTGTATCATCGGTAAAAAAAAAATCACAAATATAACATAAAACTTATAAATCAACACTATGTAAAAAATAATAACACAAATTAAGTACATAAGACTTATAAATGGAAAGTGAAACAAATAAATTAACATAGAAGTGGTAACTTGGTGCCTAATTGGTAAACAAAACAAAAACTTACATATGTAACATAAAACTTGTAAATCAACATTAATCATAAAATAAAATATAAATTATGTAAACAAAATATAAGACTTGTAAATAGAAAGTTAAAAAAAAGTAAATTAATATCTCTTCGGCAACGACCCTAAATAATCTTTGAGTAAAAGTAAACAAATACGTGAAGTATGTATAAAACTAAAAATTAGATCCAGCTTTATGAATATATCATACATGTCTATTTTTATTTTTATTTTTTATTTTTGCTTGATCCACATCATGAAAGATAATTTTACTTAATTAACTTGTGTTGTAAACAAATACTGTGATAGAAAATGAGAAAAAAAAGTTTATAAATGTCCTATAATGAATATAAAATTTATGATTAAACCAATTAAATAAAAGTTATTCCAATTGTTTTCAATATTATTATTTTTTAATTTTTTTATTGATAATTGATCTTTTCCTTTGTATAGTTAAGTTAAATACATAAGTTGTTTTTTGTTTATTTAAAGTTTAATGTTGATTTACAATTGTTTGTTTTGTTTAACAATTTTAAAACACCAATTTATTACTCTTATATTAATTTACTTATTTTACCTTCTTTTAACAAAAAATCTATAACCATGAGTGAAATAAAAGTTATTGCATAACATACGGTAGATTCCATTAAATAAGCCATTATTAACTCAGTAACAGATTGAGTTGTCATATAAAATATACTAAATAGGACTGAGTTTGCATGTTCAATACGTAACTCGGTGACTAAAACTTACTGTACCGGTAGAATTTCCTTTTTTTCGTTTTCATTCCAAAAGTACCAAAAAAAAAAAGTTGAAAACCTTCCTATGTTTTAGTAAATTAATCATTTTCCCATCATATTTCAAAACTCATAAAAATTTTCCTTGTCAATGAACAGATCTGATTAATTTTCAACTTTTTTTTTACTTTTACTATTTTACCTCTAATACAGTGAAAATCACCATTGATCAAAATAAATTTCTATTTCTCTAAAAAAATTAAAAAATAACGAAACTTTTAACGGCATGGAAATTTTGATTGGTTTTGAAATATGCAGATGAAATGATTAATTTTAACAAACAATAGGGTGTTTCGATAGTTTTCCCTAATAATAGTAATCAATTAAAGAGTACTGCATGAGAATCTATTGTATGTAATCTAATTTGTCTTTTGGGAGAATACCTTGGGCTCTCATTTCACTTTTTCTATATAACTCTCCAACAACCCTTGTAGCTCTCATCATCACTACAGATTTTGAAGAGTTACAGAGAAAAGAAAGAGAGAGTAGTTAATATTTTTGTTTTTTTTTTGAGAGATCAAAAATGAGTTCAAGGCTAAATCTCAACTTGAGTCTTAAGACATCTTATGATCCAAATACCATTTACAATTTGGTCAAAGATCTGTCAGAAATGAACAGCGTATCGGACAAATTATCGGTCTTGAATGATTATCTGCTCAAGTATGAAGGAGAATTAGCGAGGATTGCGGCCTCTAAACTTGAGCTTCCTCAGTGCAAGTTGCTTCTAATCGAGGGTATATTTATGTTTGAAGAAAATGGTTCAGTTTTAATTTTTGCATGTTGTATAGATGTGAATGCTTGTTTGTATTTGTTTAATTCGGTTTTGTGCTTTTGTGTTTATATATATATAGCTATTGAAACCCTGAAGAAGGAGATCATGAACATCAAGAATCTTAAGGAACCCGAAACCAAAAATTCTATGAAGAGGAAGTATTATGAGAATCAACAAATGATTCTCTCGGATGTTCATAACAGAAAAGGGAAAAATCTAATGATCAATTTGAACTCTCCTGCTGAATCTGATCCTGAGCCTTGGAACCCTGCTCATGATCACAAGAAGCAAAAAACAATCCTTGATACTACCCTGGTAAAAAATATTTAAATTAGATGCAACTATAAAAAATTTTCGTTATATTTTGTAAGTTTGGTAATGACGCAGGTGGCAAATCTCACTCAGTCATCCATCAAGCGGGGGCCAACTATGGCAGCTGATAGAAGTTCAGCCCTTGAAATTCAAAGCGTAACCGAGCCTGCTAATCTCTGTCGCTTTAATCTACGGACCGATCCTGTCACCCCAAATTATCACTCGCATCCGTTAACAGAACAAACAATGAAGAACAAAGGGAGATCCTGGACACCGCAACTGCATAGTGCATTCAAGATTTCTAGAGGCTCTTAATTCCCTTGTCGGAGAACGAGGTCTGTTCTTACTACATAAGACATTTATGATGGATGATCATGTTTTCTTTTTTTCTTGCTCTTATCATTGATTTGAAATTTATTCTAATTTTTGTTTTATTTTCTTTTGGTTTTAATTTTAACGAGCAGTGGCTACTCCGAAGCAAATCGGGGATGTGATGCAGGTTGAGGGGCTGACCATAGATCAAGTGAAGAGACGGGTTGACTTGAACTCTTTTAGGTGTATTGTTAGCTAATTTGTGGAACGTTGATGACCATGTGCATAAAATGCGGTAATTATTTCAATGCTGTCATCAATTGTCTTCTTCTTGCTCTGATTGGATTACTTGTATACAGATTTCAAATGAAAATTGGTTTACCATTATTCAATTTATGATTATAACTAGATATGGTGAGATATAACAATTGATTAAAGTAATAAAAATAAAAATAAAAATAAATTATGCTGGTCCTAATATAATCAATTTAATGATATGCCACATTAGTTTATATAATTTTTTTTTTATGTAAAAGTGTTTATAATTATATAACTACTCGTAAAGTTGTAGCAGCTGATGAAATGGTTTGCTCAATCGTCATAATATATGATCATCTTGAGGACCAAATAATAATTTGACACTTTTGAACGATTAATTAGCAATCAGTCATCCAAGTTCATCTTTTGTAACTAAATACACAATTACACATATTATAACATTGGTAAAAGTGTTGTACCTGGTGTGAACAATTATGCATAAATGTAACTTGAGTCAGCATGCAAATATCAATAGCCAATCAAGTTAAAATTACTAACTCAGCTTTCTGTCTTGCTTAAGGGCCAATTTTTAAGTCTTTGGGTTTCGGTCAAAATCAGTACATTTAAAAAGCACTTTCTCTCGTTCTTCCTTTTTGCACCAACTGCCGCCGCAAGCCAAGATATAATGATCTGAGCCCCGACCCGAATGATATGTCCT
This sequence comes from Citrus australasica, assembly GCA_029618585.1. NCBI lineage: Eukaryota > Viridiplantae > Streptophyta > Magnoliopsida > Sapindales > Rutaceae > Citrus > Citrus australasica. The sequence continues at coordinate 13,501,827 of JARCIV010000006.1, forward strand.
GGTTTTCTTCACACAACTTCGTACGCTATTTAACAGTAAAAGACATAAATTCACTAAAAATATTTTAAAGTTTACAGAAAGGTCAAATGATAAGAGTATCATAATCCCATTTCATCAAATGTTCTCGCAATTGCAACCTCCAGTTTTTGAACTTGCCGAGAATAAATTCTATACTGTCCATAAATAAATATTTGTCTCTTCTGTCATCATTTGATACTTCGAATTTTTCAATATTAATTTTAAATAGCAAAAGAATCTCTTTTCTTTGTTATGGGAGTGTGACTTGACGGGCCCAACAAACGGTTTTTCCCTCAAAGTTCCCTACTTCTATTTATGTCCTAGATCTTAAACCCCTTAAAGCTTTACTCTGGGACCCTTTGCATCTCATATTAAAGTCATAAACAATCACCTTAAATTTAAAGACTACTACCCCAACATATATGAATATGAATATATGACAAAAAAATATCGTCGAAGGAGATTGCGCGTTCGGGATTAACTCAAGGTGTACTTTTGAAAAGCGCCCTCTGCCCTTAAAATCTTGCATTCCGTTCCACCACAAAAGAAAGTTCATGTACCCTTCCTTAAATCCTTCATTATTCTTTTAACTAGAAAATAGAATCACACTTCACGCAGTTTTAAAAAAAAATTAATATTATCTTTTTTTTTCTTACTTTACACTTAATGAAACTGATAAAAAATATGAATTGATTTTTTTTAGATGAGACAGTTTTATAAAAAATAAAAAAACTATTAACCAACAATACAAATAAAGAAACAACGCAAGGTAAAGAATAAAATAAAATAATATATTATAGAGTAATTTTATTCATTTCAATTGTGTGTGTACAAAATAAAAAGATGAGTTCTCCTTTTATAGTTACATAATCACTTTATGAAATTAATGAAAAATTATGGATCATAATTTCTTGTGAGATAGTGAGAATTAAAAGCTGCTAATATGAGAGATAGTAGGGAGACTAAGAGATATATGTTATGAACATCTACATTTATTTTAATAAATTCATAACACTCCCCCTTGAATGTTCATTACAAAGAAAATGTCTTTTTAAAATTTTTACATAATTGTTATTGTATAATAACAATCAAATTAATTATGAGAAGATGAAAAACTAAATCTAAAAGAAAATTTCTCTATTTATTAGATAATAGAGAATATACAAAGATGAGAAATAATGATGCCACATCACCTCCTCAAGTCTCAACTTTATATATATATAGATAGATATATAGATATATAGATATAGATTATTGATTATGTGGATCAGCCAGGGAAGTTGCTCTTGCTTCTTTTCTGTTCACTCATTACAACATATATATTTGAACCAATTGTAATATTCATCCATGTAGCAACTAGTGAATGGATAAAGAAGAATACTCTACTCTAGGATTAACAAGTAAGACCTTATATAACTATTGAGTGATTCTGGAGTACTCCCTTATTTATTGAATTATTATCACGTAGTGAATGAAAACATTTCCAGTCTCCTCAACTTAGATTATAGTAAAGAATAAACAGAAGCTCTTTGAAAAATAAGGTATTATTGGGAGCATATTGTAGCCAAGTATTGTTTACTCAAAAAGATTTATTTTTCAATAATTATTGGAAACTGACGAAATTCTGTGGATGAAATTCTGTTGAATGCAATATCTTGGCTATAGCCATCATTCGATACGCTGCTTACCACTTGCCTATTTGATATCAGCAAACTAAATGAATTATGTTGGTTATTGTTATCACCTTTACACATTTATGATGATACAACCGACATGTAGGTTTTCATTCAACATTACATTTTTTCATATACATTTGTTATTATGATTACTTGTGGAGATGAAGGTAACGATTGAACTTGACTCTAATTTCAGAAGCATCGATTGCACGTATAGATTCCGAGAGCTCAAAAAAAATTGTCACAAACAACTACTAGGAGAATCACGATCCATTGGTATACTATCAACCCTGACGCCCCATCACTTCTTCATTAGGGTACCTTTGAAAGGAGGCTCCACTTAGCAATTTACATTAGAAGAGTTCCGCAACATAGAAGATTTGGGGAAAAGTTATTAGAGAGCTGTAGCTGGAGGCATGAATTTCACATAGACTAGAAACTGAGGAACTTTTTTCATCAATTTGTTGACCACCTTGATATCCTGTTTGTTCAAAAGATAGTTAACATCAGTTCTATTTTTCTGCAATACAATACAAATTCTCCTAGTCTGAATAATATGTCCTAGGATTTGAAGCCTGGTATCTCTCACCCCAGTTTTCTCTGTTTCTTCTGCTGCTTCTGTGGTTTCGGAAATCTAAATGTTTTCCAGATTTCATTATGTCTTAGTTAATCACTTGCAGTATTAGGCTCAAAGCCTGAGATTGAAATATCCGTTTCCAGGCTCAAATGAACATATGGAGGCTGTAGTCAACAGTGTGACAATTCTGTACTGAAATTCCTTTATTTTCCCTCCTCTCAAACTGCAAAGCAAATTTTAAAAAATCAGATGGCTGTTTGGGGTTATTTTTACCTGTCCACATGTCGGAAGGCAAAGCTCTGAAGCTTTGTCTCTTCCATTATCAGATTTTACCTTCTCAGACCATTGTCATTCATTTAAGGTTCTATATCTGTATCCATGACAATCAGGTTAACTGATTCCAAACATAAAGACAGAGCAGATGCTCATTTGTTCATAAGCAGAAGGATGTTGATGAACACCCCTCCACAAACCGGAACATGATTCCCAAAGAGCTTCAAAAATCTTGCTCATGCATGCCCTCCTGCATTTGTGACGTATTGCTGGTCAAATACCATTGGCTTCACAATGCAACCTATTTCAAGTCATGGGAGGCATCCTATATGGTCAAAAAATCTGATAGGCCACCAATTAGGTATACATAATATGGGCAGTTTTGGGAACATTGTTCGGGTATGGATATTGTAACCAATATCTGCCATAATGGTCATGGAATCTGGGTAATTATGGGTAGGAATTATTTATGGTAATATGTAGGCAATAAAAAGGGGCACAAGGGAAAGTGTAGGAATATTGAGAATTATTTGTATTGAGCCTTGGCCCTGGGAGATAACTAGGTCTCTTGAACAACCTGGTTGTTAGCTTGTTTTTCTTTAATTTCAATAAAACACAGACCCCCTTTCCTATCAAATTATCTATTTCCTTTACAACAAACCCGAGGGTCTATCATTTGGTATTAGAGCAGGCTCTGGGAATATGGTCACGAGGATGGAATCACGGGTGGAGTTCATGGAAGAGGTGGTGATGTCAGTACAGGGGGAGTTAGGTGTAATCAAACAGGAATTGCAGAAAATCCCTAACCTGGAGCAAGGAATCGCTGCCTTGATGAAGAAGCTTGATCAGGTCGTTCAGACACAAGAGGAGGCGAAGCGCGAGAATGGCATATTACAATCATCGACGACGGGCAAGACTCCGAAGCAGACTGACGGGGCAATAGACGGGAATGATGGCAGAGAGATGACGCTCAACGCTCGATGGGATCTCCGACCTAGACGAATTAAACTTTCCTCTTTTGATGGAGAGAACCCCGACAATTGGATATTAAAGGCAGAGAGATATTTTGCCTTGCATCGGATGACTAACACAGAGAAATTGGAGACAACCATTATCAGTTTTGAAGGGGAAGCCTTGATTTGGTTTGGATGGGAGAACCAGAGAAGACCATTCCTGAGTTAGGAGGAACTCAAATCCCAACTCCTTTTGAGGTTCCGATCTCTATCCAATGGCTCTATGTATGAGGAATTTTTGGCTCTTAGACAAAATGGATCCGTGAGGGAGTATGGAAGACGGTTTGAGCGAATGGCTTCCACGTTAACAGATATTTCTGAACAGGTTTTGGAGTCTACATTCATAAATGGGCTGAGGAGTGACATACGGGCTGAATTAAAGGTATTGAGTCCAAATGGGCTTGAAAAGGCTTTGGGGTTGGCAATGAAAATTGAAGCAAAAAATTTAGTCTTAAAGTTACACACGTGGGCCTGGACATTCTAATTACTTATTCACTAGAACTCAGATGGGGTGAGGCACTACAACATTGGAGACTACAATTCCAACAAAAGCTCACGAAGGCGGAGGATTTTGAAAAGAGGAGTGTTAAACATCTAGAAAACTGAGAGAAGAGTGAGAGAAACGGCAGCTTGTGCTGTTGTTTCGCTTCTCTCCTTCCTCTCAGGCATAAAATATTATTTTATTATTAAAAAAAAGCTTGGTGGGGACAAAAACATCACACTCTCTCTCTTTCTCTCAGTTCGTGTGCCATCACCACTCTGATAGAAAGTCGTTTATCAAACGGAGCCGGCCCGAAGCAATGAAGAAGGTGAACTCCCAACTAAGCTTGTCCCCAGGTATCGAATCCGAAGAATGCAGTAAGCTACCTTGCTCTCACCCCTCACTGGATATTGAAGCTTCAAAGGCATCGACCGCATCAACTAATCCATTTCCAGTGCTTGGGGGCCTATGCTCCGAGGCAATCTCTTCCATCAATAGCTGGCTGGGTATCTCATTGATTCACCATCCCTCGAGGCGAGGGGCAATAAGGAGCCAAAACCATGGGTCTAGAACTAAAAAATCTCCCCATCCGATTCAGTGGAAGCTACAAAGCAACCTTCTGACTCTGCATCCCCAGCGGAGCCGAAGGATCAAATTCATTGATCCGATAACAGGAGAAAGGAATAAAACATGTTTCCCGCGATAAAAAACAAAGGAAGCCGCAGATACCTCTCCCTCTTCTCTTATTGTATTGTTCCAGCGAGTGAAGCATCTCATCTCTGGATCAGTAAACAGAGAAAGGATGTACTCACCATCGGTTCGCGTGCCATCACCACTCTCTTTCTCTCTCACTACTGCATATGCTAGTGCTCTCTTCTTCTCTTAGCTAGTGCTCTCTCAGTGTGAGTGGATCTAGAGAGATATCCATCCTCCCTCACTCATGACTATTGCACAGCTCAAGCTCATCCTACCTCAAATTTTGCCCTGTTCTCTGTTTTTATTTCTCTCTCTCTCACTCTTTCCTGTCTTCTGTAAGTCATAATTAAATGTTGAATTATATGGAATTAATGCTTCATAAATCTGCCTGCGCTGACTTTTTTTTTTTTTTGTGAGGTCGAATTGATGCTGTGGTTTAATTTTGTAACAAGCTTCCATGTCCCGTTACGAACAATAGCATCATACTCTTCTGACATAGCTTGACGCCAGTGAGAATTTTTGATAGCTTGTGTCACAATTGTAGGTTCATCTATAATGGCTGAAATAAATGATAGCTTGTGAATCTTATTTTTAGCTCGGGTAGTCATATCATGATGATTTGTGGGGCAATGATCTAGTGGAGTTTGGGAAGATGATTAAACAGGAAGTGAAGATCAGAGTTGTTGATATTTACAAATGGAGATCCCCATATTTGCAAATGGAGACATTTAACAAATCACCAACATGCTTCATCCGGTCCACGAAATTCTGCAACTGATTCAAATCTGGAACCTGAACCAGAGTCGGAGGTATATCTTGAGCCATATCTAAAGCAGTTTGAAGTTCAAGACCTTGAGCCCTTGAAAAAGGTTTTGAAATTGGAGCATCTTCGATTACTGCAGACTTGTACTCCTCGGTTTCAAAGGTAAGGAAAGGCATTGCTTGAGAACAATTTGGAGGCAGCTTCTTCACCAATTTTATTTGGAGGATGACTCTACTTCGAACAGCACACTGAAGAAGTGATAGGAGTGTGGGATCAATAACAGCTGATAATGACAGCTGACAAAAGTAATGGAGTGTGGAGCAAATATTTTTTCACGTGACCTTTAACTTTTTTAGTGGCTTTTAGTGGGAAGCTGAGAGAACACGAAACGGCAGCACAAGCTGCCGTTTCTCTCAGTGTTCTCTCAGTATTCCCGACATTTAGCTTTTCTCTTTTGAAAATTAACAGAGGCAGAATCGCAATCCAATCAAGAATGTGGCTTGTGTTATAAATGTGACGAAAATTTTTCACCAAGACATTGTTGCATGAAGCAAGAACTACAAGTGGTTCTGCTTCAAAAATATGAAGCAGAGGCACAAGAGGTGGAAGATGTGGGTCAAGAAAGAGAATTGGAGTCCAAGCCAACGGAGGGGGCTGAAAATCAAGTGGTGGAGGTGTCATTAAATTCGAAGGTGGGGCTCACTTCACCTAAAACACTCAAATTGGCGGGCGAGATTAATAATCACAAGGTGGTCGTACTTATTGACAGTGGCGCATCACATAATTTTATTTCAAACGAGGTTGTGTCAGTCTTGAAGCTTCCCATCACTAATATAGAACCTTACGGGGTGATTTTGAGAACTGGTTCAGCCACCAAAGCTCAAGGGATCTACCGAGGTGTAGGGTTAATTTTACAAGGAGTGGAGATAGTAGAAGGCTTTTTTTATCTCTAGATCTGTGTATTACTGACATTATCATGGGAATTCATTGGTTGAAAACTTTAGGCGCGACTCACATTAATTGGAAGACTCACTCTATGAAATTTAATATGAAAAATACTGTTGGAGAAAAATCAGTTTTTTTAATTTTTATAAAAAAATTTAGGATTAATCTCATACAATACATAGGAATTCGTAATCTTGAAAATTATACATTGACAATCTGATTTGGCTATTTCATTGAATTAATCCAAGCTCCCAGATTACGATCCGTCACCACCACTCCTGTTAGATCACGATCCGTCACCAATGATCTTTCAGGTTATAACTCAAGATTGATCTGTACTAAACGTGTGGGCACCTTTATCACCATTAAAAGCAACTAGTAAGGGAAAATATTCCTCTCAAAATTAGAGAGAAAAACTTTTTTCTCTAATCTATATATCGTGGCCTCCCTTTTCTTTTAGAGAAAATAAATATTTTTATATCTCTACTTGGTGGAAACTTTAAGCTCCATATTTATTAATTTTTTAATTCCATTAAATCACATTTCATTTAAATTAAAAAATAATAAAACTAAAAGTGGCGTTACTTGTTCATGTGTTATAAGAGCCCATCTTGTAAAATAATCCAAGGCCCCTTACACACAAGTATATTAAATGGAGCCTTCTACTAAATATTATATTTAGGCTTTTAACCTAAATAGCTGGTTATCTTACTTATTAAGCCAGTAGTACGGCAGTCAATTAAATGAGCTAACCTGGGGATCACATAGGTACATACAATAGTGGCTATAATAATTAGTCCTGTAATTAAATTAGCCCAATTATTTAATTCCACATCTACTCTACTAAAATATTGGAATTGACCTCCATAATTGTATGCTATTTAGGATAGTATTTTCAAATAATAATTCGACTCATGCCATATTGATTTCTTTACTGCATAATCCTTTGTACCACATCATTAATTAAATTGATATCTCAACTGTCTAATCAATTTAATTACATCTTGTTCCTTAATATTTATTGATTTTCTCTAATGATCATTTTCAACATACTAAATATGTTGACACACTCTAGCCAGAGAATTATATGATCAAGTGCTGAAAATCCATCAAGAGATGTGTTGCACAAATTCTATATTGTTAATCTATAACTCTAATACTCATAATTGCTCCCACCAAGAAACCAGATAATCTTGACTACATGTGTGTGTCGTGCCAATTGGTAACCCAAATAGAATAACAATTACAATCATGAAATTATAACTAACTCAAGATTAAGATTACAGTAAAATCAATATCTATGAAATTTAATAAGTCTAACAATTATTATAAAGTTAATTAAATCTTATAAGTGATCCTATTCAATTTAGTTGTACTACATCAATAAATTCATACATGATTAAGATAAACCATTCAATGAATTTATTATAGTCTATACCTAAATAAAGTGCCCAACTTTATTTATCAACTGCGAACTTAATTTTTTTAATTATAAGATAACTTATATTTATTTTTTCTGTGAATCAACATGGTGATCGCATAAATACATATAATATGATTAAATGGACTATCAAAATATTAATGCAATTAATATGCTTGAATAAAATACCTCATTTACTTTATTAATCAGAAAAATTATTTATTATAATCAAATAAACACATATGCTTTTAAAGAGCAAATTTTCCCAACAAATACACTAGTGACTTACAAGGGGATCCCTTATTACACAAAACATCGGTATCACTTAAAGCCATGTGTCGTACTATTAGACAGAAAGGATACAGATATGTAGTGGAGATTAGCGCAGTAAGAATTGCCACAGAAGAAACAATTGTTATTCCCCATGAGATTGAGATAGTGTTAGAAAATTCTAAGCAATTGTTTGAGGTACCTATGGACTTACCACCTTTTCGTGGAAAGGAGCATGCCATAATCTTAAAGGAAGGAACTTCACCTATCAATGTCCATCATTATCGATATCCCCAAGTACAAAAAGATGAGATTGAGCGATTAGTAAGGGAGATGTTGGCGCCAAGATCATACAGCCTAGTGTGAGCCCTTTTTCAAGTCCAGTGTTAAGTAAAGAAAAAGGATGGGAGTTGGAGATTCTGTGTGGACTATCGTGCCTTGAACAGAGAGACGGTGGCCGATAAATTTCCCATACCAGTGATTGATGAGTTGCTAGATGAGTTACATGGAGCGACTGTGTTCTCTAAGCTTGACTTGAAATCTGGATACCATCAGATTCGAGTACGGCCTGAAGATGTTCCTAAGACGGCTTTCCACACCTATTAGAGTTATTACGAATTCTTGGTCATGCCGTTTGGGCTAACTAATACACCTGCAACATTTCAAGTACTAATGAGTAAGGTTTTTCGACCATGCCTTTGTCATTTCGTGTTAGTATTTTTTTTATGACATCTTAGTGTACAGTCGTAGTATGATAGAACATGCACATTATTTCGCAATGGTCTTACAGCTTCTCAGAAAGCATTGACTATATGCAAATCGCAAGAAGTGCTCCTTCGCTTGTACCCATTTGGAATATTTGGGGTACATAATCTCTAGAGATAGCGTGGAGGTAGATAACTCTAAAATACAAGCCATGCTTGAATGACCAGTACCATAGTTAATTCGAGAATTGCGAGGCTAACTAGGACTTAAGGGGTATTATCGTAAGTTCATTAAGGGGTATGGATTGATTGCATGGCCTCTTACAGAGCAATTAAAGAAAGATCGTTTTGGGTGGAATAAGGAGGCTATGGAGGCATTTGAGGCTCTTAAAAAAGTTATGACCACGGTTCCTGTTTTAGCTGGTCCAGACTTTACTAAACCATTCGTCATTGAAACCGATGCATCGGGATATGGTTTAGGTGTCGTCTTGATGCAAGAAGAACGACAATGGCTTATTATAGCTAAGGGCTAAGGCAACGAGCGAAGCTGCGTTCGATTTATGAAAAAGAATTGATGGCTATTTTCTTTACCATTAAAAAATGGTGCCCATAGCTGGTTGGGAGGAAATTCGTAGTTCGAACTGATCAATAAAGCTTGAAACACTTATTGGAGCAGTGACTCGTGGCACCTAATTATAAAAAATGGATGGCCAAGTTACTTGGGTATGGCTCCGAAATTCAATATAAACTGGGTGCAAGCAATGAGGTGGCTGATACATTATCGAGAGTACTACTTGTTGGGAAAAAATTAGGTTTTTAAATTTTTATAAAACCTTTTTAAGGACCGCTCTCATATAATATATAAGAATACGTAATCTAGAAATCGTACCTTGAAAATTCGAGTTGGCTTTTTCCGCTGAAGTGATTTAGGCTCCTAGATCACGATCCGCCACCACCACTCCTGTTAGATCACGATCCGCCACCACCACGCCTGTTAGATCACGATCCGTCAACACCACGCTTGTTGGATCACGAACTGTCACCAATGATCTTCCAGGTTATGACTCAGGTTCGATCTGCACTTGACGTGTGGGCGCCTTTATCACTACCAAAGCAACTAGCACGAGAAATTTTTTCTCTCAACAATAGAGAGAAAAATCTTATTCTCAGGTCTGTATAAAGTGGCTTCTCTTTTCTTTAGAGAAAATAAGCCTTATATATCTCCCTTTAGTGAAAACCCTAGGCTCCAAATTAATCAAAAACTAAACTCACGTTATTTACTTTTCCAATAGGGGACCCACCTTGTAAAATAACATAAGACCCCTTATACAAAAACTAATTAAATGGAGCCTCCCACTAGATGATATATTTAGGCTTTTGACCCAAATTGCTAGTTATCTTGCTTATTAGTCCAGTAGTGGTGCAGTCAATTAAATGAGCTAACCCGGGGATCATTTGGGAACATACAATAGTGGCTACAATAATTAGGCATGTAATTAAACTAGCCAAATTATTTAATTCCAAATCTACTCCACTAAAAGATTGGAACTGACTTCCATAATTGTATGCTCGAATAATAATTCGTCCCAAGCCACATTGATTTCTTTACTGCGCAATCCTTTGTACCACATTGTTAATTAAATTGATATCTCAACTGTCCAATCAATTTAATAACATCTTATTCCTTGATCCTTACTGGTTTTCTCTAATGATCATTTTCAACATACTAAATATGTTGACACACTCTGGCCAGAGAATTCTATGATCAAGTGCCGAAAACCTATCAAGAGATGTGTTGTACAAATTCTATATTGTTAATCTATAACTCCAATACTCATAATTGCTCCCACCAAGATACCGGGTAATCTTGACCACAAAGATGTGTCGTGCCCATTGGTAACTCAAATGGAATAACAATCACAATCATGAAATCATAATTAACTCAAGATTAAGATTACAGTAAAATCAACGCCTATGAGATTTAATAAGTCTGACAGTTATTACAAAGTTAATTAAATCTCATATGTGATCCTGTTCAATGTAGTCGTATTACATCAATAAATTTATACATGATTAAGACAAATCATTCAATGAATTTATTACAGTCTATACCTAAATAAAGTGCCTAACTTTATTTATCAACTGCGAACTAAATTTATTTAATCATAAGATAACTTGTATTTATGTCTTTTGTGAATCCACATGGTGATCACATAAATACATATAATATGATTAAATGGACGTTAATACAAATATTAATGCAATCAACATATTTGAATAAATACCTCATTAATTTTATTAATCAGAAAAATATTTATTACAATTAAATAAACACATATGCTTTTAAAGAGCATATTTTCCCAACACTACTTCCTATAAGGTTACACCAGCTGGTGGGCATACAGTGGCTAGATTTGGAGGCTTTACAGCGGGAAATTAATAACAACAAATTTTGAACAAAGCTGAAGGTGGACCTGTAGTAAAGAAGAATGCGAGCTACCAGAATTTCCTTGGAAAATGATCGGGTTTTCTATAAAGGGCGTATGATGTTACCCAAGCATTCCACTCTGCTACCTTCTATTTTGAAAGAGTACCAATCATCCTTATGGGTGGACAATCTAGAGAGGAACGTACTTATAAAAGAATAGCTGGTGATTTTTTCTGGATTATGTGTGGGGCCGTTTTCAAGTGGGTGCAGCAGTATGACGTATGTCCATGTCATCGGCAGGGTTGTTACACCCCCTTGCTTTACCTAACCAAGTTTGGGAGGATTTAACAATGGATTTTACAGAAGGGCTACCCAAATTAGAAGGTATAGATACGATACTAGTGGTAGTTGACAAGTTGATCAAATATGCCCACTTCTTGCCTTTGAAACACTCATTTACAGCTCGAACAGTGGCAGAGTTATTGTTGCGAGAAATCATTCGCTAACATGGGGTACTTAGCACTATCATCTCTAGTCGCGACAAAGCCTCTCTCAGTCACTTTTGGCGGGAATTATTTCGCCTCTAAGGATCGGAGTTACGCCGTAGTACAACATATCATCCTCAAATGGAGGGGCAATCCGAAGTGGTGAATCGTTGCTTAGAGACATATTTGCAATGCTGCGTCTCAGAGAAACCACGGGTTTAGTGCAAATGGTTAGCCTGGGCAGAGTACTAGTATAATACCACATACCATAATACCATTAATTATACTCCTTTCAAAGCACTTTATAGGCCAGATCCACCACTCCTCATCCGTTATAAATCAAGGAGTACTTTAATCTCGTCAGTGGAACAGCTCTTGGAGGATCGAGATGCACAGTTAGATGAGCTCAAACTACATCTCTTGCGTACTCAGTAGAAGATGAAGTCCAATGTTGATGCTAAAAGGCAAGATGAAGAGTTTGAAGTGGGAGAGAAGGTTTGTGTAAAGTTCAACCTTATCGCTAGAAATCTTTGGCAAACCGACGCAATGAGAAACTTGCTCCACGTTTATGTAGCTCTTTTGAAATTATGGCTCGTGTAGGTACAATGGCATATAAGTTGTCCCGACCTCCCAGCTCATCTATCCACCCGGTCTTTCATGTTTCCCAGCTTCGCCAAGCTCATGGGGTGACTAATTCTTCTCCTCTCTTGCCACTACAGTTGTCACCTGACCTAGAATTGTTAATAGAGCCTGCTGAAGTTCTTGGAGTGAGCCATCTTGACAATGACCGACCTGCTCTTGTTGAAGTTTTGATTTAATGGAAAGACTTACCTCTGTTTGAGGCCACTCAGGAGCAGTTTGACACCATTCAACACCAATTTTTTCTGTTTCCCCTTGAGGTCAAGGTGAAAGCATGGGCGATGGGTAATGATGGGTAAAGATGGGCCACCAATTAGGTACACTAATGCACGACGCAAGAAAGGAAGTACCTAGCTGTTAATTACCTTAATTTACGGGCAATTTTGGGAACATTGTTCTGGTATGGATATGGTTACCAATATATGCCATAATAGTCATGGAATCTGAGTAATTATGGGTATGAGTTATTTACGATAATATGTAGGTAATAAAAAGTGGCACAAGGAAAAGTGTAGGCATATCGAGAATTATTTGTATTGAGCCTTAGCTCTGGGAGAGAATTAGGTCTCTCAAACTACTTGGCTGTTAGCTTATTTCCTTTAATTTTAATAAAACACATATTCATATTCCTGTCAAATTATCTATTTCATATACAACAAAACGGAGGGTTTATCAAAATCATATATTCAAGGATTAAAATTCAAATTTAATAAGTCAGAATGATTTGAAGCCGCCACATTTTCTTTCTAGTGTAATATCTTATCATTCAGGCTATAAAAAACTGAACATGTAATAGAACATCTAAAATGAAAGTACCTTATGCAAACACCCTACTGTTTATACTCCATTTAATAAAAAGCTACAGTAACATCGAGGCCCAAATAACTATTTATGGAAAACGTTCTTGAGTTTCTTCAAAAGCTTTACCTTGAATCTTCTACATTGCAGTCAACTGAGGATAAAAAATGCTTCTAAGGTGAATTGCTAATTGAAACCTTCAGAAGCATGCAAATGGAGAAGTGGTGGGCAGCAAGGTTGATAGTGCGTCCATGGATCATCATTCTCCTGGCAGTAGTTGGTGACATTTTCTTGAGCTCCCGAAATCTCGGTACTTCTAAAATTAGTAACAAGATGGATCATTGTCTTCATCCCCATGGTTAGTCACTTCAGCTCATGTCATATAATATGCACAAAATATAATTCTGAAATCAGAGACAAGATAATGATTAATCAAGAAACATATATCAAACTAATAATAATGATGATCGAGAATTTACATATCAATTGTATCTAGAATGATGAATATAATATAAAGAGGTGTAACAATAACCACAAAAACATTCAGTCAGTTTACTGACATAAAAGGGACAAGTGCAATATAACATATCATTCAATTGAAGAAACCAGCAACAGCAAGATACAAATGACTGTACTTTACTATTGACGTAGCTTATTCTGATATTAACAATTGTTCTGATATTAACAATTCGTTATTGTATAATCTAAGATATTCTAAACCAAAATGGTCATATTCATCTAGACCATAGTCATTACTACTGCTTAAAGGTTTAAAATCCTAAAAATCCCACCAATATAGTCCTAGCAACGTTCACATAATAAGCAAAAAAAAAAAACGATTGATTCATCATAATGTCTATCTACCAGTAAAAAACAACATATAAATTATTTATGCTCGAGCTTAATAACCAAAAACATGAAAACAAGTTACCTTAATAAGTTTGGGATAAAGAAGTATTTCATATTAAGCAGTTGGACCTAAACACGGCCTCAACTGCTAAACCTAGCCTGTGGTCAAGCTCAGCCATGATAGGGCCAACGTTGATATTGTAGAAAATGTCAAGCTTCTAGACGAAGGCCTGATGAAACGTTTGGTAGCAGCCCCATGTTTACTAATACAAAAGCTGTATAAGATTATTTTGGTCTATTTTCTTCTTTTTTTATAAGAAATAAAAAAACTTTCATTCATTTAACGAGGTGAATACATTCATGATTTCTGTTGAGAATGAACCCAACCAAACAATAGTGTCTAAATAATTAAAAGTTATTAATTCCAAGATCTTTTAATGCAATTATGTTGGTCTATTAATGAATTATAATTATATTATTATTGTTAGTGTTGATGTCCTGTTTGTTTTAAAAAAAACGCTCATTTATCATTCAATTTAAAATAATAGAGTTAGAGATGTAATGGATAACTAAAGTAAGAATAAGAATGGAAGCGATAAAAAATATGAAAAATTAAGGGCCTTAGAATCATTCTCCATTATTATTATTATTTTGGAAAAACAATTCATACATTGATAAGGAATTTTGAAAAAAAAAATCCAGAGAATGATTTATTATCTAATTCAATATAACTCAGAAATATTAAAAATTAAAATATTTGATGAGTAGATGGCGAATCGACCTCTTTAGGTAGGAGCTCTTTTTTTGTGGGGAAAAAAAACCCTTAACCTTAACATAAAGATACCGACGAAGTCTAAAATAGGAACTCTGAAAAAACAATAATTATTCTAATTGTTAGGTGCCCTATCACGTACATGATTGGACTTGGATGTAATATTTTCACGTATTGATTTCATCATTATTAATAAAAGAAATAATTATTGATAATAATATTGAATTCGATACATACCATAGAATTTCCATTCGTATAACTTTAAAATGTTTTATTTTATTAGTTTATAGTATTCAATTGGAATTAATCAAAACATTTATTTTTAATTTACCTAACTGAATAACTGATCAAGGTGTATAAAACTAAAATGAGATCAAAGAATTGGGTAATGATTTTGATTGAATCGCGATTGCGATTGAGGGCGAAGATCTTAGAGCTTGATTCCTCGAGCTCAATGCACCAAAAAGGGTCAGGCTAATAATACAATAAGCCGGCCGTTATACACTAACCAATTTATTTGAAAATTGTCGGCAGCTGCAATTTTTGTTGTGTAATGAGGAATTTGAAAAATTGATCAGCGGAAAATTTTATTATCAAATTCCAATTAAACACGCGCAAAATACTAAGAATATTATTTATTGTTACTATCTTTTCCACTTAGCATAATGATATCAACAACCCATTTATTTTAAAAAACAATAAATGCTGTATTAAGTAAGCATTGTATCACACTTAAAAAGCTGTAGGGTTGCGCACACAGTTTTAATAGGAGCTTCTTGAAGCAAATAGAGGAAAATGACAGATTCATCCATGGATTGATCACAAACGCTTTGCTCATTATTTTGCTTTTTGTTGACTTGGGAATCTACATCACTAACTTTTTTTTTTTTTTGTGGGTGGGGGGGTTTGCATAAATAATTCTTGTACAATGAGGAATTTGGAAAATAAAGCAGCCGAAAAAATTTATTATAAAATTCTAATTTAACACGAGATACTAAAAGTATTATTTTTTGTCATTATCTTTTCAGCTTAGCCTAATGATACCACGAGCCCATTTGTATATAAAAATAATAATGCTATATTAAGTAAGCATTGATCACTCTTAAAAAAACTTTAGGGTTACAAAGAGAGTTTTAATAGGAGTTTTCTTAAGCAATTAGAGGAAAATGACAGATTCATTCATGAGTGGATCACAAAGGTCAAATCAATTGTATTTGGGCTTTGAGACTGGTGCGTTTATTTCATAAAATGATAATGAGATGGAATGAGAATGTGTTGGGAATGAGAATGAGATTCCAATATTTATTTGGCAAAAATAAATGGGAATGAGAATGTGCTGGAATGCTATTGATGTGTTTACTTGGAAAAATAAATGGGAATGATAATCAATTTATCAAAATGCCCATAGTATTAAATAATGTAATTTTCATTAACTAAATACATGTATAAATATTATTATAAAAATGATATTAATTAAAAAATAAAATTAATAATAATAAATTTTAATAATGATAATATTAATAAAAATAATAATAACAATAATTAATAATAACTAAAATAATAAAGTTACTAAAATTTAATAATAATAATGACATTTAAAATAATAAAAGTAATTGTGATTTTAATGACGGTAATTCGAGAAATATGAAAAAATAAATTAGAGGGATACAAAAGTCAATTCAGAAAATGAGAATCCTCATTCTAAGTTAGTTTATGGCAAATCCTTTGCAGCCACATTGGATAGCTTGCAAGGGAGTATTGATGTATCTAAAAGAAACAATTGATTATGGAATAAGTTTAAAGAAGTTTGATTCTCTTGATATGGTAGTCTATTTAAATGGTGATTTAGGGAATGATCCTGATAATAGAAGATCTACTAGTGGTTACTGTGTGTATTTAGGTGATAACTTAATTAGCTGGAGTTCAAAGCAATAGAGTATGTTATTTAAATCATCAGTAGAGTTTGAATACAGAGCTATGACACTGGCTTGTGCAAAGATAACATGGATATGTTCAATTCTTAAAGAACTAGGTGTAAAACTCAACCGCACAACTTTGTTGTTAAGTGACAGTACAAGTGCAACTGCAATTGCCACAAACCTAGTTCTTCATTCCAAAACCAAACACATAGAAATAGACATTCATTTTTTCGGAGATAAAGTTGAAATTGCATTTGTATCAAGCAATGATCAAATTGCTGATGTTTTAACTAAGCCAATTACTTATTCTAAGTTCAACTTCTTCAGAGACAAACTTAAAGTCTCTCATAGAGACTTAAGTTTAAGAAGGGATGTTGAGATTATGGATGAAGTTGAACTTGGATCAAGTCATGTGGGAGTACCAGCCGGAGCCTACTTGTTAACCAAGGCAGTTGCTTACACGAGTGATGAGCTGAAGGTCACACGTACAAAGTAAGAAGATTCTATATGGTAAAATAGCTACACAAAGATTCCTCAATTGTTGTATGATGTAGTAAATTAGTTATTAATGAGCGGCTGAGATCAAAGTATAAAATTTATATTTAGTTTTGAGTTTATTCTTAGTATAACTAAAAATATTAGCTGATACTGAGCTAAGCAGCTATAAATACTAGCAAGATGTATAAAGAAAATGAATGAAACAATTACAAATTCTCTCTCGATGTGATCTCCAAAATTCTTTCAAAGGTAAGAATCTAGATATATAATCTTATTAGAGTCCTTCGCATTAAGTGCGGACTCACCGTTCTACAACCTTGTAAAATTTTTTTGTGTCGTAATAGAGCTCATGTACAGCCTCTTTATATTATTTGTAAACATATGAATATCCGCACTCAAGAATGATAAAGTCCAACTGACCATGATATATGTAACTTATTTAATTTCATGTTAATTGATTATGTGTCAAGTGGTGGAAGAAAACAAGACTTGTGGAGACTTTGAATTTTGCAAGAGATAGATTAATGGAGAATTTCTTCTAGACCCTGTGGCTGATATTCGAACTTGAGTTTGGATATTCTAGATGTATGTCTACAAGGTTCAATGCCTTAATAACAACAATCGATGATGTTTATGATGTCTATGGGACCTTGAATGAACTTGAGCTATTCACTGATGCAGTTGAAAGATACTTTTATCTTTATAGTTATTTATATCATCTGTATGATTGTTTGTGGAACATGATCGAGTGAGCATTAATGCTTATCAAATGATAAGTACTTGAACACTTAATATAATTTTATGATTCTTAATGAATAGTGCTAAAGTTGTGGATTAATCAGATAAAATCATGTTGCAGTATCACCTAACACAAGGTGAGCACGTCGTCTACTAGAACATTACTTGTGAATTTATATATTTGTATATCTATCTTATTTTAATTTAGCTATATTACATTCTTAGCAACTTAACATGGACTCGCACATTCAATAAATTAATATTTCTGATATTAATTGCAATAATGAATATATTGGATGGGACGTTACTACAATAGAGCAATTTCCATACTATATGAATTTGTGCTTTCATGCTCTCCATAATTCCATAAATGGAATGGCTTTTTATGCTCTTAAGAGATGAAAGAGTTGGCATGATTATTTCTTATGTTAAGCAAGCAGTACTAGTAAACTAAACCTTTTATTTTAATTAAGCGAGACTATTCTCCAATCACTTCAAGAATATCAAAAGTGCAAATAGCTGCTTTGAGTTTTTAATATTAGCTCCACAAGATCCCAAGTTTTAATTTTATAAAAGAATATTTTGGCCCCTCAATTTTACTATATGTTTTTCATTTTTAGCATAAATTAGTTTGCTATCTTAAATTATTTAACGGTGGCTATTGGAGTTAGTGGTGTAGAGATATTATTAAAAACTTATTGGCAGGTAAACATAATAATTATAGAGCAATTGCAAAAATGCAATGATGACATGCAATGATGATTGTTGAAATATACATAATAATTGCCATCAAACCCCAGACAACTACTATCCTCTTTCATTTATTTTCTTCACACTAGAAAATTACTATCCTCCTTCATTTATTTTCGTTGGGCTTTCTCTTGTAATTGTTACAATACTTTGTGTATTTATATCATTGTAAAATAGACAGTAAATGATGAATAAAAATAATTTCCTTTCCTTTGGCTTTTTAATAAAACTTTTGGTGGTTAATTATACTTTCAATACTCTTAAAGTGGTTAGGATTATTTTTCCTTTAATTAATTTAATTTATGCTTTTTGTATTTGATATTATCTCATATTATATTAATTAATTCGATATATAAATATAAAACTTTCACTGGGCAGATATATGTAAAGCATATTTAGTGGAGGCAAAGTGGTACAATAGCGACTACGTGACAACTATCCAAGAATACTTGGAAAATACTTGTATTTCAATATCAGCACTGGTAATTCTAAATCCATGCATATGTACTTTACAGCAAATCCAATAACAAAGAAGGCCTTGGAATACTTGCAAGATTATCCCAATATAATTTGTTTTTGAGTTTTTCATCAATGATTCTATGCCTTGCAGGCGATTTGGGAACATCATCGGTACCATTAATTAATTTTTAATATTACTTGTGTTATGGAAAATATCTCATATTCGCTGAGAACACAATTATATTCTTATTACTAGTTTAGGAACTGATTTTTGGAATTATGGAGATCACAATTATATTCGCTAAGAACACAATTGTTATTGTTATCGGTAATATAGGACATTCTCCATAACAAATTGTTGTACTCACGATCTGATTTTTGGATGATCGGTTAATTGTTAAAGTAGTTTGTAATAGATGCTGATTTAATTAATTATTAGGATGAGCTAAAGAGAGGAGATGATCCTAAATCAATTCAATGTCACATGCACGAAAGTTGGAGTTTTAGAGGGGAGGCTCGTGAAGATATATTAGATTTGATTGCTGAGACATGGATGCAGATGAACAATGATCGATTTGGAAACGTGCATTGCTTTTACGACGTTTTTGTTGGGATTACAATGAATTCGGCGAGGATAGCTCTATGCATGTACCAATTTGGAGATGGACACGGTGTTCAAGAAAATACTAAGGATTGTGTATTCTCTTTATTGAGGTGATGTAGCATCACTATTTCTCAATTTTTTGTATTTTCTATTATCTAATATATTGTTTGACATTAAAAAATAATTACATTACAAAATATTAAAAATAGAAAATAATTATTAGATTACAAAATATTACATATCTCTTCATCTCTTTATTTAAATTCAAAAATATGTAACCATTAATAATAATTAATTATAAGTCTTGAAACATTTATTTATTTTATCATGCCAATAATTAAACTTTAGTGGCTTAAAATACATCAATTAATTAATATAGGAAGGAAGGTTCATTTATCTTCCCTCAACAATGCCATTAAGGCCTAAATTTAATGTAATAATCTCATATTTAATTATGCAACCTTTTGTTTAGTGCCTTTTGGCTTCTTCAAACTCTATAAACATTAAGTATTTAAGATTTGTGGCATCATTATTTCTCACTTTTTTATATTCTCTATTATCTAATATATTGGTTGAGATTAAAAAATAATTACGTTATAAAATATTAAAAATAGAAAATAATTATTAGATTACAAAAGATTACTTGTTTCTTCCTCTTTTTATTTAAATTCAACAATATGTAACTATTAATAATAATTAATTATAAGTCTTGAAAAATTCATTTATTTTATTAAGCCAACAACTAAACTTTAGTAGTTAATATAGGAAGGAAGGTTCCTTCATCTTCCATTACTAATGCCACTAGAACCTAATTTTAATGCCATCATCCGATATTTAATTATGCAACCTTTTATTTAGTGTCTTTTAGCTTCTTCAAACTCTATAAACATTAAGTATTTAAGATTTGTTATGTTTGAGTTTTTTTTATTTAACCAACATTCTCTTTAGAGATATTCTTGTGTTTTTAATTTTTTGACTTATTTAAATTTTTAGTATTGTGTGTTTCATGGAGTACTATTTTCTTCATAATGATAAAGATAGTTGGATGATAAGGGTTAGGTTTTGTATGATGTGTGAGTCTATTAATACAAAAAAAGAATGGAGAAGTGATTAGTGTGAACATAATTTTTATTAATGAAAATGTTGTATAAAAAAGTCATTCTCCCATTGTTTTCTCTAATTTTTTCCCAATTGTTTTACACTTAATGTAGCATTTTTTTTTGTCGAAAAATGTAATGCATGCAACAATCAGGAAAAATTTAGTGATAAAGTTTAGGCATATGTTGAGTGAGGGTTCTTTGTATAGTGTCAAGAATTTGAAATAACTACATGTAAGTACAAACCACTTTCAAATCATTTGAAGATTATTTTCTTGGTTATAACTTCACTTAAGAGGTTAGAAGAAGAAACTATTAAGATTCCGATCAATGAATTCCAATTCATATCTCCGAATTTGATTGATATACGTGTGAATGATAACACAATCCTCTCAGGCATTTTTTTAATTATTAATGTTTGTTAATCTTTAAATGTATATTAGAAATTATTGATCCTTATGTTTTAGCATGTTTATATTATTTTTCCATAATATTACATATGTTGTCTAGGGATGACAAAAAAATTCGGGTCCAGCCCAAATCCACAAAGATCCGAAAGATCCGGATCCAGAAAAATCCCACTTTAAAAAATGCGGATTTGGAGTTTAAGAATTATAATCTGTGCGAATCCAAATCCGAATCCGGATACAAGTGTATCGGGAAAACTAGATATCCGAATCCAGATTAATTTTAATTATAATATTAATTTAATCTAATGAGTATTGAAAGATATATAAGCTATAATTGAAAAAAAAAGAACAAATCAACAAATCCAATAACCCAAATCGAAAAAATGCAGACAACATCACTGCAACAACATCACTCACTCACCAAACCGTTCAAGCCTCACACCTCCACCACTCACAAGCAGTTGAAATTGAAAACCACTCTATATCCTTAACGCTTGAACACCGTCCGGCTTGCAGTTGCTGTCATCGAACGCCGAAGTCGTCGAAGATAATAATAATTATTATTAATTTATAAATATAATCAAATAAATATTATATTTTTCACATGTTTTTATTATTTTTCTAATTAAAACTATAATTCTTTAAATAAGGGTAAACCTGTAATTTGAAATCATTTACTCCCAATTGAAGACAATGTAAACACATAAATTGGATTTTGATTTCAATTCCATACTCTCATTTTAGTATAAGTAAACAACATACTCACACTCTCACCCCACACTCCTAATCTTAGGATTCCCACTCCTCAAGATTCTCATTCCAATCCAAAATGTAAACGCTACCATAGGACTTGTCTCCATTGTTCTTTCTCACTCCTCGATCATGCGAAGATGAACTAAGGTAATTATTTCACTCTCGCTTTCTTTCACATGATTGGTCTCTATTCAATGCCCTAAGTTTGATTTCTTTACTCGAAATGCCTTTAATTAATGAGATTTTTATTTATTGAGACTGTAAACTCACTCTAGGGTTTCAATTTCAGATAACAATTAGTATGGGTGATTTCACTATTTTGTCAAATTGATTTAATATCAGTCATAGACAGTCACTATTTTTGGTTTGAGAAATGTCGATCGCTAAGCTTAGCGCTTGATTTCGGCTTCCATCTAGAACTTAGAAACATATTCCTAAATCATCTAAGCTCTCATTTAAATTTTGCGTTTCACAATATCACTTTGTATTCTCATTTAATTTTATGCACGTTGATGATTATTTTACTGAGGTCTGCTTTTTTTTCCTAAATTTTATGAATCGTAGCGATTTTGATTTACTTTGTTAAAATCATAGGCTCATTTCCTGTAACTGAAACTAAAACCAGAAAGCTTTAAAATTGATACATACAAACCTGTAACTAGCTTCCCTTGTTCTGTCCATGAATGGATATTGGCACTAGTTATCAGTTTTGTTGATGATTAAGCTAGATATAATTTTGGCTCTTTCGAAAGAGACATCTTTTAGTTGTCATATAAAAATTCAATTTTATTTTTTCTTATTTCTATGTGTTGATATGAATCATGTCGAATTATGAATTTCATTTTGAAATTATATATCTCGTTGAGTTGAATTGAAGAAATTTAGATGGATTTTATTTGAATGTTATTAATTTGATGTTCTTTGTAACTTATCACGATTAGTAAGTGTTGCTTTTTAATTAAGTAGTGATTCATTTATCATTGGGATAAAAAAAAGTAGATGAGAAGGAAGAGCATGTTCAAGAGGTTAAGGACAACATGCTAGATTAATTATAGATTATTTCAGAATTATGATTTGGCTTAAGCTACTCATGTCACCATTGTTATTTCGAAATTTGAATGGGTTTCCATCTCTCTTTCTCTCAGTTTTTGTGTGGTTGTAGGAATGAATTTGTGGCATTATCATTTACAAATAAATATTTAGATCATGTGAAGAGAGAATGGACTTACAAGATCTCACTTATACTTCTCTCTCATACCTTGCTCACATGAACTTAATTAAACTATTAACCTCTTCTGTAACTTGTGTTTTTATCAACCAAAATCACATTTATGTATTTTGTTGAGATTTTAGAATCACCTGAATTTTATGATCAATTAACCAGTACAATTAGATGTAAAGCAAGAGAGCTGGGGAAGGTAATAGCGACATAACAGCGACAAAAAGAGCGGTAAGATTATACGGTGTACTATATTAATTGAAAAATGATGCTAATGTTTTATTTAACACTATAATACCATATGATTTTATAGTTATTTTGTGGCTCTTGTATCAGATTCTTCAGTTATATTATAAGCACTTATTTTTGTTGTTTTGTTAATGGTTTCAACAGTCGATTTCACTGTTGAAGTTTCATCACACTGTATATGTTGTTTTGCCACATGTGAAATTTGCATACTTAATTTAATACTTCATTTATGGATTGCTCAAATTATTTCAGTAGCTAGTTAGTTTATTGTCTTGGACTAAATTTTATTTCATTAATTTTTTTCTTCTTCAGCAAAAATCAAAAGACAAGTCTTGCTTCTGTCTTCTCTATTTCTAGTCATGATTCAATCTCTTAAGCTATTTCTAACTCCATGATTCTCAGGACAAAAAGCGAAAGGTATTTCTATTTTTTTTTCTGTTTTTTATTTTTAGAAAATTATATTATTTGCTCTTTTCTTAAGATTAATCTGAAATGGAATGATGTTAGGGTGCTCATGCAGATTGGTAATGCTGAATGTGGCTACTCTATCATGAGATTCGCGAAGGAGATTATTGCAAATTAAAGTATACTTTGTGAAAAGGTTAGATCATTAACTTAGCTTAAACTAATTGCTGATTCTACTAGCAAATGTGGTTAAAATGATGTCCATGAACCGAACTCAACTGACGCCAACCCTCTGTGTGTGTGTGTATTATATCCAGAATTAAAATTCACGATAGATTTACGGTGTCATAAATCAATTTACAAAATTATAGAAGTCAAATTACGACGCGTAAATCTGGTGGGACTTTAATTCTCGATCGAAATTTGTTTCGATGTGTATAATATCGTTGTATTATTTTGAAAGACTTTGATATGGTGGGCAGGTCTCTCTTTTTATTAAAAACAATGGCCCGCGTGTCAAGCTCTTATGAAGAGAGCTGTGAAATAATGTTTGATCGTTGTATTTTGTTGAAATAACCTTTCGTGGGGAAAGTGGAAATATACGTCCTAAAGGAGGAATTCTTTTTGGTCAAAACCAAATTTAAAATAAAATCATTGAGGAAAAATGCTATAATTTCTCTGCAAATGTTACTTATTTGATTAAAATCATCTATTGAGTTTTTAAAAATATTGTGCCATGTATAGGGATGGCAAATAAAGTGGGACCTGGACAAACCCTGATTATTCGGTCCGGGTTAAATCTGGCCCGAATATTAAATAATGCGGAATCCAGAAGCAATATTTTTAATTCAGACAAATCTGGGTCCGGTTCTGAGTTTAGGTGAGCCTGGATATCCGGAACTCGGACCCGGATATTTTTATTTTAGCATTAATTAAATAATAAATTTTAAGCATAAAAAGGGCAAAAAAACAAGAGAAACCCTAAAGCCTAAAAAAAAACTTTCTTCAGCCACCGGTATGATTTCTTTATCGCTCAACGTCTGAAGCAGCCACTGACTGTTGAAGAGCTACAAATCTTCACTTCGACGCCACTATGACGGCGTGCAAAAGAACGCCGGAATAGTTGGAAAGTATGGTACCCGTTATGGTGTCTGTTTGAGGAAGCAATGAAGAAGGTGAAGGTTTAGTCAACATAACAAATTTTTCTGCAAATTTTGCAGGAAGTATGCGGTGTGTTGCAAGGACTGCAAGAAAGTCAAGGCGAGTGTGCCTACACTTCCACCAACCAACCTGAAATTTGTGGCTATGTTTTACTGTGAGATGTTCATTTGCCATTAAAAAAAAATATCCTTTCCCCTTTTCTTGACTTAATCCTTATAAAGCCCAACTTGTCATTATTATCGCCAGATTTGTTTGAAAATTGAATTTGTTTGCTCGATTATCTTGGGCTTTATTTCTAATTATTTGATTTTGAATTATTTTTCATTATTGGTGTGAATAGATTTAGAGATCTGGAAAGAAATTCATTAGAAGAAGAGATGGAAATCGCATCTCTTTAGCAATCATCCGGGTTCTAAACCCAGAATCTGGATTTTTCTGGGTTTAATCCGTACTGGACATGGAGGAGAAATTTCTGGGTTTACATCCAGGTCCAGTGTTAAAAATTGTCATCTGGGTCCGGAACCGAGAAGGCCAAATCCGGACCCAGACCCGAATTATGCCAGCCCTACCCATGTACACTTATTTGTAAAATTTACAACCTAATATTATTTAATAATTCCCACCATTAGGAATTGTCCCTTTCCAATATAAATGATTAATCAATCATATAATATATAAGAATTCTAAAATACGTCGGATGTAATATAACCAAGTAAAGCATGTATGACATGTGTGATTTGCATGGTAATTTATCAAAATTACCATGTCATCACATCATTGCTTATTATATAACTGACAAGATATCTCTAATATATTTAATAATATATTATAAATACTCGATGGATGAGTTTGAAAATAAATGAGTCATTTTCCTACAATATTATTCCCTACGGGTTGGGTTGGATTTTTCAATTTTGTATCACTTAATTTTTTAGCAACGAACTGAATTCCTCCCAAACAAGTCAATGAGTCACATGTCATGTTTCATTTTCATCGTGATTTTTTTGTAATAATTTTTGCACGGAATCAAGTTTGTAACAGTACTGCACCAATTAATATCCCATCAAATGTTCTGGACTCTCTCCATGGTCGTGTATAAATATAACCATGAAGGATTAGAGTCCCATGTAACATAAGCCTCATAAATAGAATCCTTGAAATTATATTCTAAGTCATGGCTCTTAATCTGCTATCTTCACTTCCTGCGGCATGCAATTTCACCAGATTATCATTAACATTTTCAAGCAAAGTTAATGGCTTTGTTCCTCCTATTACTCGAGTCCAATATCCCATGGCTGCATCCACTACTACTATTAAGCCTGTCGATCAAACCATTATTAGGCGATCTGCCGATTACGGGCCAACCATTTGGAGTTTTGATTATATTCAATCACTTGACAGTAAATATAAAGTACATAATTAATTAACTAGTTTAATTTGTCTGCAGTTAGTTTATCTATATATGTGACTAATTAAGTAACATATTATTTGATTTGATTTACCATGCAGGGAGAATCGTATGCCAGACAATTGCAAAAGCTAAAGAAACAAGTAAGCGCGATCCTACAGAAGGATAATAAAGTGGTGGATTTGGATCCTTTACATCAACTTGAGCTCATCGATAATCTGCACAGACTTGGAGTATCTTATCACTTTGAGGATGAAATAAAAAGAACTTTGGATAGGATACACAACAAGAATACTAATAAAAGTTTATATGCCACAGCACTCAAATTTAGAATCCTAAGGCAATATGGTTACAATACCCCTGTAAAAGGTACGCATTCACGCAATTTCGTGCAATGATACTTAGACAAAAAAACAATGCCGGTTTACTTAATTGAAAAACAAAAGTAAATAGCTGGCATCGATTTATCACTGTTTCCGAATGTGCTTACGTCTCCTTAGCATTTTTCTGAAAATTTACATTCTTTATTCATCGATCTTGAAAGACATTCATTTTAGTTCTTTGAGCTCAATTATTTACTAATTTGTACGAATGATTGAAATGCATGCATGCACATGTATGTACATGTGCTTGTAGAAACTTTTTCACGTTTCATGGATGAGAAGGGGAGCTTTAAGTTCTCAAGCCACAGTGACGACTGCAAAGGAATGTTAGCTCTGTATGAAGCTGCATACCTCCTGGTAGAAGAAGAAAGCAGTATCTTTCGTGACGCTATAAGGTTCACCACCGCATATCTCAAAGAATGGGTGGTCAAGCATGATATTGACAAAAATGATGATGAATATCTTTGTACATTAGTGAAACATGCTTTGGAACTTCCACTACATTGGAGGATGCGAAGATTGGAGGCAAGGTGGTTCATCGATGTATACCAAAGTGGACCAGACATGAACTCTATCTTGCTCGAGCTTGCTAAACTTGACTATAATACTGTGCAAGCAATACACCAAGAGGATCTCAAATATGTGTCAAGGTAAGAATTAAGATATATAATCTCATTGGATTCCTTCTCATAAAGTACGGACTCGCCTTCTATAATATTATAAAAAGCATTTATATCGTTGAAAAGTTCATTTACAGTCTCTTGACAGTGTTGTAAAAAAGCAGAAAACCACACTTAACAAAGATTAAGTCTAACTGAGCATGCATATATGTACGCTAATATATTTTATTCTAATTATAATTTGTGGTCAGGTGGTGGAAGAAAACAGGACTTGGGGAGAAGTTGAATTTTGCAAGAGACAGGGTAGTGGAGAATTTCTTCTGGACCGTGGGGGATATATTCGAACCTCAGTTTGGATATTGTAGAAGGATGTCTGCAATGGTTAATTGTCTTTTGACATCAATCGATGATGTTTATGACGTCTATGGGACCTTGGACGAACTTGAGCTATTCACTGATGCAGTTGAGAGGTTTACTTTTATTATTTTTTTATACCTTATGAATTTACGGAACATGAGATGGAGTTGCTTTCCATTATAAGTTGAACACGTCGCCATGAATTTATATATTATAAACACGATCACAAACAATAATTATATTTTCTATACTGATTGCAATAATGAATATTTTAGATGGGACGCTGCTGCAACAGAGCAACTTCCGTACTATATGAAGCTGTGCTTTCATGCTCTCTATAATTCCGTAAATGAAATGGGTTTTATTGCTCTTAGAGATCAAGAAGTTGGCATGATTATTCCTTATCTTAAGAAAGCGGTAACAAAAAATTAAACATTTTATTCTTATTAACTTAGTTTATACTTTTTTATTTGATATTATCTTATATCATATTTAATTAATTCGTTATATAAATATATAAAATCAGTGGGCAGATCAATGCAAATCATATTTAGTGGAGGCAAAGTGGTACAACAGCGGCTACATACCAACTCTTCAAGAATATATGGAAAACGCTTGGATTTCAGTAACAGCACCTGTAATGCTAATCCATGCGTATGCTTTTACAGCAAATCCAATAACAAAGGAGGCCTTGGAATTATTGCAGGATTCTCCCGATATAATTCGTATTTCATCAATGATTATACGACTTGAAGACGATTTGGGAACATCATCGGTACAATTAATTAATTTTTAATATTAATTGTGTTATGGAAAATATTTCATATCCGCTGAGAACACAATTATATTCTTATTATTAGTCCGGGAACTGTTCTTAGCAATATAGGAAATTCTCCATAACAAATCGTAATACTCACGATCTGATTATTAGATAATTGATTAATTGTTAATGTTTTTTATAATTGTTGCTAATTTAATTAATTATTAGGATGAGCTGAAGAGGGGAGATGTTCCTAAATCAATTCAATGTTACATGCATGAAACTGGAGTTTCAGAGGATGAGGCTCGTGAACATATACGAGATTTGATTTCTGAGACATGGATGAAGATGAACAATGCTCGATTCGGAAACCCACCTGACTTGCCCGATGTTTTTATTGGGATTGCAATGAATTTGGTGAGGATGTCTCAATGCATGTACCTATATGGAGATGGACACGGTGTACAAGAAAATACCAAGGATCGTGTATTGTCTTTATTTATTGATCCAATTCCTTAATTAAGTAAATTTCTCATAATAAGGATTTATAGTCATGTACTAGATCTCCCAAATAAACATGCAGTTGCGTACTATAAGACTCATGACTGTGGTCACCAAATCGTTCCTCCTCATAATAAATAAATAAATAAATATTATTTGAGTCTCTTATCTCGCTGTCGTTTTGTCAGTAATATTTTGTTATTATAATTATTAATCTTTAATTAAATTAACATAATATCTGAATGATACAGTACCCATGTGAATTATCATACTGTTAAATGCATGTTATTTACATATACAGTATTGAAAATTATTAGATTTCATTTAAAGATGTTAGATTATAATTTAATAAAATTGAATACTTAAAACTATTAGATATAAGAAAGAACACATATATATTTATTGGGAAAATTTATTCATTTTATATTATAAAGGTAAAATAGTCATATAAAACTTAGGTTAAAATAACTTGAATGGTTAAAGATGGTCAAAGAAACCTGAGTAAAAAAATATATTAGAAAGATTTTATTTATTAATCGTCAAATTTGTATTGTTAATTTATATTTATAAAAAAAAAGAAAAATTATCCACCGACCACCTTTTCTTTCAATTTGTTTTTTCAAAAATACACATCTTATTTTTTTTGGATTGATTTCCACTAGAAGATACATTTTCTTGCACTTTTCCACTTATGTTTGCATTTTGTTATAGCATTGTTGATGACATAGGGGTAAAATTATAATTTCAGCTGCACAACAAAAATCAACGTCATTTAAATGCGGTAGAAAGGGGGAAAAAAGGTAAAAATATTCCAGATTATCTTGTTTAACCACTACTACAAAAATGACCTTCACTGACACTTAATTACTGACACTTTGCAAAAAGTATCAGTAATTATGTACATATGCACCATTTTCCGCTTTTGACAAATAGGTATCAAAGGTTATTGATACTAGTGTGTCAGTAAATTAAATATCAAAGATTACTGATACTAAAGTATCAGAGAAAAAAAAATCATTAAAACTTATTTTAGTTCCGATACGAACCTAAGACCTCTAAGGTTTAAAACTTTAACATTTAGAGCACAAACCATCGAACCCTGTTGAATCAAAGCCCAAAACAACATTTGATAATATTTCCAAAAAAAAAATTATAAATAGCTACAGCATAAAACCTACACTTAAGATTTTTCCCCATCTAACTATCGTTCCTAAACTCCATCGCTATCTTGCCTTTATCTTCCTCTTTCTCTTTCATTTTCTTCTCAATCTCTTCTGTTTTCTGTTGTCTATTTATAAATTAAGTTCAATTAATCCAAATAGATAATGAAAAATTAAAACTTTGTTTCCTTTTTCCCCATTTTCCCAAATTGAAAAATGAACCAAAACACTAATTGCTTGTTATAGAAGAGGTTTTTTCTCCAACTAAACATCTAGTGCCTCTACTAGGCAAGCAAGTAAAAACCACCAACAAGGGATGAAGTGGCTACCATAAGTTGCATATTCAAGTAATCTAGCTCGTTCTCCCTCACAAGCTAAGTTTGGAGAAAAAACTAAGGGGGTTGTCAACTGGTAATGACTTAATATTTTATTTTTCGTCAATTTAATTGATGGATTTGTTTTAATTTAGCTTATGATTAATTTTTTTATTTAATTTTTTGGGTTGTTTCAGATGTTGAGAAATTGTACCAATAGTGTAATGCTAATGGGTTTTGTCTTCCATATCTTTTTTTCTTTTATTTAATTGTAATTTGAATTTGTTTTTTTTTTCTTATTTTTCCATATTTTCATTCACCGGTAGTCCAAAGTACAAGCATTTCTCTCTCTCTCTCTGTGATAGATCTAGCTCATTAGCGCTGGCTCGCTGTTGAGTCGCAGTCGTCTCTTTTTACTGCACTGGAGTTGAAGTCAGTCCTAAATTGAAACTTCTGCTTACCTGTCAACACAATCCAAACCGTAGCTGCTGAAAATATCCAAAACCCACCCACAAATTGAGACCCAAATCTTCACTCACTCACTCACCGCCGACACTCTCTGCCACCAACAAACCCTTCATAACCCAGGAAACCCAAACCCTTGTCGTGAGATAATACCCAAACCCTAGCTGCTTGAAATTAAGACATCCACTCTAACTTATTGTCGTGCCAAACAAACCCTAGCCACGCTATAATTCATCATTTCACACACTGAAGAAAACACTTGCTATTGTTCAAAGATCACAGTTGATGAAACCAGGTGTGTCACTATTTTGTACGACAATATATTTGGGATTAGATTTCATGGGCAATGATTCTGCCAAGAGAGGCAGTTCATCTATTATATATGGTTCTTGAATCGCACTTGATTAGCGGTAAGAAGTTGATGTGGTGAGACACTCGTTACTTCTGGATTTTGCTGGATTCCTATAATAAGGAAAAAAATAAAGAGAATTTGATTATAGTTCTTCAAGTTATGTAGTTTTCAATGCCAGAAAATTTGAGTTGTATATATAATGAAATTGTCATTGAAATTTAGTTCTTAATTTGGATCACGGGCTTAAACAGTGAATTAGTTCATTTCTTCATGACCCACCATGCCTTTTTACCCCTGTTTTTGATTGGAAGTATTGAATTAATATATATTTTAACTGGTTTAGTAAAAATCTACTCTTAACCTTGTTACTAAATAAAGAACCGATTTGTCTTATTACCTGCAGTTAAGCAGTGAATTGTTCACAAGTTAAAAGCAAGCCGCAAATGATTTTCTTGTCAATTCATTATTAATTTATAAGATATGCTTGATGCTGGTGAAGGAAGGCCACATGCTAGTTGCTGGAAAATGGAGTTTGTAGGTGAATGTTTATGGACTAAAATATATAAGTGCTTGATAGTGTTTTGATTTTCACATTTTATAGGTACATGAATTGAATTGCTATTCTGATTTGTGTAATGCAAAATCTGTTATCTTTTTTCCTCTACATGTTAGGAGTAGGTAGATTGGTAGTTGTTTCATGCATGGGTTATTTAAGTCTCTTGAAGATGTTCTGTGTAATGTGAAGCAAATGAGTACTTGGTTATGTTCATATGTTAGACACTAACAGTATGACTTACAAATGAGTGACAATTCGTAACTGACTTAGCAGTGAGATTACTTGTAATGTGTACATGTTATATAGGACATGAGTGATAATTAGACTAATCTTCTATCTTTATCTTTATTCCTCTTCTTTTTGTTTTGTTCTTGAATGTAGGTAATCACTTGCATGTTGCCATATTTTTCGCTGTCTTCGAATTTTTTATGCCCTCCAATTGTTTGATAAAAAGCCTGAATGAATCTTGGCACTTCATTTCTGGCAGCCCATTTCTACATATGATGAGCTAAGGAATATGGAGTTAAAGAGCTTGAGGAAAGGCTTATGGTTTCTACTTGAATCTATATCTATATTGTTTTATATGAATTTGGCTGATTGAAATTACATTTCAGTAGAATAATAAATGGATAATGAAATTTACTTTTGTGAGTAAAATAATGAATAGCTATACTTTCCGTAAATAATTTTAATTTACAAAGGCAATACTTATATATATATATATATATATAATTAGTATATGAGGAGTTGTATAGTAGGCATAGGGATTGAGGCTTTGTATCTACATCCATATTTGCATTAAAGTGGTTAGTGTTGGTGTTCACAAGTTATTTCGGCTTCAAAGATTATTATATAAGTTTAGTAATAAATAGTAATTCATATAATAATATAGATCAACACTCATTGAAATATCTTTTTTTTAATTAGCATGGTCTTCAAGATATTCAGTGTCTTCTTGTATAATTTTGGATAAAAGAGTAATATTGTTGGAGCTCATTTAAAGCGCATAAAGTGTTTTGAATTATTATCACATGGATATATTAAATGAATGATAATTAAGTAGTTTACAATTTGATTTTTGTTAAATAACTTGCTGTTTTAAAATTAAAGTTCAAGGGAATTGATGAATACGTCATCAAAGAGGTCTCACGACTCCGTGATCAATGGGCTATGTATGTTGTCAAGTTAATTACAACTTGTAATCATGAGGTAACGCATGACTAATTTATGAATATTTTTTCTTTTAAATTTCAAGACTTATTTTTTTGTGGTGTACTAATTGATTTAATGTACTTTTAGGTGGGAAAAAAATGAAGCCACGTACGGATATTCAATGACATTATTGAGCATATTCTTGTTGGTTAATGTTTTTGAAACTTGATTTTGTACTTTGTTATTTAAAACATGTTCAAAACTTAATTTGGTACTTATTTTTTTCTTTACCAAACAGTGTTGTAGTTTAATTATGTTAATTTAAGTTATGTATTTGCGATGTTTATTATGTGAATTGTGTTGCAAGATTTAGTATATTTAATATATTTTTTAATTGTAAAACAAAGAGGAAAAATATAATTAAAATAAAAATATATTATTAACCAAATGCAGCATAACATCACTAAATACTGATACATAAATCACTGACATGTAAATAATATTATTAAATATTAAAATCATTGTGTTATTTTTTTAATGATACTATAATAATACAAATTACTGACATATAAATAATATTATTAAATATTAGCACAATGGTGTCATTATTTTGGTGATACTATAGTGATAGGAATTACTGACACAAAATCACTGACACTAAAAATTAGTGTCAGTGTGTTCTGGCTTGAGCATTACTGACACAATTAACAAGTGTCAGCAAAAGTAATTACTGACACTAAATTTGTGTCAATAAAACTCATTTTTCTAGTAGTGAACTTATTATTTAATGTCTAAATTGCAAAGAAAAATTGAAGTAATATTTTTTATTTAATTAGGGTGAAATAGTAATTTTACATTAAGGGAGGTAAAATAGTCATTTTGTTAATATTCTTATAACTTCTCTCACGAAGTTTAGATGGCAGTGGAAAAATAATATATTTTGTAACGTCAGGTGGAAATTAGCTAAAAAAAGAAAGATATGTGTATTTTTGACAAAGTAAGAAAGATATGTGTATTTTTAAAAAAATCTAAAAAAAAGGTGGTCAGTGAATAATTACCCAAAAAAATATCGTGCATATATATAAAAGTGCAGTAATTTTACACAAATAGTAAGGTAGAATTATCCCCACCCAACTCAGGGTCATAAAATGTGAGTAATATTTATAATTATAATATCACGTATGTAAAGATGATGTCCACGTTCGAATCATCTAATCAAGCAGTAATTTGTTGGGCCATCACTGTTAATTGACAATCGCTATCCTCTCTTGATTTCTTTCGCAAATGCTTTTGATCACTTCTTATCTAGGGATAAGTAAACAATATGGTAAGTTGAAAGAATCATTTTTCCTCTAATTGTTGCGGTCCAATTAATGATCAATTCACGAAGAGTTTTGCCATTTGTTATTGAAATATTGCCTAATGACATAGGAGATTGCCCGCATTCTCTCATAATATCTATAATCAGTAATTTATTGACGTTCTCTCCAATGAAATGAAATCACTGTTTTCATTATTCAATATTTCAATCTCATACTCTATAATTGATATTTCACATTACTTTTGATTAGTCGTTGGTTATTTTTCCCTAAAATTATGTTATAATCTACTAACAAGTTATAATTATGAGTTTACCGTAATTTATATTTTATAATTATGGAATTGTGTGAAAATTTATCATGCAGGTAGCTGCTAATAGGGTTGGCCAAAAAGCCGCTCGGGCAGGCTCGTGGGCCTGAAGTTTTAAGTTTCAAGTTCTATTGGTTTCACCTTTAATGGTCCATATATTAAGTTAATGGTCATTGTTTCATGTTTAATGGTCCATTAATTAAATGATTTTCATGGTTGCAAGTTAATAATATCATGTTTCATGTTGATTGCCCCAAGTTTCAAGTTTACTAATTAAATGATTTTTATAATTGCAAGTTAATGATAACATGTTTCATGTTTATTGCCGCAAAATTCAAGTTCCTTTGCCTTCACGTTTAATGGTCGTAGTATCAAGTGAATGGTCATGGTTTCATATTATTAATTAAATACTTTTTATGGTTGTAAGTTAATGATATCATATTTCATGTTTATTGCCCTAAGTTTCAAGCTCTATTAGTTTCAAGTTTAATGGTCTAGGTATCAAGTTAATGGTCTTGGTTTCATGTTTATTGGTCCATTAATTAAATGATTTTCATGGTTGCAAGTTAATGATCTCATGTTTAATTCATGTTTATTGCCGTAAGTTTCAAGTTCATTAATTAAATAATTTTCATGGTTGCAAGTTAATGATAACATGTTTCATATCTATTGCCCTAAGTTTCAAGTTCCATTGGTTTCACCTTTAATGGTCTAGATATTAAGTTAATAGTTATCGTTTCATGTTTATTGGTCCATTAATTAAATGATTTTCAAGGTTGAAAGTTAATGATCTCATGTTTCATGTTTATTGCCCCAAGTTTCAAGTTCATTAATTAAATGAGTTTCATGATTGCAAGTTAATGATAACATGTTTCATGTCTATTACCCTAAATTTCAAGTTCCTTCGGTTTCATGTTTAATGGTCAAGGTATCAAGTTAATGGTCTTGATTTTATGTTTATTGGTCCATTAATTGATTTTTATGGTTGCTAGTTAATGATCTCATGTTTCATGTCTATTGCCATAAGTTTTAAGTTCATTAATTAAATTATTTTCATGGTTGCAAATTAGTGATAACATGTTTCATGTCTATTGCCCTAAGTTTCAAGTTCCATTGGTTTCACCTTTAATGATCTAGATATCAAGTTAATGGTCATGATTTCATATTTTTTGGTCCATCAATTAAATGATTTTCAAGGTTGCAAGTTAATGATCTCATGTTTCATGTTTATTGCCCCAAGTTTCAAATTCATTAATCAAATGATTTTCATGGTTACAAGTTAATGATAACATGTTTCATGTCTATTGCCCTAAGTTTCGAGTTCCTTTGGTTTCATGTTTAATGGCTAAGGTATCAAGTTAATGGTCTTAGTTCAATGTTTATTGGTCCATTAATTAAATGATTTTCATGGTTGCAAGTTAATGATCTTATGTTTCATGTTTATTGTCCTAAGTTTTAAGTTCATTAATTAAATGATATTCATGGTTGCAAGTTAATGATTTCATGTTTCATATTTATTGCCCTAAGTTTTAAGTTCATTTAGTTTCAAGTATAGTGGTCTAGGTATTAAGTTTAATGGTCCTGGTTTTATATTTATTGGTCCAATAATTGCATAATTTCCATGGTGCAAGTTAATGATCTCATGAAGTTTAATTCCTTTAGTTTGAAGTTTAATGGTCCAATAATCAAGTTAATGGTGGTGTTTTCATGTTTATTGGTCATTATTTGCAATGATTGATTTTATTAGAAGTTTATAATCTCATGTTTTCTGAAGGAAGTTTTATAGTTTTGATTCAAAAATCTCAAAAATATTTTCTATTTTGTCCATAAGCTTTAACAATAACTCATTTTACAAAAATCATATTTTATAATATACACCGAATTTCTTTTTGTGGCACATTTATTATAACTTTAAAATATACATAGAATTTATTGTTAATTTTAAGTTATATAGAATATAACATTATAATTCTTCTAACAATTTTTTTTTTTGAAAAATTTACTCTAGTAAGTTGCGCTGCATATTGCAAAATGAAATTTAATGTTAAAACAATGGTTTTTCATTAGGTGATTATTTTAATGTAAGATGGAAGCCGATAATTCTCAAAATACTATTAAATTAAAAGATTAACAAAACTTGATATCTTGGTTCTTGATTAATTATGGAGATCACTCAAAAAAGAACAAAAAGGAAAAGAAAATTAAGCAAACATCAGAAAAAAAAAATATAGGACAAATCACAAGGTCATATAAAATTTAGATCTTGTTGTTTGCAATTGCATTGGTATCACCATAATTCGAGAAAGATTATAAACGTAATAGATTCTAGATCAAAAACGCAGCTAGCCTCTTTAAAATAAGCGGCTAGCCGTTTTTGAACAAAATGCTTTATGGAGTAAAAAAGGCTAGCTGTTTACTTTATCTTGGCTAGCTTTTTTCAATCGAAAGAGCATGCAACTCCAAACGACTAGCCTCTTCATTGAAACAGTTAGCCTCTTCATTGAAACGGCTAGCCATTTTCGGGAAACATGCTCTCTGGAGTGAAAAGGGCTAGTCATTTCCCACGAAGAGGCTACCCTTTTTCATTCCACAGAGCATGCGAAGTGAAACGGTTAACCTCTTTGTTGAAACAGCTAGCCATTTTCGAGAAACATATCGTTTACTACAAAGAGGCTAGCATCTTTCATTCCAAAGAGCACGCAACTCCAAATGGCTAACCGCCTTTTCACTACAGGCTAGCCGATTTAGCTCTACATGACATATGAGCGTAGTTAATTTATTTGTATGCCAACCAAATCCTTTCATTAATAGTGAGATTAAATGTTTTAAAAACCCAACCCAGACACCACTAAGCTTCTTATTACATGGAAGGACTAGCACATTTTCTTACTTGGAGGATCGGGGATGATCAACGCACACCATACAATAAACTCACCCAAGTGTAGTCCTTTTACCACTTAAAGTTAGTGGTTCGCCTTTTTAATTCTAAAAACTCTCCAAAATAGAATCAATTAGCCACTTTAAGTGGTAACGGTTTGCCGTTTATGCCCCAAAAATTATAATTTTATTAAAAGCATTATGAAACTCAATCAAACCTATTTTCAAGGATTTCAAATAATACTTGTTAATTTCAAAAATATTTGCTATTTTGTCCATAAGCTTTCACAATAACTCATTTCATAAAATCATATTTTATGATAGATAAATATTTTTTTAATGGTACATTTATTATAACTTTAAAATACACAGAGAGTTTTTGTGGTTAATTTTTAGATATACAGAATATAACATTATAATTCTTCTAACAATTTTTTTTTTGTTTTGAAAAATTTATTCCGACAAGTCACATATTGCAAAATTATGCAAATTTAAATTTAATGTTAAAACAATGATTTTTCATTGAGGGATTATTTTAATGTAAGATGGAAGCCAATAATTCTCAAAATACTATTAAATTAAAAGATTAACAAACTTGATATTTTGGTTCTTGATTAATTATGGAGATCACTCAAAAAAGAACAAAAAGGAAAAGAAAATTAAGCAAACATCAGTAAAAAATATAGGACAAATCACAAGATCGTATAAATTTTAAACCCTGTTGTTTGCAATTAAATTGGTATCATCATGATTCGAGAAACAAACCCACTACCCAATGCCACCAATATCTGAAACCAAACGAGAAAAAGAAAATGCTAATGATTCAAAATAAAAGAAAAATAAGAGAATTACTTCTGAAATCCAGGTCCCCACTGGTACCTTCTTGCTCTTTGTCTAGAAACTGTTAATAACCGATGGCTAACTTAGTTCATAACTTGGTAAAACTACAGATTCTTTCATGGAAGAGAAAAAATGTTGGCAGTACTTGAAACTGAGAGCTGCACCCTTAAAATAAGTAAAAGAAGATATAATCCCAAGAAGGAATACTCAACAAAATTGCAATTCAGATAAAATACAAGGGAATCTTCCCATTTTAAAAATTAAAAAATAAAACCAAAATGGAAATCATATTGAAATACAAATTATAGGTATATAAAACAACAGTTAAAGTCTTTCTACACAAACATTAGTAAAACAGTTAAAAGTCTTTCCACACTCTATAAAGGTGGTTAAAACCTTATTTTATTTGTATATTTTCAATAACATGCAGATGCAAGTTGCGAATAACAATTTTTTTTAGGAAAAAATTATATATAAATTTTAATTACAAGTTCTTGATAATATTAAAATAAACAAAAACTAATAATATATTAATATAAAAGAATCCATTAATATCCTTATGCAATTGTCAATACAATGTTCTCAAGTATAATATACAAGAATTTAATAAGCCAAAATAGTAATTCTTATATTGATCTCTTCTTTTCTCAAAGGAAGTTGCACATAATATCAACATAAACTCTAACCAAATCGAATTCGTCAATCCATGATAGCGTTAGCAATAAACCTCAAATTATCACAATGCCAACTCCTGCACAAGCTAAGACCAAAATTCATTGAAAATGAAAATAATTTAAAACAAGCAACTAATAGAACGACAAAATCAGCAATGGAAATTGTAGGGGTTACTAAGAATCTATTGAGACTAATAGAAAAATGGATCAAACTATTTCCAGAACTGTGTAATATAATTGGACTGTGCAATAATGAAACTAGCAAAAGAATTCTAAATATCATAACTTTTGAATTTACACTTTTCCCGAACATATAACAAGACAACTTTGAGGGATCTCATATGTTACATGCACGTAATTTACAACTCTCTCACATGAATAGTGAGTGATGTGAACTAACTATTCATGTGAGAGGATTATAAGTTACATGCATATAACTTAGCATTAGCCTAACTTTAAGTATCTAGGAGAACATAGTTTTTT
The DNA here is from genome assembly GCA_029618585.1 of Citrus australasica. Classification (NCBI taxonomy): domain Eukaryota; kingdom Viridiplantae; phylum Streptophyta; class Magnoliopsida; order Sapindales; family Rutaceae; genus Citrus; species Citrus australasica. The sequence goes on from JARCIV010000006.1 coordinate 13,541,427, forward strand.
CTTACCATACTTTAAATTCAAAGACTTATATGTAGAGTAACCTGTTGCTCTTCAAAATACGTCACAACCTACCACAAATAAATAAATTTAAATTTAAATTTATTTATTATATTTCTAATAAATTTAAATTTATTATATTTGTCAAAATGTTTCAGCATCGTAACTCGGTTTCCTGCAAACAAGCCACCCGATTTCAAAAATCACTATTCACTATTACAATCAAACAACAAATAAAGAAAAAATTGTACGAAATAAACATAACCTGCGTCCATGATTTCCTATTCATTTTGGGCTTTGCCAAACAAAAAAGTGTAACTAGTTACCAAAAAAAAAAAAAACTTTAGAAGCAAGTAGACAATTTCAACTTATTTCAAGCTACAATTTTTACGCTGGAGAGTGGTTCAGGGTACCTCTGCAGTGGCTGTCGGGTAGGCGGCTGAGGGCCACTATCCTTAAGACAGTGTTTTTCATTTTTGGCAGAGGTAGCAGGTGGTTGTCGTCACTTTTTAGTACGACATTTTTTATTTCTAATTCTGACAAAATCAAATATCATATTTTAAGAAGTAGAGACGTTTCTCATGACAGACTTTTCAGAGGGTTCTCCTGCAACTGATCTGTTGGGTACCTCGAGTTATATGGGGTACTGCGATCTATACAGGGTACCTCTAATTATGTCGGGTACCTCGTGTTATCTTATTTAGCTATATATATTGATTTTGATGATAACAAACCACATGTATTGATTAAACAAAGATTTATAAATTGTGTTTTATAATAAGAAAATGAGGTTATAAAATCAAAGTGTTTTGGACTAAAATAAATGTGTTTTAAAACCTTTGATTTTGTTTTTGAATTTCGGATTTGGACCTATTTAAAACTATTTAAATGTTTTGGGCCATATTATAATTTATGAATATGTTGGACTAAAGTGAAAGGTTTTGAGAACTTTGAAAATATGGGTATAATGTTGAAAATGACCTTTGTCCGAAACAATAAAATATTTGGTGCCACAACATAATTTCAGAAAGTTTTTGGATTAGCAAAATAATTTTTAGAAATTCTGAAACTGGACCTATTTGCAATATTTTCTGACGTTTTGGGTCATATTACAGTTTTATAAAATTTTAGGGTCAAACTGTAATTTCATAACACAATTCACTGTAGCCGTCACTGTAGCAGTTACTGTAGCAACCGGCAATCCGGATGTGTAAATCCGGAAATCCGGTTTCGAGGCAGAATGTAACCAAAACGCAAGCGGCAATCCGGTTATCACAAACGGCAATTCGGTTTCTGGGTAGAATGTAATCCAAACACAAACGGCAATTCGGATTCGACAAATGGCAATCCGGTTTCTGGGCAGAATTCATGCAAAACGAAAGCGGCAATCCGGAAGTGATAAACGGCAATCCGGATGTTCAGAAATTCAAATTTGTGCTGTAACGGTAACATCAACCGGCTAACCGGATACCCATAACCGGCAATCCGGTTCCGACCAAAAGTGTGCATAACGGCTAGTTTTTGAGTTCAAACTATATAAACTCAAAACCAATTCATTTTTGGTAACCCAAGCAAGCATAAACAAGAGCACACAACATATATTGAGCTTCATTTTCGTAAATCATATTTTGTTGAAACATCTTTGTTCTTCAATTTGTATATCCACTCTTAAAGAGAGATTGAGTGTTATATTTATCATTTCTCAAATTGTGAGATTACAAGTGTGGGAAACACTTGGGGTAAAGAGATTGGGGATATAATCTCTTGTTGTAAAGGTTCATTGACACCTTGAAGTCAATTGTAAAAGCTTGAAGCCTTGGAAAGGCTTGGATAGTGAAATCCTCAAGCGGGTGAGCTTGGAGGCGTGGACGTAGGCGGGGATAGCCGAACCACGTAAAAATCATTGTGTTCGTTTTTCTCTTCCCTTACTCTTTTAATTATTGTGCTTTAATTGAATTTATTGTTTTCGAATTTATTAAGGCATTAGATTGGATTGTTGTGTGGTTTGCTTAGGATAAGTTTTAAAATCCCAATTCACCCCCCCCTCTTGGGTTGCCTAGTTAGTATTTCATTTGGTATTAGAGCGAGGTGCTCTTGTGTAGACTTAACTGTCTAGAGTTAAAGATTCGTAGCAACCCAAATTTGCTCAACCACTATGGAAGGCCAATCTATCACTAGACCTCCATTTTTCGATGGAAATGATTTTCCTTATTGGAAAACTAGGATGAGAATTTATTTACAAGCCTTAGATTATGAAATATGGGAAATAGTTTGTAATGATTTACTCATTCCTAGGAAGAATGTTTTAAATGAGTTGGATAAGAAAAATTTGTCTTTAAATTCCAAGGCTATGAATGCTTTATTTTGTGCCTTAGATAAAAAGGAATTTCATAGAGTTTCAAATTGTTCTAATGCTTATGAAATTTGGAGAAAACTTGAAATTGTGTATGAGGAGACTACAAATGAGGAGGAATTTCATGAAGTGTCAAATTTGGCACTTATGGCAATTGGAGATGAATCGGATGATGAACTCAATGAGGTAAGTGATCCAACCTATGATGAATTGTATGATGCTTTTAAAGAAATGCATGATGAGTTAATGAAAATTGGTAAAAAGAATGCATGTCTTAAAATGAAAATAGTAAAGCTCACAAATGAAAATGAATCTCTAAGTGCAAAGATTACATGCCTAGAATTAGAGAATAAAACATTGCATGATAGAGTTACATTACCAAATGAGAAACCTAGCACTTCACATGAGCATTTAGAATCATATGTAGATGACTTAAAAAATGAAAATGATGCTTTACAAAAATGCAATGAATCATTAAATGAAAAGATTAAAGGACAAGAGATAGATAATAAAATGTTGCATGAAAGAATTGCATCATTTAAATGCAAACAAAGTACTTCATATGAGCATGAGAAATCACATGTTGATGTATTAATGAAAGAAAATGAAGTGCTTAAGAAGAAGAGCAATGAGCTAAATCAAATTGTGTTAAAATTCACAAATGGGCAAAAGATGTTGGATAACTTGCTTAATTCACAAAAATGTGTGTTTGATAAAGGAGGACTTGGGTATAAGCCTTACTTGAAACAAAAATATTATAAAAATTATTTTGTTAAGGCTACCTTCACAAGTGATCATAAGATTGTTTGTCATTATTGTAATGGAAATAGTCACATGGAGAGTAAATGTCCAATTAAGAGAAATGTATATTATGGAGTCAAATGTATTTGGGTTCCAAAAGGAACCATTGCTAACACTCAAGGACCCAAGAGTATTTGGGTACCAAAGTACACAACTTGAATATTTTTTTGTAGGTACCACAAACAAGGAATGATGGAGAGTTCCTTGATGAAGCTTGTGAGGATAATCATTTGAACATGATCTAGGAGAAAAAGATGAGGTAAGATGATTTAATTGCTTTGGTAATTATTCTTGCCATATTAGTTTTGTTGAGTGGATCATGATAAATGGATAGTAGCTTGAATTTGTGATAATATGCTTGTATGTTTACATGATTGAGTTATCATTGTGTTTAACATTGAGTGCTTTATCATTATTCATGGTTATATATATATGATGATAGCTTGTCAACTCATCATGATAGATTTGTTTGATTTTGATGATTATGTAATGCCTAAGCATGAGGAATGAGTGATATGCTTATTAATCTTTGAGTGCATATATGTTTCATGATTGAGTAAAATATATACATGATGGTTTTGTTTGATGTTAATGTTTATGAAGTATTTAAGCATGATAGATAAGTGGTGTGCTTGATTTATTAACTTTCAAATGCATATACGTTTAATTATTGCTAAAAATATATGCATGATGAATATGTTATAAATTTGAGTTTTATGATTGGATGTTAATTATATTGATCCATGCATTAAAATGGTTTTTGAAAGTGTTTGGATCATGAAATGGTTTTAAAATTGTTTGGAAAACAAAGGAGTCTTTGAAAATCCTAGTCTGCACAAGCTGCAATGAATTGATCATAACTCCTTCTAGAGAACTCCAAATCCATCTCTGTAAAATATATTGGAAAGCTAACTTAATTATCTTTCCAACGGTATATAGCTTGAACATTACTTCTGTCTCAATCAATACAGTTTGTATTCCGAATTTGACCTTTCTGTATTTTATTAAGTTTTGAAAATGCTTCATGATTGTATGCTTGTTGGATGGATTATTTGTTTGATATGATTTCATATGTTTGGTCTTGTATGCATATATGTTTCATGCACTAATTGATGTTTTTGAAAAGTTAAATGATTTTTAAAATTGATCAATTTTTAAGTCAAAATTTTTTTGGTTTGTATAATACAAGTCTAAGAGCTTGCAAAATTTCAAAAATATTTTCCAAAGCTTAACCGGTATACCACTTCTAATCAACCGGAAAGCCGCTTTTCATTTTGGAGCTCTCTGGACCAAATCCGGATAACCGGACATTTAAAACCGGTAAGCCGAATTTATTTTGGTGCTCACTGGAGCACAACCGGTCAGCCGGATTTTAGCAATCGGCAAACCGAATTGGTTTTGGTTACTCTCGGGTCATCATTCGGACAACCGGATTTACCAATCCGGAAAACCGGATTTGCTAAGTTTTCTCTATGTCTCTCAACCGGATAACCGGTTCTTAAAATTCAGAAAACTGAATTCAAGAGGCAATCTTTCTGTCTCAAACCGGTCTACCGGTTAGACAAATTCGGCTAACCGAATTCACGTGTATACTTTGCTGGACCGAAACCGGATTTCCGGTTATACTCATCCGGCAAGCCGGTTTGAGTTTGTTTTGTTTTTGGTCAATAACCGGCTAGCCGGTTAATGACATCCGGCAAGCCGGATTCGAGGGTATCTTAAATTGTTCATTTTCTTTCCTCATTCGGCAATCTGGATCCCATTCTCTCTCTAAAAATGATTTATTCCTTCATTCTTTTTCATTCCAAAATCCATCATTCTCATTCGTTTTCAATCCAAATAAATTCATATAACTTATTCCTCATCAATTCTTGTGTCTAAAATCATCTTTAAAATCCATTTTCATCATAAAACTCACAAGTAGTCTTTTATACTTGTATTTGTGCACACCAACATTTACTATTTTTTGGGATTATATGGATGTTTGCTATGATTTTGGATTATATGTCTATTTTGAATTATATGGATTTGGATAATTTTGGAACTAAAGTGTTTATCTTGACTTTTTGATGAACAAGAGAGAGATATGAGATGTAAGGGAGAAATACATCTTCTTTGAGATTTTTAAGCATATGAATTTTTAATTTTGTCACATTAGAATTTTGATGAGTTTAGTTGTCTTGATTTCTAAAATGTGATTAGTAATTATAGAGCTTGAATTGTTGATATTATGCTCTTATGACTTTTGCATTCCCTTGCTTCGCTTATTACTTGTTCTATTTTGGATAATATGCTTTTTGAACATTTTTATTGTCCAAAGGGGGAGACAAAGTAATAAATAATTTTAATGATGTAAATTGGGGGAAATAACATGCATTTTGAGCATTCTTTTAATGGTTGATATATGATTATGGAATCCTCGAATTTAATTGTTACAAGTGTTGGGGGAATTCATATTGATTTTGATGATTCATGATTATATGTGTATTGCTTGAAAAAACTTGTGGATTATTGAATATTGAAGTGTTGGTTTGTTAATGGTGTTGTTGGGTTGGTGATGGAGTTGTTGTCAAACCTTTTTGGAAGTGATTTTAACCATGTTGTATATTTGAAGATTTGTTCATTTTTAAGGGGAGATTCTGCTGAAATTTTTCCTCGCACAAAATTGGTAATATATTTATCGAATTATTTTTTATAATCTTGTTTCGATTGCATTTTTCTATTTTTTTAAAGGGGAGACAAATATTATATGCTTTTGGATAAAATCATTTTGGTTAAATTTTTAAATTGGCCATATATTTAGGGGGAGCATATAATATGATTTTAAATAATATGCACTTTGAGTATTCTTTTGATGATTGCAATTTGATTATGATAATGATTTTGATGATTTTGAGATATGATGATGATTTGATTTCATGGGTGTTTTTATATGATAATTTTATACTATGAGTTGTTAATTTGGTAATTAATGGAATAATGGTTCATGATATTTTGGTGTGATTATTTGTATATGAAGTTGGCTTGCATCATTATCTATAATAATTTGGGAGTAATATTACTAATATTGTATTTGAGGTGATGCTTGTTATTAAGGGGAGAATGTGTTGAAATTTCTACTCGGACAAACATGAGTAATGAATTTGCTACTCTTATTCTTTTCCTTTAAGTTTTTCTTTTTGATGATGAAGGGGGAGAAGAATACATGCTTTTAAATTTATAAAAAAAATTTACTATTTTTCTTTGCAAATTAAGTTTTCTTTTTGATGATGAGGGGGAGAATTATTTAATATGTGTTATATAAAGTGTTTTAAAAATATGCATGTATCCAGGGGGAGTATGCATGTATGCATGGGGAGTTTGTTTCAAATAAATTTTTCTTGAACCTTGCATTGATTTAGGGGGAGCTTTTTATAACTAAATTAAATTTTTGTAATGTGTTTTGTCATCATCAAAAAGGGGGAGATTGTTAGCTTATTTAGCTATACATATTGATTTTGATGATAACAAACCACATGTATTGATTAAACAAAGATTTATAAATTGTGTTTTATAATAAGAAAATGAGGTTATAAAATCAAAGTGTTTTGGACTAAAATAAATGTGTTTTAAAACCTTTGATTTTGTTTTTGAATTTCGGATTTGGACCTATTTGAAACTATTTAAATGTTTTGGGCCATATTATAATTTATGAATATGTTGGACTAAAGTGAAAGGTTTTGAGAACTTTGAAAATATGGGTATAATGTTGAAAATGACCTTTGTGCGAAACAATAAAATATTTGGTGCCACAACATAATTTCAGAAAGTTTTTGGATTAGCAAAGTAATTTTTAGAAATTCTGAAACTGGACCTATTTGCAATATTTTCTGACGTTTTGGGTCATATTACAGTTTTATAAAATTTTAGGGTCAAACTGTAATTTCATAACACAATTCACTGTAGCCGTCACTGTAGCAGTTACTGTAGCAACCGGCAATCCGGATGTGTAAATCCGGAAATCCAGTTTCGAGGCAGAATGTAACCAAAACGCAAGCGGCAATCCGGTTATCACAAACGGCAATTCGGTTTCTGGGTAGAATGTAATCCAAACACAAACGGCAATTCGGATTCGACAAATGGCAATCCGGTTTCTGGGCAGAATTCATGCGAAACGAAAGCGGCAATCCGGAAGTGATAAACGGCAATCCGGATGTTCAGAAATTCAAATTTGTGCTGTAACGGTAACATCAACCGGCTAACCGAATACCCATAACCGGCAATCCGGTTCCGACCAAAAGTGTGCATAACGGCTAGTTTTTGAGTTCAAACTATATAAACTCAAAACCAATTCATTTTTGGTAACCCAAGCAAGCATAAACAAGAGCACACAACATATATTGAGCTTCATTTTCGTAAATCATATTTTGTTGAAACATCTTTGTTCTTCAATTTGTATATCCACTCTTAAAGAGAGATTGAGTGTTATATTTATCATTTCTCAAATTATGAGATTACAAGTGTGGGAAACACTTGGGGTAAAGAGATTGGGGATATAATCTCTTGTTGTAAAGGTTCATTGACACCTTGAAGTCAATTGTAAAAGCTTGAAGCCTTGGAAAGGCTTGGATAGTGAAATCCTCAAGCGGGTGAGCTTGGAGGCGTGGACGTAGGCGGGGATAGCCGAACCACGTAAAAATCATTGTGTTCATTTTTCTCTTCCCTTACTCTTTTAATTATTGTGCTTTAATTGAATTTATTGTTTTCGAATTTATTAAGGCATTAGATTGGATTGTTGTGTGGTTTGCTTAGGATAAGTTTTAAAATCCCAATTCACCCCCCCTCTTGGGTTGCCTAGTTAGTATTTCACCTCGGATTATATTGGAGTTATTTCGTTCGTCAACACGTGGCGCTTTGCTATCTTTTCTGTTTTTCCCCAAACAATAATAAATATCAGCACGCAGATAAAAATATATTTTGTAGAAAATCATTAAATTGAAGCATAAAATAATTATTATCAAAACATGTCATGTTGTATTGTATGGTAAAATTAAAAATACTATGAAAAAAGTTTTGTATATTTCACTCACAGTGACGATGTCCAAACTCAATATCAACAATGTTCACGGGTTGATTCTCGTTTGCAGGTCCTCCTAATTAAGGAAACAACATAATCATTCTCCATAAATTTAAAATAAAACTAATTTTACATAAGAGTTATTTTCAGGGACCTCCCTTGAGGTTTAGTGTATTTACAGTCGGATAGAAAGTATGCTTGTAATTATAGGGACCTCCCTTGACGTTAGTATTCAAATACGTATGGCATCAGTATGTAAGGGTAAATGTGGAAAAATATATTTAAAATTAAAAACAAATCAAAATGAGATGATTTTGTTGATACGGCCCTTTCACAGCCCTTCAAATGAGCCAACATCATCGGGACCCTCGCTGCTCTCGATGCCGAAGTCCGCTGGTGGTCCTGCAATATCTTCTCAACCCAAGACACGTGGCTGCCGCCATCGCACGTAACCCCTCCTTCGTCTTCGCTTGGAAGGGCGAGGCCCTCTAGGAGTATTGGTAGAGTATTGGTGGTGAATGAAGAAAGCTCTGGACTGGGCTCCTGACGGCGGCCCAGATCTCATCAACAATGGAACCCTCTTGTTCCCTGCCATCAATGTCAATGACTGTCACCAATAGCAATGTAATTTACTTTGATTTGCTTCAGATCTCAAATTTATTTTATTTTATTTTATACCATCAATTTATTAAATGTTTGAAATATTGGAAGAAATTAAATACTAATGTTTGATAATGCAATGGGGGAAACAGTTTGATGACTAGTATGGATGCCGCCACTCGCTCCCAAATGGTTTGATGAGAGCTACTGATGTTATGATTACCGGAAAGGTTGCTATTGTTTGCTGTTATAGTGATGTTGGCAATGGTTGTGTTGCTACTTTGAAGCAAGCCGGTGCTTGTGTAATTGTAACTGAGATTCATCTGTACTATGATGTTAGGTTTAAATTCGTAGGAGTGTGTTTGGGTGATGGGAAAGTTGGAGGAAAGAAACATATTGGTTTCAGTTGATTGAAGACCATTTGGGATTTGAATATGGTTATGGATGGGGTTGTGTGGATCATTTTGTATTTGACGCAGTTTTAAAGTTTTGCTTGCTTTTTCCTCATGAGGGCTTCGGCATCATCTACGGATCTTCTAGGTTTCAAAGTCTGGATTGGCAACTTTATCTCCCGAAAATGCCTCGTGCAAAATTTCATGTTCTTGGCAATCAACACTATTATCACTGTCAATACTGCCTCAGCCATTTACGAAGAAGAAAATGGGATGTTGATCAAACCCGTCATCAAGAATAAGGCAGCATTATTCAAGGGTCCTCTTATTACATCCATTTATGCTCTTTTTTTGAATTCACTTGCTTTGGTTGGATTGTTTACTCTGTCTATCAACATCTATGTAATACAGTTCAGCTTAAAAAAAAAAAAGTTTTGCTTGCTTTGCTGCATCTTGTTATCCTATTGTGTTACTGATGAATGATTAAAAAATATTTTTGTTTGGAGGTCAAGAAAAAGCGAGAGGAAGCAAGAGAAAATTTCAATGAAAACGGTGAACCAGTCTAAAAAATAACTTATTATTTTGAGGGGAAGGGTACTTTTGTAATTTTAACGGTCACTAACAGTCAAACTAACTGGATTTAACGACAGGGGAGGTGCTTGTAATTACATGCATATTTTCTATCCGACTGTAAATACACTAAACCTCAGGGGAGGTTCCTGAAAATAACTCTTTTACATAATAATTCTTGAAATAATAATTCTTGAATATCTATCCACAATAAACTATTCCTACATGCACAAAATTACCAAAATACCCCTACATGCCAAAATTACTAAAATGCCCCCAACATTATTATTTTACCAAATTATCCTCAGAATCTTCAATTACCAAACTGTCCTCAATTCAGATCACAAAAATAATGATAATGTTAGAATTACGAAATTACCCTCGAAGTGTAAATTACCAAAATGCCCTTAATGACTTAAATTCCCAAATTACCCCAAAATCTCAAATTACCTCACTGCCCTAATATAAAAATACCAAATTATCCACCATTTTCAAAAAATTATAAATTTGTCCCAAAGCCTTGTGAAATTACCGAATTGCCCCTGCCGGTCAATGGTGGTCGGAGTTCAGTCAATGGGGAAGGGAAGCTCAATTATGATAGTTCTGACCTCGATGAGTCCAATGGTGCCGACGGTGGCATCCCACGGGCGGCAATGGCGGCGGATCGTGCTCCCAAAGCCGTGAGCTTTCCGGCGTTCGTTCACGGCCAAAACGGATGTTTCAGGTGGTGGGCTGGTCGTAAAACGATGAGTGCAAGCTGAGCATCAAGATGCAAGCGGTGGAGCGGCTTAAATTTGACGAAATCGACGGCAACAAAAACGGGTTGAGCCGCAATCTTTTCAAGCTAAACGCCGACGTTCTAGTAGTTTTCCAGTGGCGAGGAAGGCGCGTATACGTTGCTCATCTGTCAAGCTTCAAATCAGTACCTGGATCGGTCGGTGAGGTTGCCAGAAATGGGAGTTACGACCGGGTCAAAGCCAGTGGTCTGATCCCCCATCTCTCTTTTTGGAAACCAATTCCTCTCTTTCTATTTAGGGATCCTGAAACGACCCGTCTCGCACGCCTAGGGCGAGTCTATCTAAACTCGTATAATCGAATCGATAATAATAATGATATGTAAGAATTCTGTCAGAAATTCGACAGAATCTCCTCAATAAATACAACATTCCCAAACCTACAATTTACAAAACAATACTCCCAAAAGTAACTCAATATCCATCCAACCTTCATAACTAACTTCTCAAGTCAACATATCAAATATCACCCAAGTCATTCTAATATTAAAATACAATGGTTATCCTTAATTACAAAATATAGCAAATAAATATAATTTGCAATATCCCAAATATCAAAATATTAAATCTACGACTCTTAGCACCATAATGTGGCCACAATTTCAAATCTAACTATCGTTACTGGGTCGACGGATGTACCTGCAAATCTCCTGTGGGGGGAAAAAATATAAGGAAAACGGGGTGAGTATAAAACTCAGTGAGCTCAGTGAGTGAATAGTAGTTTTTGAAAAATAAATTTATTTAAAATAATTTAATCTTTCTCAAATCAATTTCATCAAAATATCATAAGAATTTATTTAAACATATTTAATTCAAATCAGTCACTGAAATACTATGTTACATAAATCTACATAAAATCAATGGAATCATAATACTTATCATATCAAATAATGAATACCAAAAACTATCATCAAACAAGTACCCAGGGGAATGATCTCATCATATCTTGACCTCGACGGACAGGCAATCAGGGAACCATCATGCCCCAGAGCTACAACAAATAGATGGGGAAAATCTCATCTCATATCTCATGTATCTCAACATCTGTGTCTCTGTAATCATCATATTGCATGCATATGACCCCAAAAGGCAAAAACGCCCAAACACACGGCCCAAAGCCTCTATGTGTATTCAGATGGGCCCCAAAGCCCTCTATCTCATCTCATCTGTATCTCTGTATTCATCTCGTATTATCTGTATCTCTGTATCTGGAGGGAAGGGTATTGTCCAATGATTTCCCAAACAACATTTTATACACATGTACATAAACATACAATCACATATGAAATCTCATTTTCTTTTTATTCAATATATCTCAAATCCACTCAATTCTAATATCATGCATTTACTCAAAAACGACAATAAAATCATCATTCAAACTAATTCTTAATAACAATAAATATCAACACATAGATAAAAATAAATCTTCTAGAAATCATTAAATCGAAGCATCAAATACTTATTTATCAAAACATACTGCACTGTATCATAAAATTAGCATATACTATGAAAATAGGTTTTGTATATTCCACTCACAATGACGATGTCCAGACTCGGTATCAACAACCTCCGCGAGTTGATTCTCGTTCGCGGATCCTCCTAGTCAAGGAAACGACATAATCATTCTCCGTAAATTTGAAATACAACTAATCTTACATAATAATTCTCGAAACGAATATCTATCAACAATAACTATTCCCGCATGTACAAAATTACCAAAATACCCCTACATGTCAAAATTACCAAAATGCCCTTAACATCATTATTTTACCAAAATATCCTCAGAATCTTGAATTACCAAATTGTTCTCAATTCAGATCACGAGAATAACCACAATGCTAGAAATTACGAAATTATCCTCGGAGCGTAAAATGACTAAAATGTCCTTAACAACTTAAATTATTGAATTACCCTCGAAATCTCAATTTACCTCACTGTCCTAACCTAAAATTACCAAATTATCCACTGATTCCACAAATTACAAATTCACCCCTAAAGTTTTATGAATTTACCGAATTGCTCCTGCTGGTCAACGGTGACCGGACTTTAGTCAACGACGACGGGAAGCTTAGATCTGATAGTTCAGACCTCCGTGAGTCCAATGGTGGTTGCCGTGAGCCCCACGCGCGGTGCCGGCGGCGGATTGAGCTTCACAAGCCTTGAGCTTTCCAAGTGGCTGATCGGCGGCAATCCGGCGGTTTCAGGTGACGAGATTGGTCAAAAAATGACGAGACCAAGCTGAGGAACAAGATCCGAGTGGTGGTGTGCCCAAAATTCGGCGGAATCAACGACGGTGTAAACGGGTCTTAGCCACGGGTTTTCAAGCTCAATTGCCGGTGTTTCCAGTCATTTTCCGGCAATGAGGACGGCTGGGTTATGACAGCCGGCTTCCAAGATTCAGATCGGTACCAAGCTCGGCCGGTGAGGTGGCCGGAATCGCGAGATCAGTCGCGGGTCGGGTCGGGTTCACGGGTCAAAATTGGGTCAACTCTCTTTCTCTCTCTCACGTGTCCCTCTCTCTTTCCTTTCTAAAAATAGTTTCCCCCCTTTTCCATATATAGAACCCGACTTTCTCTCTTTCCTTTCTAAAAACAGTTTCCCCCCTTTTCCATATATAGAACCCGACTTCTTCTTCCTTTTTTTTTTTTTACATCCACATGTATTACAGATCCCCTATCTTACATGCATGTAAGATACATCTCTCTCACATGAATAGTATGTGGATCCCACACATGTACTATTCATGTGAGGGGATGTATCTTACATGCATGTAAGACAGAGATTGCCTTCTATTTATAGAAACTACTTTTTTTTAAGCTTACTACCAATTAAGCTAATGCCGGACTCATGTTGAAATAAAATCCAACTACATGACCCCTTAGTCCCGTTCGATTTGCCTCGATTTATTGTCGTGACAAATTTAAAATAATACAAATACGACATATTTAGTAAATGTGTAATATGTAACAATCATCACCCGTAATGTCGGAAAAACTGAATAGTATCAACTTTACCGTAATAATTTGTAACAACTCCGACAAAATTTAAAATCAATATCGAAGGAACAAAATTAAATAACACACTTAATTAGGGAAAATTAGAGTGCATATGTTACAAAAAATATATTTTTTTTTGTTAATATTATCTTTTCCACTTAGTATAATGATAACACCAACCCATTTATTTTAAAAAATAATAATGTTGTATATGTTAAGTAAGCATTTTATCACTATTTGGAAAAACAATAATGCTATGTTGAGTAAGGATTTTATCACTACTTTAGTGTTGCAAAGAGAGTTTTAATTAGGAGTTTTCTTGAAGCAGATAGAGGAAAATAACATATTCATTCATGAGTTGATCAAAAGGTCATATCAATTGCATTTTCTCTTAAGGCTAAATGTAAAAGAAATATTAAGAGGCTTACTATTGTGTATAAACAGCCATGACTTAATTGAGGACTTGAAGAATCCCATGTAATAGTTCCATTTTCCTAATAATTTGAGCAATTAATATAGATCTCATGTATACACTCCTTGAAAAATTCTTAATTATGGCCCTTATCTGCTTTCTTCACTGCCAGCGATCTTCTATTTCACAAGATTATCAATATCATTACCAAGCAACAGTAATGTCTTTGTTCCTCCGGAATTGTTACTCGAGTCCAGTACCGCATGGCTGCATCCACCACTACTAAGGTTGTTGTCGATCAAATGATTATTAGGCGATCTACCAATTACTAGCCATCTATTAGGGGTTCTTATTATAATCTGTCACTTGAAAGTAAATATAAGGTATATAATTATAAGGTACATAATTACTTAATTTACTTAATCTGTTTGTAATTAGTTCGTTTAAATATACACACGTATCTAATAAAATAACAAATGATTTGATTTAATTATATCATGCAGAGAGAATCTTATGTCAAAAGAGAAGAAAAGCTGAGGAAAGAAGTGAGGGCGATACTACAGCAGGATGATCATAAAATGGTGGTGGATTTTGATTCTCTACACCTACTTGAGCTCATTGATACTCTGCAAAGACTTGGATTATCTTATCATTTTGAGGATGAAAACAAAAGAAGTCTGGTTAGGATATAAAATAAGAATACTAATAATCATAGCAATTATAAACGAAAACAAGAAAGTTACGTTTAAATGCTGTAGCACTCAAATTCAGACTCCTAAGGCAGCATGGTTATAATATACTTGCGAAGGGTACACATGGATGCATGCAACTTTTGTCTAATAATATCTATACAGAAAAATTTGACAAAAACAATGATAAGCCAATGTTGGTTTACTCAATTGAAAAACAATGCAAGTGGCTGTGAAAGAGTTTGTAATAAGTGTTTGGCTCAAGAGAAAACTAATGAGAAAATAATAGAAAATTATGAAAAGAAAGATAACCGAAGAATCTGAAAAATGTTCATCTTATTCATAATCATAACCAATGATTACAACTTAGTATTTATACTAGAAGAATGAAAAATCTAGTAGCCAAAATATGTTAGATCTACTATACATGCAATTAAGATCATTAGCTTTGCTGCTGAGCTGGATAACTAATTATTCCAAGTAAGCATGATTATCAGCTACACTTAATCAGATGCCCTCATCTGCAGCTATATTACCATACTCTGTAACATCCCCCCTCAAGCTGAACTGGCCTAGATGGACATTCAGCTTGCTTCTCAGATAATGAAATTGATTAAAAGTTAAAGCCTTGGTAAGAACATCTGCATTTTGGTCTTCACTAGAAATGAATTGAACTGTAATTTGCTTAGCTGTTACTTTGTCCCTGACAAAATGAATATCGAGTTCAACATGCTTAGTTTTAGCATGATAAACTGGATTGTGATATAGCACTCGGATTATCACACCACATTATGGGGGTTGTGACTAGATTAATATTCAGCTCACTTAATAAAGACTGAATCCAAGTGACTTCAGTTGTAGCATAATCCAAAGCTCTGTATTCAGCTTCAGTGCTTGACCTGGAGACAACTGATTGTTTCTTAGATGACTAGGAAACCAGGTTTGGACCAAGATAGACAGCATATCCAGCTACTGATTTGCGATCATCCTTATCACATGCCCAATCGGAGTCATTAAAACAATTTATCTGCATAGTGCCACAATGATAAAAGTGTAAGCAAAAATGAATTGTTCCTTTTAAATATCTAAGACGCCTCTTACAAGCCTCCCAATGCTTTGTTGTTGGTGAAGCTAGGAATTGACTAAACTTATTTATAGAAAATGCAATCTCTGGCCTAGTTAAAGTCACATATTGTAACACACCAATTGCACTCCCATATTGTGATACATTTGAAATAACATCTCCTAACACTTTTGTAAAATGATAACCAGTTGACATGGGGGTAGGAACTGGATTGCAATTAGCCATATCATCCTTAGCTAGAAGATCATCAATGTATTTTGACAGAGAAAGATAAAGTCCAGAAGCTATTTTGGTAACTTCAATCCCAAGAAAGTAATTTAACTTTCCCAAATCCTTTAATACAAATGCATTTTGCATGTTTGTAACTACTTACTGCACCAGTTGAGAACTTGAGCCTGTGATGTTTATATCATTAACATACACCAGCACAAATAGCACATGACCATCTGACCATTTGTAGAATAGAGAGTTGTCTGACTTCGAATTTTGAAAACTCCATTGAGTAACCATTGCATCTTTCAGTCTCTCAAACCATGCCCTAGGAGCTTGTTTTAAGCCATAGAGTGCCTTTTGCAGTTTACAGACATGATTAGGTCTAGATGGATCAATGAAGCCTTTTAGTTGTGCCATGTATACATCTTCAATTAATATGCCATTTAGAAAGGCATTATTCATATCCATTTGTCTGAGCTCCCATTTATTCATGATTGCTAAACTTAAAATAACTCTGACTGTTGATGTTTTTACCACTGGACTAAATGGTTATGTGTAATCAATTCCCTAAGTCTAATGAAATCCCTTTGCCACCAATCTAACTTTGTATCTAGAAATGGTTCCATCAGTATGATATTTTATCTTGAATATCCATTTGTTTCCAACTACCTTAACTGGTTCTTTTGGCAAAACCAGATCCTAGGTATAATTGTTTTGAAGTGCCTGATATTCTTCTTGTATTACCTTAAACCATTTTAGAATGGATAGAGCTGCTAAAACAGAAGTGGGTTCTGGAGATGTGGTTAACAGAGCAGATAGATAGGATTTAGGCTTAAAAATACTAGCCTTTAATCTGGTTATCATATGGTGACCTATTAGTGGTGCAGCTGGTAATATATGAGGTGGAGATTGTATGGTATGTATATGATGTGTATGTGACATTGAAAAAGATGAAGAAGAATAAGTTAAAGGTGCAAGGAATACCTAAGGGGTGTTAGCAGGAGAATGATCATTTGCTGAAGGCATTTGTAAAAGGGATTGTACTTGAGGTATTAGAATATGTGTAACTCTGGACTCTGATGGAAAATCTGAAATACTACAAGACTAAGATATAGAAGAAAACTTTGTTCCAGACACATGAAAATGACTGCTCATCAAATATTACATGATTTGAAATATATACACGCCTAGATGAATGAAGACACTTATACTCTTTATGAGAAGAACTATACCCAATAAAAACACACTTATTTGATCTAAACCTGAGTTTGTGTCTGTTATAAGGTCTAAGATAAGGGTAGCAAGCACACCCAAACACTCTAAGAAAGTCATAATCTAGTCTTTGCTGAAAGAGTTTTTGATAAGGTGAAATGTTATTCAAGGTTGGTGTAGGTAGTCTATTGATGAGAAAAACGGCAGTATAAAATGCATTCCACTAGAATTTAAGTGGCAAATTAGCTTGAGCTAACAAAGTGAGACCAATGTCTACTATATGTCTGTGTTTTCTCTCAATTCTTCCATTTTGATGATGGATATATGGATAAGAGTGCCTGAACTGGAATCCATACCGATTGAGATAGGATGAAAAGGTTCTGAACTCACTTCCCCAATCTGTTTGAACTATTTTGATATGCTTTTGTAAGTGTTTTTCAATAAAGGATTTGAATTCTGTGAAAACTTAGAGTGCATCAGATTTGGCAGACAAAGGAAAAATCCATGTAAATTTATTAAAATCATCTAAAATGGACAAGTAATATACATAGCCTTGAGTGGAGGCAACATGTGATGGTCCCCAAAGATCAACATATAAAAGCTTTAAGGGTGTTGTTGTTTTTGTTGGAACAGAACCAAAATGTAACAGGTGACTTTTACCATGTTGACACGCATTGCAAAAGTTTGGAATTTTATTAAGAACATTATGATCTCTGCATGCTTTCAGTATAGATTTGAGTGCGTGTAAGGTTGGATGTCTTAGCCTTTTATGAAGAAAATTGACATAAACTAAACTGGTATTGGCAGCCAAGCTAATTTACAAAGCAAATGATTAAAAGAAGCACCCTTATTTAATTAATAAGAAACATCACTAGACAGAGGAGACTGATAAGCAAACAAAGATAGAGGTTTATTGGAAGAAAGTTGACATGACAAAGCTGAGTTAGTTTTATAGAGGTGATCTGCAGATTGGACTTGATACAATCCCCCTGTTGCAATTCCTTTAAGCAAAATGATCCATGAGTTCCTGGCCTTGACAACACAAATATTTTCAAAAAATTCAATTGTCACATTATTATCTACTAAAAGTTTTGATACACTGAGTAAATTCTTTTTAATATTTGGAACATGAAGAAAATGATTTAATCTCAAGGGTTTATATGTAGTAGTAGCCAGCAATACTGATCCAATATGTTTAATTTGTAATGCAGAACCATTTCCAACCAGTAACTTGTCAGTTCAAGCATAGATCTTAGGGTATAGTAATTTACCTGGATCATTTATGATATGGTTAGTAGCACCACTATCAATATACCAGGCAGGATCTTCAATCATCTCAGGAGCTTGAGCTGGAGCTAAAACTAGAGGAACTGAAAGTGATGATGAAGATCCAGAGTAATTTCCATTAGGAACAAAGGCATGATTAGCAACTTAGGGCAGATGAGGGCATCTGATTAAGTGTAGCTGCTAATCATGCTTACGTGGAATAATTAGTTATCCAGCTCAACAGCAAAGCTAACGAACTGAATTGCATGTATAATAGATCTACCAGATTGTTAGCTACTAGATTCTTCCTTATTCTAGTATAAATACTAAGTTGTAATCATTGGTTATGATTATGAATAAAATGAACATTTTTCATATTCTTCTGTTATCTTTCTTTTCATAATTTTCTATCATTTTCTCTTTAGTTTTCTTTAAGCTAAACACTTATTACAAACTCTTTCATGGTATCAGAGCCATCAATGATAAACTCAAATCAAAGTTCTGGATCTTATAGTTTCATTACTCCAGTAAAACTAGATCATAATAACTTCATTATATGGCAAACTCAAATCCCAACGGCCATTAAAAGAAATGGTTTAGAAGAGTTCATCAATGGAAATCAAGCCTGTCTAGAAAATTTTTTCTCTACAGCTAGCTCTATAGCTGCCTCCTCAACTGAAACTGAGAATCAAGAAATCAATCCAGCCTACACAATGTGGATGAAGACGGGTCAATTGATTTTGAGCTGGATGCTATCATCTATTCAGCCAAATCTGCTAACCACAGTGATTCACTGCTCAACTGCAAAAGAACTCATGGATACACTTACAAGTATGTTTGTCTCTCAGTCCCAAGCTAGAATAATGCCTCTAAATATGTAGATTCAAACTCTTAAAAAAGGCTCAATGTCCATGATTGACTATTTTGCAAAAATAAAAACAATATCTGATAGTTTAGCCTTAGCTGGTAAACTTGTTGAAGTGAATGATTTTGTTCAACATGTTTTAACTGGATTGGATTCGTCTGATTATGAATCGTTAGTCACTACAATGTTAGCTAGAGGAGATACTATCAATCTTGATGAGTTTTATTCTTTGTTACTTAGTCATGAAAATCGAGTGGAACAAAAGAGAGGAAAAAATTACGAGTGATGTTACATATAATTTGCCAGCTAATGTAGCTCAGAAACAGTTTAATTCAGGTAAAAACACTGGTGGTAATCAAAAGTTTAACACTGGATCTTATGGAGGAACTTATAATCCTGGAGTTGGATCTGGTGATGTTAATTTTTCACAAGTTGTATGTTAGATCTGCTTTATTCCTGGTCATAGTTCAAATAAATGCAGAAATAGGTTCAATTCAACTTTTGTACTTTCAAGAAATCAAGGAATGGGTGGCTATAATGGAAATTTCAGGCCTGGTCAGAGACAAAATGGTAGAGGATTTGGATATGCAAATGGTTAATAGAACTCCTTTCTATGGAAATTTTGGTAGAGGTTTTAATTCTCAATTTGGTGCTGGAGCTGGTAATCATCAGTTTAGTAATTTCAACATACCAAGAGCTCCTGGTTATCAGAGTCATTTGATGTACTTAGATCCCACTGCATTCAATGTCTATCACCAAACTAATTCTCCTGGTGCTTATTTCCCTACACATGCCCTCATCTGCACCATATTACCATACTCTGTAACAAGCCGGCACTAATTTATCATTGTTTTTTACTATGCTCGGTCACTTTAGCATTTGTCCATAACTTTTCCTTTTGTCTTCGTGGATATTAAAAGAATTCATTCCGATTCTTTGTTCCAGATTATCTAATTAATAATATGAGATGCATGCATGTGTGCGCAAGTAATTGTAGAAATGTTTTCCTGTTTCAAGGATGAGAAGAGGAGCTTTAAGTTATCATGCCTCGATGACGATTGCAAAGGAATTTTAGCTCTGTCTGAAGCTGCATATCTCTTGGTAGAAGGAGAAAGCAATATCTTTCTTGATGTTATAAATTCCACCACTACATACCTTAAAGAATACGTAGTCTAGCATAATAATAATGAAAATAATGATGGATATCTCTGTACATTAGTGACTCATGCCCTGGAACTTCCACTACATTGAAGGATGCAAAGATTGGAGACAAGGTGGTTCATTGATGTATGCAAGAGCGGACCAAACACGAAATCTTTCTTGCTCGAGCTTGCTAAACTTGACTTTAATATTGTGCAAGCTGCACACCAAGAGGATCTCAAAATCTCAAATATGTGTCCAAGGTAAGAATCTAGATTATAATCTTATTAGAGTCCTTCTCATAAAGTGCGGACTCACCGTTCAACAACCTTGCAAAAAACTTTTGTGCCGTAACAGAGCTCATGTATAGCCTCTTTATATGATTTGTAAACATATGGACATCCGCACTAAAAACTGATCAAGTCTAACTGAGCATGATATATGTAACTTATTTAATTTCATACTAATTGATCATGTGTCAGGTGGTGGAAGAAAACAAGACTTGTGGAGAAGTTGAATTTTGCAA
The DNA here is from genome assembly GCA_029618585.1 of Citrus australasica. Classification (NCBI taxonomy): domain Eukaryota; kingdom Viridiplantae; phylum Streptophyta; class Magnoliopsida; order Sapindales; family Rutaceae; genus Citrus; species Citrus australasica. Next base: position 13,562,393 of record JARCIV010000006.1, read on the forward strand.
GAGATAGATTAATGGAGAATTCTTCTGGACCGTGGGGGTGATATTCGAACCTCAGTTTGGATATTGTAGATATATGTCCACAAGGGTCAATGCCTTAATAATAACAATCGATGATGTTTATGATGTCTATGGGACCTTGGATGAACTTGAGCTATTCACTGATGCAGTTGATGGATACTTTTATCTATTATAGTTATTTTTATCATCCGTATGATTATTTGTGGAACATGATTTAGTGAGCAATAATGCTCATCCGATAATAAGTACTTGAACACATAATATAATTTTATGATTCCTAATAAATACAGAAGTTATAGATTAATCAAATAAAATTATGTACAATATCGCCTAGCACAAGGTGAGCAAGTCATCTACTAAATCATTACTTGTGAATTTATATATTTATACATCTATCTTATTTTAATTTAGCTATATTACATTCTTAGCAACTTAGCATGGACTCGCACATTCAATAAATTAATATTTCTGATATTAATTGCAATAATGAATATATTAGATGGGGCGCCACTACAATAGAGCAATTTCCATACTATATGAATTTGTGCTTTCATGCTCTCCATAATTCCATAAATGGAATGGCTTTTTATGCTCTTAGAGATGAAGGAGTTGGCATGATTATTTCTTATGTTAGTAAGCAGTATAAGTAAACTAAACCTTTTATTTTAATTAAGGGAGATTATTCTCCAATCACTTCAAGAATATCAAAAGTGCAAATAGCTGCTTTGAGTTTTTAATATTAGCTCCACAAGATCCCAAGTTTTAATTTTATAAAAGAATATTTTGGCCCCCTAATTTTACCATATGTTTTTCATTTTTAGCATAAATTAGTTTGCTACCTTAGATTATTTAATGGTGGCTACTGAGTTAGTGGTGCAGGGATATTATTAGAAACTTATTGGCAGGCAAGCATAATAATCATAGAACACATGCAAAAATATAATGATGACATGTAATGATGAATTTTAACATGCAATGATGATTTTTGAAATAGACATAATAATTGCCACAAACCCACCTGACAACTACTACCCTCCTTCATTTATTTTCGTCGGACTTTCTCTTGTAATTATTACAATAGCTTGTGTATTTATATCATTGTAAAATAGACGGTAAATGATGAATAAAAATCATTTTCTTTCCTTTGGCTTGTTAATAAAACTTGTAGTGGTTAATTATATTTTTTTTGAAGGGGTTAATTATACTTTTAATACTCTTGAAGTGGTTAGGATTATTTTCCCTTTAATTAATTTAATTTATGCTTTTGTATTTGATATTATCTCATATTATATTAATTAATTCGATAAATAAAAATAAAACTTTCACTGGGCAGATATATGTAAAGCATATTTAGTGGAGGCAAAGTGGTACAATAGCGACTACGTGCCAACTCTCCAAGAATACTTGGAAAATGCTTGTATTTCAATATCAGCACATGTAATTCTAATCCATGCATATGATTTTTCAGCAAATCCAATAACAAAGGAGGCCTTGGAATACTTGCAAGATTATCCCAATATAATTTGTTTTTCATCAATTATTTTACGACTTGTAGACGATTTGGGAATACCATCGGTACAATTAATTAATTTTTAATATTATTTGTGTTATGGAAAATATCTAATATTCGCTGCGAACACAATTATATTCTTATTACTATCTAGGAACTGGCATCAACTATATAGGATATTCTCCATAACAAATTGTAGTACCCACAATCTGAGTTTTAGATGATGGATTTATTGTTAAATTAGTTTGTAATAGATGCTGATTTAATTAATTATTAGGATGAGCTAAAGAGAGGAGATGTTCCTAAATCAATTCAACGTCACATGCACGAAATTTGGAGTTTTAGAGGGGAGGCTCGTGAAGATATACTAGATTTGATTACTGAGACATGGATGCAGATGAACAGTGGTCGATTTGAATTGAAGTTCAACCAAGCTATTAAGCTTGTTTGGTTGCAGAGAAAATGACAGAAAATTTAATAAGCAAATGAATGAAAAATGGATCAAATCTTATTAACCACTTATGAATACAGAGTATGAGCTTATATACTCAGATCTGAAATACTCTACAATTACTCATTACACGTGTAATCAGTCAGCTGTTATTCTCAGCTCTATAACTAAAATGCAAACTAACCATAACAGCTTTTGCTTACTCAGCTGCCACATCAGCAGAAGCATTACAAAGATATCATATATGATTATAACTCTAACATCCCCCCTCAAGCTTGATGTTGTGAAAGGACATTAAGCTTGCTGCGCAAATAAGCAAACTAATCAGCACAAAGAGGCTTAGTAAGAACATATGTTAACTGTTCTGAATTGGGAACATAAGTGACTGATAGCTGTTGGTGAGCAATATGCTCACGGAGAAAATGAAGATCAAGCTCAATATGTTTAGTACGAGCATGATACTTAGGATTACTAGCCAGAGCTTCAGCACTCTTATTATCACAATGCAGAAGAGGAATCTGATCAAAAGAAATGTGAAGTTCCTTAAACAAGTATGTGATCCAGAGGACCTCAGAAGTAGCCATAGCAAGAGCCCGATACTCGGACTCAGCTGAGGACCTTGACACAATTGGTTGCTTCTTAGAGGACCAAGAAATGAGATTGGAACCGAGAAACACACAATAACCTCCAACAGATCTGCGATCATCAGGATCTGACCCCCAATCAGCATCAGAGTAAGCAGTCAAAGTTAACGAACCAGAGTTGAAAAACTGAAGACCATAATCAGCTGTGCTTTGAAGATATCTCAACACCCTCTTGCAAGCTTGCCAATGAAGAACAGTGGGAGCCGAGAGAAACTGGCTAAGTTTGCTGACTGTGAAAGCCAAGTCTGGTCGAGTAAGCAGAACATATTAAAGAGATCCCACAATGCTTCTGTATAAGGATGGATGTTCAAATGCAGCACCTTTATCCTTATGCAGTTTCTCAGAAGTACTCATAGGAGTAACACAACCCTTACTGTCCAGCATATTCGCCCTCTTGAGGATATCTCTAATATACTTAGTTTGAGACAAATGAAGACCTTGAACAGATGGAGTAACTTCAATGCCAAGGAAGTAATGAAAATCCCCCAGCTCCTTCAAGGCAAACTCAGAGTGTAGTTGCTGAATGACATGTTTGATGAGACTGGAATCTGAGCCTGTGACTAAAATGTCATCTACATAGATGAGAATAAGCAAGATATCTTTCCCTGCATGCTTAATGAACAGAGAAATGTCAGATTTGGAGACTTGAAAACCCCATTGAACCAGGGACTCCTTTAATCGATCATACCAGGCTCTTGGAGCCTGTTTGAGGCCATACAAAACCTTGTTAAGCTTACAAACATAAGAAGGATAGGTGGAATCAACAAACCCTTGTGGTTGATGCATGTACACATCTTCAGTAAGAACACCATTTAGAAAGGCATTGTTGACATCCAGCTGCTTAATAGGCTAGTGATGCATGACTGCTAAGCTTTAAATAATTCTGACAGTACAAGGCTTGATGACAGGACTAAAGGTTTCAAAGAAATCAATCCCATAAGTCTGATGATAGCCCTTAGCAACTAACCTAGCCTTATACCGAGAGATACTGCCATCAGCATTGTACTTAACTCTGTAAACCCACTTGTTGCCAACAATTTTCCCAGCTAAGTCAGGAGGCACTAATGTCCAGGTAGAATTTCTTTGAAGAGCATCAAATTCATCTTTCATAGCTGAGTACCACCTGGGATCTGTTAATGCTGATTTGACACTGGATGGTTCAAGATCTTGAGACACAGCTAGATAGGTTTTGGGCTTGTAAATACCAGCTTTAGATCTGGTAACCATAGGATGAGTAGAGAGGACTGGCTGAGCAGAATTGAAAGGTCTGAAGGATGCATCCAAAGATTGAGAATGAACAGAATTTGGCAAAGAATGACAATCTGATGCATGAGACAAAGCAGGACTGGAGACTGCAGCTGATGGCTCTTCATTGCTACTGTGACTCAGAACAGGTGTTTGAGGATGAAAGAAATGAATTGAAGATGAAGTATGAGTAGCAAAAGAAGATAAGAGGTTTGACTTGGTCTGTAAAAATAGTTCAGAATATGGAAATTCCAGCTTATTGAAGGTAACATGTCTGGCAACAAAAACCTTCCCAGTTCGATCAAGACACTTGTAACCTTTATGAATAGGGCTGTAACCAATAAAGACACACTTTTGAGTATGAAAGTCTAGCTTGTGATGATGATAAGGTCGAAGAAAAGGAAAACATGAACAGTCAAACACTTTAGGAAACTTGTAATCTGGAAGCTGATTATACAGTTTCTGAAAAGGAGATAAATTGTTGAGAACAGATGTTGGCATTCTATTAACTAAGTAGGTGGCTGTATGAAAAGCTTCCCACCAAAAAGAGAGAGGTAAATGAGCTTGGGCTAAGAGTGTGAGTCCAGTCTCAACAATGTGCCTATGCTTCCTTTCAACTACACCATTTTGATGGTGAGTATGGGGGCAACTATATCTAAATTGAATACCCTCTTGTTGGAGAAATGATCTGAAGGCTATAAACTCACCCTCCATATCATTTTGTAGTGTTTGAATAGACAAAGAAAATTGTTTCTCAACAAAAGACTTGAAGTGTTTAAAGGTGTCTAATGCTTCAGATTTGAGTGTGAGTGGAAATATCCAACAGTATCTTGTGAAATCATCAACAAAGGAAATGTAGTATTTGTAACCATCCATAGACAACACAGAAGCTGGACCCCATAAGTCAGCATATAAGAGTTGAAGAGGAAGTTTGGATTTGATATCAGTAACTGGAAAATGAAACTTATGTAATTTGCCATATTGACAGGCATCACAAAAATTAAGAGAATGAGAATTGATTGAATGTATGGGAAGACTCTTCATTATTGTTTGCAAAACATGTTTGGTTGGATGACCAAACCTATTATGTAGCAATTGCAAAGATTCACTACTTGAAGCTAAAAAACTGACAGAATTCTTATTACTGAAACTGGTTAAAGTTGAACAACCATTGGCTTGAGTATTCAACTTTTTTAAAGGGTGTACAATCTCATTGTTTGGAAAAACAGACAGCACTGAACTAGGTTTGAAATTCAAGGCTTTAGAATCAGGTAGAGATGTATCTTGAGTCAGTAGCTTAAAGAGACCATCCTCAGCAATCCCCTGTGCCAGCAAAGTTCCTTGCATCTTGTCCTTAATGAAACACAGATTAGAAACAAACTCAATGATTACAGGATTGTCAGAGAGAAGCTTGGATAAGCTAATAAGATTCTTGGTAATTTTGGGAACACATAGAACATTGGAAAGATTTAATTGACTGCCAAAAGATGTAAGAAGACACAGACTACCTATGGAAGTGATTCTAAGACCTTGACCATTTCCAACTAACAACAACTTAGAACCAGAATAAGGTTTACCTTCAGCTAGGTTCTCCATATTGTTTGTGAGATGATGCGTGGCTCCACTATCTAAGTACCATCCTTGGTCAGCAACTCCTTCGGATGAAGCCATGAAAGCAGCTCTGGAAGTTTGATTCTGATCTGGAAAATTTCCTTGCACAGAAAAATTAGGCACAAAATTTCTATTAAATCTATCTTTGCAATCAACTGCAGTGTGATTATGTTTGAAGCAAATCTGGCAAACAATACTTCCTCTGCCTCCTCCTCTTCCAAAACCATTATAACCACCAGGAAATCTACCAGGAAAATTTCCAGCAGCACCAGCAAAGTTGCCTCTACCTTGATTACCATTCCAGTTATTGCCATTCCAGTTATTACTCCATTGGCCTCTTCCTGAATTTTGTCCCCTTCCTGAATTGAAACCCCCTCTGTTTGCAAAATTTCCATTCCAGTTATGAAATCCAGGTTTTCCATTATTTCCATTCCAGCCTCCTTGACCATTATTATTCCATCCTCCCTGATTATTACCCTTCTTTTGATTGTTTCCAGCCTGAGCTAAGTTAGCAGCATAATTCTATTTCACTTCCTTAAAAGCATTAGATTGATTGCTGTCTAAACGTGCTTTATGTGTCAACAACATTGAATAAGCCTCATTAATGCTCATTTTCAGCACATTTGCCTCAATATACACTACTACTGGATAATAGGGCTGAACTAATCCAGAGATGAGATGAGTTATAAAATCTAAAGAACTAACAGGACTTCCAGCAATGGCAAGCTCATCTGTAACTAACTTTAATTTGCTAAAATACTCTGTCATAGTCATAGCTCCTTTTTTCAGATTATTCAACAACATTTTGAGATGTACTTTCTTAGCAGCAGTTTCAAATCCAAATTGCTGCTCTAAACTAGACCACAATTCATAAGATGTTTTAGAGTTTACCACAAGACTAAGGATTTCGATGCTGATAGCAGATAACAGCCAACTCAACAGCATCTGATCTTGCTTTCTCCATACAATAAACTCAGGATTCTCTCGTGAAGCAACTGTTGAACTTGCAGAAGTATTGAACATGACATCTGAGTTTCCTTGAGTGCTTGACAGAAATCGATCTGAACAGATTCTGGATCCATCAAGTAAGCTCTCAAGTTCATTGGCTTGAACTGAAGATAGAATTTGAGACTTCCAAATTAAGTAATTTGATCGATCAAGCTTTATTGGAGTTGTGAAAGTAAAAGTTGTTATTGAAGGAGAGCTGTTTGTGTTTAAGTTTGATAGAGCCATGAGATTGGACTAGATCGGTAAGCTCTGATACCAAATTGAAGTTCAACCAAGATATTAAGCTTGTTTGGTTGCAGAGAAAATGACAGAAAATTTAATAAGCAAATGAATGAAAAATGGATCAAATCTTATTAACCACTTATGAATACAGAGTATGAGCTTATATACTCAGATCTGAAATACTCTACAATTACTCATTACACGTGTAATCAGTCAGCTGTTATTCTCAGCTCTATAACTAAAATGCAAACTAACCATAACAACTTTTGCTTACTCAGCTGCCACATCAGCAGAAGCATTACAAAGATATCATATATGATTATAACTCTTAACAATTTGGAAACGTGCATTGCTTTTCCGACATTTTTGTTGGGATTAAAATGAATTCGCTGAGGATAGCTCTATGCATGTACCAATTTGGAGATGGCACGGTGTTCAAGAAAATACTGAGGATTGTGTATTATCTTTACTGATTGATCCCATTCCGTAATTATGTCAACGTATCATTACTCATGATAAGGATTTTGTTTTAAGTGAGTGCAGTCGCGTTCTAGATTTCCTAAATCTTGACACCCATGCAGTTGCACAAGGTATATCATCGCAGTCACCAAATCATTCCTTATAATAAAAAAATAAATGTTGTTTGGGTTTCCAACCTCATTATTGGCTAATTGCTTTCGTAGTATTATATAAAATTATTTTAAGGATGTTATGTGTAAATTGAGCAATGATATATCTCATCAGATACTGTCTACATATTCTATTTTTGTCATTTGATATAAATGCCCATACATACATATATGCATACATACGAACATATTTATACATTAATAATGAGGTTGCTGAGAATGCTTAGATTTAAGTGTTTTAATCTCTACCATTCATTTAATATAATGGACAAAAATTAATTAATTAAAGGATAACAGGTAAACTTCAATTTGCACGTAAATGCAAATTTTTTAATTTTTAATTAATTAATGACAGAAAAATTCTATTATGTTGGGATAAGAGTCCCACGATCAATAATGGGATCATTGGATTTAAATATTAGAAACTTCACTCTTATTTTAATTTTAATGGATAAATAATTATGTAACTACTAATTTACATGTTGCAATATTTCATCACATTGTAAATTAACCTTTTATCTAATCAATTCATAATTACTTTTAAGTCACTAAAAAAAAAGAAAAAAAGACAAATAATTTTGAAATTAAAATTATTATGCACTGCCTATAATAGCATTAAAATAAATGTAATTAACAGGTAATGTTATTTTAATAATACTTTATACAAAGATATTTCATAAGGTCTTAATAATAATTTATTGTATGAATTTAATTATAAAACCATTAATACTTAAACAATAATGATCATAGAAGGCATTATAATAAATTATTTGATCTATGTTTTATTAATGATATTATAGGATACTATATGAGTCACAACAAATGGGAAATATTTTATTCAACGACCATAATTGAAAAATACATACGTGTATATAAATACATGATGGCTTGGATATGTACTTTTAGAGTTAGGTTATTTTAATTTAAATTTTTAACACAAAATATAAACTATTAATTTCATGCAATTCAATGGTAAATGATATAATATCCTAAAATGTTGTTTTGTCTTTCAATATCAACCTTTAGATTATGAGAGATTAATTGCTCGAATTTTGTATCAAAATATTAAGTTTGAATATCCTAAACCGTGTTTTTATAATAAAAATATGAAATTATAACAAAAAAATTATCATTATTTCCTATGTAAATATTATTGAAGGTAATATTTTATGTATCATTACCATTAATTATTATAATAATTGTAATGATTCTTAATAACATAAAATTTATAATTGCAATAAAAGGATATAAGTAAAATCATCTTAGGTGATTCATAAATTAAAACTAATTAGGAATATATGTAAGATTTATCTTTTATGAAAAAACTTTTATGAATTTAACAAAGTGAAATTTGAAAATAAAATGAAAATATATAAGCTTGTGAAACTTAGAATTTATAAGGCTTGGATAATTTTCTACCATGTAAGAATATTAATGTAAGTTTGCAACATAAACTATAATTTTATGGAATAGGTATGTTAAATATGTGTTAAAAATAATATATATTTTATTATCAATTATACAATGTTCGTTAATTTATATAAAATAACGGGTATTTTCATATGTATTATCAAATTTTATTAAAAGATGAGTAGTCAAGTACTTTTAAGGTTCTCACCCATGAGTTCATTGATACAATTTATGACTTTCACTTAAATATATGTATTTAGTTCTATCTTTTATTGGCATTACACCATATATAAAATTTATAATTGCAATTTATTTACTTGATTTTTGTTAGACAATCTGTTAACTATTATATCTTATATATTTAATAGTAATAGATTTTGAAACATTTATGTTAAAAAAATTTATCACATTACAAATTAAGAGGAGGGTGAAATGTGATTTTTTAAATAAAACACACTATTTAAGTAAAATTGTTTCAAACTATAAGAGTGATCACAGTTATTTTAAAACATTTCTCTACTCCCTTAAATCCTTAGCGAACCTGTTACAATTATCTTTAAATTCTTTATATTTTTTATGTAAATATTGTGTACTATTGATTAAATATAATGGTACGCAATTGAAACATTATTGATGCTTTAATGTAATTTGTATTATTTTATTTTTTACTTTATTCCTAACTTTAATATAGTCAGGAATATTGATTGGAATAACTCTCTCTCTCTCTCTCTTTCTCTCTCTCTCTCTATATATATATATATATATATATATATATTTAAAGACCAATACACTCTAAATCTTAAATTCCTCTTTGTTCTTCAAAATTCTTCCTGAACAATCGTATTGAGACTGCCTTGGTGTCTAAATACCGAAACCTATGCCGCAAGACCTAATCCTATCGTTTCTTCTATCATTCAAATTTGTTGAGAAGGGAAAACGCATATGCTTACCTCAGTCTGTTTGATGATAACTCGATCAATCATCATTCTTAAATCTCTAAATATTTATTCCTTCGTCAAATTTTTTCTGCGTACACGTGATTAGTTTTGCTGGTAGCTAGAAGTCTATCTAAGCAGCTTCCAAAAGCTTAATTTTAATCAAAGAAGTCAAAGTTGGAATGCTTCAGTTATTTAAATTATGCCACATTATTTTTCTCACTTTCCTTCTCTTGTATATCATCATTTTTTTTCCTTACCTTCACATATATATAATTATAAACTACATACGTTTACACATCACATAATCTCATTCATCATCATTTAGTTTGACAAAAAAAAAGAAAAAAGAATTATACAATGAATTCTTAAATCTTAATAAACAATTTCGCAATACTTTTTATTTTAACTTGTTTGAGTCAATACAGGAAAAAAGATATTAATAAAGTTATTACATTTAAAAATAATATTTACAAAGACTTGAAGTTCGCTATCCTAGAAATATATATTATTGTTCCTCTTTCTTTAAAATAATAAAAATATAGGGTTTAACCAAACAAAAAATTAAATTGATTGATTTACCTTCTGCGCTCTTCATCAAATGAAATTAAAATAAAGGGAAATTATCATTGCACCACTTTTATTTTACCTTATGTTCATTCAACCATTACAAAATATTAACATGTATTTTGCACCATCTTTCCTTTCACATTTGTATCAACTAGCCACTTTTACATTAATACTATTAAATAATTTTAATAAAATAACAATTTTACCCTAAAATAAATTAAAAGACTATTTTATCTTATAAAAACTTTTAAAATTAAAAAATCATAAAAATATCCCTAAATTTAATAAAAAATATATCCCAAATAGAGATGCTCAACTGATTTTTACTAAATTTAGATTTTAAAAAAATTTAATATTTTTTTATTAAAAATTTTAATTTACAAAATTTTAATAAAAATAAATGAATTTATTTATTAAAAAATTATAATTTTGTAAAATTTTATTAAAATAACTGAATTTATTTCCTAAAAGAATAAATCCTAAAATTTTAATAATTTAGGGGATTTTTATTAAATCCCACAATTTTGCAATTGTTTTTATAATTAAAAGTAAAGGCGAGAAGACTACGATGACGGGCAACACGTTATACCGCCATTGAGGGCATACTTTACAGGAGAGGTTATACCTTACCTTACCTAACCTAAGGTGTTTGGGTTCAGTTGATGCTGACTACATAATGAGAGAAGTGCACAAGGGAATTTATAAAGATCACGGTAGAGGTAGGGCATTAGTGTTAGCTTATATAGCTATAGATATTGATTTTGATGATAACAAATTATATGTATTGATTAAACAAAGATTTACAAATTGTGTTTTTATAATAAGAAAATGAGGCTATGAAATCAAAGTGTTTTGGACTAAAATAAATGTGTTATAAAACCTTTGATATTGTTTTGAATTTCGGATTTGGACTTATTTGAATCTATTTAAATGTTTTGAGCCATACTATAATTTATGAATATTTTGGACTAAAGTGAAAGGTTTTGAGAACTTTGAAAATATGGGTATTATGTTGAAAAGGACCTTTGTGCAAAACAGTAAACTCTTTGGGGTCATATCATAATTTCAGAAAGTTTTGGGAATAACGAAGTAATACTTAGAAATTCTGAAATTGGACCTATTTGCAAAGTTTCATAACTTTTTGGGTCATACTACAGTTTTATAAAGTTTTGGGGTCAAACTGCAAATTTGGCAAATAATTTCACTGTAGCAATCACTGTATCACTGTAGCTTTCACTGTAGCAGTCACTGTAGCAAACGGCTAACCGTTTATTTTTTAACGGTTAACCGATAACGTCCAGAAAGCTTGTTTTGTCCAGTTTTGTTAAAATGATGATTCTGGAACAAAACGGTGAACCGTTTACTGAAAACGGTTAACCGTTTATTTTAACCTCTAACCGTTTATTGAGAAAGGTTAAGCTAAATTTGTTTTGCAGGTTACTGGACACTAACGGAGAACCGTTTACGGAAAACGGTTAACCGTTTATTTTAACCTCTAACCGTTTATTTTAACCTTGAACCGTTTATTTGAAATTTGGCCCAACGGTAACATTTGACCAGCGAAACGGTTAACCGTTTATAAGTTACCCTCTAACCGTTTTCGGGCTGACAAGTGTATAACGGCTAGTTTTCGAGCTCAAACTATATAAACTCAAAGCCAATTCATTTTTAGTGATCCAAGCAAGCATAAACAAGAGCACACAACATATATTGAGCTTCATTTTCGTAACTCATCATTTATTAGCTCATCATTGTTCTTCAATTTGTATATCTACTCTTAGAGAGAGATTCATTGTTGTATTTATTATTTCTCATCAAATTGTGAGTGTACAAGTGAGGGAAACACTTGGGTTAAGAGATTGGGGATATAATCTCTTGTTGTAAAGGTTCATTGACACCTTGAAGTCAATTGTAATTGGTTGAAGCCTTGGAAAGGCTTGGATAGTGAAATCCTCAAGCGGGTGAGCTTGGAGGCGTGGACGTAGGCGGGGATAGCCGAACCACGTAAAAATCCTTGAGTTCGTTTTTCTCTTCCCTTACTCTTTAATTATTGTGCTTGCATTAAATTTATTGTTTTCGAATTTATTAAGGCATTAGATTAAATTGTTGTGTGGATTTGCTAGGATAAATTTTAAAATTCCAATTCACCCCCCCCTCTTGGGTTGCACACTTGTATTTCAATTGGTATCAGAGCGAGGTGCTCTTGTGTAGACTTAACCGTCTAGAGTTAAAGATTCGTAGCAACCCAAATTAGCTCAACCATCATGGAAGGCCAATCTATCACTAGACCTCCATTTTTCGATGGAAATGATTTTCCTTATTGGAAAACTAGGATGAGAATTTATTTACAAGCTTTAGATTATGAAATATGGGAAACAATTTGTAATGATTTATTCATTCCTAGGAAAAATGTTTTAAGTGAATTGGATAAGAAAAATTTGTCTTTAAATTCCAAGGCTATGAATGCTTTATTTTGTGCCTTAGATAAAAATGAATTTCATAAAGTTTCAAATTGTTCTAATGCTTATGAAATTTGGAGAAAACTTGAAATTGTGTATGAGGAGACTACAAACGAGGAGGAATTTCATGAAGTGTCGAATTTGGCTCTCATGGCAATTGGAGATGAATCGGATGATGAAGTTAATGAGGTAAGTGATCCAACCTATGATGAATTATATGATGCTTTTAAAGAATTGCATGATAATTGGATAAAAATTGGTAAAAAGAATATATGTCTTAAAAAGAAGATGATAGAGCTTAAAAATGAAAATGAAACATTTAGTGCAAAGATCACATGCCTAGAATTAGAAAATAAGACATTGCATGATAGCATGACTTTACTTGAGAATTCTAGCACTTCACATGAGCACTTAGAGTTACACATGAATAACTTGAAAAAAGAAAATGATGCCTTGCAAAAATCCAATGTTTCATTAAATGAAAAGATCAAAAAATTGGAATTAGATATTGAAATGTTACATGATAGAATTGCATCATTTAAATGCAAACAAAGTACTTCATATGAGCATGATAAGTCACATGTTGATGAATTAATGAAAGAAAATGAAGTGCTTAAGAAAAAGAGTAATGAGCTCAATGAAATTGTGTTAAAATTCACAAATGGTGAAAAGAACTTAGAAAAATTGCTCAATACTCAAAAATGTGTATTTGATAAAGGAGGACTTGGATATAAGCCTAATTTGAAACAAAAATATTATAAAAATTATTTTGTTAAGGCTACCTCCACAAGTGATCATAAGATTGTTTGTCATTATTGTAATGGAAATGGTCACATGAAAAATAAATGTCCAATTAAAAGAAATGCATATTATGGAGCAAAATGTATTTGGGTTCCAAAAGGAACCATTGCTAACACTCAAGGACCCAAGACTATTTGGGTACCAAAGGGCACAACGTGAATGTTTTCCTTGTAGGTACCACAATCAAGGAATGGTGGAGAAGTTCCTTGATGAAGCTTGTGAGGGTAATCATTTGAGCATGATCGAGGAGAAAAAGATGAGGCGAGATGATTTAATTGTTTTGGTAACAATTCTTGCCATATTAATTTTGTTGAATGGATCATGATAAATGGATAGTAGCTTGAATTTGTGAAAGCATGCTTGTATGTTTACATGATTATCATTGTGTATAATATTGAGTGATTATCATGATGCATGATTATATATATATGATGATAGCTTGTCAACTCATCATGATAGCTTTGTTTGATTTTGATGATCATATAATGTCTAAGCTTGATAAATGAGTGATATGCTTGAATTATTAATCTTTGAATGTTTATATGTTTCATAATTGTGATGAATATGCATGATGAATATGTTATAATTTTGAGTTTTATAATTGGATGTTAATTATATTGATCCATGCATTAAAACGGTTTTAAAATTGTTTGGAAAACAAATGAGTCTTTGAAAATCTTAGTCTGCGCAAGCTGTAATGAATTGATCATAACTCTTTCTAGAGAACTCCAAATTCAGCTCTGTAAAATTTATTGGAAAGCTAACTTAATTATCTTTCCAACGGTATATAGCTTGAATATTACTTCTGTCTCAGTCAATACAGTTTTTCATTTTGAATTCTCTCGAGACAAATTCCGGATAACCGGATTTGCATTCCGGAAAACCGAATTCAAGAGGCAAACTTTCTGCCTCAAACCGGTCTACCGGTTAGCCACATCCGGCAAACCGAATTCCATTCTCTCTCTCTTTAAAATCTACCATTTGTTTTTAATCAACACCATACATCGCCTTGAATCATCTTTAAAATCTTTTTATTGATTCAAACTTACTCTTTTTACTCAACATCTTGAAAATCCGAATTTGTGCATTTTGAGTATTTCAAATTACCACTTCCATAGTATGCTCTCCTTATGGTTTTTACCATAGTTTTCTATTATATTATGCACTTACATTTTCATATGCATTGTTGCCTTCATTGTGGATTGATATTAATTATTGTTTGATATTTGGATGTTTTATATTTGGATATTGTGGAACTAATGTGCTTATCTTGACTTTTTGATTATCAAAAGGGAGATATGAGATGTAATGGAGAAATACATCTTCTTTGAGATTCTTAAGCATATAAAATTTTTTTTGTGAGTTATATTGAAATGTCACATTAGATCTTTGATGAGTTGAGTTGTCTTGATCTATAAAATGTGATTGGAGCTTGGATGGTTGATAATATGCATGCCAATTTGGTAAAGAAATCAAAACCTCTTTGCGAAGAATAATTTTCAAAAATTAGGCATGAACTTGGAATGATGAAATTTATTAATCTCTCTAATCATATTATTAATACTATTAAAATTGATTTCTTGGTGATTTTGATGATTAATGATTATATGTGCATTGCTTAATGAATTGATGGACTTATTGGTTTGTTATAATTGTTTAAGCCTATACGGAAGTGTTTTAACCATGTTGTATATTTGAGGATTTGTTCAACTCTTTAAGGGGAGATTCCGAAATATTTGCTCGCCCAAAATTGGTAATATCTTCATCGAATTATTATTTTTTATCTTGTTTCAATTGATTGCATCTATCTATCTTTTCTTCTTTATGATGAAAGGGGAGACAAATATTATATGCTTTTGGATAAAATCATTTTGGTTAAATTTTTAAATTGGCCATATATTTAGGGGGAGCATATAATATGATTTTGGATAATGTGCATTTTGAACTTTTTTGTTGTCCAAAGGGGGAGACAAAATAATATATCATTTCGATGTTGTCAAACGGAGGAGAATAACATAAATTTTGAATAATTCTTTTGATGTTTGATATTTGATTATAATGATGATTTTGATGATTTTGAGATAATGTTGATTTGATCACATAGTTGTTTTTCATGAGTTGTTGACTTGGTAATTGATGGAATAATAGTTCATGATTTTTTTTATGGTTAATGAACTATGTGATTATTTGTATATGGAGTTGGTTTTTATCATGATCTATAATAATTTGGATATATTATTACTAAATCTTGTATTTGAGGTGATGCTTGTTGTCAGGGGGAGAATGTGTTGAAATTTCTACTCGGACAAACATGGGTAACAAATTTGCTATTTTTATTCTTTTCCTTTAAAGTTTTCTTTTTGATAATGAGGGGGAGAAGAATACATGCTTTTAAATTTGTAAAAATCTTACTACTCTTTTTCTTTGCCAATTAAGTTTTCTTTTTGATGATGAGGGGGAGAAAATCCATGTATTTAAATATGTTAATTTAGCAAATTGGCAAATTGTAAGAGAAGATTATTTTTAAATGGAGCAATTTATGGAATCATTCTTTAAATACATGAAATGTTTGTCATCATCAAAAAGGGGGAGATTGTTAACATATATGTTTTCATAATATTGATTTTGATGATAACAAACAAGATTAAGAATGATTAATCTTTTAAGCTCAAATTATGTTTTATACATTTTAAATAAATCATTATTTTCACATTATAAAGGTTTCATATTTAATGAAAAATGATGTTATGAAAATATGCATGTATGCAAGGAGAGTCTGTTTTAAATAAATTTTTTAACCTTGCATTGATTTAGTGAGAGCTTTTTATAACTAGATTAAATCTTTGTAATGTATTTTGTCATCATCAAAAAGGGGGAGATTGTTAGCTTATATAGCTATAGATATTGATTTTGATGATAACAAATTATATGTATTGATTAAACAAAGATTTACAAATTGTGTTTTTATAATAAGAAAATGAGGCTATGAAATCAAAGTGTTTTGGACTAAAATAAATGTGTTATAAAACCTTTGATATTGTTTTGAATTTCGGATTTGGACTTATTTGAATCTATTTAAATGTTTTGAGCCATACTATAATTTATGAATATTTTGGACTAAAGTGAAAGGTTTTGAGAACTTTGAAAATATGGGTATTATGTTGAAAAGGACCTTTGTGCAAAACAGTAAACTCTTTGGGGTCATATCATAATTTCAGAAAGTTTTGGGAATAACGAAGTAATACTTAGAAATTCTGAAATTGGACCTATTTGCAAAGTTTCATAACTTTTTGGGTCATACTACAGTTTTATAAAGTTTTGGGGTCAAACTGCAAATTTGGCAAATAATTTCACTGTAGCAATCACTGTATCACTGTAGCTTTCACTGTAGCAGTCACTGTAGCAAACGGCTAACCGTTTATTTTTTAACGGTTAACCGATAACGTCCAGAAAGCTTGTTTTGTCCAGTTTTGTTAAAATGATGATTCTGGAACAAAACGGTGAACCGTTTACTGAAAACGGTTAACCGTTTATTTTAACCTCTAACCGTTTATTGAGAAAGGTTAAGCTAAATTTGTTTTGCAGGTTACTGGACACTAACGGAGAACCGTTTACGGAAAACGGTTAACCGTTTATTTTAACCTCTAACCGTTTATTTTAACCTTGAACCGTTTATTTGAAATTTGGCCCAACGGTAACATTTGACCAGCGAAACGGTTAACCGTTTATAAGTTACCCTCTAACCGTTTTCGGGCTGACAAGTGTATAACGGCTAGTTTTCGAGCTCAAACTATATAAACTCAAAGCCAATTCATTTTTAGTGATCCAAGCAAGCATAAACAAGAGCACACAACATATATTGAGCTTCATTTTCGTAACTCATCATTTATTAGCTCATCATTGTTCTTCAATTTGTATATCTACTCTTAGAGAGAGATTCATTGTTGTATTTATTATTTCTCATCAAATTGTGAGTGTACAAGTGAGGGAAACACTTGGGTTAAGAGATTGGGGATATAATCTCTTGTTGTAAAGGTTCATTGACACCTTGAAGTCAATTGTAATTGGTTGAAGCCTTGGAAAGGCTTGGATAGTGAAATCCTCAAGCGGGTGAGCTTGGAGGCGTGGACGTAGGCGGGGATAGCCGAACCACGTAAAAATCCTTGAGTTCGTTTTTCTCTTCCCTTACTCTTTAATTATTGTGCTTGCATTAAATTTATTGTTTTCGAATTTATTAAGGCATTAGATTAAATTGTTGTGTGGATTTGCTAGGATAAATTTTAAAATTCCAATTCACCCCCCCCTCTTGGGTTGCACACTTGTATTTCAATTAGCCCATAAAATAATAAAGCAAAGTTATTTATGGCCGACCATGCATGAGGATGCGAGAGAGTTAGTTCGAAAATGCAATGAATGCCAGAAATTTGCTGCAATTACAAGACAACCACTAGAAAACATGATCGCAATGTCTAGTGCATGGCCATTTGCCTAATTGGGGGGGGGGGGGTGAACCTTATCGGACCGATCCAGATTGGGAGTGATCAAATGAAATATATCGTGATAGATGACAAGACTCAAAAGTATTATTACTTCCAAGTATAAGAGTGTCTAGTTATAATATAACCCGATGAGTCCGGGGTCGAACCACAGGAAATTTAAAATCTAATAGTCAATTTATTAAATAAATAAAATTAATTTGGGGAAAAGAAATCACTAGGAATCAATTTTAAAATATACTAAGGTTATGGGATCCATTCTCAGTATTCAACCTATAGTTTAAATTCTCTCTCATTTTTATATTTTCCCTTATTTTTACCAGTTAATTATTATGTCATTTAATTTTTAACTAACTATGTGTGTGGATAAATATGGAATCAAGTACCTAATATGCCACAACTATATTAATGTGTTGACATTATGTCAAAATACCATACAAATCCAAATAAATCTATAAATTAACATGATATAAAAATAACAAAAAAAGAATAAAATAAAATTAAAACTCATTTGAGAATCTAATCAATTTTATAATTTGAAACATTCCGCTTCACCCTTTACCTCAGCTTAGTAAAATTAGCCACTCATATTGAAAGAAAACAAAACACTTTTTTTATTTTACAAACTTTTAAAATATATTACAAGAAAATTGATTACACCATAAAACAAGAAAAGAAAGAAATAAATATTTCCTTAGCTTCACTTTGTTTCCTCTCCTTAACTTTGCTCTCCCCTCCACAAAAGCTTCTCTTATTTATAGGCAATCTTCAACTTCAACTTATTTTATTCTATTATTATTTCTTATTATTATCACACAAAATAACAAGCAAAACATAGGTGATGGTTAGGCGGCATAATGATCTCCTGACCATTACCCACATGATTACCCACTTTTTTTCTTTTTTTAATTTTTTTCAATTACATCTCCTCGATATTGCTTCCAAATGGCTCTAGTAATTCTTCTTTGTTCCCACATCTAGTTCCAACTCCTCTTTGTTATTAAAATATATCTACAATATAAAATTAACATATTACAAATTAATTTAATATAAAAATATATTTGGAGAATGTTAAGATAATTTAAGAATAATGATTGTATTAACTGACACAATGAGCGTATTAACTGACACAATGAGTGAAAGACCGATAATTTTATCTTTATTAAATGTACATTTTTTAAGTGTCAATCAATAGACATTAACTACTTCACCAAGTGGGTTGATGTTGAACCATCTGAACAATAACTGAGAAACGAACGACATATTTAATATGGAGGAGTGTGATTTGTAGATATGGCCTACCTCAAGTAATTACCACTGATAATGGAACCTAGTTCAACAATGAAAACTTCAAGAAATTTTATGCTCAATTTGGCAGAGAACTTCGGTTTAGTTCACCTGCTCATCCAAAGGCAAATAGACAAGTAGAAGCGGCGAATAAAACTATAAAGTAGCTATTGCAGAAAGGATTATGTGAGAAAAAGGGAGCTTAGGTGGACGAGCTCCGAACGATGCTATGAGCTTATAGAACTACCATAAAAAGACTCCATTCTCACTCACTTTTGAACATAAGAAAGTAATCCCGTTTGAAATTCACATGGAGTCACACCGTACAAAGTACTATAATGAGATTGAGACTAAGGAACAAACATTACTGGATCTGAACTTGCTTGATAAGAAAAGGGAGGCAGTAAGAGGTCGACTAGCAGTCGACAAGCAAAAGTTGGCTAAGTTCTATAACAAGAATGTTCGACTATGACAATTCAAGACAATGATTTAGTGCTTTGTAAAGTAAATCAGTCTACTAAAAAGATGGGTGATAGAGTCCAGGGGCCAAATTGGGAAAGGTCGTACAAAGTACTATACTCGTTTGACAATGGTGCATATAAATTGGGTTATCCAAATGGAAAAATTATTGGTAAAGCATGGAATGCAGAGCATTTGCGGAAATACTATCAGTAGGCCAACCTTAGCACTAATGTTCTTATTTATGTTCTTTGTAACTATGTAAAGATAATTTGTGTTTTGCTTTGTCATTTCAATTTAGTTCATATTCAATTCTTATAATTTCAGTTATTTCAATATCAATAAGTTTATTCAAAATGCAATTCCAATACTTCTTAGTTTATCTACTTAATTTTTCCAATCTTGTTGAGATTAAGGTTGCCAATTTGGGTCTTGTTGAGATCGAGATTGTCATTGGGGCCTTGTTAAGGTCTCATGTGAAAATTTTATTAGATCTTATTGATATCTAGGTTGACATTTTAGCCTTGTTGAGGTCCCACGTGAATAAATTACAATCCAATCTTATTGAGATTAAGATTGACATTGTCATTTTGGTCCTTGTTGAGGTCCCATGTGAAACTTTTATCCAGATCTTATTGAGATCGAGGTCGACATTTGGCTTATTGAGGTCCAACGTGAATGAATTGCAATCTTATCTTGTTGAGATCGAGGTTGTCATTTTGGGCCTTGTTGAGGTCTCATGTGAAAATTTTATCTAGTCTTGTTTAGATCGAGGTTGTCGTTTCGGCATTGTTAAGATCCAATGCGAAGGAGTTACGAATTTTGGCTTTGTTAAGGCCCAACGTAAATGAATTACAATCTAGTCTTGTTGAGATCAAGGTTGTCATTTAAGCCTTGTTGAGGTCGGCAATAGCCTTGACATTTATCTTTTTGAGGTCTACATTTTCAATCTTGTTGAGGAAGAGGTGGGCAGTAAAATGTATAAAGGATACGAGCCACCGGCTCGGTCATTTTTGTTCTGAGATATCACATTACGAACTGAAGCTGCATGTTGTTTATCTTTTTTTTCTCATCAGCTTTGGTTTTTTGCACTGCCCATCACTGTTTCTTGCTATGTGGTTCGATCTCCTCATCTGATATCTCTTTAATTAAGGCCTTTGCGATCTCTGCAAGGGTGCGCTTGATGGAGGACATATTCCTTATGTCAATCGCTAGAGAAAAACTAAAGTTAGTGAACCTTTGCATGAAACAACAAGGATAACCACTTAGAAAAAATTTACCTTTTTTTTCGCTTTTTTTCTTGTTTTGTAGTAGGTTAGAAATAAGGCAGGTGCTAAACAACCTCTTAGGTGTCAACAAAAGCTTCCAATCCTCCACATTTAACAATCTTCTCTCAACTCTGACCCTTAATTTCTCATTTATGCTAAAGTTCCTCTTCCAAGTCACTGCAACAAGACAAATGTTAGTTCACAATCACATTTCAACCTCAACCTAAATAAAACTTTCATTACCTAGTCTACTAAATTGAGTAAGAACTTCAAACTAATCTTTTGTCAGCTCTACGTCTATGCCCCAATTTCCACCAACCACGAAGTACTTACTTTTTCAAACTTTACATGAGCCTGGAAAGTCAAGTATTACCATTTTACCCTTTGACATGGACATAAAATAATACCATTCTTTATGCCTTATCCCATGTTCATTGCACATATACAGGTGCGTCAATTCCTTAAATCAAGGATCTATCTTGCTATGCTCAACCCACACAGCATATATACTGCCTAAATTCCTCAAATTGTTTGGGTCAAGTTGACTAGGACTCAAACAAATTCACCAACATCTTAGCAAAATAAGGTTGGATTGGCAACGTGAATCCAAGTCTAAACATAAGGCGATAAAACAAAAGTAAAGAAATGAATGAATAAGGCAACAAAACAAAAGTGCATGTCATGTGAGTAGAAGAAAGCAAAATTTAAGTCATAAACTTTTGTCTTATAGCCAATAATAAGGTAATCTTAGCCATACGCTACCTAAGGACATAGATGATGCAATTTATTATAATTCTTTTGTTTGTTTATATACCCTTTCCTATTTCTATTGGACTTAACCCTTTTGGTGTTTATTAACTTAGTTGTTGACATTTAGGTTTTCTAAAACAAAACCCAACAAACTTGAATATGCCTTTGTTCGTCAATATCGACCAATTGCTCAGAACCGATTGCCTTGTAGCTGAACTCATGAGTACAAGAGGCAACAACCTATATTGGTGACCTAGTTTATAAGTACAACCTCGAGCCTACGTGGATGACCTGGTTTATAAATATGACCTTAAGTTTATTTCAGCAACCTGAAAATCCATTAATCCAATCTGGAAGTGAAGGAGTTCGGCTTGAAAATTCATTTGTCCGACCTGAGGATATGCCAGCTTTACATGGAAAATTATTGGTCAGGATAACGTGGCCTATATTTTAAGGAAGTCGTGTATCACAACTTTTTAAACCGCCTTCAACTGACAACTAGCTGCAACTGCTCAAGAAAGTGGGCTGAAACTAAGGAGCTAATCACCCACAACCAAGAGCCTATTTAAGCTGAAGAGAGCATCAGAGGAAAGGGTTAGCAAAATCAACTAAAATCTCTACAAGTGACTAGTCTTAAAACCTTCCTATTTTCTACGAGATTGACAACACCACCACCTAAGAATTCCTTGATTTTAACTCACCTCTAATTTCTCTTTTTCGTTTTCCTTTTTCTTATAAACAAAACATCTTACTTAAATAGCAAAGGATTTTCACCAAAACCCATACTGAAATGTCCTAAACTGTGTCTTGTGGTTGGCAATTATAGGAAGTTGTGATTATGATGTAGTTTGAACTTGGATTCATGCTATTATTCCCCAGAAAATAAATTCAACTGTTAAGGTTGTTTTTCCGTATCAACACCTTCAAAAATGAATTTTAAGTTTTGCTTTTTGTTCAAAGTATACCCATCAATTTTGTGAAAGAAGAAACCGCATGTTTATGTCTTTCTATTGAGGTAAAATAAAAATTCTTTTCGATGTTGATTTTTTGTTTATAGGCTTTGATTTACTTCTCACCATTGTTTGTACTTCAAGACGTGGCATTTGGTTTAAATGTTACGTTACAAATTGGGGGATAATTTGATATTCAGAAATCTAGAATCAAATGTTTCACAATTCCACATTTTGCGAAATCAATTGAGTGTTTTTGTTCTCGATTTAGCATAATTTTTCGAAGAAAGCTCTTTTCAATACAACTTTTATTAGTAAAATTTTTATAAATAAAATTTTTAATAATAATATTTGAATTATCTTGTAGTCAATGAAAATTTTTATTGAAAAGTATAAAATTATTTCAATAGATTAAGTTTTTAAATTTATATTATATAGTAATGAATAAGAATGTAAAATAAATAAAGGGTATTTTAGATATTTTAATTTTTTTAAAAAAATTCCACAACTTTTACTTCAAAAGTATAAAATTTGAATTTTTATTGATAGAGATAAAATAATTTATTTAATCCTCATAAGTTTTACCCAATATAAAATCAATTAACAGTATAAATTTTTAAAAGAACTTATAAGATTAAATAAATACTTTTATCCATTAGATTAGCTATAGTAAACATGCACTTGTATAACCCAATGGGCAATGGAGCTCCCAATTTCATCCCGGGAAAATGACATTTGAACAAAGTGGTGTTACCGTCCTCTTTTTTCTTTTTTTCTTTTTTTCACAACGCTTACCCATTGAGGCTTGAATCAAAATTTAAATTTTAAGGAGGCTACTCTCCGTAACTATTTTTCACTCTCACCCCATTACCATCAAGTTTACTAAAGCACAACCCAATTTCTACCCTCATAAATTCTAAAAGAGAACTTACTCCACCCAGTCACATTAATAGGAGAAAAATCTATTTCTATCTATTTTTTTAAATTGAGAGAAAAATAAAATCTTAAGCATATATTGGGACTTAAATCTATGTTGTCCAAAACTTTGAGAGTACGAGTTTTACCAATTAGCGGGTAGCCCATTGACTTATTATTCTATTAAAAAAATGCGTATTCTCAACTTACCGACCCATCATCCAAATTTTTCTTGTCTTATCGTCACTTTTCTCTCCAACTGTCATTATCTTTCACACCCGACATGATCCAAAGTCGTTATTTTCTTTCCTTTTCACTTTCAATTACCCAACATTATTTTAAAAAATATAAATAAACAAAATCAAAGTTGGTTGGTATGAGTGATTCGTCATTCTCGCTCTTTAAGAGAGGTAAGGAGTTCAAGCACCACTCTCGTATGGAGTCACTCTTTAAGAGAGGTAAGGGGTTCAAGCACCGCTCTCATATGGAGTCACCACTTTGACCAGCACTTTATCCCTTACGTGCCGACTCAGTGCGAGCAGGGATTAATTTGAGTTATAGTACAGGTTTAAAGGTACTTCCCACAATAAAGACTCACTCAAGACCACCTCGTGGTTCAAACCAATATATATATATATATATATATATATATATATATATAAACAAAAGTTACCCTACATTAGCCCCTCTCATTCTCGTTTACTCTCATCATTGTCCATTCATTGGATGTGGAGCTACATACACTCTAATTTATGCTTTGGACACTTTAATTTTTTATTAAAAAATTATTAATAAAATAATCCAAATTGAATTTACTGTTAAGGGCATTAATATAATTTGAGTAAATACTATATATTACTCTTAACATACATACAAATACTAGTAATCTCATTGTTTAATCTAATTTCCTTTTTTTCCTTGACAATTCCTAAAATTAAATGAGTCTTCATGTACAACAGTGTAATCTGTTGGTAATAGGAGTGGAAACTTAAAATAGTAAACAACAAACAATTAAGGTGGATAGACAAAGGTTATTTGATCTCTAGGATATAATGACTACTAGCGTGAAGTTGGACTCCGAACATGATAGATTTGAACAACGGAAAGTATATAATCAAATCTTTACGCAAAATTCACTTATAGGTTTAACACTATTTTTGAATTTTTGTATTCTTTGGGTGGAAAATTGATAATTCCAAGTTAAAAATTAATTTAAAGCTTTGTAACCAAACGAATAACTTTTTTAACGGTGAATGTTATAAACAAAATAATAAAGAGCAATTTATAAAAACAAACTGTAAAAGATTTAAAAGTCTTTTACCCAACTTTAAAATTTGGTATCTAATTAAAGGATTTAGATTCAGTGTTGAGTTGTGTTGTGTTCAACTCTTCATAATCTTGTGCCACACATGCAGTAAGCAATATACAGTTAAGATTTAATTAATTTTATATTTTTCTCAAAAAATTATCATTGTTATCTTTCTAAAAAGTTAGCGAAAAATTCAGGTCACCGCTGAACTCAAATCCTAAATTAAGGCCCTATTTAGAATTACAATTGCGCAATTTATATGTGCCACCCCAACTACTAGGAGGTTTGTAACTCCAACAGCCAAGCAGAGGCATCTGTATTTCTTTATGTTGTATTTTTTACTTTTAATCTCATCCATTTTTTAACAACTTTTACACATTGAGTCTTACATAATAATATTCGTACCAAATGTCATAAATCTTTTTTTTAGCAGTTATAACTTTTATTTCACAGAAATAATAATAATTCACTACCAAATAGACCCTAAAGAGAGTAAATCCACAGCCAATGGCCTTAATTTCTCAAAGTTCTGACAAAATATGAACATAGTAACTAGTATGACAATTCAAGTAGCTTCAATTTTATTTGTTCATGCAAGCTCGACAAACACGCAAAACACACACTGATACCTGAAGGCATCAACAAGATCACATCTCCACACAAACAAATACATATATGTTCTACATTTACATAAAACATAGCTTAATTTATCACAAGTGATATTAATCCACGATACTGCACCAACTTATCTGGCTTCTATAATACATGCTCTCATCTGCACTTGATATGTTCATAACATGCAGCTTTATTATACGAGAGATTTCACCAAGGCACCAAATTGTTCAGCATGGCAAGATCACTGCAATGAACAAAACAGTTTGTAGAGGTCACCAATCTGGCTACAGGTTGTTCACCCAGATGGAAAGTAATAATACAGCAAAAATCAGATTATTTAAATGAACACGAAGTGCTCTGCGTATGGTACCATGTAGCGGATCTTGTAAAGTTCAACGAGCTCTTTGGGATCTCTTACTTTTGTCTGCTTATAAGCATCGACCTGGTTCAACTCCTGCACAGGGGTTTTTCACAATATATGTATATGTATATGTATATATAGCCAAGTACTTTGACGAATTTCACAATAAGTAAAGTAGAAAGAAGGGCTTTCGTATGTACCTCAATCCATGCTGCCAATTTAGGCCTGCCTGCTGTGATGTCATACTTGATTACCTCTGATAAGAAGATCTGGGCTCTTTCAACAAATGGAATATAGGCTATGTCCACCTGAAGATCAAATCATTCCCATTCATAATCATAGAAACAGTACTCAAATCATTTATCATGCAACATTGTTCCAAGTGCACTATTTAGTTTCCGCACTGTAAACTACTTGCTTTTACATCACAAAATCTGTAAGATTAACATACCAAACTGAGCTGGCCAAGGAGGAATGGACCGTCATCAAACTTATGAAGAGCCTTCTCCAAGTAATCAAAACAAGGACCTGGAACAATTGAAAATTCTAGCGAGTTTAGCATAAATCCGAAATGAAATCCATAACAAACTAATAAGTTCAGCAAGATTTAAATCCAACCAGCTTCCTTTGCCGGGTCTCCTTTGAATGAACCAAACACAGTGATGTTGAATGTATCAGAGTAGGAAAACAATTCTTCAGCAAACTTTCTTTTCTCAGGATCCTGCAATATTTGCATAACATCGCGTTACTCGAAGTTAAGTGATGAGAAAGAAGCTTTTTATCAATAGCAACAATGAATTCAGCACATCTTACATCAGGTAATAGTGAAGGCCCTTCAAAATTGCTGTCTACATACTTAATCAAATCAAGACTCTCACCAACAATTTTGCCGTTGTGTTCAAGTGCAGGCACCTGTAAAGAAGAACTATAATAGGTAAATACTTTGCACGCAGGCAATTTAACTCAATAAGATCGGTCAAGCCACTTAATGACTAGGAAAATTTTGACCTTTCATTTTAAGCATTCGACTTATCGTGACTTTTGATTCATGGATTGATTCATAAAGATTGCAAGCATTTGCAAGACACGCATATACACGTGAATACACATACTCTTCCTCTACATTGATCTATCAACAATTACACTGGTTATTTAAATTTCATTAACTTCCAAATTTTTCAAAAGTGTCACATTAGAGACTTAGTTTCTTTTAAGATTATAAAACTTATTCCCAAATTCCAAATGATAAGACGAGCATTACAGATTAACAATCTCTAACAATGAGCATTTGGCACGTTACTAGCTTTGCTAAAGCTGCAATTTCATACCCACATAACGGTATTTGCTTTTAACAATAATGGAAAAATGCAGCAGATCTATTAAAATGAAAATAACAGCATCACAATTTTATTTATTTATTTAGTTTTTCTTTTCGTATCACCTTGTTAGCAGGGTGAACTTTCTCCTTGTACCAAACAGGCTTATCTTCAAGGCTTATGGCAACTAACTTAATCTCATCTTGTAATCCCTGCAGCACATCAAATTCGGAGGGTATTAAAAGGAAATTAAATTACAAATCCATTGTTTTTTTCTTTTAAGAAACCAAAAAAAAAATTCTAGATTAAAGGCAGAGTACAGAACAAATAAATAAATAAATAACAAAACATTAAAGAAAATAAAAAATAAAAAACCTTATAGTTCCTGGTGATCCACACACGCTGAGCAAATGGGCACGTGTAAGCCATATACAGCCTTAAATATACAAGAAAATTAATGAATCAGTCTATTTTAAAATGATTTGAGCAATGTCAGTAACTAAGATTTCGTTTAGGATTGAAGTGCTGTAATTTTTAAACTACAACTGAAAAAAAAATTATAATTATCAAACAAAAGTTAATAATATATAATAAATATAAATTTTAAATAATAATTTTGACAAAATTATTAAAAATATAATAGATTTTTCATTATACAAGTAAAAAATTATATCAACATAACTTACAAGTTACAGCAGCTAGTGTTTACCAAATATTTTAGTGTCGTAACTTTTAAACTACAATTGTTCAACTTCAATCTCAAACGCACCCTAAATAGTGAACTACACAATCCCATGACTTTGTAAGCCTTTGTACAAATTATGTTAGGGGAGAATATTATTTTGCCTCATTTAGATTTTTTTCACTGGTTAAGCCACTAATAACAACTTATTTCATCCCTTTAACGGTCCTTTTTTTTTTCTTTTCTGTTACAATTTTAACAACAGTGAAAGAATGACCAAATTAAAGGGTCAGTATCCCTCACTTAGATGTGAATTAATCAATCTGAATGACATCTACTCAAGCAACATCATAAATGAGAGATGTCATCAACAAATGTCACGATACAATTCAATCCGAACTATATTATCTTAAACTACATTAAACACAGGACGGTACTCAATTTTAGTCTAGTCGAATCTTTTTTTAGAAAATCGGAGCTTTTTATATAAATATACACACACTCAGTTAACAAAAAATGAAAAAAAAAAAGTAAATAGATAAAAGAACCTGGTGGTTCCATCGAAAACAGATGGTGGTTGCTCGGATTTAGAATCCAACACTGGAGGAAGATTCTCATGAACACTATCAAATAAAACATAGAATGATCGTTAAAATCATTGCGATGATCATGATCCTGAGCATTACGAGATTCTAAGAGAAACCCTGTAACAAAAATACAAATACGACAATATAGAATGGAAATTCTTACACAGTAGCCATTGCGTTGACTTCTTTACGAGTACTTTTCTTGTAAGCTTTTTGTTCTGTACTGTCTCCGCTGGCAATCTCATACATAAAATGCGACTACGGTGCCGTTTATATAGGAGCTGTTAAATCATTATTTATCATTCCGTGACGCCATTTGCAGTTTATTTATTGTATAGATTTTAAATTTCGCAACGACTTGACAGATTATGAGTGGTGAGTGGTGACTTTTGCTTTCTGTTTATTTTTTTAAGTTTATTTTGACCAATTAAACAGAGTTAAACCTAGCAACTTGCCATTTTATTAATTTCTTGATAGGTAATGTAGGACTTATTTGGCCCTTCCGGTTTCACGAGTTGCTCAATTTCAACTTGACTTTTTCTTTATTCCTACATTTTTTACATTAATGCCTGCGAGTGAATCAGCTACAATATTTCCTGGCACTCTGACTTCAAAGAAAATGACTTGGATGATTGCTGATCTCCAGAAAGTTATTTTTTCAACAGTAATATGTGCACAATAAATAACACACTAATATTAGAATTTGATCATTTTGTATTATAAGACAAAATAGTCAAATAAATATATCCTTGAGCAACTTTAATAGTAAAAAACAAATACCCAAGTAAAAAAAATCATAAGAATAATTTAATTGATCAATTGTCTAAACTTCTATTAATTTGCTTATTTAAAAATAATGTGAACTTATTATAATTATTTTCTGGAATAGGGTGGATTTACAAAATTCCACCTAAAAAAAAATGCATTGTGATGCTGAAACCAAAAAAAAAGAAAAAAGAATAATGATATATGTGCCAAAAATAGCACAAAATTTAGAACATGTTGAAATGAACTCAAACTCGTTAAACGATTTGTCGTTTAGAGGTTTGGAAAGGCAAGTGACATGTCGTTTCAACTAGTCATGGATCCAGAACCGACAATTTGGTGCTGTCGTTCAAGATCATTAAACTCTCACGTTGTTAAACATCTGCTTGTTTTAAAGCTTAAACGGCATGCTTTATCGTCGTTTAAGGGAGGCTTTAAGTTGCACGTGAAAGGCTCGCGATCAAGCAATTAAGCTTGTTAGTTTTGGGGGGAATCATCTAGTGGATCTGCAACGCCAGTAGCAGCTGATATTTATGCTGGTTCTGGTTTCATCTAGATCTATCGAAAAGAGAGTGATAAGGAAGCATTAAAGAGAATGAAACTTTTCTGAGTGTTCTCTGTAATGTGCTTATCATCTCTATAACCTTTGAAGCTCAATAAAGTGGCTCCCTGAGTTTATTTTCTCTAGTGGATGTAAGCATTGTAACAGGTGTTGAACCACTTAAATTGTTCTGTGTTCTTGATTCTTTGTGTTGTTATTCTTTGATCTGGTGAGTGTTACGACTTGTGTTTATTTGTTTCTTAATCTTGGAGTCTGAATTAGATCTAGGGGGTGAGATTAATCTGGTATAAAAGGGGTTTGTTTCACAACAGAACAAAAGGCAGATAAATAAAAATTTAACTAAATGACAAAAAAATTCATATAAAAGCTTTTTTTTATATTTTAGGTCTTTTGATGGTCACCTTAGATTTATAAATAATTTATGATTATATCCCTTAATTATAATCAAAACTTTTTGTAATAAATGAATATACAATGTTAAGATAAAGGTAATAAATAAAATACATATAAATACAACTAAAGTAATAAAATAACATATATACATGTCATGCAAATTACTTTTAATATTGAGCTATTATAAGTATATTTTGGCAAATTTTATTAATATTTAAATTCATTAATCCAAAATTAACTTCAAATTTTATGCTAATATAGACATAACAAAAAAGAATCATAAATGAAATATATAATATAGATTTTGTAAGTAATCTTTTATGTTAAAATAATTCTTTAAATATTATTAATCAGTGAAACATATTTTATTAACATTAAATCATATTTGACAGATCAATAATAATTAGATAATCTTGTTTAATGTTAAAAATAATTTATAAAATTTATATTATTTTAATATATTAGATTATTTTAATACTTTATTCTTATTTATTATATACGTTATATAAAGTCAATTTTTTGGTTATCTCAGTTGAAGGGTATAATTGCAAAAATTGGGTTTATGTGAACATTTATAAAATTAAAGGGTCTATCTGGCCATTTGAGAATACCTTCAGCTATGTTTGGGAGTTAGAATTATGTGTATGATTGGATTAATTTTAGGATTAATTATTTGTCTTATATTTGGCAAGCTCCAATCTGGTTAATATTCTGAGACTAAATTTGAATTTAGTCCTAAGATCATGGGATTAGTAATCCCAATTAGAACATTGGTTTAGTTAGGATTAACTTTCAAAACAATTGTCTATTTAATTAATTATTACCTAATATCTAATGTAATATTTAATTTAATAATTACTATATTAAAATTAATCATGAAGATTAATAATACCAGTAATTGGTTGCTTTTATATTGTTTGCTAACTTTTTAATAAAATAAAATATATTTAATGAAAATTAAATATTTAAATAATTTTTAATTCAACCTAATCTAATTTATATTTGTTTATTATGATTGTGATCATCTAATAACTAATTTTCTATATATTTCATTTTAATTAATTGTCTTTTAATTTAATATTAATAATTATTTTATTATTAAAGATTTATAAATAGTTCATATTTATATTTAAATGTCAACTTGAATGCTATGTAATTTCCTTCAAATATAATTTAATATAGTCAAATATGATATTGTACCAAACATAAGACAATATTATATAATCAAATCTAATCTAATTAAATCTAATCCAGTTCATTCTTAATAATCAGTCAAATCTAATCATGCGTGCCAAACGTAGCCTAAGTGTGTTGATAGCTTTTTAATTCCATCTTTTATAGGTACTGATTTAATAATGTCACGTACCTTAATTAGCTTCATCTACTTAAAATATTTAAGTTATTTTTTTAATTTATAGAATTTGGCATATAGATGCTCTAATTACACTTGCATTTTCAGCAATAAAATGTTGGTTTTTGGCTGCCTTCCTAGAAGACGTAATTAATGGTTTGTGTTGTTTTCTTAGAAGATCATTTCATGATGCAAACTTAGCTTTTTGTGGCTTCTTTGATTATGAGACAGACTTCAGTTTTTGTGTGGTCTCTTTTATTTGTTCAGCTTCCTTCCGATACCACATTGTGTTAGTATTCTAATGAGAGACGAGATCTGATGAGCATTGCTATTAGAAATGGCCAACGGCCATGCCAACCATCAAAGAAAGGTCCATGCGTGCTCGTACTCATGGCGTACCATGCTTACCACATGTTTTGTGCCATGCTATGTTGTGTCTAATTTCTTTGTTTGGCATGGCCCAATGCATATGGCGTGTCCACTCGGGTCATGTCATGGGTCGTGTCGTGCCATACCTAAGAGAAAAAAGCACAATGAAATTTTTTTTAATTTTTTAAGAGAGCATGCCTAGTTATTGGTGTACTTTTTCAAGTCTATATACTTTTTCAGTCCATGTATCTTTAGTCAAATTCAATAAAATTACAAATTTAAAAATAAAGTCGATATTCAATAATAATAAACTAATAATAGTAAGAGAATATAATATTAATTACAAAGTTATACTCTATAGTATTAGAATTCTTTTTTAATACTTAATAAGAACAACAAAAATAGTAATTAATTTTTCCTAAATGTTAACTTAATTGTTAACTTGGACTTACATAAAATCATACATCATAGTGCATAATAACAATAATACATATTTATAAAATCATTATATTTATAATTTTATTTATTAAAATCATGATATTAATTATTCATTTAATAAATTATAAACATAAATCGATTGGAGTTTTTTTTAAACCAAGAATTAAATTAATTTAAAAAACTTGTTCTAATAAATAATTAAAAGATTCCATTTCAAATTATTTGTAAAATCATAAAATTTTAAGTTTGCATTCATTAAAAACTTAAATGTATTTATTGCGGTCTTTTCACTTGCCATGCTTTGTCCCATCACTAATCGTGCCATATTTTTAAGGTTCGCGTGCTTAAAATTTCAAGTCCAGCCCAGCTTGCGTGCATACCAGGCCATTCCACATGCACTACTGAAACGTGCTCATGTCGTGCCATGTTGGCATTGTGCCACGTGCTGCCTGCCCATTGACCATATCTAGCAGTTGCTCACTATTCCTCCCTTAAGATTTTGTGTATCTCCAATTTGGTAGAAAGTATTAGCGTATCTTCACTTTCTTCTCCTGTAATTAATACACTGTTTTGTCTACGGTTAGTCACTAACAAGAAGTTTGTAATTGCATACTTTATTGATTGTACATTCAAACAAATTTAAAAGTTTTCACTTTGAAAATAGTGAATGCATAGAAACATGCTAATACCCACTATCAATAGATGCATTCTTTTATCCATAGTGTTTGAACTCAAAACAAAATTCATGCTTTTGTCTTTCATCTATTAGAATTGAAGTGAAAAAAAAAACCATAAGCTTTTCTCTTTCATCCACTGGAATCGAAGCCACAAAAAGCTCATAACCCATTTCAATTGTTCTCAAATGGTCTAAAGAAATTAGAAGTTGCTTTAAAAAAATGAAAAAGAACAATTTCAATCGATAATAGTTGGGATGGATTTGATGAATCTTGCTGAACGAACTACCACTAGCGAATATTGACAATGACCTAGAAATCATCTACTTGCATTAGAGCCAAGAGCCAGGTAGCTACAACTTTTCTCCTTTATGGCTTTTTCCCCCCACATAATGATGATGAGATTAGTTAGAGTGCAGCTGAGATTGTTGTTATTGGTGATATGGGTTTGTGACAATGATATTTAAATTTTCTTTTAAAGTATGAAAATGGATGACAAATTGGGTTTTAGTTAACTCAAATTTGTATTTTAGTTGACTACCCTTGACCTCACACCGGAATGTCTTTTCTTGACCTTTGCCTTTGCATGTGCCCAATATGAGAAACCTATCATGGTCATTTATGAATCATTAAAATATTCTTCATCTCTAAATAAGTATCAATTTTTGGGGAAAAAAACGAAGAAAAGCTCAGCTAGCCCGCCTTAATATTTAAGAGATTCAGAAATTCTTGGTGATGGTGAACAACTACCTCATCCATAAAAATGGGGAGATGTAGAAACCATCCATATTGTTGTCCAAGTTATACCTAAAAGTAATTCAATAGAAACCTATGATCAAAACTAATGTCCAATCTATTAAGCAGAAGCTCAATCCTATTTTATTATTCTCAATTTCTACAGACACAAATTAGTGTTTTAATTACTTTATTTAATTCGACATGGATTATTTAGGCTAAAGATGAGATGATAATATGAATTTTGGGAGGAACTATTGGATGCTGAGTTTATTAAGTTCTGTTTTTTGGGGTAATTGTTTGGTTTATATGGTCAGTTGCTACAATGAACTGTTGGTACCTAATTAGGTGATAATATGAACTTTGGATGCATTTGTTGAGTTTTTAAGTTTTTTTTTTTTTGCCGCAGTTGTTTAGTATATATGCTTAGTTGATGCAATGATTGTGTTGGTTTACTATTAGGTGATAAAAATGTTAGATGCATAAAAATTTTGGATGCATTTGTTGAAAGCTAAGTTTTGTTTTTGGGGACAGTTGTTTGGTACTGTTTATACACTTTGGCGCCAATTTTTACAAGAAGCTCTTTCTCAGTAGCTTTGATTTAATGGTTCAAGGATATTTTTGTCTTTTAATCAATCAATTAACGGGTATTTAAACAATATATTAACGGCTTGGAAGGAAACCAGAGATACACCAATACTTTCTATCACTTTCTATCAAAGTGGAGATACACCAAGTTTCAAGGGAGGAAAGTGGAAATTACCCCTACTTTGTTTATGATAAAGACTTCTATTTTTATGGTTTCTTTCATTTGTTTAGTTTCCATTGATACCACATTGTGTTGGTATTCTTATGAGAGATGCGATCTGACGAGTGTCGTCGCTCACTATTGCGACATGCCACATGTCTAACTCTTATTAGGAGAGCTATAACTCACTACACATCTCTCTCATTGAGAGCTAGACACTTTCTATAAGGTCAGTGACAGTGCTCACTAGACCAAATGGATTCTTATGATAAACTATTGAGTATTGTTTTTTTGTATTCACTAATAGTCTACTACTAGTAATAGCCATTGCTGACACGAGTTTTAGTGTCATTTCCTATAAGGGCTTATGTGACAGAAATTAGTATCAACAAAACATTCATTAATGCTAGATTTAGTATGAATGAAGATTATTTTTCTACCTGTTATCCAAAAAAAAAAAATCTTTTAGATATTCTTCTTTTAATCTCCATGCAAAAGGATAATTATTTTATCCTCAAACCTGCAAAATCCATCCTATGCGAACAATTTTGTCAGTAATGGGCAATTTTGGAAATATAAACCAAAACTTATCATAGGTAGAGGCGGGTTTAGTAAAGGGAAAATATCCACTGAATACCCGTATGAGTATCCATTAACTGAAATTAGTTTTTTTATCTTTTAATATATAAAATAAGAGTGAGACCTAACACTAAGCCAAAAAGCAATATATAAGAAAATCACATGAATCATGTTGGATGAGTGCTACTAGTTGTTAAAGTTGGCAGAATTCCTTGAATCCCTATTAGAATTTGAGACCCCAGCTCGGGATGGGATTTCCTACAAAATTTTATCCTGATTTACTGTTTAGGTCGAGATTTGGGACTCAAATTTGTCTTGATTTACTGCTCAAAACGGAATTCAAGACATTTGAAAATTATGATTGAGATCTCGAATGGCCTGAAATATGGGTTTTCAGATATGTATGAAAAGTTAGTTTGATTAATCAAATAGATTTGATACGTTGGTCATATTTGTATGATAAGGTTTTATAAATTATATATGACATGTTGTTCATAAATGTATGCATATCGCTTCACAAAAAAATTTGTAACGTATGACAAAAAACTCATGTCATTTGAGATAATTTTGGGTCTCAATCGAGCTGGGGTCAAGATATATTTTTTTCTCGATTTACTGTTCAACATGGCATTTAGAACATATTTTTTGTCCCAAGATTGAATTAGGATCGATAAATATCAGCTCATCCTAACCCTATTGATGGTGGTAATGATATACAGATCTTTAACTCTTAGAGCTTGGTGTAGAATAAGATAGATTCATGGGTGCTACTCTTGGATGCTAGTTTGTGGATTATGGTTATTTGTTCTTTATTTTTTAAAAACAAAGTACTTGTGATGGAATTGTGTATTTTGTACTTAAATTGAAGAATTTGTGTATTCATACTTAAATTGGAGAATTTGTTCTTTTTAAGGGTAAATGTCATTTAATCCTTATATTTTGGGTTAAGTGTCTATTTAATCCCTATATTTTAAAAAATATCTCAAGACATCTTTACTGTTAAATATGTTAATGTGCTGCACTTACTTTTTCTTTGCTTTACAGTTATACCCTTGCAAGAATCTTTACATTAATTTATATTAATTTTTATTTATCAAACTAATATCAAATTAACCCTGAAAATAAAATAATAACAAAAATTTTATACAACTTTTTAATAAATTATTATTTTTCTTTTTATTAATGTCCAAAGATTATTATAAGGATATTTTTGTAAAACTTGAGAAAAAAACTAGAAAAAAGCATAAGTGTAAAATATTTAACAACATGAGAATTATGATATATTTTTCAAAATATAAAGAATTAAATGAGCATTTATGTTTTGTTTTAATGTTGAATCTTTTACATTCTCACTTCCATTGCTAAAAACTAGAATTGAGTGTGTCGTGAAATTTTTAGGCCAATTTTATAAATTTATAGTTTGAAACTTTGAATTACGTAATTTATATTTTTAGGTTTGGAAACCGACAAAAAATTCATTGAATACCAGTGTGAGTTTGGTAATTACTCAAACCGGCAATGGGAGGATTTTGGGGAGAATAAAAAATGAAACTCGTAATGGGCATGGTGTGGGTTAGGTAATTTGATTTTTTGTTAGTGCGGGTGTGGTATTGACAAACCTGATCTACCCAGTGCCATTCCTATCCTTACAATATAAATCTAACAATTTTACATAATGGATATTAACAAGTTTTGACAGTTCTAAGTTGCTTCAGTTTTTATTTATGAAAGCACAACGTACACGCTAAACGAACAATGATACTTCAAAGACATCAACATGCTAGCTCACATCTGCAAATCAAACATACAGCACATAACTTAGCTTTGTCGTGAGAGATATCAACAAGGCACCAAACTTATTTATTAGGCATCATCAACAAGCTCACATCTGCACATAATATGTAAGTACATAACACAGCTTATTATAAGAGATCTCCCGACGGCACCAATTTATTCGGCATGCTACTGTGATGTTCGGTTGCAGGTTCATTGCTGCGCAAGCAAAAAAGAAAACAGTTTGTAGAGGTTACAAAACTGGCCAGAAAGAAATAATCTAACAAAAATCAGATTATTCATATTAACACAGGCTCTACAGATGGTACCAGGAAACGGATCTTGTAATATTCAAAAAGCTGTTTTGGATCTTTGAAATATTTTGTCTGCTTATAAACATCCATCTTGTTCAACTCCTGTGCAGGGATTTTTGACAAGATTTATTACCATTCAAGAACCAAAAACTTGGATTAATTTCACATTCATAAAGGAGACAGCATGGTTTTTCAATGTACCTCGATCCATGCTGCAAGTTTAGGCCTGCCTATTGTGGCATCATACTTAAATCCTTCTGATAAGATCATCTGGTAACCGTCAACAAATGGAATATAGACTATGTCCACCTAAAGATCATGTAATTCCATTCATAATCAGAGAAGAAAGTACTCAAATCATTATCAAATGATATTGTTCAAACCGGCTACTCGGCCTTAGGCTCAATGTTTAGGGCTTGTGAGGGCAGCAGTTCGAACCCCACAAAAGCATTATCGGGGTAATTTATTCTCCAACTATTTTGTATAATTAAGTGAATTCTTCTCCTTATTAAATGTGAGTGAAATAGACATCTCTCAAATATTTGTAAATGTAAAAATATGTGTAGTATTTCATAAAATTTAATTTAAACTAGTCCCAGTACATTATCAGTAGTAGTCTCATGTAATATTAGTTGTAATCTGAACAATAGTCTCATGTAATTAAAAGAAAGCATTATTTATGGCAGACTTACTTTCACATTGCTACATCAGTAAAGATTAAACAACTGTGGTAATCAAGAGAAGTCAACATACCAAACTGAACTGGCCACGGAAGAATGGCCTGTCATCAAACTTATCAAGAGCCTTCTCCAAGAAATCAAAAGCAGGACCTGTAGAAATTTTAAAAATTAAGTGAATTCAGCATGTTTCCAAAATGCGCAATCCGTTTAACAGCAAAGTTTTATGTCCAACCAGCTTCTTTTGCCGTGTCTCCTTTGAATGAAGTAGATACATCTTTGATGAATGTATCACTGTAGGAAAACAATTCTTCAGCAAACTTTCTTTTCTCAGGATCCTACAATATTTTCGTGACATTACTTTACTTGGAAGTTAAGCAAGAGAGAAGCTGTTACTGATAGCAACAATGTGTTCAGAAAATCTTACATCAGGTAGAAGCGAAGGCCCTTCAAAATTGCTGTCAACGTAGTTAATCAAATCAAGACTCTGCCCAATAATTTTGCCATTATGTTCAAGTGAAGGCACCTGTAAATAACAACTCTCTAAAAGGTAAATATTTCACAGCCCCATTCATTGAGGACCTCCAAATGTTGCACGAATGAAAAAATATGACAACCAATTTAACCCTTCCAACCACTTTTCCCCTTGCAAGCAAGCAAGCAATTTAACTCGATGGGATTAGGCCACCTTGTGACTAGGTAAACAAATTTCAAAATCTAAGTAATGACCAATTTCATTTAAGCATTTGACTCATCATGTCATTTGATTCATTGATTCATTCATACAGATTACAAGCATTTTAAAGACAGGCTATGTACGTGCAGACATTAGAAATTAACTTACAGATTAACAAACTCTACCAATGTGCATTTTGGCACTTTATTAATAAACTTGACAATAACACTCAATAGAATTAATTACAATTTTTTTTTTATCAGATTTATCACCTTGTTAGAAGGGTAAACTTTCTCCTTGTACCAAGCAGGCTTATCTTGAAGATCGAAGGCAACCAACTTAATCTCATCTTGTAATCCCTGCAGCACATCAAATTCAAAGAGGGTATTTAAATCCCAGAATCAATTGTTTTTTCTTTTGGGTGAAAAAAGGTCTAAAGGCAACATACGGAACGAATAAAAAATAAAAATAAAAAAACCTTATAGTTCCTGGTGATCCACACACGCTGAGCAAATGGGCACGTGTAAGCCATATAGAGCCTTCCATCATTCATACACAAGCAAAGGAATCAGAGTATGTTTAGAATTAGAGCAACGTGGCAATCTAAATAGTAAATTAGAAAATAACATCAAACATGGTTTTGCAAGCCTTTCTGAATTATGTTAATGAGGAATAACATTTTGGGTCTCTATTATTATTATTTTTTTACCATTTAAGTCTATAATAAATTATTAATTATTTATTTTGTTTTTCTAACATTTTTTCTCTATTTTAATTTTAACACTTGAGATTAAATAAGTTATTGGATTATATGGGTTACAGTTTGACTA
Source organism: Citrus australasica (assembly GCA_029618585.1). Taxonomy (NCBI): domain Eukaryota; kingdom Viridiplantae; phylum Streptophyta; class Magnoliopsida; order Sapindales; family Rutaceae; genus Citrus; species Citrus australasica. Next base: position 13,601,785 of record JARCIV010000006.1, read on the forward strand.
GATAGCTTTTTGTTTTTTTAATGTAATTTATTTAACTAATTGTTTATCACTGTTAATTTGGAATATATATATATATATATATATATATATATAAAAGATGTCTACGTTGGTAATTTCCTTTACATATCGAAATAAGTGATAATATAAAGAAAAATGGAGCTTTAAGTTATAATAATTGTAACTTAACATTTACCTAAAGAAAATGATAAATAAAAAAATGAACCTGGTAGTTCCATCGAATAAAGGTGGCGGAGGTTGCTCGGATTTTGAATCCAATACTGGAGGAAGATTCTCGTACACACTATCAAATAAAACACGATCGTTAAAGCCGCCGTGATGATCATGATCATGAGCATTACGAGATTCGAGAGAAACCCCGTAACAAAATTACAAAAAACAAAAATGCAAATTCTTACACAGAAGCCATTGTGTTGACTTTTTAGGAGTACCTTCTTAGAAGCTTTTGGTCTGTACCAATTAGAAATCTGATAAAATCACACGATACCCAAATGCGACTAAACGAGCACCTCTAAATATACAAGTAGGAGCCGTAGCAGTGACGCCATTTGCAAATTTTTTATGAGGTGATTTTTAAGTTCAGGCAAATGACGAATTGACGATCGTGTGCTGTGACGTTAGAGTTTACATTTGTTTTTCCCCAAGTTAGGCCTTTGCTCGCAATATAATTAAATAATTAAATCCAAATGCGATGTATTAAAATAATCATAAACGTGTATTTGGTCAAATTTAATTAAATAATTATTCAACACATCAAATTTGGTCTTCAGCGTTACTGAGAGGGTGTTGTAATAAAACGACCATTTCCTTTTGCGCCTTTTTATGAATCTAGATTGATTTGCTGGTAAGGTTCATTCGACGTTGAGTGCATATGTAATATAAAATGATTTTGACTAATTTACCCAATGCCCAATGGCATCGATTTTTATTAATGATAGCACAACATACAACGCTAAACAAGCACTAATACTTTAAGACATAAACAAGACGGCAGTCAACAAACATATAGGTACATATGAGATAGCATTCTGTCATACGAGATATCAACAAGTCATCAACTCATTCAATATCCAGCAACGTACACAAGCTCACATCGGCAAACAATATGTAATGCGTATAACGCGCAGCTTTATTATACCAGATTTCACAAACCACGCCACCAACTGATTGATTCAGTGAGCTTCTAAGACGACTGATTGCAGGTTCACTGCTTGGCCTGCAAAAGACAAAAGCAGTTTGTCCAGGTTACTAAACTGGCTAAAGATTATTCGCACTAGCTAGCAAGTAATAATCCTAAAGAAAAGAAAAATCAGATTGTTCATATTAACACGGGCTCTACAAATTGTACCACGAAGCGGCTCCTGTAAAATTCAACGAGTGCTTTTGGATCTGCTTTTGTTGACTTGTAAGCATCGAGCTTGTTCAACTCCTGCACAGGGAGTTTTGACAAGATAGATATGTTACCATTCTAGAACCAAAAGCTTGAGAGCAATTTCACAATCGGTAAAAAGGTCGTAGAAAGGGTTTTTCAATGTACCTCAATCCAATCTGCCAGTTTAGGCCTGCCTGCAGTGATGTCATACTTAAATTCTTCTGATAAGAAGATCTGGAATCTCTCAACAAATGGAACATAGGCAATGTCCACCTAAAGATCACATCATTCCATTCATAATATTAGGGAAATGTACACAAATCATTTATGAAAACATTGTCAAAACAGCAGTATTAATTTAGTTTCCACACTGTAAACTACTTATACTCTCATTGCATAAAAATGTTACCCAAATAAAACTTTCTTACATGTTAGATATCATGCCATCTATCACATCACTACATCAACAAGATTAAATAACCAAAATGATTTGAGCAGTCAACATACCTGACTGAACTGTCCAAGGAAGAACGGGCCATCATCAAATTTATCAAGGGCCTTCTCTAAGTAATCAAAAGCAGGACCTGTAACAAATTAAAACTTTTTCCATGAGTTCAGCATATATATATACATATTCAAAATGCATTCCATTATAAACAAGTAAGCAAGTTTCAAATCCTACCAGCTTGTTTTGTTGGGTCTCCTTTGAATGAAATATACACATTGTTGGTGAAGGTATCGATGTGGGAAAACAGTTCATCAGCAAACTTTCGTTTCTCAGGATCCTACAATATTTTCACAACATTACTTTACTTGAAGTTGAGAGAGAGAGAGAAGCTTTTATTAAAAGCAACAATGTAATCAGCAAAATCTTACATCAGGTAAAAGTGAAGGCCCTTCAAAATTGCTGTCAACATATTTAATCAAATCAAGAGATTCTCCAATAACTTTGCCATTGTGCTCCAGTGCTGGAACCTGTAAAGAAGAACTCTAATAGGTAAATATACTTCATAACTCCAGCAATGATCCCAAATCTTGCACGAAAGTGTAACAATCAGTTTAACTCTTTCGTTGTGTTTTCTTGCAAGCAAGCAACTTAACTCAAATCAGAATATGTTAAGATTTTACTAGGTACACAAAGCACAAAGACACCATTCCAATTTTATTCAGGAACTCCGCACAGATTACAAGCATTTCAATTTCAAAGATGGGGCATAAGTCACATAATGAGGCTATTTGGTATTGAGGTGCTGTGGATTTTTTAGCTACAGCTGCTATGGACAAAAAAAAAAAAAACGTAACTATGAAATAAAAGTGAAAAATGCGTAATAAATATGAATTTTAAATTATGATTTTGATAAAAATAGTAGAAATATTATAGTTTTACAAAACACTTTAGCTATGTAGCTTTTAATCTACAGCCGCCCTACCTCAATACCAAACACAACTAACCTCTTGCTTTTCTATATCGGAATTGGTCTATCAACACCTTGATTAGAAAAATTCCAAATTATTATTCAGAAACTTTCTAATACTATTCAAAATCTTCCCAGCAGATTATAAGCTCCATGTTAACCAAAAGAATGCACATATTGTTGATCTATCAAATTACTTAAATGATCAATCAAATAAAATCAAATATTATTATTGATCACACATCAGCATCAGCATCAGCATCACCTTGTTAACAGGATAAACCTTCTCCTTGTACCAAGCGGGCCTATCTTGGAGGTTCAGTGGAACTAACTTAATCTTGTCTTGTAATCCCTGTGCAGCAGCACACCAAAAGTTGTCAAATTCAAAGAGAGTATTACGACAAAGGCGAAACGAATAAACCATAAATTACTGTTATTATTATTTTAATTAAACCTAGAAAGCAGAGACTGGTCAACAGTGACAAAAAAAATATGATAAAAATAGTAAATAAAAATAAAACCTTGTAGTTCCTGGTGATCCACGCACGCTGAGCAAATGGGCACGAGTAACAAATGTACAACCTGGGAGTTCCATCGAACAGAGGTGGTAGCTCGGCCTTCGAATCCAACGGTGGAGGAAGATTCTCTTGCGCTCTATTAAAGATGACACATGATCGTTAAAATAATGATCATAATTAATTATGAAATTCCAAAAATAAAAAAATAAAACCGAATTCTTACGTGGTGGCCATTGAGGAAGGTAAGACTCTAGACGTTTCCTGAATGCTTTTCTTTTGCTTTGAAGAAGAAAGTTATCTGGTACCGAAATGTGTCTCTATGCAGAATGAGTGCGCTTATATATTGAAGCTTTAAGGTGACCTTCTGAAGCCGGCATTGACGCAATGCGCACGTGTTAGGGTGTCATGATAATAATGCATGTTGCCAAAAAAAGGGCAAAATTCTTATCAGGTTTAGGCAATTGCCATGCATATGAGTTAGATTCAATGGCTGCAAGGGTGAAGCAGTGAGAATATCGCTAGAAGCATGCCGTGGTGCCGTCGCTACAATGTTAGTTATCAATTTGAAATGTTTTTCATTAAAAAATTGGGTAACAATACATAAATTTTTTTTTACAAATAAACGTGATATGATATAATTTGTTAAATAAAAATATTTTCACTTAACTAATGATACAATACTATATCGATTCGTATAAAAATTATTTTCACCGAAATATTATAGCTATTAGTATTATTCTAAAAGAGAAATAAATGTATCACTACCAAATATTGGGGATAGAAAATTGATGAGTTGCGCCGAACTTTTTCAAGCCCATATTAAAAAATATAAAGTTAGGCATGGATTTCCTCATATTTTTTTACTTATTTTTTAAATTATTGTAGACTTATAATAAGTTAATAATTAACAAATTATTATAACCAACAATAAATACTTTTTTTAAATAAAATAAAAAATTTAATCATTTAATTTTCTAATATTGTATTTTCTAACTCAAATACCTTCTTAATTAATTAAATATTTAAAAAATTAATATTTTAATTTTAAAGTTTTTAAATCATCGCAAATTTATGAATTAAGAATTTAAGTTTTTTATTATTTTTTAAATTTTAATTAATAAACTTATATTTAAAAAAATAGAATGCTCAAACTGGTCGAAGCCTTTTTTTCTTAAAGCTTTGTCCATACTCTCATTTGAAGGGCCGGACTTAAGCCCACCAGAGAAGCTCGGGCTTTTTTGCCGATTCTATCGAATATTATCTTGGAAATCTACTCTCCATACAGGAGATATTTACCTGCGGTGGTGGTCGTGGGGGCTTGGGGCCCACGACTTTAACATACAAGAGAAGTGCGGGTGTGATCGATTTGACTCTCGGCATCTTCTAATTGCCACGTATCTGCGGCAGAAGAATTAGTTTGCTACTTATCAACTAAAGCGAGAAGTCAAACGAAAATATGTTCATACATATATAGCTATATATATATAGAGAGAGAGAGAGAGAGAGAGGAAAACAGAAAGAGTTCCTATGTTAGAAGACTTGCACAGACAGGTATTTTCAATAATTTACAAAGAGTGTTACAGCAGTATCTTACTCTTCGGATTAGTAACAGAATATATAAAAATTTGGAGATTCTGGATTTTCCATACAAAAATGATACAAGGTGACAGAAGAGGTGCTGTTTTTCTTCATTAATAACCCAAGATGGAAAGGAACAGAAAAAGAGATCAACAACTTGATCACTCTGCTTGTATTCTATCTACTAAAGATAGATGTAAAAATACAAAGTTTTCACCTTCTTTGCTTGTGGTGGTTTGCTTGTTTAACTACTCAGACTTCTTCATGAGACTCAAAAGCACCCCAGCACTAAGACTTGTTGCTACAAAACTGAGAGATGCCTCAGTTGATATGTGAAACCCTGCGGGAAGATTCGAGAAATGTATTTTATTTATTTTCATTTAAGAAAGAAGAATAAAAATGATTAAACATGAGATACTTGTGGTAAAAGAGACTCACCAAAGTAATCCAAGATCATCTTACACCCAATGAAACCCAGGACAACTGCAATGGAAGTCTGAAAAAGAGACGAGCAAAGAAAAAAATCTACAAGTATTAATGCATTCTGCTCGACAGATGGTAACCACAAACGTTTGAAAAAAAAAAAAATTATCGGTGCCACTCAGTAGCATACGATATTTTTGGATGCAAAGCACTCATGATGTTTCACATCATTACCACATTTACTTGTGAAAGCAAACTGTTGTTTCTACAGTCTCATGCGGACATCCCTTCAAAGGAAACGTCTATTGCATATTTCTGCCATTTTGCTGGATGCAAGCCTCTACATGAATGGTGCAAATATATATAGATAAATCTATAATGGGGGAAAAAAGATTCCTTCACCACAGGCTATTTATAAAAATCTAATATATTCTATCTAAACAAGCATCAATGCCGAAACAGATGAGATTGGTTGCATGATCTGACAGTAAAGTTTAGCATTTACCAACCATGCAACCATACTAAGACCAAAGGTATGTGACATCAAGTCAGTCAAAACTAATTTGAATGCGAGGAAAAAGAAAATACAAACTACTGAAGCACAAAAGCCTGACGTAATCCAAGAAGTAACAGTTATCTTTTTTTGCAATTCACTGATAGAGTGTCGCCAGTTGCATCAAAATCATCTGTTAATGTGGCTAATGAAGATTTATAGACACCCAGTAAACTTTTACCTGTAAATATTCCAAGTCTGCCATACCTTCAGAGATGAGTGTGAAAAGTGACCTTAAGCCTGCATTGGCCGGAGTCATCGTCAGTTAATCCCTACTTGAATAAGATATACAATTTCCTTATTTACTATTATAAGTACATTCTTTTATATTAAAGAGATATAGAAAATGGTTGTATGTAAGAAAACAGCATATTAGTGTTTCTTACATCGGAAGTGAATGGGCTACCCAAATTACATTTTTATTCCAACTGTTACCTTTCCAAGGGGGAAAACCAGTTGATTTAACATCTTGCAAGAGGTTAAAGTATCAATACCCCCCATAGGGATTTTTATAGTTAGTATTTATGCATGGATGGGGTGAGTGAATTTTTTTTTGGGGGGGTCGTTGGGGGGACGGGAACCAATAATTCCACCTTCCAGGCAGGCAATCATCAATTTCATATATATAAGTAGCAGTTTTGAGTTGCTATGAGTCTATATCAAGAATCCTTTCATAAAAAAAGCCTATATTAAGAATAAACAACAATCGTACCCAAGATGGCAAACAGATTAGATGAAAATACTATGAAAGGATCCCTCGTAACACCAAAAACGGCAGGAATTGAGTCAACCTGAAGGAAACGAAATTTTCTTCAACATTTATGTTACAAAATCAATCAATAAAACATAATCAGGATATGTGTAGCTGTGTCGTCTATGCCAGATGAGAACTTACAGCGAAGGCTATGTCACTGAGTTCAATAACTGCCACCGTGAGAAGCAATGGTGTTGCCTGCTCAAAATGTTTGATGCCTGTTAGAAATTAAATAAAATTAATTTAACAAAGTTAAGAAACTCTGATATTTGTCTGATAATGCAAGAACAGAAATGTAATATGAGCACAGTAACAACTGATTATTCAATGCAATGATTGAAAAATTAGTACACCAAACATGGGATAAAATGACACTACCAAGGTTCAGAGTAGCATTCTGATTTCTTATAATCAATCATAAATGACTTACTTTCCTCATGCCATCCTGATTTGTGAAAAATCGATTTCCATCATAATAAGCTGTAGCACATAGAAATAAGCAAATTTAAGTCTTGGAAAGGAAATATCAGTAAATAAATCAAAATACGAATTCAATCATCAGAACCATTTTTGCAACTGATTTTGCAACACAATTTTCATTTGAATACGCAAATACAAATAACAAAGAGTTTGCATCTAGGTTGGCTTTTCTTCCCTTCTCATGTGTTGGTCAGGGCAGTTGGGGTGGGGGTGGCACAAGTAGTGTTATTTTGGTCCAAAGCAGACTTCGTTTTGCTTCAAGAAATAAGTGTTCAATTACTATTGGAGGTTATTAAAAGAAAGTGGTGCAAAACTAAAGGTATAACACTACATCTATTAGCTCCCCAAGTATACAATATTATTCAACTAAGTCCTCAACTGCTCTTATTTTTTCTATCTTGACAAGTATCCCACTCAATTGTGGGAGTAATGCATCGAAAGAGCACCAAACTCAACAAAAGTAACGCTTCCACAAGAGCAGTATAATACATCATGACTTGAATAAAAAGAACATATTGCATTTATAGGCAATGCTGTTGATGATTTGAACTAGCTCTCCCAAACACAACATATTCCACCTGAAATATGAGTGGACAAATCCTTAGTCATTTAGTCAAGAAAGCTTAGTTGAAAGGTTTACTCAAATCAAATTCAAACTTCAAACTTCAAACTGAGCTACACAACAATGGCCTAACTGAAAAATAAATTGAGACTGAGAAATCAACCTTGACAAACATTCATGAAGTCAAATGTAAGAACTCAGACAGAGAAACATAAAGGGAATGTGTACACAAAACATTACTTGTTACAGGAATAAATCTTTGGCATGTCTTCACTATAAAATTGTCAGATAGATCAGTGTCATCCTCTTCACTGGCAAATAGCTATCACAAAAAAGGCAAATTATGAGGCACAGTACATTTAAGCCCCTAATAACTACAAGAAACTGAATGAAATAGCGCATGCAGAAGAATATATATTTTTTTAATTTATTTCAAGAGAGATACACAAAACTAAATAATAATAAAAAATAATATGTAGCAAAGAAATTAAGAAAGATCCAAGATCTTAAACATCAAAGTCTGTGAATTATTTCCACTGTTATTCAAATATCCTTACTTGATTCTTCAAAAAAATTGCTTATATAATTGCAAGCCATCCAGCGGGAAGGAAAAAAAATTGAAATAATCTATCAAGAAAATTAATTTCCACTGATGAATTGCCTTCAATGTAGCTACATCTATTGGAAGAGAATGGCACCTTGAAGGATGAGAATAGAAGTATTCCAGCCAGGACCAGATTAACTGCCTCAAACCTCTAAATAACAAGAAGGCAAAAAGTTTAGAAAGAACTCACTCAAATAGTACAGCATGTCAATGAGCACAGATAACTTGCTGTTATGGGCAGGGGATTTACCTGGAGGGTAGCTGTTCCAAGTAATATCAATGACAAACGGAAGACGATTGCACCGGCAATACCATATGAAAGCACCCGATTCTATATTACATAGCATAACATATTTTTTGTTACCAATGATTAACATGCAGTATTTGCATAAAAAAAAGGAATATTGAAAGACATCAAGAGACTAAGGGCTACATAATTATCATTAAGCAACTAAAGGCTACATGATTATCATTAAGCAACTAAAGGGTTTGTACAGCACCTGATACATAACTGGTACTTTGAAGTACTTGAATATCAGAACAAAGACAAACAAATTGTCCACTGACAAACTTTGCTCCAAAATGTACCTGAAAATCATTCACAATAATCATTATTATGAAACACCTAGAACATAAAATTGGGGAAATCCTGCACTTGGAAACTTAATATAAGTCCGAGAACTCCATGAATAAACATGACAAAAACAACAACCAAATATTTTTTAAAATAAAATGCTTATAGTCACATCTTTATTTGACCCCTTGGTACATCCCTCTCCAGAAGCTATAATCATAAAGGGATTCAAAGAGGCAGGGGTAAAGAAGAAACAGAAGCCTCGGGGGTCCAAAATTTGGTTTAAGGTATATAGACATATAACCTCCAGTACTCCTCCTCAGTCTGACGTATGCAAGCTCTTGTCATTTGCTAAGCTTCAAGAATTTCAGAAGCAACAGAATATCTTTACTTGTACCTCATTAGCTACAAGCAGGAATTCCCAACACACAAAAAGGACGTAAAGCTGATCTCTAAGGTATTCCAAATATGACCAGGGCTTAAGACAGTGCTTGCACGATGAAATGATATTTCAATTAGCCATTTGCATAACACCAGAAAAAGTAATAGTTTCTAGTAGTTTTTAGCTCGCTGAGTGTTAATTTCCTCTACCATATACACCTTTAACATTATTATCATGCCAAAACCAGCATACCCAGCAAAAAATTCTGATGCCTTGCTAGCTCCTTCTATGAAACCCACGCCAAGACCAAATGCCACTGCAGTGCTCACCTATAAAGAACAAAACATCTAAATTGATTTTAATCTAGATAATGACAGGATCCTATATTGAATACACAATCATAATAATAAGCCCACAGGTACTCACGCAGAAAGCAACTGTTTTAACAGATGATGTGTAAGATTCACGTCCCTCAATTTGCCTCTCTTCATTATCTACAGTAGTGGGAGAATGAGATGTGTTATCATTTTCATGTGACTGGGAACTGTTCCTCCCAACTTCTGCAAATACATTTCCCTAGTGTATCAGTATCAACAATTAAAAAGAACAAAAAAAAAAATAAAAGAATAAAAGAAATAAATTGGCGTAACAAGATGGTACAACAAAAAGACAATTGATAACATTTGTGAATGATGCCAAAATAACAAATAAAACTCTCACAATAATAGAAGTCACTAATATCTAAAAATCAAATGGTACTCCGAAATAAAATGGCCAGGAGCAACGTTAGTCCACAAACCAAAAATGTTGTAGTTTTGCTATCTACTTCAACTCTGACATAAGGGCCTCCGTGTGTGTGTGTGTGTGTGTTTTTTTTTTTTTGGTTGCATAACTAATTAATCATTCAATCCGCCTAATCACCAAAGATACCAAAATATTAACAGAATCAACTTATAAATTATGCAAATTAATTAAGAAGCACAAGACAACAGCTACAAACATGACCTCAATATTTTTGCTTCAAGCATCAAGTATATACAACACAAAATCCTTTCACCTGAAGTAGATAAATCATCCTCCTGTTCAGTTCCTTTGGCACACGCAAGTAACGGCGAGTACTGGCCACGTCGGTTATGACTAACTGTAAAATTAAAAGAATAAACAAAATAAAATTCAACATCGAAATTACACAGACATAACATAATCCATGACTAAGCGGATGATTATTTACGGAGATAAAAAGAGGGAGAAACCTGAATAGAATGTGGGAGCTTGGGAGTCACAGAAATGAAGAAGACTGGTTAATTTGGGAACTTGCGAGGTCGAGGTCGGCGAAAACCGGAGCAGAAGAGAATCGAATTTGTGAGGAGCTTGAACGCCACTGTATATGACCGAAGCTAATCCCATGGCCTGATTGATTTGACTTCAGCTCTTTGTTTCCGTTTATTATATATCCTTCATAAATTTCTGATCACCAGCAAGGGGGGTTTTTAATTAAATATGCCTTAAAAGTAAAAGTAAAGTATTTAGTTAAATATATCTCATGTTTGAAAATTATTTAAATATGTCTTTTTATGTGGTATATTATTTAAAATATTCTTAAATAAAAATATAAAACACACACAACTCAATACTCTACTTCTTCTCACAACACAAAGTTGAAAAACATCACACCACACTCAGAAAATCACTCAAAAACAGCTAATGCACTGAGATTTTTATTTGCAGTTGGGTGTATTATTCGTCTCATGAATAAGGTATTTGAAACTTTTATTTTTTATTTTGGGCTATCTATTCAATTTGTTGACATTATATTATGTTTAGGGTTTTGTTTGGTTTGTGATAAACACTAAAGTAACTCATATTTTCATTACATTTGCATCATATGACTGTTATTTGATGGGTTTTATAACTACATTCGTTAAAACCTGAAGTTGTTGTTTAATTTTTTTTCTGCACCCGTCGTGTATGTATGTATTTACACGACTGTAGTCGTGAAAATATGCTAAAAAAAATTTAATTATTATGACACCTTATCATTCTATTGGTTCAAAAAATATATATTTTTCACTATATATATCATTTTACTATTATTGGACTATAGTCGCGTGTGTTAATAAGTTACATGACTACTAGCGTGTACGTATAAACTTACATACTAATTGTGTATATATGTAAAGTGTTCCAATTGGTATGAGATCCCAACACTTTCTTAAGAAGAAATATGTCCTTTGATTATTTACTGAGTCATGTATTTTTACAACTTACACGACTTCTGTCATGTATGTATGAATTTACACGACAACAATTGTGCAAGTTTGAAAGATATAGTAGTTGTTATGACACTTAGCATTCTGTTAGTACAAAGATTACAATTATATTTTATTAAATATATCATCTGACTGTTCACAGAACTATAGTTGTGTATTTTAGCAAGTTACACAACTATTGTCGTGTAAACTATCAATTACACGACGTCAGTCGTGTAAATAGGCAGACAGACCCACACATCATTATAAATCTTGTTTGATTTTATTTTTGTATTTGTTGTATAATCAACTGTTGTATTATTACAGGAAATGACTTCAGTACGTGTGTCTATTATGTTTTGTGGTGAATGGATTGAGCAAAACGGCCATTATAGATTTAATGGTACGGAGGCAAGAGGAATCATGGTGCCCCGTTCTACAACGTATGCACAATTGATAGGAAAAGTATCTCGGGTTATTTGTATTGATATTTCTAAATTTGATATTGAAATGAAGTTCAAGCTCAAAACATTCGATCCAATGCCGCTCGTCCCAATTATGAATGATGATTATGATGATGTAGATTATTTTCTAGAGGAAACAATTAGTGGAGCTGAGTTGATGATTCCTCTTTGCATTACCTACTAAAAATTTATGATGGATGTTAAACAACTTCTATTGTATTACGACTTATTTACGATTTCAATAAGTATTGGATTTATGTTATTTGATAGGCAACCGGATTATAGTTAGTTTCATTTATTTGAAGTTTGATATGTTTAAAATCTATATTGATTGTGTCATCAATATAATGAATGATTGAAAAGAGTTTTTATTCAGTGCACATACCCAAATACAATTGTGTATTTTGGCTGTTACAGAACTGGTCATATTTATTTCTAAATACTCGACTACAGTCGTGTATCTATGCAAATACCTGATTGTCACAGAGAGCTTGTCATGTTTACTTCTAAATACCCGATTGCAATCGTGTATCTGTGCAAATACCCGATTACAGTCGAGTATTTTGTCACAGAGAGCTTGTCATGTTTACTTCTAAATACCCGACTACAGTAGAGTATTTTGTCACAGAGAGCTTGTCATGTTTATTTCTAAATACCCGACTGCAGTCGTGTATCTATGCAAATACCCGACTGCAGTCGAGTATTTTGTGACAGAGAGCTTATTATGTATCTGTGCAAATATCCGACTGCAGTCGTGTATCTGTGCAAATGCCCGACTGCAGTCGTGTATTTTGTCACAGAGTGTCATGTTTATTTCTAAATACCCGACTGCAGTCATGTATCTGTGCAAATACCCGACTGCAGTCGTGTATCTGTGCAAACACCCGACTGCAGTCGTGTATTTTCTTACAGTGTATTCCCTGATGCATATGGCAATCCTGTTATATCACATAGATTGTGCAAACTATCTTATCTATTATTAATATAATTAACAAGGAAATAAAATATATTAATGATGTCAATTGTCTTTAATGACATCAAATATCAACAACATCCTCATTATAACTATTACATCTCATAGTCCAAAAAATGACACTACAAAGTTTTTTTCCATGACCTATGCCCAAATAATTTTACAGCCAATGCTTGTCGAAATTGTGTAACATGATCTTGTTGGCAGTATGAATTGACATCAAGTCCATGGGGTAGGATCTCCAAGTATTGCAATAAAAATGCTCCACAGTCACCACTAAAAAAATTCATATAAATTAATTGTTAAAAATCATCATTCTTATTATTATGTTCAACACACATTATATATATAGTACATACCCTGATTTTTGTTGCGGGATGTCACGCACTCGCACGATGGGCCAATGAATTTTCGAAATAATCTCACTACAGTCTGGATGTGTTTCGTGATATGCTGTCTTTTAAAGTATTAGAGGTATCATGTCTGCAACAGGCAGCAATTGTCTCATCAAAACTGAATCCTTTGTTAAATCTATCATGGAGTCATAAATAGAAATCTTGCCCCCAAGTATATCGACCACACTGAGAACCAAATGATCATTCATGAATATTGGCAAATACACCTACGAAATACAAACAATATTCTTAACAAGTAACGGAAAATATATCTATGATGTAGAAAACTAAGCATACAATGTGAAACTTACAGTGGAAACAAATCCCTCAAATCGACTGTTATACAAGGACTTCAGGTTTTGCATCAGCTTTAACAAGTCCAACCACTCTTTAAGGACACCCTTCCACTCTTTGCATTTGCAAATGCGTGAATTGAATGAATGATCACATCCTGCAAAGTCAAAAATCCTAATGTGATGATTTGGGTTTTCACAAGTTACAAGTTCTATTTAACAACTATCTGACAAGATTATCACTATCGTAGCCCAAGAAATTAAAGAACATAACTTTTAGAGACCAAACCTCAACAAAAGAAGAAACATGTTGCAAGGACTGGAGCAACAAAGATAACATCATTGCATATCGGGGTGCTATCAGTTGCTGGAGAAACAAGCAAATTAAAACGCGCAACTACCTTCGGGTTGAAATTAAAATTAAAATTCAAGGATGAGATAATATGGAACATGAATATCGATAGGATGAAAACAAATTTTAAATCTACCAATCTAAATCCTGTCAGCAATTTTTAAAGCAGAATTGAGAATATATATCCAAATTTAGCAGGATTATAGGCAACCCATTAAACTGACAGTGAAGAGATGAGGCAAACCTCTGAGAATGCCACCTCCGAGATCTGATATTGATTTTGCTTGATGAAATTTTGGTCATCGATTACGGATGATTTTCACTGCCAACAAGAGAGACATTATTATGCTTGATGAGGGTAATTTTATTTAAGATATTGTGCCCAAAGGAGAAGAAATTCAGTAGCTATTGTGCCCAAAGGAGAAGAAATTCAGTGACAAAGTGGAGGAGGAACAAATCTCGTGAAGGAGAAGAATGAGGCTGGTTGGGATGGGGGTTTTGTTAATTGATTGTGGTAGTTTGGTTGATTTAGGTTTTTCATTAGGTTAATTTCGTAACTGCACATTAGAAAAAGCATATACGGGAAATTTTGAAGTATGAGAGTATTTTTAGATAAATACCCTATTTTTAGGGTATACCACGAACAAATCCCTGCACCAGAAAACGTTTGGGCTTACTACGAGTGTGTGAAACAGTGTCGTTTTTGTGTAAAACATACTCCTTGAAAATTAAATAAAAGCCAATGGGTTGGTAGTCCATTGTCGACTCGTATTTAGGATAGAATATATCTTTCTTTAGTATTAACTGAAAATTAATTTTTAGATTGTGTCATAATAAAATTATTAAAGAGTGTGTTATAATAATTTATTATCAACTCATGCATTATTGGGACTCAACTCCTCTCATTATAAGAGTTTATTTGTCCTTCAACTCATGCATTATTGGGACTCAACTCCACTCATTATAAGGGTTTATTTGTCCTTCGTATTTAAGGTAGAATATATCTTTTTTAATATTAAGTAAGGATTGATTTTCGAGTTGTTTTATAATAAAATTATTAAAGAGTATTACAATTGATTTTTGATTATTAATATCATTAAAATTTTAATTATAATATATCAATATACAAAATAAATAAATAAATAAAAGATTCGCACAAATATCTATCCTTTTGATTTTTTTTTTGACCGGCATAGTATGACTTAAAAACACCAAAATATTAAAACAATAATGATAAATTGAGACCAAATGATATTGAGGTTTATGACAAAATAGTTGGATACAGATTGATTGAGTGAAGGGAGTCGAGGACAAGAGTAAAAGTTTTATTTAGTTATTATAAAATATTTTAGCAATATAATTTTTTTGTACTTTTTTTGTACGTGAGTGTTTGAGTGTTTTTTCTGATTACAAATAACTAGTTATATTTTTTTTTATGATTAAATATTTTTAAAAAATTATTAATCCAAATAGTTTTTTTTTTCGAATAATTAGCATTATTCTTTTATTATTTTAGCATTTATATATTTATAAAAATGAAAATGAAAATGAAAATTCCAATTGAGACCGAACCCGGTCGGTTTTTGGTTAGTTCACTTTTCGTTCACTGAAAAATATCCAAAGCAAGAAGATTAGAAGAATAGCGCGGCTCAGTATGAAATCTCTTTTCTAACCCTACACTTGTTTATTTCATTGTCATTTGAACATTCTTTTTCAATTTCACAGCATTAAGGAAACTCAAAAGCCTTTCTGCCTTCGTCGTCTTAATATTCTTCTGGTTCGCTCGTACTCTTCACGCCACCCCTCGCTCTCATACATACACTCACTCGCTGAATGGCAGCCGACGCAGAGAAGCTCGCTACCGTCGCCACCACAACCGACAACGCCAAGGCATCGGCTGAAGGAAACCCTAAAAATAACGTGGGCCCCATGGATCTTGAGCAAAACCCTGGCGCCGCCGTTAATTCTTCAGCTGTCGAGGTCAAGAAGGACGGCAATGACTCGAAGACGGCCGTTACTATTACTGCGGTGAGTCCGGTGTCGGGGGATGCCGATCTGGTCACCGACACTCAGAAGAAGATCCGCCGAGCCGAGCGGTTCGGCATGCCGGTTCAGATGTCTGAGGAAGAGAAGCGTAATACTCGGGCTGAAAGGTAATTAGAAGCTCATTATCGTTTGCTTTTGTAATTTTAGGGTTTCTATGTATTAGAAAGTAAAAATTATTTATTTATCTGTTTATGTTGATATAGAGGAGAGGAAAAAAAATGAAAAAGTAATTCTAGGAAACTAAAAGACTGTGGTAATTTACATGTACAGTGAATTGTTTGTTGTTGATTTGATTAGTTTTTGTTTTAGTAATCAATTTAGTTGCAAAAATTACTTCTCATATGTCTGATCTTGTTTTTTATGACAGAATGTAATTTGAAAGGGATAATTGTTGATTTAATGCTTGATGCATCATCAATTGTTATATTTTGCTTTAGCTTATTTGTGGGGTTTCTTGTGTTTGTGTCTATGTTCTCAGTTCGTGCTTGAATTATTCCACTACCAAATGCAATGTTGAGGCTTCTTCATCTCATTCTAGTCCTTTTATTTTTGGTGTGTTTTATTGTTGGTTAAGTCCTTTTATTTTTGGTGTGTTCTGTTGTTGGTTATGTTTGAAAAGTGACCTATTGCCATGATGGTATTGAACTCTAGGCACTTGGATTGGGTTTGAACTCCCAGACTATGTTTGTGTGGTAGCTGTGATACCAAATTTTCTAACTGGGAGAAGCCTCTCTGACTGAGGGAGAGAAGTGCTTTACACAACACCCTGTACTATATAACAATGACATAGATAACTAAGGGAAGGGAAGTTTTATAGATGCTAAAGGGGTTCCGATTTTTCCGTCATCCACTGTGATATAGTAGATTGTTGGCTGGAACTGTCTCAACCCTATGTCGAAAATTTTGTCTGACCACTTATTTATCCCATTCAGAAGCCTATACCCCAATCAATAATAGGCCATATCAAGTCATTGCTGTAGATCGTCAAATGCTCCGCAAGAGCATTCCTAGGAGCTATTTTTTGAGGGCTATCTTGCTAGGGTGTGCTATTGGGTTTCGGTGTTTTTGACACGCTATGGAATCTCCATTCAGATCCTCTCCTGTGACACAACAAAAAAGGGTTTGGAGGTTCTTCTGGATGCAAGTGCTGCTTCTTTGATAGGAAAAAGAAAGAAAAATTATATTCCAGAATCCATAAGTACTTTATATTTTACCCTAGGAAAGGTATCTATCTATGAAATTTAGCATTTGAAGGTATGATGTTCAAATTTATATGCAACGGTTTCTCTGTTCTATCCAGCTTGAGGGATGCCAAACAATGGAACTTGACAATTGTTTTGCTTCTTCCACTTCCATCTTATTATCCAAATCCAAGGACAAATTATCTTGCCTTTTCTCTTTTCCTTGCCATGTACTTGGTGGGGATTTATTTATTGGTGATAGCAAGTTTTACCGTGTAAACCTGAATTTTCATTTGTCTGTTTGTTCACTAAGACGTTTTAGTTTGGATTGATCTTCTTGCAGGTTTGGAACTGGATCCAAAACGCAGGGATCGGAGGTATCAAAGACCTCAGAGGAGCTGAAGAGAAAGGCTAGAGCAGAGAGGTAACAGTCCATGCCAACTTTATGTGGTTTCATGTCTGCAGAAGTTGAATTTTCAGTCTCTGTCAGTTTACTGTTTTCCACAGTATGTTATTAATCCTTCTTGTTGTTTCTTAGATTTGGGCTTCCTGTGCCATCTTCAGTTAGTGAGGAGGAGGCAAAGAGGAAAGCTCGACTCGCCAGATTTGCACCGTATCCCAAAACAGACTCTGTGGAAGAAGACAAAAGAAAAGCTAGGGCACTTCGGTATGTATTATTGCAAAAGAATTGTTTATTTCCCCGTTATTAGCCGATTATTTAATAAATATATAATCACCGTCTGTGATACAATGGTTGGTTGACATGCATGACTGATTTAGGCTTTTTCTTTCCCCTTCAGCTTCTCAAAAACCTCATCAAGTTCTGTGTCACAAGTGAATGGCAAGGGAAATATTGAAGCAGTAAGTCCCTCTTTTACTGTTTACAAGCACATTGGAGAAAATGCTCTTCCAATTTTGCTTTCTACAGAACTGACCTTTCTTTTGTTTTATATGACAGAAGGCAGCTATCACTGGCGACGCGGATGGAGTGGCCTAAATAGAAAAGCCTTGTGAAATTTGCATGTTAAGGTATAATTTGAGAATGGAGTGCACTTTAGCATTTACCACACCAATTATGTTCAATTTAGTCATCTATCCTTAGAATGATGTGGCTCAATTCATACATGTGTCTGCATCTTTTGAATGATCTTTTGTAATGTTATTTTTTTTTTAATTTTCCTGGCAGGTCTAGGGTACTAACTTTCAGTGATTCCTTCTGCGGCTGTACCTATGTCTACTTGCTAGATGAATTAGTACTTCCTCCTTTAATGTATTTCTACATTGCAGTTAACAAGGTTTTGCAGTATGAGCTTTCCCTCCTTTAAGAAGATAGTTTCAGAATATCAATTCACTTTGTGAAACTTAGAGTAATTAGCAACTACCTTTAGTCTTAACTTGTCTTAAAATCTTCTAAGAATTTCAGAAATTCTGAAGAAACAAACTAGGGACCTTTTTCTGTCTTTTTTATCTTTTGCAACTTTCCGAAACTACCGAGAGGTAAGTTGGTTTCTTTAGAAACATTGGATTCCTATATATTGACATGTGACCAATCTATGGATTTCTCATATTTTTATATATGATTTTATGATCAAGCTGGAGACAGAAGTGGTTGCCCAACATATGGATTTCTCATATTCTGATATATGATTTTAGGTTTCAAAATGTGTTGTTTTGATTTAATAGGTTTTTGGATTTTTTACTGATTTTTCTTAACTGAATCAAAATCTGTTAGAGTTTCTGACAATGAGTGTGGTTTGGTATGATTTGATCTCAAGTTTAATTTCATTTGGTATTTTGCTTTACATATGGGCTCTGATGGTGACTTGTTCTAATGGTAGGATCTAGGACACTTTGATACTAACAATCAGAAGTAACAAGGATAGTGTGATTGCTGTGTTTGGACTATTAATACAAATTAAAGGATTGTGGTCATTAGTCTTTGACGCATGAGTAATTTTTTTTTTAATTGGGTTCTATGCCCTGGAAAAGGGGGAGAAAAAGGAGGGAGAGGGAGAGGGAGAGAGGGGGGAAGATCAGGGAAAACGGGTAAGTTTGTATCTGTGGTTCGGTGTTAATGCTAACCAGGGACTTTTTTGTATTAATTGTTGGAATATTACTTTTGGATGCCCAATTTCAATTTAAGTCCATTTCCTCTAGTATCAAGGGAGGCATGAAATCCATATGTTGCTGCTACATTTTTTTTTTATTTTTGATCATGTGACACCTCTAATGCAGTCCATTTTGATTGAATGCGAGTCTGTCAGATGAGAAGCTAAATTAGACTTGCTTCAGACTGTTATTTTCTAGTTCAAAAAACAGTGTTTTGTTTCAAAACCTAGGTCCAGATAATAATTTGAGCCAGTTGCTTCAGAATTTCTGATTTTTCTTATATGGCGTTTTAAGATAGGTTAGTTGTTGAAAGGTGCTTGTTAATTTTCTATAGTTTCACAGAGTGAATTGCTGGACATGCAAGGTAGGATGCCGGGAGTGGAAGATGTTACTTGATAACTGTCTTTTTCCTGTTTAGTTATGTATCTTGTGTAGTTCTCTCCTTTTCTTAATTTTGAATATCTTCATTGTAAGGCTTAATTACACCCGGCTAGTGTGGAACTCTTTGTTTTCTATTTGGATATCATTTGAATAGATGGACTTAGTAACGGTATAGAAGGAAATCACTGTATGGTTTTCTGTTACTGTGTTTTTATTTCTTATTAATACATGGTTTTACTTTATGATCTTAGTGGGGGATGGATCATCATGAGGATTAAAAATGTTGTACTCTGAGGTTAATGTTATTATCTCATCGGAAAAATGGTTTGTGTTATTATTATTTATTAGTTCACAGGTTTCAGTTAAAAATATGGGGATATTCCTTCCTGTGAAGCTGTGATGATGAAAAATTGAGCACTTTGAGTTTTAACAAACTGTAATTTTCGAGATATTGTAATCCATACTGAATGCTGGTCTCTCTCCTTGTCTTTTAGCTAAAGAATGAACTAATTAATACAATTGAGGCAAGTTTCTGTATTATGTGCTGACAATTTAAACTTTTCAAGTGATTTGTCTGTTAATTTACGTTTAATCGGTTGTTTATTTGAAGAGTCATGTTACACATCTTAAATGTAATATTCATCAATAGATTATTTTATTTAGATTTTATAAAAAATTATGACACATCATTTGAGATAAAAAAAAAGAAGATAGGATAGCTATGGTTATTGTAAGAAGGGTCGTATTCTCAAGTCATGAGAGCAGTGAAACTTCAAGTGTAATTTTTGAAACTTCAAACGTAATTTTGAAAAGTAACAGCCTCACATGGTCAAATGGAGCTGCATCTTTTTATCAAATGATAACAACGGACGGGCATCCGATTGAACGTAGATATTTCACGTTAAGCAAGGCTGCAATAAATTAATTGAAAATGCAGAGACAAATAAGCCCTCTACAGTTGGGGTCGACTAGGTAAACGTGAATCATAAATTTGTATCTAAACTATGCTAAAATCTGTTTCACCGAACTTTTGAGGGAAAGGATGGTGACTCCAATTCGTATGCGCACTCAAAAGTAGAGATTTTCTTTCTTTCTTTCCTTTTTTTCCAAAAATAACCGGAACAAAGTAGGAGTAAAATCCCTAAAAAGTAAAATAAAAGACTAACAATTCTAACAAGGAAGGTACAAAGGTCTCAAAAGAAAGAGATGAATTACTAATATTTTATAATTAGCATGGAGATGAGATTGATGGTTTTGCTCACTCCATAACGGGGAGGGGGGGGGGGGGGGGGGGAAAGAACAAAGATTCGACGGTTCTTGAGAGAAAAGCAAGAGGTAGAGAAAG
Source organism: Citrus australasica (assembly GCA_029618585.1). Classification (NCBI taxonomy): domain Eukaryota; kingdom Viridiplantae; phylum Streptophyta; class Magnoliopsida; order Sapindales; family Rutaceae; genus Citrus; species Citrus australasica. The sequence goes on from JARCIV010000006.1 coordinate 13,622,806, forward strand.
TTGTCAAGCAGAAAATTAACAATCTCTCAATCACGAACTCGTGTGTACTGTAGATGAATGGAAGCCAAAAAGAAAAATAATTGTGCGGGTGGTGTAACTCAGCTGCTGAGCTGAACGTAACAGTGGTGAATTTTTTTTTTTTTTTTAATGTTGCCAAATACAACTATGGAAAAGAAACAGTACAGCTTTAAGCAATAGGTAGAAAACAAAGAGTAAAAGAACTTTTATATCTACATAGATATCACTTTCACTAAATAAGCAACTATAAGGTTCATATTCTGTAATGTCAGTTCCCCACTTGCCAATTAAATCTTCCTTGTAAACAACTGATGTTGTCATGCTAGTACGATTTTTGTCGGTTTTTAACGAAGAAGAGAACTGTTCTTCCTCTGACACATATAACCTTACACAACACTAACTGATAAATTTCCTAATGGGAAGGCTTGCTACGACTTTCAGAATACGTTTTTCCTCCTATCAACCATAGATAATTTGCCAGAAGCTTTGCCTTGATCAATCAGTAGTGGGGGTGGAACCCAGTACCTCCTCTCATCGAAAAAGGAGAACTGCAGTTGAAGTTCTGATCAATCAAACCCGGATCTAGATATATGACTACGACTGATACATCATCATGAAAATGTCTCCTCACTCCGCGATCAATCTTCTTCAGGTCTGAGAATCTCATTTCTCTTTTCTTAGCTGCTTCCTTTAGTGCAGCTTTAACAAGTCTCCTAGCAATTCCCTGCATCACAAGTTACAAGACTATTTAGTAATGATAGCAGTTTTAAGCCATAATTTATCGACAAATACAACTACTTGCTTTACAGCTGACAATCATTTGTGCTGCCGGAGTAGGAATGGTTTCAGAACTATGATACCAAAATGTGAAGAGAAATGTATTCTTACATGTCTTGGATAGTTCTGTACAATGTCGACTGCCTCCTCGTTACTAAGATGCTCCCATAGACCATCAGAAGCAAATATGAGAAATTGATCTTCTGGGTAGAGTTTATGAACTAATATTGATGGCTCTGCGCTAATGATTGGCTCTTCGAAAGGCTCGGACAATCTAAATTTAGATGCTAGAGGCTCTCTGTTGAACTCTGCCTTCTTCAAATATGCATCACCAATGGCTCTTGACACCTGCAAAGACAAGGAGAAGATTCTTAGTACACTTATTTCACCCACATTTATGAGCTAACCAGTATGTTCTCAGCTTAACCTACACAATGGAAGTCACTTCACAGTCTAATGCTGCTCCAGGAACCGTTAATCCTAACTGTTACAACCAGGGGAACGTAAAACACAGGAAAGTTACCTGTATGATGCCCTTGACTCGCCAAACCTTGTGCTTCAAGACAACAATCTGTGGATCATGTGGATGTAGTGAATGAAGCTCATCTCTCACAGATTCTATATTTGCATTGTGCTCCATGGATACTTGTATGGCAGAAACTTCCCTAGTGCCCCTTTGTGCTCTCCCTAGCACTGCTCGAGAATCCCCAACATTCGCGATATACAGCAATCCGTTGCATATTAACCCCACCAGACAACACGATCCCACAGACGCCATATTTGGCTTACTAGGCCACTCTTTCTTCACAAGGGAAAGAAAATCATCCTCTGTTGCTGCGAAAGCCTTTCTTATAACATTTTCTGACATCTCATGATGCTCCGATGCAAATCCTGCAACAAGGCATGCAACAAACATTAACGCTACTAATTGAAGAAATTGCAAAGCAATAAAGGGGGAAGGGAACATACTCTTAATATTTTGGAAAAGATTGTCATTGATGAATCTTGCAGTCTCAGGACCTCCATGTCCATCATAAACACCAACAAAGGTTCCGTGAGGACCGGAATTTAAGGAACTCAATGGCCCTGATTCAAGTTGACATTGATCCTCCATAATGCTATTGGCTTGCACTAAGGCCATTGAGAAGTCACCGTAAACATGAGGCCCCAAATCCTTATACCACAACAACCCATCAATACGACCACTATCTTCATCTTCATAAGACGGTTTCCAACAAGGTTTCACCATTTTCAAGTAATCACTTGACATCATATAATCATATATAGTACTATTTGACATCCTTCTTTCGTCTTGTTTTTATAATATCATCCAAATGAACCAGCAATTAATGTTATATTCATCAAAATCAAATAAAAAACAAGAACCAAATTTAATAATCTCAGTTCCAGGTTATGAAACTCACGCTTCAAGACCGCAACAACAATTCTTGAACATATATAGGCTCTACAACAACTAGACACCATTAATATGTACAATTCTTAGATAAAGACCAAAAGGGTATGGGCTAAATGAACTGAAAAACTTGGGTGGTTGTATTCAAAAGACAAGAAAGCAATAGTTTTTATGTGAGTTCAGAGAATATGGAGGCTTGCTGGTGCTATGTACCTTGAATCTTGGTTAAAGGTGTTTGGTCCTCCACACTGTGCCATCTCACAAGGAACAGACTTAGCTGTAAAAGAACATAAAGATCTGATACAACACAGAGTTTGGTCTGAGATCAGAGAGATGGTCAAAAGGGGAGCAAGGGCAATGGATAAGCAATGGACGATCTTCAGTTTGTTGTCAGATGAGATCCAGGATGGGAAATAATAAAGAGACTTAATTTTACAAACTCTGACATTGTTGTTGTTGTTTTTTCAATTTTTCTTTCTTGTGGCCAAGTGGGTTCCTTATTGCTTGAGGGTTTTTTAATTGCATGGCTACGAGATTTTTGTGTTTCGTATAAATGTTTGTTTACTTTACATTAACAATAACCCACAGTTTTAGGCAGTTTTTGCTCATCTAATACTTTCTTTTTCTAGAGCTTTCCTCTTTATTTTTGTACTTTTAAAAAGATATTACATATTGTTTCCCAAGTATTTAGGAGTTTTAAGACAGACCATTTATCTTGGTAATTTTCTACTTGACTCTTTCGCTCCTTTCTTTGCTTTTCCATTTTACTAATTTTGTCCACTTTTCTTTTTGTTACAGAGTATATCAACTTCACTTCACTTCACTATACATATCGATATATGCTAATGGCTTTACTTGGTAGTATTGTTTAAGAGTACCTGCACTGCTGTTACTCAGAACACACTACATGTATGTACATTTGTGCAATGGCAACTGGGCCCTGTGTATTGCTACAGAGTGACCACGTATCTTGGTACATGCACTATAACTTAAAAACATACTGACATGTTCTCTAATTTATTCAACTTTGGCTTGCCTCCAGGACCATCCACAATCCCGAAAAGACAACCAGAGAAAAAGCTATATATATATATATATATATATAGCCCATCATCTCTGCAGAACATTATTATTAATGCATTGGATCAAGTGTTATTATAACTCGAAATTGATGGATACAAGGATTTGATCAATGGTCTGCATTTGCCAACTGAGATATGCAGCTCCAGGGGATGGTCATGGCCTTTCAAATCCATCATCTCCCAGTCTCTTTGGAAGTTTCCACAGCTGGGTTCGTTCACATTTTCTTTTTCTTTGTTTATTTTGGAGGTTTATTACAAACAAACAAAATGAGGTCACATTATGCATTACATCTTTTAAGAAAAAGGTATCTTCAAGTTTAGCTTTATTGACCAAGCACTTTGGCTTAATTGTTTTTTGGTGCCAATCAATCTTTTTGCTCTTTTAGTGACCACATTTATAATTTAATACAAGAACTTGTAGCTCTTTCTTTTCGTGTAAAGTACAGGAGAGTAAATTTTTCTTTCATCAGAGTAGACTTTGGATTATATTGTTGTTGTTCTGCATCAAGGTTAGTTCAGTAGGTTTTTAGTTGCAATATTAATAAATTGCAAGTAATACTAAAAAAAATAAAATAAAATGAAAACAGTGCCCATTTTTCTTGTGTAGTTGTACCTTTTAGTTTTAAAGTAGTGTGATGAAACTCTAATAGTGGTGACACATGTCATAATCTGTGACTTGTTAATATTTTATATTTAGACATAACTAAATTTTAATAATTATTTAGTCACATAAATTATTTAAACGCTTAATAAGATGAGACTGTTGGCTGTTGATCTTGGGTATACTCCTTTCTACATATTGATCCATTTTTTCTTAAAAATATATCTCATTATTTTTCCCAACAAATGGTATTTTTGTTTTATTAATTGAAAATTTCTATGGAATATTTTGAAGAAGTATTTTAAATACTTTTTTTTAAACCTTCCAAAAAGGGCAATATTAAAAATATTATAAAGGCATGCTAATTTTTACTTATTATACACAGAGGAACAGTGAAAATTATTAACCAGTGCTTGTATTTTGTTGTAATCCTCATTAACGTTCAAAATCTTAGTTAGTACCCCTTAAGCCCACGTCGATCTTACGAGTTATGAGTTGTGACCTCTACCAAAACCTGAGGATAGAATTACTTAAAGATAGAACGAAGAGCCTTGTCAAAGTCAAAATTTAAAACTTATAGACTTAATTATATTAGAGTAAAACCATGAAGACCTTATTGTAATTTTCCTATTGCACTTTAACCTAACATCAACATCTCTGTATTGCAGAATGGATGTGAACCAGAATTTCTTAGCCTAAATTTAAGACAGTAAGACTTTACGTATCAAGCACTAATAGAAAGAAATTCATCTAACAATTTACTTTTTAAGTTTTATGAAATATTTCCGTAATTAGTTCAAATACACATCTCTTGTGGTTTTTCGAATTATTGATCCAGTGAGTTACTTCGTCACCTAATGAAACACAACTGCCCTCGTGACACGATTTTATAATATCTCATAAATATTATTGTCGATTAATTAAACAATTTTAAGCAAACCCTTTAAAATATGTTTGCTGTACCCTAGAGAAATTAATAGAAATTCGGTAAATCCTAGAATTGGATTTTATACTGTAATAAGAATATCATAAGCTGCATCTAAAGATTCCAAGTATGTGATTCGATAAAAGTTAGATGATACATAAATCTCCACAAATTCATGGCTAATTTTGTTGCACCTCTTTTGTGGCCAATAACCAAAGTAACTTTCAATTTGCTGATTTCAATGCCAAGCTGAAAGTCTCCTGGCACAATAACTTGGCCTCATAAGGGATGTTAAGCTACACAATTTTCCTGCATATTCTCCAAAGATTTACCGATATACGCATAACGGCAATACGCATAACGGCAGGTTAAAACAAAGTTCTATAAACATGTTGTACAGTCAACTACTCAACTGACACCACCACGAAAACTCAACAGAGCTGGGTGTCGAACTTCAAAGAGATGCCCATGCTGAAAAGTTCTTGACAGAGTAACCTTGCCCCATAAGGAACATCGGCCTTAACAATGTCATCGGCAGATCCACAAACACGGCAATAGGGGCCCCGAACCTTGCATCCACTGCCCACCATTCATTGAACCACATTTGCCACATTCTTGCACTTCCCATAAATATGCATCTGGTACGAGTCACTCAGCGTGAACAAGCGTTCATGCAAGTTGGCAGAGGCACCATGGGCTAAAAGACAGTCACGCTCCATCTCACCTAACTTGATCCCCACCAAATCATTTCCTGTCTGTGACTGGCTGTCGGGTGAGGGGGTGGATTTGCCCAATGTTTCGAAATTTCACTTTGTCCTCCGACGTGAATCAGCCGCTGGTAAAATGTTGGCCCTATATATATGAGTAAACAAACCATTACACCATATTGGCCATCATAAAGTCTCTCCGTTCCCCGTTTGGAAAATCCAGCTCTGCACAAATATACAGCAAATGAATGCTATTCGCTCGGCAGACCATGGAAAAGACCAAAACAGATACTAATGCTTGAATATGACAGGAATCCCCCAATTATGACGTCCTTAGTTTCCTCACTTAGAACCTCCTTCTGAATAAACTGTTCTATTCCAGATTTGAATTTTTTGCTTGTGACACGTTTCTGAGTGTATACCTGCAAGATTATGAAGATGCAGCATGAACACGATATAAGTAATTAAAGAGCTCAAAGAAAGAATATAAAATTTCTTGCACACTGACATTCATCATGTATTCAGTGCTACAATTGCGGCATCCAATAACTTAAAAGGAAATTAAGGAAAAAACATCAGAAGAATGAGATGACCTGCAGGTTTATTTACACTGTAGATTTGAACACTTCAAGTCCAAGTAATCTGAGCACATATAGGTTGGATTCTTTGAATTTCCGGCCAATATAAAATTTTCAGACTCAGAAAGTAATCAAATGTCAGATGAAGAATGGTTGTTAGCATCAACAATCACATCCAAAAGAATGGGCATTTATGAGTAGAAACACTAACAAAGAAAAACAAAAATATCATAAATTCAAAATTTCAGTGAAAATAATACTCTTTACTCACCTGAAGTTGAACTTTCACTTTCATCCTAGATGAATTAAGTCATGTTTTTTAAGCCTTGCATGCCTAGGAAGCATATCATGCTCCTATCCTCCACTACCCGTAAAAGAAACTAGGCTTACGGCTTACCAAGAGTAACCAGCCCAAACCTGAGGGAAGCATATCGCCACTCACCTTCTCCTTTCTTTGACGGGCCATAACCAGGCTAAACTACAGTCTCTCCAAAAGAATCAAATGCCTTCTGGAGACCATTTTTGATAAATTCATTGTATGATTTACATCTGGTGACAAATCAGACCATACTCATTAAAAACAATATTGATGGTTTCCTACAAAAGCTTTTCAGAAAGTCTTTCCCAAGATCATGCGTACTGCTTGTGTGTAAATTCATATCATTTGTAAAAGGAAAAAAAGGATCAAATAAATAAATAAACAGACAAGAGATCATCTCATGAACATTGAAGCTAACACCCCAATTTGATAAGAAGAAAACCTAAGAAAACAAAAATCTAACTTATGCCTGTTGAACCCTTCAACCGTAGAATAGAGTGCTGTTGCCAGTATATTTTGACAACTTTCTGGGGAAAAGGTGAAGAGATAAAGAGAGAATTGAAAGCATTTTTATGGTTATAAGCAACAATTTAACAGTTTCTTTCGCAACCATCTGACTTATTTTAAGAGCAATACAAGCAGGATCTTAAGCATTTTACCCTCATTTCTTATTACATACTATCTACCGTAGAATACATATTTTACACACATTTTTGTAAAGAAAGAAAACAATTCTTAAAACCAAAATCGCAAAACAATAAGCATTAATACAATTGAACCACAGTTCGCGTGAACCAAACTTCCAGTTTCAGGTTCCCTTAGCACCTCAGATTTCCATTTCCACAGCACAAAATGCAAAACTCATTTTTTTTCTTTTTTTCTTTTTTTTTTGTTCTCTTGAAAAATCAAAGTTACCAAAAAAATAATAGATGAAATACACAATTCATTCTCAACCAAATATAAGCACAAATATGAGCAGTCACACCAAGTGAAACGTTTTAAGTAAAAAAAAACCAAATTAAAAAAAAAAGTTTGGATTTTGTTTACTAACACTCAAAATCAAAACTTTCCTGGGTTTATAAACAATCAGTCAGAAAATAATATAAAAAATTACAAACCAAACCTTAAGCAGCAATGCAGCTAAACAAGCAAACGACAGTCTGAATGCAAGCAAGCTTACCGTTTCTGGGTATCCTTACCCATCTCATTCTTATTTCCAAAACACAAAAAGCAAAAAACTTTGATGACACAAAATGCTTAAAACGTGGAATCCTCAGTTTCAGCCATAATATAACAAAAACTAGATAAAACTCTGAATGAAACAGAACCCAAAAGTCAAAGATTCCAAAGAATGGAGACATAAACTTACATTAAGCTTCCTATTGCATGTGTACTTTCAAATAGAGACTAAACCGCTCTAAAAGATAAATCTTTTATTCGCCAACACTCTAGAAATCCAAACTTTCTGGCGTTCGTAAACAATCAGTCAGACAATAATAAAAAAAATATTGACAAACCAAAACCTTAAGCTGTAATTCAACTACACAAGCAAACAACAATCTGCATGCAAGCAAGCTTCCTGTTTCTGCGTATCTTAACCCATCTCATTTAATTTCCAAAACACAAAAAAGCAAAAAGCTTTGATGAGACAGAATTCTTAAAACATGAAATACATTTCAGCTTCAGCCAAGGTATTAACAAAATCTAGATAAAACTCGTAACGAGACAGAACCCCAAAAGTTAAAAAAAAAAAAATTCCCAAAGAATGTAGATAGAAACTTACGTTGAGATTTCTACTGAATGTTAAGTTTCAAACAGAGACTAAACAACCCCTCTAAAAACTGAATCTTGTTTTCACCAACACTCTCAAAATCCAAACTTTCAAACGTTTATACACAAAACAGTCACACAATGTGCTCACTTTTATATCCATAATTCCACTCAAAGCTTCGGGGACACCTAGGGCTGCTTGCCCAGATAAAAGAGCGTTGACGGGCACTTCGAATAGTTTTATTCAAATCGAGCTTTCTTTGGGCATCCTTTTATGGTACTCAACTCGGTAGCTTTTGCTTCGAACTAGGAGCTCTAATAAACATATGTAGTTTTATTTAAGGGATTGTTAGGAAATTGGTGGGTGAAGCAGACACGCAGTTAAAATAAAATTAAAAGAAAAATAAAAAATAAGTATAAAAATAGACATTGAAAATTAAGTGGTTTGACTTTTAGCCTATGTCCACAGGCGAAGACAGAAGGAAATATTTTACTAGTGAAAAGGAGTTACAAGTATTGTAGTATTTTAGCTCATTTTTCAAAACCTCAATACACCCAAACTCTCAGAACACTAATCACTCAAGAGTTTATTAAACTCTTAATACTCTCTACTCCAAAAGAAGGCAATGCTTCTCTCTCAATGGAATTGAATGCAAAATGAAATGGGGAGCTCTGTCTTTTATAGCCAAAAAATGGCTATTAAATTATTATTATTATTTTTTTCTTCATTCCAAATTTGCTGCTGCCAAATTCTTCTTTCTTCCTCAACAATTTCGGCATTTTCAATCTTCAAAGTGTGTGCCACTAATCTTGTTTATTCAAAGCTTCTAGATGCAGCCAATTTTGACATTCTCCCACTTGGAGATTAAATTGAAAATCAATCAATCTCCACACCATCCTTTCTGCTTCGCCATAATCATGTTGCCTACGTCTCTGCTAGGCCACATGAGGATTTACTCCAGAAAAACTTATCAGTATTTATCGGCTTGGTCAAAACATCTGCTAGGTTCTCCTTCGTATGGATTTTCTGTAAATCCACACTTCCGTCTTCCACTACTTCTCGAATGAAGTGATGCTGAACTCCTATATGCTTTATTCTTGAATGAAAAGCTGGATTCCTTCAATGTGCAAGACACTCTGACTGTCACAAAATACAAAAAATTTCTCTTGTTCGTGCCCGAGCTCCTCCAATAACTTTTGTATCCAAATAGCTTCCTTGCAAGCTTGTGTAGCTGCCATGTATTCTGCTTCTGTTGTAGATAAAGCCACAACGGTCTGCAGTTTCGAAACCCAGCTTACAGCTGCTCCCTCAAGTGTAAACACATAACCAGTAGTGGATTTTCTTTTATCAAGATCTCCTGCAAAATCTGAATCCACATAACCCCTGTCAGTAAACTCTGATTCTCTATAATATAATGCAACATCTGAGGTTCCTCTGATGTATCTCAGAATCCTCTTCACAGCTATCCAATGCTCTCCACTATGATTCGCCATGTATCGACTGACTGCTCCCACTGCTTGTGCAATGTCCGGTCTTGTACATATCATAGCGAATATCAAACTTCCCACTGCTGATGCATACGGTACTCGAGACATTTCCTTCCTCTCTGCTTTATTGCTAGGACACATACCTGAGGATAATTTGAAATTAACAGGAAGTGGGGTAGAAATTGACTTACAATCTTGCATGTTGAAGCGCCGCAAGATTTTCTTCAAGTAATTCTTCTGCGAAAGCCAAATCTTCTTGTTATTTCTGTCTCGGTGAATTTGCATCCCTAGAATCTTGTTTGCTGGTCCCAAGTCCTTTATTTCAAACTCCCTAACCAACTGTGCCTTCAATTCTTGGATTCGATCTTTGTTGGGACATGTTGCCAATATATCATCCACATACAACAGCAAAATAATGAAATCATTATCTTCAAACCTCTTGTAATATGCACAATGGTCTGAACTGAATCTGTTGTATCCAAGGCTTATAATGAAGGAATCAAAGCTCTTATACCAACACCTCGGCGTCTGTTTGAAACCGTATAGAGATTTATTCAACCTGCAAACCAAGTTCTCCTTTCCTGTTTCTGCAAAACCTTCTGGTTGGAGCATATATATTTCTTCTTCAAGTTCTCAATAAAAAAATGCAGTTTTCACATCTAACTGCTCTATATGTAGGTCAAATGTAGCACACATTGCCAAGACTACTCTGACTGTTGTGAGTCGAACTACCGGAGAAAATATCCCATTAAAGTCAATACCTTTTTTCTGAGCATATTCTTTCACCACCAATCTCGCACGATACGGCTCCATTTGTTCATTGCCATCACGCTTGATCTTGTAGACCCATTTGTTTCCAATGGCTTTTCTTCCACGTGGTAGTGATACAAGTTCTCATTTTTTGTTCTTGTATAGAGCTTCAATTTCTTCCTGCATTGATGTCATCCACAAAGCACCATCTGTGCTTTCTAAAGTTTCATGGAAATTTGATGTCTCTCCATCCTCTGTTAGAAGACAGTACGCAACGTTGATCTCTGTGACATACTCCGAGTGCCACGTTGGCGGTCGTCTTTCACGAGTTGACCGACGAACTTCTGAAGCCTCGGATTCGACTGGTTTTTGTTCCTCGTACTCTGGTGCTGCTTTAGAAGAATCTGAATCTTCTGGATTATTTTCCACATATACCGGTATAGTCTTTGACTTTTCTTTTACACTGCTATCATCTTCATTTCTCCTTTGCAGTTGATCTTCTATAAAGATAACATCTCTGCTGATGACGATCTTGTGGGCAGTGGGGTCCCACAGACGATACCCCTTTACTCCATCAGCATATCCCAAGAAGATATATCTTCTGAATTTTGGATTCAGCTTTGTTCTTTCTTGGGCGTTGTACATCACGTACACATGACATCCAAATGCATGTATGTATGTAGGAATAATCAGCTGGCTTTCTAGTCCACATCTCCATCGCTGTCTTCAGCCCAATAGCTGTAGATGGCGATCGATTTACTATATAACAAGCAGTTTTGGCTGCTTCTGCCCAGAATGAATTAGGTAGACCAGCAGTCCTCAACATAGCTCTTATTCTTTCTATAAGAGTTCTGTTCATCCACTCCGCCACTCTGTTTTGTTGAGGAGTGTATACTACCGTGAACTGTCTCTGAATACCTTATTGCTTACAGAAAGCAAGAAACTCGCCGTTTGTATACTCTCCACCATTATCTGTCCTCAAGCACTTGATCTTTTTACCAGATTCAAGTTCCACCCGCGCTTTGTATTCTTTAAACACTGAAAATACATCTGACCTTTTCTTAATTGGATACACCCAACATCTTCTGGAATAATCATCAATGAAAGTCACCATGTACTTTGCACCTCCCATGGATATATCCGGTGATTCCCAAACATCAGAATAAATCAAGTCTAGAATGCATTTACTTCTAGCAATAGATCTACTGAACTTTAATCTATGCTGCTTACTTGTAACACAATGCTCGCAAAATGGTAAACTGTATTGAACTCGCAAGCGCACGAATCTATTGTAGTATAGATTAATGGTGACGAGTGTCGATCCCACGAGGAGGTGGATTTTAATTATATATAGAATTAATTTTGTAAATGGGTGGTTGGATTTGTGGTGGAAGTGATTTGGAATATGCTAAAACTTAAATTAAAATGGCGAGATTAAATTCTAAAATTGGAATTGAAATGGCGAGAAGAAATTAAAGTGTAGATCTATTAAATTGACGTACTTGGGTATCTGGATCCATATCAACATGCATCATTGGCTAAATATTCCTTATTAATACCAATTAAATCATGAGGGGGAATCCACACCTCATGAACCACGCTCTAATAAATATGGTGCTAAGGGATTACCGTGCCAAATAATAATAATCTTATACTAGGGAGCCGGTGAAACCAGGGCGGTACTAGACAAGATTAGTATTATTTGTCGACGAGAAGTCAAAACATCCACAAAAATTAGAGGGGAAGAGAAAATAAATTTACCAAATAAAGCCCATGACACATGTTGAGACTTCACCTTCAACCCAAGCTTGAAAGAAAATTAGCCACTCATAATTGAATTAGGGGCAAAATGGAAATTTATTAAAATACGTAGAAAATACAAGATGGAGAAGGAATTACAAAAAATGGAGTCTAAAAATGGATTCAGAGGTGCCAAAATAGGGGGGAGGCCCCCTTTTTATAGTTACATCGAGTAAATCATGACCATCGGATTAAAAACAGTTTGGACGCTCAGGATTGCGCCACGTCATCAGTCAACAGTAACAGTACGCGGTTTGCACAGTAACACGGTTTACACACGATTTGAACAGTAACGCGGTTTGCACAGTAATAATCCCATGTGTTGCACGTACCGTACGTGCATTTTTTGGTCCACTAATATGCTGCCACGTCACCATAAACAGTACATGAGATTTTTAGTCCAACAGGATCTTGACACGTCATCAGTCAATGCTACGTCATCGGTCAATGCCACGTCATTGATCCATACATGTGAACAGTGCCGTGAACAGTAATGTAGACAGTATCCGTACATGTGAATAGTACCGTATATGTGAACAGTGCCATTTTTTCTTTTATGCTCCTCCTAAGGTTTTCGACCGTCCTGAGTTCAAAAATGATGTCTATTTTGCCATTTGATCTCTCGTTTATTATGAAATGACTATAATGCCCCTAAAATACATAAAATACTTAATTAAAATAAAACACACATAATTAAATTACAAGGAACTTAAACACATAAAAGTAAGGGTTGTTAGTAATACTTGATATGTAAAATAACAATTTTGTCCTTTATAAATATGCACTTTCTAACACTCAACACACCCCCCAACCAGCTTATTGCTAGTCCTTAGCAAATAAAGCGAAAACAAAATTCAAAAATGATTTTTTTTTAACACTCTTGTTTATTCAATCAGATTAATGATAACAATCAAATGAAAGTATAAGCATTATCTCAAGTCTAAAGAAACATCACACCCACATCAACCATCCACATGAATTAGCCCAGTAGACTTTGTCGTAGCTACCTTCAAGAATGATATGTCAAACCCCAAAATCTCACTGGAAGTAGTGACACTCTCACAAAAAAATTAAACCCAATAAAAATAGTCACTCTAATGAATGGTAATTGAGAGAAAATAATCAAGAAATGATATCACATGCTGTCACCAAAATGAAAGAAATATGCCCTCAGCTTAGAAATAATAAAATCTCCAGTCAAATAAAAATGCTAGTCAACCCAATTTATTTATTTATTTATTTTTTATGCATCACTACATTTTTTTAGCCCATATAACTAGATTCTACTTCAGATTATAGTTCCCTAAAATCAAGAAGGACTTTTATTATGACGTAACGTAGGCTAGGGACATGGCTAACAAAGAAGGGAAATAGGAAAAACAAAGTGTATGTTTGAGAAAAATGCAGAGGATTTTTTTTTTTGGAAGTTGTAAGGTGGATTTCACCTATTATTGTTTTTTTTTTAAACAACAATTTTTTTTTGAAGCAACAATTTTTTTTTTGAACTAAGCATAACTTCCCTATACAAAATGTTTATTTACATTTTTCTCAAACATAAATAGGTGATGGATCTTGTAAGATATTGGGTAATACTCCAAATCGGAGTGGGTCAAGATGATAAGTTGACAAAGAAAAGTTTTTTATTTTTTTATTTTTTTTAAAGGCTCAAAAGGGTTAACTATGAATATTTGATAAAATGGATGGCTAGAAAGGTTCAAACGGATCAAAGATGGCCTTTCCATCATCTTTTAAGGCTCTAAATAATCTTCCATATCTACTAATTAGATGGGCTTCCAAATGTAGCAACACACTCTTTTTTTTCTCCTTTTTTTTTCACTTTCATTTTTTCATTTTTTTTTTTAGGGTTAACTCAAAAGAAATCTAGAGATCGTGTTCAATAATAAACTGCTAAGCTGTATAAAGAATGGGCAAAAGGGTTACTCTCCAAGAAAAATGATAGGCTCAAATACTCACTTGGTATTTATTATGACATGTTCATTCCTTCAAGCAACTCATATTTGTCTCCGACATCAACATGTAGAGTAGCAAACATAGTGTAACATCACTTCAGACTAAAGATAATACAAATACTAAAATTTGAAATTCATCATGTCATCCAATGTTAAAACAAAACATTTTTTTTTTAAACAACAGCCTACCCCCCAACCTATTCTAAACGTGAAAGGAAAATATGCATGCAGAAAAACTAATTAGAAAATGATAGAAAACGAAAATTATTATTATTATTTTTACTTAAAAAGATGCGTTTCTAGAGGCACTACACTCTATATTCAGCCATCTTTGACTCAAAAATTTTTGTTTGAAAATGTATATTTATAAAGGAGAAATTAAAAAGAAGAAGAAAAATTATCATCAAAACATAATAAAGAAAAAGAAAATATCTGAAATTTTTTTTAATTTTTTTTTTGTTTTGTTTTTTTAACAATGAAGATGCGTTTCTAGAGTCACTACACTCCATATTCAGCCATCTTCAACACAAAAAGTTAGCAACAGTTAGTTTCTACAACAAAAAATTAGTAAAAACTTAACCAAGATTCCACAATTGTCAACTATTCCCTCCTCCCAACCAGAACGAAACATTGTCCTCAATGTTTTAAAGGAAAGAAGTAGAGTTTAGAAGACATCACCTGGGTGGTGCAACACAGAAGAAAATATTTACAGGCGGAGAGTTAAATCTAATTTGTACTTCTTACTGCGGCTACTGTTACCATCATCATTTGAACGCTCCAACACAAAGCTCCAAGGGTCTTTCTCCGGTTTATAAGCTTGTAACATATCAAGTAGCTCATTAGCAGTGTGAACACAAATAAAAAGCTTTTTCGCACTGGAAGGAATAAAGTAGTGTCTTATTGCATGGTTAAGAAATGCGATAAAGCCATCATAAAAATTATTGACATTTAACAAATCGATGGGTTTCTGGTGAATGCAAGCATGCCTTTAACGATCTTCATAATTTCATTCTCCACATGAGTTTTGTACCCATGACTATGCATTTGTCCCAAAGACAATAGATTTTTCTTCAGACCGTTGACATGTCGTACTTCCCCAATTGTGCGAATTGTACCATCAAACATTTTTATTTTGATAATACCAATACCAGCAATCTCCAAGGCATAATCATTATCCATATATACAGATCCTCCTAAGATAGGTTCATATGTGTAGAACCATTCTCTTCGAGAGGTCATGTGCCAGGTAACTCCTGAGTCTATAAACCAGACATCATATATTCATTTTCTGCCTTCTGAAACAATTGTTGCCTTGCTGTAAAGAATTTCACCATCATCTGAAGTACTTGCTACACACCCCTGAGCATTTGATGACTCAGGTTCTTTGCCCTCTTTTCTCTTCTGGTTACTCCAACACTCTCTCATATTTCCTTCGCTGTGTTTTTCTCTGCCACACTAGATAATACTCCATCTGCAAGTGCCAAGTGTAGATCAGAAATGGCGTTGCCATCTACCTTGTTCCACTTGTTTTCAGTTATCTCCATGGGCATTTCTCCAATTATTGCCAAGCAATTATTTTTCCTCAATATAGCTTTCATCTTCATTTTCCACAACGAAAAATTGTTTCCGTTAAATTTCTCAATTTCATACTTTGTTGCCATTTTGTTGATAAATATCGCACACAAGCTAGTATACCACCTTGAATAGTTGTGAGTATGTATGAGAATGCACACTAGGAAAGTTCCCAAGAAAGACTGGAGGGGTCACAATGGTCCCACTTAAAACCCAGACTCCTTAAGCTTTTATCGCTTTTGTGACAGAACTTTCCTAAACATGTACAAAAACCACAGTTGCATTACTCACACCACTATTTCCTACTTTGCACCGCAAAATTCTTGAATCGCTCCCACCGTTTCTTGTGAATAGTATTGTATACGTGAATAGTACCATATATGTGAATAGTACTGCATACGTAAACAGTACCCGACTCCAAAAATACAACCAATAGCTCTGATACCATTGTTAGGAAATTGGTGGGTGAAGCAGACACGCAGGTAAAATAAAATTGGAAGAAAAATAAAGAACAAGTACAAAAATAGACACCGAAAATTACGTGGTTCAACTTTTAGCCTACGTCCACGGGCGAATACAGAAGGAAATATTTTACTAGTGAAAAGGAGTTACAAGTATTGTAGTACTTTAGCTCACTTCTCAAAACCTCAATACACCCAAACTCTCAGAACACTAATCACTCAAAAGTTTATTAAACTTTTAATACTCTCAACTCTAAAGGAAGGCAATGCTTCTCTCTCAATGGAATTGAATGCAAAATGAAATGGGGAGCTTTGTCTTTTATAGCAAAAAAAATGGCTATTAAATTATTATTATTATTATTTTCTTCATTCCAAATTTGCTGCTGCCAAATTCTTCTTTCTTCCTCAACAATTTCGGCATTTTCAATCTTCAAAGTGTGTGCCACCGATCTTGTTTATTCAAAGCTTCTAGATGCAGCCAATTTTGACAGGGATCCTATTTGCCCCTGTACCTTAACAATTTCCTTAATTTAATTGTCATTGAATTGTTGGTTGTTAAGCTGATGACACTGCTCAATCCTCTCTTATATAAGACAGGGGTGGGCATTTGATTCAGTTCAGTCTGAACCGAACCAAATTGAACCGTATTATGATAATTTAGTTTGGTTTAGTTCGGAGCAAAAATCTAAATAGTTCAAAAATTCTGAACCATTTGGTTTTTTATTTGGTTCGGTTTTGGTTCAAGAAAAAATTAAAATTAAAAAATAGTTCAGAATTTATTTTTTTTTTATTTTTGTCTGTTAGTTAATACATGATATTATATATGTCATAGCATACACTTTATTTTATTGTTAAACTTTATTATTGTTAAATTTTATTATATTGGTTATTATTTATGGATTTCTAGATTATTTTTTTAATTTATTATGTTAATTTACTATTGTTAGATTTTATTATGTTGTTTATTGTTTGCTAATTTATAGACTTAAGATTATTGTTGTATTAATAGTGTATTATTATATTATTTTTTTATTGAATAATGAATATATAGGATAAAATTAAATCGAACCGAACCAAACTGAGCCAAACCAAATTATAGAACTATATAATTTGATTCGCATTTGGTTTATAAATTCATAAACCATTTGGTTTCAGTTTGGTTCGATTCAAACTAAAAAATTGAATGTTGTTATTAACAACATACACTTTGATATTGTACTTTTTTTTTACAATAAAAGGTGCTTCATTACACTGAAATATTACTAGAGAAGTGCAGGTTCAAGAGGCGCATCTTGCAGCCATGTATAAGACTCTGATTGACCAAGAGCCATTTAATCAGCTTTGTTAGCTACTGAGTTACAGGAGCAGGGAATATGTTTCACTACAAACACACTTTTGTAAAGAGGCGAAGCCAGAAAAAAAAATTTTGGGTGGGCTGAATTTTTCCAAGTCCAAATATTATCACAATTAAAAATATAAATCTTGATAAAAATTTCATGAATACATAAGAAAATGCATTAAATCCAAGAAACAATTTAGTTACAATTAAATATTATTTAAGTTGTATTTTACGATACTTTTGATAATTAAATTCATCTATTATCAAATTTGAATTGATAGTGTTTACAAATTCTCTTTTAATATAGACAACAATACATTCTGATATAAACTTCTTCTCTATCTTATTTCAAAGTGATTTCTTGATAAGCTTCATAATATTATTTTCACTTTGAACTTCAACTCTTCGAAACTGAGATACGACATGTTCATCTAATTTAGAATCATCAACATCACATGGAATCTCACTTGATGACTAATCACCATCTTTTTTTAAAAAAAAAATGTAAGAAGAGTTTTTGTAGATTTTGATGGTTGATTGTTTGACATTAATTAACACTGAAAAGTAAAGAAGTAAATAAATATTTTACAAGAGCACTAAATAGAAAATTGCTTATTTTAATCAAAGCTTTTCTTAAATAAGCTTCTTTTTCTCAAAGAATGTTTTTGAGCGCCATAGTTGCAAGCCAGCAACAACAATGCATCATGCATATAAACAGGGAAAACCCACTAAACCGGCCAAGTGGGTTCAACTCTGGCACTTCTTCTCTTTCATGGAAATGACTCATTTTAATTTATGATTTATCAATAATCAATTTAAAATTTGATTACTAAAATTTAATGATTTGATCTAACAATAATTTGATCTTACACAATAATATTAAAACAAGAACTAATTGAAGAATATGACTTTTAGTCTTTACTGCCTTACAATTAATAAATATATAATAAATGATCAAATAAAAAATAATTTTGTTGCATATTTTTATCAAGAGAAGACAAATAACTGAAGAAAAACCAGAGCACGTCAACATGAAGAAGCAAAGAAAAAAAAACAGAGCACGTTCTGGAAGAACAAAATAAATGCTCACTTTTTTTATATATGAATGACATAGTTGTAAATTAATAGAATGGTAAAGTTATAAATAAAAGTATAAAGCAATGACATGACAATCTTGTAAAGTTTGTACAATGATATTTTTGTAAAATTATCAAAATTTTGGACAAGCAGTAGCTCACAAAAAGCTCTGCCCCTACTCTGTTTTGTTACAAATAAAAGCTCTAATGTCAGAGATAAGCCAATCAATTTTCAAATTGCTACTAATTCTCTCTGCTCTGTTTTGTTACAAATAAAAGCTCTAATGTCATAGATAAGCCAATTAATTTTCAGATTACTACTAATTCTCTGTGATATAAGACTAATACCATTAACTGAATCAGACTCGATCATTAGTGGAGTAAGCCCCAAATCCACTACCAATTTGATACCTTCCAATATCACACTAGCTTCCACAAATTCAGTAGCACCAGAGAAAGGTCTTCTATATATTGAAGTAGCCTTGAATTCTCTCTACGAATTTCTAATTACAACTTCAAGCCTGGCTAAACCTTCAGTCTTATTGATTGCTGCATCTGAATTCAACTTAAACTAATTTTTGTCAGGAGAAGACCATGTTAGCTTATTTAGCTATACATATTGATTTTGATGATAACAAATCACATGTATTGAATAAATAAAGATTTATAAATTGTGTTTTTATAATAAGAAAATGAGGCTATAAAATCAAAGTGTTTTGGACTAAAATAAATGTGTTTTAAATCTTTGATTTTGTTTTTGAATTTCGGAATTGGACCAATTTGAAACTATTTAAATGTTTTGGGTCATACTATTATTTATGAATATTTTGGACTAAAGTGAAAGGTTTTGAAAACTTTAAAAATATGGGTATTATGTTGAAAAGGACCTTTGTGAGAAACAATAAAGTCATTGGGGTCAAAGCATAATTTCAAAACGTTTTTGGGTCAGCAAAATAATTCTTAGAAATTCTGAAATTGGACCTATTTACAAAGTTATCTGACGTTTTGGGTCATAATACAGTTTTATAAAGTTTTATGGTCAAACTGTAATTTCAGAAACTATTTCACTGTAGCCGTCACTGTAGCAGTTACTGTAGCAACCGGCAATCCGGTTATGTAAATCCGGAAATCCGGTTTCGGGCAGAACGTAACCAAATCGAAAGCGGCAATCCGGTTCGTGGCATCCGGCAATCCGGTTCGAGGCAGAATGTAACCAAAACGCAACCGGAATTCCGGTTTCAACAAACGGCAATCCGGATGCTCAGAAATTCAAATTTGTGCTGTAACGGTAACATCAACCGGCTATCCGGTTTCCACATCCGGCAATCCGATTCCGTCAAGAATTGAACATAACGGCTAGTTTTTGAGTTCAAACTATATAAACTCAAAACCAATTCATTTTTGGTAAGAGAAGAAAAGCCAAGCAAGCTTAAACAAGTGCACACAACATAGATTGAGCTTCATTTTCGGAAATCATCATTTGTTGAAACATCATTGTTCTTCAATTTGTATATCCACTCTTAAAGAGAGATTGAGTGTTGTATTTTTCATTTCTCAAATTGTGAGATTACAAGTGTGGGAAACACTTGGGGTAAAGAGATTGGGGATATAATCTCTTGCTGTAAAGGTTCATTGACACCTTGAAGTCAATTGTAATATCTTGAAGCCTTGGGAGGCTTGGATAGTGAAATCCTCAAGCGGGTGAGCTTGGAGGCGTGGACGTAGGCGGGGATAGCCGAACCACGTAAAAATCTTTGAGTTCGTTTTTCTCTTCCCTTACTCTTTTATTATTGTGCTTGCATTGAATTTATTGTTTTCGATTTTATTAAGGCATTAGATTGGATTGTTGTGTGGATTTGCTAGGATAGATTTTAAAATTCCAATTCACCCCCCTTCTTGGGTTGCACACTTATATTTCAGACCATATTTCCTCTTTACTTGCTAGAGAGGCGTTTAACATGGGTAGCTTGAGCATCCTTGGTAAGCTTGAATTACACTATTAGTCCTTACCAAAGTACTCAAAATATCATTTCCTCCCTGTTGGAATAGAGTTAGATTCTTTGATCGCCAAACTGACCAAGTGTTGGTGTATAAATACTAATGTTATTGGTGTCAATGTGTAAGTGTACACAACAAGTAATAAAATGATGAGTATTCAAGATCGTCTCCATAGGAATTGATGTTATTAGATTTGCTACAACAATCTTAACAGTGTAGATTTTGTGTCTAAATTAAGATAAACAATTGATGAAACTAATTTACTAATTAAAATAAAAACACAATAAATAAAATGCAACAAAGTAGATTATCACGTCCAACTCAAGAATAAAAACAATCAGAATATAGAGTAGTTGAGTCAATAAACTCTCTTAATGGTCTTGACTATTTTCTAATGGTTGGCTTGGTTGCTACAGTATTTGCTACAGCACTGGGCAGAATCCTTATGTATCCTCAGCCGTCGCATATTGGATATCTTATATCTATATGCAACCTAATAGTGATCAGTTGCTATGCCAACATAAAATATATCATTACACACTTAGGTTCTATTTATCCTACAAGGTGAATCCTTATGTCTAGTTCACCACTAATCTTAAATCAAGCATGAACCTTTTAGGACTCAAGTAAAACTCAATCCGAGAAACTCAATTTAAGATCAAGTATTGCTGATATGTTCCACTAAGATAGGCCCTTTTGCGGCTCTTCATTAGCTAATATCATTAAATGGGTGATCAACCGAAATAACGAATAAAATAAATACTATCAAAACAAACTATTACAGCAAACATGCAGCAACACATATATTCAGTCAATAAACCATCAAGATTGTTTATCACTCAACCACAAATAAATTTAGTTCATGGTTTGTAAAAGAAAAATAAAGAATAAAGTTTCAGCCATGAAACACATCCCCATAAATAAATAGAAAACGAGAAAGCAAGAGAAGAATAAGAATGATTGAGCTTCCAATTGATTTATACAAATTCTCCTCTTGTGCAGCCCTTAATCTCTCTCTTGAATCTTGTTTGTCTTTTATTTCTTTGTGTTTTTCTCCTTGGATGACGACCCTCTTTAATCCTTATGATGTGTGCTTCTTTTATAGTTGAAAATTAGGGTAAAGGGAAACCTAGGGCGCGCATAAGTCAGATTAGGAAACTGCAGATCGCAATTCTGCAAGTATCCTGCACGGAATTTTCTCTGTTGTTGTTCCAGGATTGCTACAGCAACGGGTACATCAACTGCACTATTCCAGATTTGTTTCAATTCTTTTATAGTCATGTTCTTCCTCCTTTTTGCCAGCCTATTGCATCAATATTCCTTCCACGAATTATAAGCTTCTGGAAACCTACAATTATGCATACACACTCTTCTTGTAGGTGGAGTATTCAACAAAGCTCACCACATGAAAATATATAATTTTACTGAGGAAAGATAAGGACAATAGATGCTTCCACCAACCTGAGGTTGAATAAGAACATGAAGGGGATTCTAAATAATTAAGCCTTAGGGCCACATGGTAACTACTTTTGACAGTATAAAGACCTCTCTTGTCATAATGCCAAACCAATTGGTCTGATCTTGGCACGTTAGGTATCGAGATTCTAAGAATAACTTCCACATCTATTGGCATAAAAAGACTACGAATTAGTGACTCATTCCATGATTGATCTAAATTCATCAACTCTGCTACCACTTTGATATTATACTTTGATATTACTTATTAGCTTAACAAAACAACATACATTTGAGATTGAAGTATAAGAACAAGGCTACATCTTAATTATGTAATTTAAATTAAGCAAAGGCACAATAATTACATGAAAATTGATATTAAATGGGTGGGTCACCCATGATAGGCCACCCCGACCCGATCCGCACATGGTAAGCATTTTCCATATGCGATTATGGGGAGTTGACATAAGTTGATTTAAAATCAACTTCCCATATTAGTTTTCAAGATATATAAAAACTCCCTTAAAAATTAAGAATGTGAAGAACAAAGAGAAAAAAGGTGAGAAGAAATTTTAAGAACTTTGAGCGACTCATCAAAAGGAGGGCATTTATACTGTTATTAGAGGAAGCCTTTCGCTCGTGATTTCTTTCCGACCATTGACGTGATCCAACACTTGATTGTTCTTCTACTTAATTCGATAAGAAACTTATTTTTAGAATCCTTAATTATTTTTTCATCATTGGTATTAGAGCATTTTTTGTGTTGGATTCGTACGAATGGTTGAGTTTATTTCAAGAAAAATGTATGAATTTTATATGTTAATTTTTTTCATGAAATAAATAATCTGGTGGCTATCCAATTTATGTTTTGCAATGCTAGCATCATTGTAAAAAATTCCAGAATTGAGTGACACAAATGCGACCTGGGGTTTAATTTGTATGAACCTTAATTAAAATATAAAATATAAAATTTTATTTGATCATATCTTTTGATGTAGGCAATCTAGCATTGTGTGTTATATATCATTAGAAAGATCTTTTCAAGAGGTTTCCAAAGATATGTGACTCGTTAAAAATGGACTTAAAACGAGAAAGTTATGGCCAAAATACGAATTTAGTCACATTAGGGTTACAAAATTTCAGAAATCCTAATTTTGGAGAAGATGATGAACATTATCAGATTTGGTTTTTCAATGATTTCAGCTTACTCTGACCTTCGATTGACAATCTAAAGCCACCATTAGAATTAGAACAAAAAATCGAGTTGGAAGGTGCCAGACCGACATCATCGGAGTCGAAAGAGGTGGCGCATAGGTCTCACTCTCTGATTTTCTGATTATTATGATACAATTTAAACTTTCACGATGTTTGTTTAAAGATTTTTCTAAACTCAGTCCTTATTGGAACTATCCATTTGGTTAATGGTTTCATTGTATTAGATACAATGCTTGATGGTTGAAGTTATAATGATAGTTTTTTTTCATATGTTATGTTTTCAAGTAATAATAAGATATATGATATTACTTGGCATGTTAGATTAGGTCACATAGGGTAAGAAAGAATGCATAGACTTACGAGAGAGAGCATGTTGGGTCCACTCACTAAGGTTGAATTGCCCATATGTGAAAATTTTCTAACTGGAAAAATAACTAGAAAATCATTCGGTAAAAGAATTAAATTTGGAAAACCATTGCAATTAATCCATTCTGACATATGTGGTCGAAGGAATGTAAAGGGTAAACATGGAGCTTCATATTTTTTAACATTAATTGATGACTATTCACGTTTAGGTCATGCCTACCTGATTTCTCACAAATCAGAAGCTTTAGATTGCTTTAAATTATATCTAAACATGGTAGAGAATCAACTAGATAGTAATGTTAAAGTTCTAAGAACTGACTGAGGATGTGAATACCTTTCGGAATAGTTTAAGGAACTATGTAATGAAAAATAAATAAATAGAAAGAAGGAATAGAACTTTGTTAAAAATTGTTAGGTCAACGATGGCGCAAATCTTCCAATATCATATTGAGGAGATGCATTGTTAACTATTGTCTATATATTTAACCGAGTTCCTTCAAAATCAGTCAGTTCCACTCAATATAAGTTATAGACAGGTAGAAAACCTAACCTATCTCATCTATAACCTTACGGATCTACGGCTTATGTTCATAACTCCATCCATAAGTTTGGGAAATTGGGAGCTAGGAGTAAAAAGTGTATTTTTATTATATACTTAGAATACTCTTAAAGGATATGTGTTCATTGGTGAACATGAAAGTGGAACTGTGACTGAACTGGTATCACGGGATGTCAATTTTCTAGAAAATGAATTTCCTAACATTAAAGAAATTGATAAGGATTTTCAATTTTATGAATTAAAATATCCAAATGAGGTTATCACTTCTAATGTCGGTGTTGGCACTAGTGCGAATCCGTCGGGGATTGTTACTCTGAGTAAGAGTGAAACATCGGGCACTTCGATTCTAACTAAGAAATTGACTCAGAAGAGTAGTTGTAAGCCAATTCCTCATCATCGTTTTGAGATTGAGGAAGAAGCTTTTTATAATTGCTTCATACGATAGTGAGGAGCCAAATACTTTTGACGAGACTCTCACATCGTCAGTTAAGAATTTGTGGATGAAAGCAATAGAAGAAGAGATTGAGTCTATGAAAATCAATCAGGTTTGGGACTTGGTTGAACTTCAGCCTAATCGTAAAGCTATCAGAAAAAAATTGGTTCTCCGAATAAAACGTAAAATGGATGAGACAATAGAGAGATACAAAACAAGATTAGTCACTAAAAGCTATACCCAAAAGGAGGAAATAGACTACAAAGTGACATTTTCTCTTGTGGTAAGGTTTGCTTCCATAAGATTAATCTTAGTTATCGTGGCACATCTAGACCTTGAATTGCTCAGATGGATATAAAAACCGTATTTCTCAATGGAGAACTAGAGGAAGAAATTTATATGCAACAACCACAAGGTTTTGTGGTAAAGGCCAAGAGCACAAGGTATGCAAGCTTAAGAGATCTATTTATGGCCTTAAACAATCCTCTAAACAATAAAACCTTAAATTCCATCAAGTTACAATTTCTTATGGCTTTAGGATAGTTAAGGATGACCATTGTGTGTACATTAAAAAGTCTAAAGACGTTTTTACGATATTATCCTTGTATGTGAACGATATATTGTTGGTAGTGAACAATAAAGAGTTTGTCAATAATATTAAAGATTGGCTATATTCTCTTAAAAAAAAGATTGGCTATATTCAAATTTTAACATCAAATATATAGGCAAAGCAAATTATATCTTATGAGTCAAAATTCTCAGGGATCGTTCAAAAAACTTTTTGGCTCTGTCACAAGAGTCTTACATCAAAAAGATCCTCAAAAGATTCAACATGGTTAATTGTGAGCCAAAAGATACTCTTATAGCCAAAAGACAATCTCTTAGTATGGATATGTGTCCCAAGACTCCTAAAAAAAATAAAGAATGGCTAAAGTTCCTTATGCAAATGTCATTAAACGACTCATATATGTCATGATGTATACAAGGTCTGATATTAATTATGTTGTAGGACTGGTGAGTAGATACCAGTATAATCCTGGTCAGAAGCATTGGAGTGTTGTTAAAAGAATTTTAGTATATCTCAAAGGCACTATAAATTATTGTTTATACTATCAAAGAGATGGTTTGTGACTTGTTGAATATTCGGACGCCGACTAGGGTGGTGATTTAAATGAGTGTAAATTGACTTCAGAATATGTATTCTTGCTAAACATATGAGCAATTATATGGAGTAGCAAGGAACAAACATACACGGGTTTATCAATGATGGAAGCTAAATATATTGCATATTCTGCAGCAATATAAGAAGTTGTATGACTTAAGAGATTTATAAAAGACTTAGAGATTAATATCAACAGTAATAATCCAGTAACTGTTTATTGTGACAATCAAACTGTTATCTTTTTCTCAGAAGATGCTAAATACCATAGCAGGTCAAAACATATTGAGACTGTACAATTTCATAAGAGACATTTTAACGAAGAAGGAAGTAGCTATATAGTATATATCTACGCATAGCATGATAGTTGATCCACTTACCAAA
Organism: Citrus australasica; assembly: GCA_029618585.1. NCBI lineage: Eukaryota > Viridiplantae > Streptophyta > Magnoliopsida > Sapindales > Rutaceae > Citrus > Citrus australasica. The sequence goes on from JARCIV010000006.1 coordinate 13,649,022, forward strand.
GCTATAACGAATGATGTATTCACCTCTTATGTTAAATTATTAGGGCTACGTAGATTGTAAATTGATATTGTTAAGATGTACATATTTTGTTGTAAACATCTTTAATACACGAGCTGTTTTTAAAAGTAATGGTGTCTCTTGTTTCAATTTATTCTATGAAAGGCATAATTGCACACATATAAAAGTATGTCGTTAGGTCAAGATCTGCTTTCCTATATGAGTGGTTGCCTCAATTTCTTTGGGAGCAAGCTGAGATGAGACTGTTAACATATATATTTCCATAATGTTGATTTTGATGATAACAAACAACATTAAGAATGATTAATATTTTAAGCTCAAATTATTTTCTTTTTAAATAAATCATTATTTTCACATTATAAATGTTTCATATTTAATGGAAAAATGATGTTATGGAATTAAAGTGTTTTGGACTAAAATGAAAGTATTTTAAAACCTTTGATATTGTTTTAAAATTTCAGATTTGGACCTATTGGAAAATATTTAAATATTTTGGGTCATTCTATAATTTCACATAGTTTGGGTGAAATCATAATTTCATAACGTTGTGGGATTGACAAAGTATTATTTAGAATTCTGAAATTAGATCTATTTGAAAGGTTTCATAACGTTTTGGGCCATAATATAGTTTTATAAAATTTTAGGGTCAAACTATAAATTTAGAAAATATTTCACTGTAGCAAGCAGTTGACCGGATGTGCAAAACCGGTAGGCCGGATGTTGGGCAAAATATATCAAAATGGAAAGCGGCTAACTGGATCCTAACAAACGGTAATCCAGTTGTTGGGTAGTAAACTTTTGGAGTATAAACGGCTATCCGGATGTTCACAAATTTAAAATTGTGGCTGTAACGGTAACATTAAGCGGCTAACCGGATGTCCATAAACGGTAAGCTGGTTATGACCAAAATGTGCATAACGGCTAGTTTTTGAGCTCAAACTATATAAACTCAAAACCAATTCAGTTTTGGTAATCTAAGCAAGCATAAACAAGTGCACACAACTTATATTGAGCTTCAAATTCGAAAATCATCATAGATTAAATCTTCATTGAGCTATCATTTGTATATCCACTCTTAAAGAGAGTTTCATTGTTGTAATTTTCATTTCTCATCAAATTGTGAGTGTACAAGTGTGAAAAACACTTGGGTGAAGAGATTGGAGAGATAATCTCTTGATTGTAAAGGTTCATTGACACTTTGGAAGTCAATTCTAAAAACTTGAAGCCTTGGGAGGCTTGGATAGTGAAATCCTCAAGCGTGTGAGCTTGGAGACGTGGATGTAGGCGGGGATTGCCGAACCACGTAAAAATCCTTGTGTTTGTTTTCTCTTCCCTTACTCTTTTAATATTGTGCATGATTGAATTTATTGTTTTCAATTTGATTAAGGCAATAGATTAAATTGTTGTGTGGTTTGCTTAGCTTAAATTTTAGAATCCCAATTCACCCCCCCCCCCCTCTTGGGTTGCCTAGTTAGTATTTCAAAGACAAGTAGAATAATAAAATAATGTGTTTGTTTGAGAGCTAAATAAAAATAGTTATTCTATAAATGTTTTTTGCCTTGATTAGAATCAAGATGAGGTCTTACACGATTTTTATCGTAGACTGACTATGATGTACCCCACTATTATAGAGACATTGTTCAAGCTAGATGTGAGATCTCATTTTAAGAACTCGGGTCAAATGCTGTAAAAGAGCGACTGGACTAAGATATGTACAGTGAATTGATTTAATGAGACATACGCTCTGAAATAGAAAATTCACTGTAACGCGTGTACCATACCACGTGTTTTAGGTGACCAAAATGGAAAATAAGATAATCTCCCTTCTTCCTCATTGTATAAGCTCTATATGACTTTATATAAATCCATCTTGGTATCCTTATGACTATCAACTATGTTTCTGAGATCTCAGACTGGTGTCTGCTACTTTAGCATGTTATCTATGATCTTGATAAGATTCAATCTATGAAACATGACTAGGAAAGCGGCTATTCTGGATTGATGGGCATGAGTGTGATGGGAGGATTTAATTTTTCTTTTATATAATTCATTGGTCGACCAATTGTATAATATCTTTAGGATATTACAATTGTGAATACATAAAGAGATTATGCAATTTCAGCATGTCGAGGGGATTTAAGAAGTTGTATGCTTGAGTATTAAAATAAATCAAATCTGGGATACAATGAACATATTTTGAAATTCTCTTGCATACGATTGCAATTAAGACATCTCTTACCTAAATTAGCAATTGAGATATGTTTTTGGCTCACTGAATGAGTTTTTGGATATGTTCATGATCACACGATGTATTTGCCTATATGATTGAAGATATGTGGTTGTTCATTCTTTCTTTGTTCACTACTCTACTGCTTTAACGTCATCCCATCATGTGTGAGTGGGAGATGTTAGATGGGTGGATCGCCCATGATGGGCCAACCCGACCCGACCCGACCCGCACATGGTAAGTAGTTACCATATGCGGTTATGGTGAGTTACCTATGTTAGTTTCCAAGATATATAAAAACTCCCTTTAAAAAAGTTGAGAAGAAAGTTTAAGAACTTTGAGCAACTCATCAAAAAGAGGGCATTTATGCTGTGATTAGAGGGAGATTTCTACTCGTGATTTCTTTCTGACCATTGACGTGATCCAACACTTGATTACTCCGCTGCTTAAGTCGAGAAGAAAGGTATTTCTAGAATCCTTAATTATTTTTCCAACAATTGATATTTCAATTGAGTGACAATAGAGAGGTGATAGGAATGGCACCCTTCTACATCATTTTTATCTTTTTTTCTAAATAGAAACAACATATACAAGTGACATTTCTTTTTTCTTATGTTCACAATTGATTTAGATATCATATTCTCAGTTATATTTCATAAATCTCAGCAAATATTAAAAACAAAACCAAAGTAATTAAAATTATTTGGCTGCAGGATAGCTTAGAAGACAATAATTTATGTTCCATACATTGCCTCCATTGCAATTTGCAAATTAGATGATCTTCCAAGTTCATATTTATGAGTACAACTTAGATTTAGAATGAAAAAATTTTTTAACACTGATATTATAATCATATTATAATTTATATTATATAGGACTATCATTGACAAATTAAACTATTACTAAAACTAATTATTAATTTACATTAAATCTTATGAAGTATTGTTTAAATTTTTACTCTCTTTAATATTAAAACTTCCACTTAATTGTTTAATAATTGAGAAAGAACTAAAAAACGTTATAATATTTTTATAGGTGTTCGATCAATTGCTCCCACATGTGTAAGATTAGCTACCACTCTCGGCCTATAGAATGAAATATGTTCTAGAACTACTAGTTAATAGAGAGAACGTGAAGGGTTCTATACAACATTAGAAATTAAAGGTTTCAACTTCAAATTTAAGGATAAAAATAAGCCCAAGCCCAGCGCTCATTCCCAAGAACTCATAAACGAACAAAATTTCAACATGAAGAAGAAAAGGCTGCCGGAATTTGGGACCCAAGTTAAAAGCATCAAAGGGACAACACATACCCAACTACACATGCTATCTGAAATGTACAAGGCCAATATCATTATAACTTTATCAGCCATCCAAACACTCTGATTAATACGGTATATTTTGTATGGCTGTTTTGCTTCAATGCAAAATGGAGCTAAGGACTAAATGTCCTTTTCTAATGTATTATCTAAAAATCACAACCAACGAGCGTAGATCCATTGCTAAGGGGCTATTTTAACTTAACCAAAATTCTCAGTTTGAGATTTGGTAATGCAGTTGTGTTAAATACTTGTTATGAGAGTTTTACCACCCTAATGGTTCTACCTGGTTCGAATCTAAATTAGTCGAGACCTAATTAATCGAGACCCAATTAGTCAAGACCCAATATGATCTTCGGATACCGAATAATTTAATATATCAAAAAAAAATTACAATTATTACTATAAACATGCATGAATTCAAGAATGGCCAACTCTAATCATGCGTCTGCTTTCCATTGAGCACTGAATCCTTTCTCTGGCAAGCCTTAGAGCATCAAGAGCATCTCTAACACTTCCACTAGTTATCTTCTTCACCTGAATGCTCTCAGATTTCTCTGCTTGGACTGGATTACTCACTGGTACCAATGCTAATGAATTATCCACATTTCTTTGATCACTTTCACTTTCATTCTGATCACCTTCCGTTTCAGCTGTCATGCTAGCATAAGCCATTAAGAATGAAATGAAACATGTTTAAACTCTAGCATTAAGGACACAATTATTTATAATCATGGAGTGAAGGAGCAACCGGAATTTGGGTACCTATGATTATCGTCAGGCTTTGAATCTTCATAACATGGGCTTGAATGCTCACTGGAATTTGCAGTGTCTAAACAACTTGAGCTCTCTTGAAAAGAAGCACTTTCATGGCTTTGATTAGAGGAAATGGTGTCTGATAAATTGTTGTCAAGATTTTGTGACACTTGTGGGGTTGTGATCTGTGGCTTGGATTCAGATTCTTCTGAATCTTTGGGGCCAGAAGTGCTTGTGGATGATTTACAAGAATGAGCACAAAAGTCTGATGATGAACTTGATTGCTCTGATTGATCCAAAGGAATCAATATGTTCAAGGATTCGAGCTTCTTCTTTAAAAATCTGAGCTTCTTTTCAGCTTTATTCCTCAACTTGGTCTCTTCTTTGAGTTTATTCTCCAACTCTATCAACTAAAAACCCAGCAAAAAAGATTGTGAATACAAAGACATCAAATCCACCCAAAAAAAAAAAAATTAAAATGCAACAAGCATATATATATATATACACACACACATACCTTGTTGCCCATTTGTTCTGCATCTTCATTTGCAATCTTTGAAGATTGTCTTTCAGCAAGCAATCTTCCTCTCAGACACTCTATTGTCCTCAAATCTTCTTTTACATCAACCTTTCTTTCACTGGAAAAAAAAAAAAAATACCCCACCTCAGAATGAATATTAAACACAAAAGTACACAAAATGCTCATTAACTCACCTCCATTTCCCATCATCCATCTTGCCGGTAGCTATCATTCTCTTGTACTTTGGGCTGTGACTGAAGCAATACCAATCTTGACCAGAACTTCACTGATTTTGTAAAAGAAGAGGAGGGTGAGTACACCAGGAAAATGTTAAATGTGGTTTCTTTTAGCTCTGCCGCTACAATGCTGCTGCTGTCGAAATTGGAAACCCAAGGCCGCAGCTTGGGCTCTTTTTTATGCTTATATATTCATAGCCAAGGGCATTATTGCTTTACTGCTAGTCACAGTCTGTGTTTGGTTGCAAACCTGTCCATTTTTTAAATTCACTTTCCACAGTATAAAGTTTTTTAACTGCCCATTTATTGTTCACTAGCTGTCTGCCTGTCTCTCATACCACATGTTACATTTTTATGTGACTTTACATACTCTTTTGAACATTGGTCTCATTTGAGCATCATCTTTAAAATTTAGGGTTTATTTATTTCCCTCTCCCTCTCTCATAACTGCACGTTACATTCTTATTGGTCATTTTTTGAAGATGGATATGTCACTGAATTGTGAACTCCTTGGTATTTAAATGACCAGTCACAAATCTAAAAGGCATCTGATCCTTGAGTCCTGATGATCAGGGACCCATTTGTTAAAATAGAAAAAATTATATTATTATTTGTAAGAATGTAGAACATCAAGGACTCAGATTTATTACCCCTATATCATTTAAGATTTATCCTTTTTTGAATTTCAAAAGAAGTTATTGACCAATTCCAAGATCTATCTTTGGTTTTTTTTTTTAACCAATTTTCAAATGAAGTAAATTCAACGTTTTTATCAAAATTTGAAATTTCTCACCTAATCTTATGTGCTCCAAGACTTTAAACTTACTGTAACTTTTAAATTTTTATCTATATTGTCATTTTTTTAAAATAATAATAATAAATTGCATTTAAAAGATTGAAAAAATGATCAATAAAAATACAAGGTCATATCAAGCTCAAATGTAACACTTAAAACAGCGTCTAAAACTCTAGCTTTAGCAAAGATGAAATCATTTACTGTAGGTTACCCAATCCATATTTGCAAGTAAATATGGTAATAAAAGTTCACAAAATTACAATTTCAAAAGCCATAGATATGTTAAAAATGAAACCCCCTCAAGGACCATTGCCATAATCATATGTCTTGCATTCTGTGAAGAAGCATTTATTGATTTCAAAACTTTGGTGTGAGGACTGAGGAAGTAGATAAGAGGTGAGGCCGTGTCGGTAAAATAAATTGGTTCGAATTCTGAAAACCTTCACGGAGTGGAATAAACTGATGCAGCCCTCACGTGATGCCTCTGAAATTTCTTATTCCCACACCATTTATTCAACTTTTTCCATCACATATGCTTGCCATTTTTGTTTTACATTGAACTTGTCCTCTTCTATCTTATCATAAAGTTTAAATTTTTCTTCACCACAACACAAATATTATACACAAAAATATTATTTCAGTGCACTCACATTTATAATTTTTTTAGAGTAGGAAATTCAGTTAGTGATTTTCTAGTAATATTAGCTTATAATGTAGTTATATTTGGTGGAATAGTGCACTTATTCATATTTTTAAGATATTATATAAAAAAACCAAAGATATTATATAAAAATGTTCATCGGTGAATTTATTAGATCATTTGTATTGGGAGATCGAGAATTTGAATAAGATCGTATTTGTTTTTATTGGCGTTTGTCGTCTTTTCTTTTTTGCTTTTATACCATGGTTCTTTTAAGGGATAAAGCTCATTATATTCCTCTCTAATTAGGTATCTTTTTATTTAATTAATAAAATTTTTGCGCTCTATCGAGATTCCCCTAAAAGAAAAAAAAATTAAGATCCCATTTATGGTTAATAGTTTATTATGCAAGTAATATTAATTATATTAATTTTATGAATACTTGCACATTTTAAAATATAAACCTCGTCTTATTATAATTTAATATTGTATTATAACTAAACAACACCTATATAACATCAAATTAATATGTTTTGTAACCAATTTTACCTAAGGTGTCATTTTGTCTTTGATGTTTATGATTTTTTTTTCATTCTTTATTAAATTAGCATCAATTCTTCAAGCAAAGTTGTGAAGAATTATCTAACATCATCTAGAGAGCCTCATAATAAAGCTCACCCTACTCATCTTGAAATGAGTATGCCTTGGTGTGAAGTGGAAGTTCATTCTTTTTGTTGTGTCCTCCGCACGTATATATATATTTATGAAACACCAAACCATTATTACTATTCGAGTGTATAGAAATTAGAAATTAGCTTGCACTTCACTCAAAGCAAATTGAATTAAACAATTTGATTAAATTTTAGTGTAGCTACGAGACGCGTATCTACATAGCTTTCACATTGAATGATATGGACGCATGAACTTTAAGCAAACTCATTATCATTTAACTGGACCACTTTTTATCTTTTCTTAACAAAGAGCTTCACTCTATGGGTCCATGTTTTTGTAAGTTTCAATGTGGGTGAAACTTTGAAGACACTACTAAATAGAAAAGAAGAATCATGGAGGCAAAAGTGTACAATTACAATAAGAACACTATCATGGAGGCTTTCAAATTTTCTTTATGCTGAGTCTCAATAACTAGAAAGTTCTTCATGGGCTTCATAAATAGATTGGCTCCTTCTATCGATGATCTAGATAATCAATAAGACTCGATCGACTTGTATTTGATTATACATTTTGCACAATTAATCATAACGCTTGTAATACTTGAATTGTGATAGATTAATCATTATATGTATATATTTATTGTAAGGTAAAAACTCGTTTAGTGCCTATATTTTAAAGTTGGTGTCTATTTAGTTCTTATATTTTAAAAAATATCTCAAAGCATCCCTATTATTAAATTATTAATATCTTTACCATTACTTTTTGTTTATTTTGACTTATTTTTACAATATTACCATACTACAATAATGTTCTTTTTTTTAAATATTATTAAAAAGAAAAATTAAATTACCAGTTTAACACCAAAAAATAAAATAAAAATAATGTATATATTAATTTTTGTGGAATACTCTGCTGAGAAGTTAAAATATTAATTTTTTTTAAAAAAATTGATAATTTAATTTTTTACAAAATTAATTTTTTTTGGACACACATGAGCTTCAACAAAAATTAATATATATCTTTTTTGTTTTTTATTTTATTTTTGGATTTAATTTGATAATCCAATTTTTTGATAATCCAATTTTTTTATTAATATCTAAAAAAGAAACATTACTGTAAGAGTGCAAAATTGTAAAAGCATGCTAAAAAAAAATAAAAAATAATGGCATAAGTGTCAATAATTAATAGCAAAGACGTTTTGAGGTATTCTTAAAAATATAGAGATTAAATGGGCACTAAACTCATAATATATGGACTAAACAAGCTTTTACCCTTTATTGTATCACGTATAAGAAAGTTTGTAGTGAAAGCTGGTGTATGAATATCTAAAACCTTGTGCTATTTAACTTACACTTTTATTTTGTGTATTAGACATATGATTAAGTTAGTGTAACTCTTAATCCTCTGATAAGATGGGAACATGTATACGAACATAGAATTTCCAGTTTTATGTATATTTTGAATAAATGGGAGTAAAAAACTTCATAAAATTTTGTCACATTTTTTGTTTAAAAATAATAAATAATAAACGTAATTATAGTAAACAATAGATAAATTTTCTCTTTAAAAAAAATCATTTTATGGAATAAATGTATGGACGATAATGATTACATTCTGAATATTTCAACATGACTATTTTTAACATAAATTCTGGTTATACATGGACTATAGAATGTTACTCAGAGGGACAATGTGAGAACATCTTTAGTGTTGTAGAGCATTTGAGCATCATATATCTCAATTTTCACTCATTGATTGACTCACCATGTGTTTATTAAAAATGTAGAAAATAAATATAAACTGATGTGACGTTATATCATTGTCACGTGTGTTGTAAATATAATTTTTTTAAAAGAAATAAAATAATGCAACCAAGATACAACATAGGGACGTCAGTTATTGTAAAAAAAAAATAAAATAAAAATCTTTTTTCGCTTTTCCATCACTTGCTGTCCTCTTCCGTCTTCCCCATTCAGGATTTCAAAATTCAAATTTTTCAAAATTTCATTAAGTAACCGAGGCCCAAAACGCATCAATGGACGACGACGCAATTGCAACTTGCGAGCAACGTAGGCCCGATGATTTCCCTGCAATGTAGGCCCAATATATTAACTACCAGAATATTTCTTAGAAAGCCCGGTTTGCCCAACCATTCACTGTAGATAACACTTTGCATTGGCACCCTCGAAATACCTCTTAAACCCCTTTGAGCACTTTATAACTTTAACCTTTATTAAATTTCCATAAAAGGACAATTTCTCATCAAATTCCACTTAAAAATAGGGGCGGCGAAATTAATAAATGAATTGAATTTAAATTTAATTGAGTCAACACTCTTCTGACTCATATTCAATTTGTTTGTTAAACAAATTGAAATCTCAATATTCAAACTCAATGTGTTTATTAAATGAATATTCATTTTGACTCGTTCAATTTTTTTTAGATGAATTAATAAATGAATAGAATCGTATCTAGATTTGTTTACTATTCTTTTATCTTATAACGAATCGAATTACTATATATTTTATCTTATTATCATTTATAATTACTCTATTAGCCTTCAAATTTTTTTGTACATATTTAAAGATAAATAAGTAATTTAATTAAATGAATAATAAACAAATTTAAAATGAATGCGTCATATTCGATTTGTTCATGACCCATTTATTGGATGAATATTAAATGAATAAACGAATCAATGTCTCCATTTACTAAATGAATATTAAATGAATAAAAAAAATCAATGTCCTCAAACCTAAATTTGATTTGTTTAATTAGCGAAACAAATTAAATTCACACGTTTATTGAAAGAATCAACTTTTTCAAATTTAAACCTATCTAATTCGTTTCGAATCATATTGAATAATCAAATTCTGGCCGAGACTGTCACCGTATCTAAAAATAAAAAAGAAAATTCAATTCCAGAAAAATCCCAACAACCCATGATGGTGGTGCTATTTAAAATCAAAATGGAGACCCAACAATTAAAAACTTAAATCGGCCCAATTACAAAAAAAGTGTTCCAACTGAGTGTAGATATTTCGAGTAAGGATGGATTTCTTCTATGCTACATAGTAATGCATAATATCTTGAACTTTGTTACAATCGGAAAAAAATTATTAAGATATATGGTTTGATAGTATAATGATATTATATTATTAAATTATATGATTTAATAATTTTTTCGAATTTTAATAAAGTTTAAGATCTTAAATTAGATCAGTACTTTATTTTGGCATCTCTGGTAAGCTTGATGGTTGAAGAATTGTAATAAAATGGTTTATTTAAGGTTTCACACTCTAGAATGTTGCAATAGAAGCTAGTTCTTGAACTAATTCTACAATTGACGAAACAAAATCGTTGAAAGTAGATTGTTAAAAGAAACAAAGGTTTTTAAATAATGAATTTATTAAATAATTCCGAATAGTACAAACTAGGAATTTATGTTCTTTTATATAATAACCCTAAATATTGCGAATCTACCAAAATATGCAAATCTAAAATATTATTTTATAATAAAATTTTCTTAATAAAAAAAGAAAAGAAAAATAAATGGCACTCAAATCCGAGTTCTTAAAAAAAAGATAAAAATTCTAGAAGAATCGGGAAAAATAAGAAAGAATCTGAATTGAAAAACAACTAAGAAAGATGTGGAATTTTCGGTTGTATATCAAATTCTAGAAGAATCAGGAAAAATAGGAAATAATCTAAACTGAAAAACAACCAACATAAGTTGATTGTATTAGATTCGTCTCATTGGAAGTTTTGAAACAATATATTATACACTGAAAACGTACACATGTATCTCAAGTTACGACCTCCAAAAGATATCTCGCTCGTAATACACAACCATCCTACATCAACAATTTTTTTAGTGTAAGCAACAACAACTAGTACAAAAACCATTACAATTGCTGGCATCACCTCTAAAATTTCAGTTTCCTTGTACAAACTAGTACTGATCATGAGCAACAATGTTAGGTTTTTGGCAGCAGTTTTGGATTTTAGAGCAAGGTTTTGTCATTGTTTTGATTGGAAATGCCAATTCTTTCAATGCTATCACAGCTCAAGCATTACACATGAGAGTTTATTGCTTAAAGTATACATGTATGTGTGTGTGTGTATAGAAGAAGAAACAAAATAGTGAAGAACATGGTTCTCATAAGTTCCATTAGCGTTAATTTTGCCCTTAATGGATGGGTGAAAAGAATTTTATAATATTTTTAAATAGGTGAGACTATTTAAATACATGAAAACAAATTTCAAACCCACTTATAAATAAATAATTTTGTTATTAAAATGATAACTTGTAAAATTACTAAAAAAAAAGGAAATAATTAATTACTTAAATTTAACTCACGCTTTACACCCACGGAAAAAAAAAACACTCAACCTCTCTTCTTGTATTAACTTGACTTTTATCTCTGAACTGTTATATAATTAAATAGAAAACTTTGTATTATTGTATTTGTAATTCATGAGCAGATTGAGTAGCAGTATTTTTTCAACAGACTTCATTTGCCTCGGCATCTTGTGTAGAAAAGATCATTACTTTTTATCCGACGGTTCACTTTCAAGTGAAATATATAGCAGAAGAATGAGTTCTAAAATTAAATTAACTTTCAATTCGTTAAAGATGTCAAGGATATGGCCTTCTAAAACTCAATCTAGAATATAAATTATATAAAAAAAAGCACAGAGAGTAAGAAAAATATAAGATAAATAATAATGGGTTTAATTAATAAATAAGGTTGAAATAATTAAAGTACATATAGGCTTAGTTTTGGGATATGGATGGATTAATTGAACAGAATTTTAATGACGAGTATATTAAGTAAATGGGTGTTAAGAATAATTTGATGGATTCAAACAGTCTCCATTATTTTTAAATATTTTAATGAGGTAAATAAAGAAAAGGGGTTATAAGAAGTATTTAGAGGGATGCAAATAGTTCAACTCTATTTTTTTTTTAACTCAAAAAGATTTGTTTATTAAATAAGTAAAATAAAAATGAAGCTCAGATTTTTTTTTTATTTCATGAGATTATTGCTCAAATTAAAACTCATATTATATGAGATTATAACTTATATTTACAAATCAAACTTACATCACTCTCACTAATATTCGAGAGATGTCTACTCCACTCACACTTAGGTAAGGGAAAAGAGTATTTTCACTCAATTATACATTATAAATAAAAGAAGAGAAATACCCCCATTTTACGTTTGTAAGGGTTCGAGCTGCTATCTAACCATTCGGCCACTGAATCTTGGATCTTTAAACATTACTCAAAGCACACGTATTCTCCCTAATTTCATAAATAGACATGTAGACTCATATTTGACTTCTATACCCTTTTGACAAACTCAAACAATTGAATTTAAAATTTTATGATAAATACTAATATAATATTAGAAGCAATGACAAAGGCATTTTAAAAAATTAATGAGGTGTGTAAAGGAATTCATTTGACTGAAAGTAAGTTTTGTCATGGGCCTTTAGCATTGGGCTTTAAAAAGGTTAAGCCTACCTTGGCAATGCGATTCAGTCTATTTTTTGTGGGCTTCACAAAAGTACAAGCAAGCTTCACTCTTGGCACTCAGTTGCTAGACCTATATAGGCCATGGTCATATTTCCTGGTGGTATTTGTTTTAACCTGAGACAAATTATATAATGAACTATTAATTCAATAGACACTAAATGTATAATTGTTTTTGAAGAGTATATATATATATATGTTGATTAATAACTGAATGTATCTTTGAAAATTTCCTTTTTAATGAAGGGATGCTTGAGCATGAATCTTTATCAGAGAATTTAGATGATGTAGATCTCCTAAAAGATAATTTGACTCTACCATCATAATACTGAGTCACATTTTGTAGCTCTGTATTTGGCTCAAGTTGTTTTGGAATCACTGATTCAGTGGCTCCTTCTAAGATCCATTCTTCAGGAAGGTTAACATCCTTCCATTGGATTGGTCTAGGAATAACTGTGTTGGCTTTAGACAAGTCAGTCTGCAAGAGAAGAGTTTCATCTCTTTTTTACTGGAATTTTATGTTGCATATTGAAAGCAGAGTTCATGGCTTTGTAAGAGATTTTGAAAATTAGGGCTACTGGGACAGATCCCTCAATCATGTGATAATTATGGGTTTTGATTTGTAAAATCATGCTTTTCAAAATGTTTTTATCTTTTAGAGAGACTGTTATGTTTGGGTAACAACTAAATGAAATGGGACCTTTACACAGACTTGATTCTATACTACTTAAAAGAGAATCATCAAAAGAGATGAATCGGCCATCTCTTAGGACGGCTAGTATAGAAGTGTTAAGACCTTCTTTGGTCAATGGTTTTATACCAACTTGTATTAAGCCGATATGAAGATAATTAAAATTCTTTTCTTTTAATTTCTTTAAAGATTGTTATGAAAACAAGTGAATTGTTTCAAAAGGCTTTGAAAGGGTTAGATCTCATTCTTCAGTTTTTATGACGTAGTCACTCTTTAGAAAATCAAGCTTTTTGTTTTATAAATCATTTCTTTAGAAATCTTTGGAAGTTCCCAACAATCAATAGCCTTATTAAAGTCTTCAATAACGAATTCTTCTGAGGTCACAACATTCTTTGAATCACTAGTTCTTCTAGAAGAAGAGCTAGAAAAGGACGATGCTCTACAGAGTAGAGAATCCGTGGGTATGAACTTATAAGCTAGTTTCATTCCTACAGATATGGCTACAATCCAAGGCTAAGAATTGGTTTTACTGCCCTTCAACCAAATCGGGACTTACGACCAAATGCTACCAAGGCACCAGAAGTAACACTCACCACACCAATAAAAATTAAATCCAGAATATAAGTCTTTATACCATAAAATTCTCTTATCTATATTACATTATCCTCCATTTGGCTCTGATACCAGAAGGAAACGGATCGAAAGAATGGTATGTAGCGTTGTTCTACCAAATAAATGCAGAACTTAATCTGCCTTTGAGACTATCTGCCTTTGAGACCAGATCTGACTTAGAACATATCAATATCTCGCATGTTCTGGCTTCCAGCCGATATACCAAGTTTTTTTTTTTAAAATGATTTTGTAACTAATGTTTTAATCAAACCAACACAAGGCTTATAGATAATACTAGATCTGGATCTTAGAAATAGTATTCTGATTGAATGGAGGGAGAAGAGAAAATACAACTAAAGTCAGTGATCTGGTCTCTATGCCTTAGAGGAATGTAGCAATTTATATATGCTTTAAATTTAAATTGCAGAAATTAAATTGCAGGAATTTAAACATGCTTTGAATTGAAATTACTTTATTTAATTAGAAAGAACAAACTTACATATTGCTTGAAATATTGAATCTGAAAGCTAATAAGAGATGCTTTGTTACAAGAGATCAGAAGGGAAAATCAGAAGACAGGAAAAGAAAATTTCCTTTAAGTCTTCAGTTCATGTTTTCCCCAGAAGAGAGAAAGAAAGAGTGAAAGAAAAGAATCCTTGAAGGAAAAGAAGTGATGAGTCTTAGTCTTCATCTACTCCTTTTATACAATTATAAAAAGTAAATGCTACAACTGGTCTTCACATGCGTTGATGGGAAATGGGGTCCAGCAATAGAGAAAAGCAGTGCATGCTATGAGGAACGTGGGAGATAGCATTATAACATCTTCTTTTCTTGATTCTTTAAACGTGGGGAACATCATCATGAAGGATGAGTGCAGCTTTGAAGGCTTCACATGGGTACAGTAGATATCTTTAAAAGGCTCCATAATTGGAGGAGAGAAATATCTTCACAATTTTTCCCGTAAAGGGTAGTGAGTAGAGGAAGACAGTATCTCAATAAAATACACAAGATATAGAAATGTCTTCACAATTTTTTCCGTAAAGGGTAGTGAGTAGAGGAAGACAAAGTCTCAAAAATGACAAAAGAAAATACAAATGGTTTATACAAGAAATTGAAAAGTACAAGAATGAAAAATTACTCTTTTTTTTTACATCATTCTATTTACAATGCTTTATTGGAGGTAGAATCCCGAAGCAATCATCTTCATTATCATCTCCAAGGGAAATGAACGGCTCATCTTCATCTTCTTCTTCAGTTGAAGAATCGGCAACAGATGGTTCAGATCTAGAGGCAAGGAGCTGTTGCATTACTTTAAAATATTCCTCTTCAGTCTTTGCACTGGCCAAAAGAGATTGGGCCTTGGATCTCTGAGCAAGGAATGTATTGTGGGCTTTAACATCTTTTAATTTTGGGGCGAGGAGGCCTTTCGAAGAAAGCCAAGCCTGAACTGTGGCTTCAGACAATTTTGACTGTTCGTCAAACTTTGACCACCATTTGACTTTGAAGGTTCTTTGTAAAATGAGTTGGGCTTCTTGAGTGTGGTAGTTAAAGTTCCACATCCAAACCCAAGGAAGAAAGAAGTTTGTACAGAAACAGAGGAAATGGGGAAACCTCTTTTCAGACTCAGAAGGAGCATAATGGGCTTTGAAGAAATTTAGACACCTAATGGCATTTGGGGTTAAGATGTCTGGGCTTGGGCCAAAGTAGTTCCACCATTGTTGGAACCAATTTGGAAGGCTTTGTACGGTTATTTTTTAATTAAAGAAAAATAACCAAGAATGAGTCTTTTGGGGGTTTTGAATAAAGAACGTATTAAACCAGGCATGCTGGTAATCCCAGTAGGAAAAAGACAAGCAATGGTTTAAATGGCTTTTGAAATTGGCGGTAAAGGTTTTTATTTTATGGAGTTGGTCACCCCATTGTTTTGGGCTCAAGACTTTAAGAATAGTAGCCGTAGAATAGGCTGGATCAGAATGAGCTTCACTATGAAAGAAATGTTTGAATTTTACAGACTCAGTATACTCAAGAATGCTTTGGTAGAAAGACTAGGGTTTTGACAAATCCCATGGTTTGAAAAACCAGCCTTTCGGGAAGATCTTTGTAATGGCTTGAAATGGATTAGAATGATAAAACCCGTCTTCCATAGATAAAACATTTTGGTAAGAGGTTTTATTAATCCAATCCGAAGATTTTTGTGAAAACTTTGATTGGGAGACAACTATTTGTGAAGAAAAGCTTTCGCAAGAAATAGTTTCTTTAGAAGAAGAAGGTTTTGAAATTTCTTTAGAAATAGATTTTTCTTTTTCAGGGATTTGAGAAAGGGCTTTATTTTGAGCAATGTTTTGTAGAGTGAATATTAGTTCAGGGGACTTTGAAATGGAGTTCATCCATTCTTTTATCTGTTCTTGAGACGCAATGGCTTTAGACTGTGCTTCTTGATCTTCGATCATGTCAATCCAAGATTTAATAGACATAGCAGAAGAAAGTAATTTGTCTTTAGAAGGGGTAGTTTGGGATTCTTTGGAGGTTGTCTCTGGTAAGGGGTCTTTGCGAATAGCTTTACCTTTGTCTTTCTTTCTGGGCGGCATTATCTGTTTTGAAGGAATTCCCTGGTTAGAAAATAAGGGATAGAATTTGTATCCCCTTTAATAAACTCAATATCAAAATCAAAAACACTTAAAATAGCTTGCTATCGTGCAAAAATCTGTTTTGATGCAATGTTTTGAACATCTTTTTCTAAAATATGTTTTGCAGCTTTGCAATCAATCCTAAGTAAGAATTTTTTATTCAATAAATCACTTTGAAATTTTGATATACATAAAACTATGGATAAAATTTTTTTTTTGATAGTAGAATAATTCGTTTGACATTCATTCCAATGTGCAGAAACATATTGTACTATCTGTTCTTTATTGTTATCCACTTGTTTTAATATCCCACCGTAACCTAAATCAGATGCATCAGTTTCAACAATCTTAGGGAAAACAAGATTTGCAAGAAATAGACAAGGGATATCCTTTACAGAATCTTTTATTAGTTTAACAACTTTAGTGTGCTCATCAGTCCATGCAACGGGATGTTTCTTTAGTCTATCATGTAATGGCTTTGAAATTCTATTGATGTTGGGACAGAAATCTAGAACATAATTTAAGCTTCCTAAAAATCTCTGTAATTGGGTTTTGTCTAAGATTTTATCAGGAAATTTTTCTGCAAATTCGAGAGATCTTTTAATGGGTGTTACAGTTCCTTTGGAAATATAATGACCAAGGAATCTGATCTTCGTCTGAAACAAAGAGACTTTAGAACTAGAAATGGCTAAACCAGCCTTTCTAGTAGCAAGATAGAAAGTCTTTAGATGTTTGAAATGTTGGTCAATCGTTTGGGAAAAGATCAACACATCATCGATATAAACTAGGCAAAAATCAGAGAAAGAATTATAGATATCATTCATAATTCTCTGAAATTCTGAATGTGCATTATTTAATCCGAATGGCATAACAGTCCATTCATATTGTCCAAAAGGAACAGTGAAAGCAGTTTTGTAACGATCTTTGGGATGAATTTGAATTTGCCAAAATCCAGATTTTATATCAAATTTTGAAAAAATGAATGCAGAATGAAGTTTCTGGAGCAAATCTTTTTTATTAGGTATTGGATACCTAATCCATTTTAGTGCTTTATTAAGGGGTTTGTAATTTATCACTAATCTAGGTGTTCCTCTTTCTATCTCAGAATTTTTGTTGACATAGAAAGCAGCGCATGACCAGGGAGACCTAGATTTGGTAATGAAACGTTTTGTAACTAAGTCTTGAATCTCGTTTTTGCAATGTCGTTCTAAATCCATGTTCATTTGGATTGGACGAGCTTTAGTAGGTATTTATTTTTCATCAAAAGAGTTTTCATAGGGCAGATCAACCAAATGTTGTTTTCTATTCCAAAAAGCAGATGGTAAATCAGCACATATTTCTTTTTCTATAAGGGTTTTAAAATCAGAGATTTTTTTCTGTATGAAGTCTCTTTGTAGTTGATTATCAATTCTTTGTAAATTTAAATCTTTTTTAAAACAAATTAAATCATCTTGTTTAGATTTGAAAAGTGCATTGATTTGGTTCTGATAAACAGAACAAGCTTTAACGATATTCAAGTTTCTTGTTTTAGGTTTCTCAATAAAAGGGAAAACAAGTTTCTTGGATCTTACTTTAAAGGATATACTATCATAATTGACAGTATAAGGAGTAATAAGATTAATGAAGGGGGTGCCTAAAATGACAGTATGGTGTATGTCATTAGTAAGAATAAAAGAAGTTTTAAATTCAAAACCACTGTTATGAATAGAGGCATCGACTTTAGATTTTACATTAAGTTTTGAATTATTGGCGGCAGAAAGTCTTTCATTTGTTTTCTCACGAAATCTTATGGGAACAATATCTTCTTTAATACAATTTAAATAAGTACCAGTGTCAAAAAGGGCAATAGTGTCGATTTCAAAATCTTTAGAAAAGATTAAGGTAATTTTAATTAAATATTTTCTCGTGGTAATTTGTTTTAGAACAAACAAAAAATCATTAGGTACTGATTCAATATTTTCAAGATTTTGTTCATCATTATCATGATCATCATCAGGATTAATTTCTTTATCAGAATTATCTTGGAGTTGTTTTTGTAAGAGAAGCTGAATGGTTTCAGAATCATTTTTTTTTCTTTTAATCCTTTTATTTCAAGTTTGATTTCTTTAATATCTCTTTGGAGATCTTAGACATTGGGTATTGTTTTCTTTGTTTTCTTTTTACCCAAGATTTCAGTTAAATCATAGGCATTCTTTTTAATGGTAGGGACTTTAGAGGTTTCTGCTTTATCTCCTAATTCTAAGGTTTTTAAAAGCTTATCTAAATATTCTTTTTGAAGAGTAGGATCTGAAATGTGTTTAACTAGTTCAAGAAAGGTTTCTTGTTCTTTAGTCAAAATATTGATTTTCTTTAAATAGGATTCTGCGTCAGAATCGCTATTAGAAGATACAGATGTATCTGAGTCCATTAACTCATCAATCTGTAGAGGTTCATTGTCTCCTGTCATGGAAGATTCAGAGTCAGAGGACTCTATGAGTAAATGAGCAACTTTAGAAAATATTTCTTCATCAAGGTCTAGTGCATGGAGCTTTCTGCTCATTCCACAGAATTTTGCGGTGTGACCTTTCTTTCCACATTTGAAACATGTGGCTTCTTTGTAATTAAAAGGGGCTTTTGGTTTTGTTGTGACATTTTTCTTAGAGAAATGGGGCTTCTTATAAGGTTTGGAAGGTTTTTTATAAGAAGGTTCTCTGGGCTCATGGAAAGGTTTCTTATAGGTTTTTTGTAAGGTTTGGAAGAACACTTACCATCACAATCTTTAGAAGTGGGAGTTTTAAAAGGGTCATAATTAAATTGTTTACAGAAACTTCTTAATTCTTGTTTGGATTTTCTGAGTTCCCATTTAGACGTTTCTGTATTTTCAGATCTTGACAAATCTTTAATCCTTCTTTATTGACAAAACTGACTAATTCCCCATAAGTGAGCTCTTCATAGGGAATACGATTGTCGTAAAGGGCTTTAATGGAATTCCTAACCTTTTCTCCTAATAGGGTAGGTAAACCTGCAAGGAATTTCTCCTTCCAAGTTATGTGATTAGTATCATCCCTAAGGAAAATTCTGGTAAAGAACGTAGTCTTATAGCTTTGGAATTCACTAAGTTTTCGACATCTTAGGTTGTGTAGTAACTCAGCGTTCTTATCTCTAAGATGTGAATGATCACCTATGAAATGAAGGGATATGGTCAGAATTAAGGTAGCAACAGCATCCTGAATAGGACTATTGAATTCATCACAGATGGGGGCTCCGTTCTCATCCGTTTGGATTGAATTTAGAATATCTAATTATTGCTGTTTGGTGAGAAGATGATCCCACCATCCTTTAAGTTGACCTGTAAAACCAGCAATAAGGAACTCTGTTATGGCTCTGTCAGAGGTTCCTTGCTGGGTTTTATGGGCATTAGCTACCATGGTCATTTGCTGTAATAATCCTAGGATATTATACTCAGACATATTATTAATATTCCACTCATAGACAGATGATGCATTAAATCGTGATTGGTTTAATGCACTAGGCCTATTGTCTATGGCTAAATCTGGTGGAGATTTGACAGTAGGTAGTGTTAATTCCCAATGAATTTTGTTGGCTTTAGAAATAGGTTCTTCTTGGAAAGCTTCTATATCAGACGAGGCTATGGATGCTAGGTCTTGTTCTAGTACACCAATTTTACTAAATTGGGCACTATCAGGAGCTATTTGAACTTTACTGGAATAGGAAGAAGAAGCTTCTATCCTATCTAACTGTTCTCTAATGGCTTTAACAAAATCTGATTTTGACTCTTGGACAAGCTTTTGACTAGTTTTCGAAACCGGGAAGGGTTTGAAAATAGGCTCCTTAAGCTTCTTTTCAGAGTCAGTCTTAGAAATACTAGGAGGAATAGCTATTGTTGACTTTTGGAATTGGTTTTCTATTCTGGTCAACTGCTTTCCTATTGTATTTAGATTAGCATTACAGAAATTATTCTGTTGGATAATGCTATCTAAATCGGTTTCTGGATCTTTAGGTTTATGGATTTTATAGGGTGAGGCTTTTATTTCTACTGGAGGCACTCCATGATCAATGACTATGCTTCTAAGTGGAGGATGCTCCGATTCTGTAGTTCTATCACTATCAGAAAAATTCCATTCGGTGATCTTTTTTCTAACAGTAATGGGATTTGTTTCTTTAAAAGGATAAGAAATATCGTTATCCGAAGCATACATCTCAAACCAATCAAAAAACAGTATATGCACTTTATGTAAATTTACAAATTCATAGTAAACTTGTTGGATTTCTTTTCTTTGGTTTAAGAAATGTTTGAAAAAGCAAAGTCTTTTTTCTTTATTAACATCAGAATAGAAATCATTGTGAAGAAGTGTTTTATCCAATTCAAAATTCTTTTCAATGACACTGATTACATTTTCTGTGACGGCAGAAAACGTAGGAGAAGTTGGAGGAGAAGGTTTTTTCTCTTCTTGTCTTTACTCATGTTGACTACTAGTGTAGATTGGGTGTGGAACACTAGTGGTATAGTCAACAGAACGAATAGAGGAACTAGGTATATCCGAAGTGGAAAAGAATTTGAAAAGAATTGATGAGTCTTAGTCTTCATCTACTTCTTTTATACAATTATATATATATATATATATATATCTCTCTCTCTCTAGAGTAGTGCTAGGGAGCAAGAGAAACAAGAGAATGACGAGAGAAACGACAGCAGTTGCTGGCGTTTCACCTCTCATTCCTCTTGCTCGTTAAAACAATAAAAAAAATTGAATAAAGAAATGGCGCGTACATAGTAAAATCCAAGCCTTATCTCTTCACGCAAGCTTTCCTCTTCCACTTTCCCCTCTCCTCACACAAATCACCATTATCGTTCACGGCAGCAACTGCTCACGGCTTTATCTACTCCGAGCCAGCCTTTCCTCTTCCACTCTCCTCTCTCCTCACGCAAATCACCATCATCGTTCACGGCAACAACTGCTCATGGCGACGCACCATCATTGTTCACGGCAAAACACTTCTCACGGCAAAGCGCGCTTCCTCATCCACTTGTCTCTCCTCACGAAAAATTACCATCATCGTTCACGAAAAGCAGATTGTTTCCCCCTCTCTCTCTGCTCTCTCCTCACGAAAAATATTATAGATTTTTAACATTTCACTTTATGTTGTCACTATTGTTTATGGTTATTAATTTTCTTTTTCTCTCCCCGTCTTTGTCCATTGCCATTTATCAAGGTCTTATATAATTTAGACGGACTCAATGAATGCTCCCCTTCACTTCCTTTACAAGTTGAGAATCTGGAGTTGCATACAAATGTGCCATTATCATATTATGAACCTTTATTAGATTGTGTTTTCTGAATTTGTCATCCTAAGACTTTGCGAGTGCATGTGATGTTTAAAGAAGATCACAAATTCATTATGGTATATTAAGATTACTAATTAGTAATAAAGCAAATAAATTTTCTCCGTTGGAGAAGTAACACACATAAGCTTAATAATTAACAATATAATTGCGTTACTAAGGCTAGGAGAAGAAAATTCACTTTAAAATTTGAGATAATCTTCTTATTTTTCTTTCACTAAACATGCAATCTAAACCAAAATTCACAGCAATTCTACCCAACTTTTCCAATTCTGCACAAAAACTAGAAAAAGAGACCTAAAAAAAAAACTCAAATCCAACACACCCACCAAAAACCAGATCTTTCACAGAAATGTCAAAACAAAAATTCGAACATCAATCAATTATTTTTCAATTAGTTTCGAACCTGCAAAAGAAAAGTAAAAAAAAATTAAATTCCAGAAGTGATTTGCGTGAGGAGTGTTTTTCCATGAACGATGATGGTGATTTGCATGAGGAGAGTGGAAGAGGAAAGGCAGGCTGGAGATAAGTCGTGAGCAGTTGCTAAGTTGAGAAGATGAGGAAAGGTTGGCTGGAGATAAAGCCGTGAGCGGTTGCTGCAGTGAACGATGATAGTGATTTGTGTGAGGAGAGCGGAAAGTGGAAGAGGAAAACGGAAGAGGAAAGCATGCGTGAGGAGATAAGGCTTGGATTTCAATCTGCGTGCGCCATTTCTTTATTCAATTTTTTTATTATTTTATTGTTTTAACGGGCCAGAAGAATGAGAAGCAAAACGGCAGCAATTGCTTAATATGTTTAAAAGAATTTTAAAAGGTATATAGGCTGGACATCACTGTGTGCGGGCTACTGGTCCAAAGGGGAATTAAATATCTTATCTTCAAAAGAGCTAAGGAACCCGTCACGGAGGTAAAACAACGCCACGTATCTTTAAAAGTACCAAAGTGATAAAATTTGAAAAGCCGACAAAACTTCGGTAGTTCACCAAGATCTACCCTTTATCATTGTATCAACAATAATCAATTATTCAAAGCAATATATATATATATATATATATATATATATATATATATATATAATTCATCATGTTAATAATTATAAACATTAATTTGATTCGTTATTAATTGTGTCATTCATTTAATGTATTTTTAACGTACATTTCTTAAGTAATTACCCCTCTGCCGTGTTCTTGATAAATTTTTTAAAATATTTGTATTTCTACATGCACAAATCTCATATAACATTTGGTCAAAATATTGCTAAATAACTTTTAAAATATGAAAATAGAACATGTAATACTTTATTTATAAAACTATAATTATTTGAATGGTTAATTATGAAGAAAGTGAATTTATATTAAGGTTTTGTTTGGAGTTGAGATGCTGTAACTTTTAAGTTACAACTGCTGTAGAAAAAAATAAAAAAATTTAATAATAAGTAGTAAATATAAATTTTAAATAATAATTTTAAAAAAATTATTAAAGATATAATATAATTTTTTATTATATAAGTGAAAAATCATATCAACATATCTACCTAATTATCACAGATAGTGTTTACAAAACACTTTATTGCTGTAACTTTTAAGTTACATTTGCCTATCCTCAATTCCAAACCCACCCAAGAACTTTAAACCCAAATCCGACACAATTAGAAATACACAATTTTTTTTTTAAAAAATCACTGTGTATTATTATAATCAGCATAAAAGCATTTAATAAAAAGTTAATCTAATAAAAAGAGTAACATATAAAATTGTTTGCATTGCGGATTGTCTAGACATACTCCTACTCTCTCTCTCTATATATATATATTGAGGACATTCTCATTTTTATAAAATAAAGATATCACTAACAAATACAAAGATACAATTTTCAATGTAGAGAATGTGTGTGTCTACTAGATGAATCTTTCGCTTTACATTTCTATTTCTAATGTTCTATGTTACTACGTATATACATTTGAGCAAATCTTGGTGATCTTAATCCTTAAAATAAATAGTTAATAATGATCATGCACAATAAGTGATCATTCAATCTAGTACTTACAGCCAGTTAATTTATTAGTTTTAGTATTAAAAGTTCAATCTATGGCACAACGAGTAATGCTATATTAAATATAGCAAGAAGACTTCATTTACAAGCCAGTGCCAGTAATAAATAATTTGATCTTTGAATAAAATTTCATTACAATTGTGCCAACCCACTAATATATAATTTCTTAGTATAATAACATTTATATAATTCTAAAAGCATTAATTATAGTGTGTAGTCTATATTGATATAGATACAAATGTTTATCCCGTTCATCCGCCCATTTATGTAGTAACCAACAAAAATACAAGACTTGCCTCTAAACTCCAACCTTAACCACAGGTGTCTTCTTCAATAAAAACAAGTGATGATCCTTTGCATCCCATATGATCTCCATTCTCAACCATTCCCCAGTTTCCCATCACAATCCTCTGCCACGTGCTACATGCAATGCAAATTAATCACATGCTATGATTACATTATTATCATTCTCCATCAAAACTGCCGCCGCCACTCGTTTTCACGAGAGCGTCCCACAGCCGTTCGATCTCCCCAAAAACATCATCAGTAGGGAGCCGGAACCTGCAACAAGGACACGTGTTCCTCTTCTTGAGCCAAGGCAAAATACACAGCCAATGAAACAAATGCTTGCATGGTAACTCACACACGTCCCTCCCTTCTCCCATTTCCTCTTTACAGATAACACAACACTGATCGGCACCGGCACCGTCCACCGACGGCAGCCCCACCACGGCCGCCACGGCCGCCGCAACATCTCTCCTTTCCTTCTCCCCACCACGAACACCGCCTCCTCCCATTGCGTTTACAAACCTCCTACACCTCGTCACCATCTCAACGTACGGCAACAAAACCGCCCCTTCGTAAGCACCGCCGACAATGCCCGAGAGAGACAAAGCGTTTTCGCAAAAGTGCTTCCCCAAGACCACTGGCCATTTCGCCTGCGGCGCGGCCGAAAGGGCTTCTGGGTCTTGTTGGTGGACCTCGCAGAGCAAGAGGAGAAGCAAGACGGCGTCGTGATCGCGTCTCTTGATTTGATAAGTCGACGAATGGGGAGGAGGTGCTCGAGGAAAGCACTGAGTGAGGAGTTGGAGGGAGAAGAGGAGGTGGCGAGCGATGAGCAGGGTTTTGTTCGGGAGGGAGAGGGAGTGGAGGTGGTGGAGAGTGAGGGAGAAGAGGATTGGGGAGGAGATGACGGCAGAGAGGCGCCTGCGCCGGCGGTCGGAGAGTGAGAGAATGGTGTGAGTGAGATCTTTGAGTTTATTTGGAGTGAGAGTGGAGAGTGCTGAGATGATGATAGTTTCTTCTTCCATGATATGGGATCGTGTGCTTTGTTCGCTCTTTGAGCCTGGGAGATTTGAGAATGTGGATTTTTATATGGGATTATTATTATTATTATTATTATTATTAACTAATTTGCTTATTATTGTAATGACCATGCAATTATATTATTCTATAAAACTCTTGTTTTTATGCCATTGGATCGACTCTATGATATTTTATGCGTGTGAACGTCATTAAATGATCAGATTTTATTAACGTTTGCTAATTTTTTTTAATAATTTTAAATAATTTTAACGGTGCCAAAATTATTAAGAGTCATTTTTTGATGATATTTTGAGTTGTTAAAAAGTTCTATTTTTTCCTCTTATTATGTGGTGGTTATTTGCCTAAGAATAGGAGGAGATAAAACTACCCATTAGACTACTCCTTGGAATATGGCAGGCAATTAGTTTTATAAAATTGTAAAGAAAAATGTGGGTCTCTTGGTAACAACTTTGGTCTTACAAACAAAGCCTATTTATTTCCATCAATTTAGGTCGTTGTTATGTTCACTACAATCCTATAAATCTGATTTTGTTATTTGAAGTGGTGACAAATGTAATCTCAATCAGGTCAATTTCCATCGAAGGAGAATTTTTATATAAATGCTCTTTCTTTGGCGTTCACTTCGTCCAACATCACAATTTTAATTCCAAAACTTGAATCCTTGAATGTTGGATAGTGCCCAGCTCATGGTTGAAATTTGAAAATTTTCATTTGCAATGGTACTTCATCATCTTCTTCCTTTAAAATGTTACAAACAAAATATACAATAGTTTTATCTGATAAAAAAAATAAGTTAAATATAATTAGTCGAATAATTAATTTAATTGTGTCATATCGAGTTCACATATTAGAACTCTATATTAAACCCGACATAATTAATAAATATATGATAATAAAACCGGGGAATTAATAATTGTATACATTTTTTTAATTAACTCAAATCTATTAACTGATGTTGTGTTTGTATCTGAATGGTTGAGTAACAAATACTCAAATCTATTATCTGATGTACATAAAAGTTAGTGTGGACAATTGACCCAGCTCAATGAAAATTATTTCTTATAAGATTATCTCCAAAAAATTCTATAAATTTTACTTTTTAAATATCTATTTGCTTACTTATGTGTTAAATAAAATAATAAAAAAATATGATATTCTCCAAAAGACTCTTCATATAGAAATAACTTAATATTATTTTAATTAAATAATTATTTTCTTAAAGAAAAAGTCAACATCAATTAAAGCACTTCTCTCTTTTTCTCCAATGAAAAGTAATAAAGTATAAATTGAAGATAGAGAAATCAACTCTCCAAATTTGAAGAGCGATAATCATTTTTTATTTAAATAATTTTAATTAGAGTATCTTTTAGAACCTTAAATATTGAGATGGCTCTTTAAATAATTAATAAAATCTTATTTGAAGAGCATTTTTATGATGCTCTTATATTAACTTCTTAAAACATTTTGTTTGAACGGAAATAAATTTATAAATGAATTTTGATATCGAAATTAATTTTATAAATTATTAATTATTATTATTATTTTTCCTCTAATAAATTAAATTTCTAGATCCTCCCTGCTCAAATTGCATTGCATTAGTAGTGCAATCATGGGTGGAAAAGAAGAAAGTTAGGCTCTGGAATAGAATATTAATGGATTGGCTGAGAATGTTGGGTTGTTTGTCCAGAAGCATGTGTCCGGTTCAAACAAGTTTTGACACACTTCATTTCTTTATATTATCTCTAATAAGCACTGCCTTAATCAAGTAAAAGAAAACAAGCGCAAGATAGAAAAAGAAACATTTGGCCCATCCATGGCTCTTTTCTCTTGTCCCCTATAACCTAAATTATTGGTAACAATGCAAATCTGAGTGGAATTTAGCAACTGTGTCACCCTTCACACTCACATGCACCGCCTTCATCTCGATTTGTATGTTCAAAAAGTTGTGATTCTACATGGTAAAAATGAGTCCATAGACCATTCTGTCCATCCTTTACTGAGAATTTTGGTAAATTTATGGAGGGCATTATGGTGATAGGTGAAAGTAGGCATATCAAAGGGGAGACATGATGGGGGTGGTAATGATTTTGTGACAACCAAATTACAGCCAGACTTAGGCCAACCAAAGAAAGATAATTAATAAATTATGGCCTATTTGGCAGTATGGCCCAAAAATATGGCTTTGGATGCTTAATCTACAGGTAAAGATTACCCACAAGAACAAAAGAAAAGAGAGATAAAAGCATCTAAAAGCAAAGAGCTAAAGATGATCCTGTCCTGTCAACTGGGCATTCTTCATGTTCAAGTGATGATCTAAAGGTAAAATACTGTTGAAAATAATCCTAAGTGCAATAGTTCAAAAGTTTGTTAAAAAAACTGAAAGCAGTGCACTCTTCTCCGAGATTGTTTCTATGTCAATCTCCTTTATGATTGGTGTCTATACCAACTCATTTTCTTAAGAAAAATGTAGAGATATCTTTAGAATGGGATCCAAAGTGCTTTTTGCCTTTTTCATCGAAACTTCTAAGGCATCGACAAAAACTGATTAAAAAGTCAATGTACACTGTTTCTTACCATCCTTTTGCAGTTTGCTTTGTTGCTTAATTTAATTCGAAGCAAGAGGCAATAAAGACTTGCCAATCAGCAGCCATCGGCTCAAAGCTCTTCAACATGTGGGAAGCTTAACAGCTGACTTGTAAGCATATTATGCTGAAACATACGAACAGCCAATCTAGCTCATTTTTCTTACAAACTGAATCCTCTCATTTGAAAGCAATAAATAGGTTAAAATTACAAGGTGTGTTTGCCTCAGTAATGTTCTTAACAATAGTAAAACTGCTGCTTCAGGCATTTTAAGTACTGTGACCAGATTGCTGGGCACCTCTCAAAGCTTCACAAGGTAAAAATGGCCTTAGAAAGCACCTTGGACATTGGATTCCCCAGCTGCCTCATAAGTTAATGTGATTCTGATACTCAGGGTTTTGGTTTCAAACATAAGCGCTCTCCTCCTCAACCTCATCCTGTAAAACATAACCTTCTTCTCTCATTAACCCAAGCAACCTTTCCAATATTAAATATATCTGTTCACTTTTATCACTTGATGTGTCCTTTGCAACGAAGCTTTGTAATCCTCCACTGCATTCAATCCAACTACGCCCTGGGATTTTTGCGAGTCCAGTTTCCTTCATTTTTTCTCTGACCCTATCAGCTTCATCCCATCTTCCCGCTTGTGAGTATAAATTTGCCATGATGATATAATTTCCAGTGTTTTCGGGCTCAATCTCAAACAGATGATCACAAACGAACTTCCCCAGTTCAACATCACCCGAAATTGAAGCCCCATAAAGCAATGCACCCCAAACCTTAGCACTTGGTTTGACTGGCATTTTAGATACAAATTCTGTTGCTTCAGATATCCTTCTGGCTCTACTTAGGACCCCTACCATGCAAGCATAATGCTCGACTGAGGGCTGAATGCCATATTGCCCAGACATGGCATTGAAGATGTCCCAAGCTTTGTCCACCAACCCTGAATGAGCACAAGCTGACAACACTGCTGTAAATGTGACCGGATCTGGCTGAATCCCATTGTTCAGCATCTCATTAAAAAGTCTAACAGCCTTACTGGCATCCCCATGGGCAGCATAGGCTGAGATTATTGTTGTCCAAATAATCAAGCTCCGACCTTTGAACCGATCAAAAACCCGTTGTGCTCCATGAAGAAACCCTGTCTTTGCGTAAGCATCAATAATGGCAGTTGCAACGTATATATTACGATCATATCTATTTTTAACTGCATAGCCGTGTATTTCTTTCCCTCCTTTTAAGTTTGAGAAATGGGAAAACAATGAAAAAATGCTCGAAATTGTCACTGCATTTGGTCTTACACCAGAAGCCTGCATTTCTCTAACCAAATCCAAAACTGCCTCATGACGGTTATTCTGAACAAGACCCGAAATCACAGCATTCCAAGTACTCAATCCCGGTCGTTTCATTACTTGAAACAGATCCATGGCTTTCTCAACAAACCCATGAACCATGTAACCAGAAATAATTGCACTGTAAGAAACTTCATCCTTATCACTCATCTCATCAAGCAATGCTCTTGCATAATCCAAACTACCGCATTTTGCATACATTCCAATCAAAGCATTACAAATCCAAAGGTCCATTTGAATATGACTCTCAATGACAAAGTTATGCACTTCCATTCCGAAAACTATATCACTAGATTGCCCACACGCCTGCAAAACACTAACGACTGTCACCCCATCCGGTCTCAATACTGGTGAGTTTAACACCTCTCTAAACAATGCTTTACACTCTTCGTAAAACCCTCCTTGGGAATACCCAGCAATCATCGAATTCCACGACACAATATCTCTCTTCGACATTCCATCAAACAACGCCCTCGCTGAAGCAACATCATCACATCTTGAATAAAATGTTATCAAACCATTAACAAGAAACAAACTTGAATCAAGCCCACATCGCAAAACATAGGAATGAACCTCCTTAGCGAATCTCGAGTCGCGGAACAAACCAGTCAATGCCTTCAAAACACAAGTAATCGTAAAGTTATCAGGCTTCAAATCCTCTGAATAAGACGACGCCAAAGACGAAAACAACCTTAACGTATCAGTATACATGTCGTGAACAGAGTACGCGATAAGCATGGCGTTGCATGAGAAGATGCTTTTGCTTGTAATTTTATCGAACACATGTCGGGCTTGAATGAGACTGTTAGATTTCGAGTAGAAATTGATGAGTTTCGATGCGAGGAAGTTGTCGGGTGCAACGGAATGGAAGATGAGGCGCGCGTGGAGTTGCTTGGCTTGGCGAGGAAGGCGGTGGTCGGTGAAATGTTGGATGAGTCGGCTGTACGCGCCACAGTCGAGAGTCTGAAGAGCTCGCTGAATTTGGCCACTGTTGGCGCGCAGATTTTGAATGTTTAACGATAGTGAGTTCGCGTGCGTCATTCATTTGGTTTGCTGCCGAGCCGAATTCACTAATTTGCTTGGTGTTTCTTTCTTATAACCTTAAGGGCTATGGATATGGAATGAACCGATGGGGTTATGCATTCAAACGGCACCGCGTAGGAAATGCCGAAATGGCACGCCACACAAGCAACCTGTGTAAACCTTGCCACGTCACGAAAAATCGCACATTTGACTCGATAACACTTTAATGACATAAATATGAGTGACAAATTAAAATTTGCTAAAATTATGACAAACCACTAGTGAAAATATGTAAATGCCCTTTTATAAATTTCGTCAAATTTCTCGACTTTTAGACTTATTGACATTTTATGAATTCTATCAAAATTCATCTATAGAAGTCAATAGGTCCAGATGTTTTTTAGACGCATAATTAAAAGCACCAAAAATAAGTATCAATAATGCATTTGGGATTGAGGTTGGATAATTGTAGTTTAAAAGTTACAGTACTAAAGTGTTTGGTGAACACTAACTGTTGTAATTTAGAATATATGTTAATATGATTTTTCACTTGTATGTAGGGATGACAAAAAAGCTCGCTCGGGCCCAGCCCAGGCCCGCGAGCTTAGGCCTGGCCCTCACCCATGAGGGCTTGGACAAGGGCCCAAGAAAAAAAGCTCGGACAAAGCCCAAACCCACTACTTTTTAAAAAAATAATTTTATAAATTAGAACACTATAATTAAAATTGAAAAGTAATTTAAAAATAAAAAGAAAACTTAAATTCTTAACTTATAAATCAATTATGATTAAAAAAAACTAAAATTATGATATTAAATTCTCTCTTTTGTGTTAATTAATTAAGAGAGCGTTTGAATTAGAAAATCCAGTATTAAAGAAAATAAAGGTTATGAGTTTTTATTTGCTTTATTTATTATTTTAATTTGAAATATTCATTTTCTTTAATTTATCTATGATTGTAATAACTTGTTGATCATTAATTCATTTCAAATTTATAATAATTTTAAAAATTTAAAATAAAAAAATAAAGCCCAAACCTGGCCCGAGCCCGTACCCCTAGCTGACAAAGGGCCTAGACA
Source organism: Citrus australasica (assembly GCA_029618585.1). Classification (NCBI taxonomy): domain Eukaryota; kingdom Viridiplantae; phylum Streptophyta; class Magnoliopsida; order Sapindales; family Rutaceae; genus Citrus; species Citrus australasica. Next base: position 13,680,433 of record JARCIV010000006.1, read on the forward strand.
TGGGCTTGAAAAAGCCCAGCCCATGCCCGCTATTTGCCATCCCTACATATATGTGAAAAATCTATTATATCTTTAATAATTTTATCAAAATTACTATTTAAAATTTATATTTATTACATATTATTAATTTTTATTTTATAGTTATAATTTTTTTTCTACCGAAGTTATAACTTAAAAGCTATAACATTTCAATTCCAAACACACCCCAAATAAGTTAACACAAATCTCATAAAAAAAAAGAAAGAAAGAAAGTAAAAAAAAGAAAGAAAGAAAGAAAGTTTATAGTGCCTATATTGGACCTAAAACTAATAATTCATTGAATACCCAAGTGATTTGACACATTATGTTTCTCGATAAAATCTTAAGTGTTTGTCTCAAATTTATTGAAAGTTTTGAATCCTTTTGATAAAAATGGAGGGTATTTTTGTCCTTACAGCTCTAAATTGTCATAACAATACAATAATTTTTAAAGTTTTGTCATATTTACATAAAAATTAAGGATATTTCTATCTTACTATTCATGTAAACCCAACCCACCTTCCTTCTAAAAAATATTTACAACAAATTCACGTTATTTTAATAAATATAAATTAACAATAAAATTTTTACAGTTAATCAATTAATTTTTTTTATAACTTTATTGTTATTTTAGGATTTTTGGATGATCTTTGACTATTCAAGTTACTTTAACATAAGTTCTATTTGATTATTTTACCCTTATAACATAACATAAACAAATTACACAAATAAATATTTGTTATCGTATCTAATAGTTTAGTTATTAAATTCTATAACTTATAATCTATCATTTTTAAATAAAATCTAATAATTTTCAACAACACAGATGTCAATTATATAAATTTTTTATTAATAATCATAATAATAAATTAATATTGACATATCATTTAGAAATAATGAATTCTATATAAAAATTAAAATTAATATTGAAGTTAAAGTAAATTTTTGGTATTTTTACCTTATAAGGAATGAGGATACCTAGTCAATTTAAACTTGGGTTAAGTATTTTTACCTTATAAGGAATGAGGATACCTAGTCAATTTAAACTTGGGTTAAGTAAACTTAGTAATTAGATATAGGATGAGGTTATTTGAATTCATCAAACTACTCACCTAATCTATTTTTTGAAAAAATATTAATGATTAAAATATCCTAAATTATATTACAATTATTGACGCTAAAATATAGTAAAGAAAATTTAAAAAAAAGAACTTTTTTCTTTAAATCCATCTTTACATTTAATATATTTTTGTTAAGCCCTAATCGACTAGAGGCATATTTCTTCTTCTGTGCCACTTATACCGTAGTACCGTACATTACAGAAAAAATCCTTCTAATGCCGTCCAAGTACCTTTCACCTTTTATTTATTTTGTTATGTGAAGTACTTGGCTGAAAATAAAAGACCTTATTCTTTTCTTTGTTGAGTGAGTGTGGTTTTTTTTTTTTTTTTTTATGTCAATCATTTGTCATTATTAACCAAATGATATGTCGATTTTGCGTTGAATGGGTCATCTTCTTGCATGCTAACACGAGTCTATGTTTGGTGGTTGATAAGCTATAAGGCATATTTTTTGGATTTTGAATAATTACATTAGAAATTCAATGAAACATTTATTAAAGGTTTATAAATGAATTTAATGGATTTAATAAGTAAATATATTATTATTATACATATTGTGTTTAGTAAGGACATATTGGGTATTTAGATAGGTTTATTGAATAAAATTAAAATTTTAAAATATGAGAGTGAATTTATTTAGTAAATGAGTTTAATAAATAATTTAATAAGTTTAAATAATCCTACCCATAAATATAATAAAAAAATCTAAATTAAACAAAATAAATTAAGATAAATTTTAATTAATTAGTTCGCTGAAAAATCTTGTTAGTTTAACATTTATAAAAATTACGTAAACTTTTTTAATTATTTTTTAAAATTAGGGTTGGCTAAATTTTAAGCATGATTGGATGACATAATAATTAGAAAAATTATCATTTGTATACCTTATAGATACTCTAATACTAAAAATATTACAATACTTTGAGAGTGTATCAATCGTTCACCTTAAGTTGATAAAATGTATATGCCGTTCACCAAATTGTTACTTGCCGTTTAAATAGGATAATGTCAGAAGAGTAATTTAGTCTTTTTATATGATGTAAGTGATAATTTAAGAGTATACACGTAATAATAAAAAAAATTTAAGGTATACAAGTGATATTTTTTAAGAATAAAATCGTCAATTTATTATAATTTCGTTAACTTTTAAACAGTAACTAATAATTTAATGATCGATAAATAATTTTTATTAATTTAAAATAAATAATTCATACACTTTTAAAATATTATAATATTTTTAATAATATAATATTTTTAATAATATAATATTTATAAGATATACGAATGATAACATCCTAATAATTAACTCCCCCAGCATTTTACTGTTCCAGTGCAGCAGAGCAGTACGTCACCACGTTGTGGTTTCACTGAGAATTGTTTCATTCTTTTTCAGTTGTTCTGAAGAATTTCAAGGTAGTTACTCTGTTACTGCCTATAACTGCTCTGCTCCCTGAAGCACAAAGGGTTCGTTCTCTGCTACGTGCACAAGTTAGGGTTTTATTGAACAGGAGTAGCAAGAACTCGCTGCAAAGTCGGAGCTAATTCTTTCATTTCTGCTTCATATTTTGATCGGTACATTTATTTACTGAAAGCTAAACTCACTTGTTAAATGAATTATTTTCCTTTTAGGATCAATCAATACTACCCTTTATAAATAATTTGAACCCTAATTATCTTGTTACAATTATTCCGTAATTTATTGAGTATTATTTTTATTTAAGCTTTATTTTTGTTTTCCGTGAATGGTTTAAAAAAAAGAAAGAAATAAAGAAAGAGCTATAGTATTGAATTCTTTTAAGAGCAAATGAAGCGGTTGTGAAACTCTAGAGAGAATTAATGACCAATATATTGAATCAACTTTCTCTGTTTCTTTGCTTGATAACTGAGAGTTGTTGACAACTATGTGTATTTGCCACTCCATTGTGTTTACTAGTTTCTTCAATTTAGGATTCTATTTGTAAATTAGAAGCCTGTAACAGTTGATGCAGAAATGATTCAGATTAATATGACATTGCTTCAGTAAGTTTGCTTATTGAGATTTTAAAATCTTGTATCTGATATTGGCGTGGTTTGAAAGTACTGATGAATTTTCTTGATTAGTTTCTTGACATTTGGGATGCAAGTTTTGTCGTCTGTTTATCTTTTTTAAAGCAAAATGTCACAAAAGGTATGTTTCGGATGGTTTCCCAGTATTTTACTTTCATGATCATATTTTTTTATTAGATAACTTTCTTGATGCAATGTTCTTATTCGCATAACAGATTTTCTTATGGATGATATCAATTACTGTAAACTTGGTGAAGATTTCTCCTGTGATGTGATGTGTGCTGGAGTATGTGTTTTTATTTTCCTTGTCTCGGGAGAATGCCCCATATAGTCTATTTTTTCAGGATAATTGTGTTTTTATTTTCCTTGTCTCTGGAGAATGCCCCATATAGTCTATTTTGTCAGGATATTATCTAATACCTATCAGCATTATTAGGCATCAATCTGTTGAATTATATGGTTGAAATATGAATTATTTTTCTTACATCTTCAAATCTTTGACTCTTCTCACCAGGCTTTATGTAAAAGAGGGCTATACATGGAAACCATGCGCAAAGAGTTGGAATCTGAATCTTCTTTGACAGGGGTTTTTGAGTTGCCAGGAGAGCCTGCTGTTGTTATCAACGGGGTGCCTGAAATGCCTTCTATTGACAATGCTATTGTTCTCTCTAATAGTGCGAGTGATGCTGAATCACCAGGAGATGCTGGTTTTGGTGAATGGTTGGAAGGGAGGGAAGTTCGGAAGTTGTTTGGGGAGCAATATTACTCCGGTACCGTGACCCAGTTTGACAAGGAAAATGGCTGGTATAGGGTAGAGTATGAAGATGGTGATTTTGAAGATCTTGACTGGCATGAGTTGGAAGAGGTGCTTTTGCCTCTGGATATTTCAATTCCACTGAAAACATTGGCTATGAGGGTTGTCAAGAAGAACCAGAAACCAGTTCAGAAATCTGGTAGAAGTAAGGCTCAGTCATGGAAACATAAAGCCCAAAGAACAGAGAATAAGGGAAACAATACGGATGCAGATGAAGCTTCAGGGACACAATTAAATATTCCATAGAAGGTTAGTGGATTTGTGACACTTCAGAAACTGATAAGCAGAGGCCACAAGTAGTGAACCAGCTAAAGAAATGCAACTGACCCAGCTATTTATATTCAGAATTAGGTAGAGACTTCTAGAGTACAAAATTTGAGAGCCAAGTTTGGAGGTGAAACTTAAAAAAATCCTATGTTTCTAGCAATTAATGTGTTGTTCGTGTTTAATGTCTTTTCTTGCTACATATGTAATGCCAAGAAAAAGAAAAGACATTTTTTTTGAACCTGTGTAAAAACTGATGCCTGTTTATACTTGAGGTAGAAACAAACAATTTATGTTATTTCTCGTCTACAATATGCTTGTGAGCCTGCTACCCTGTCGTTGTGCTCAGGAATTTAGTTTCATTATTTGTGGTTTAATTCTAGATAAGAACTGGGTGAAAAATAGCTGTAACAGTTCAATTCAGCAGTTCTGAAAAATAGCTGTAACGTCCTGCCCCTAAGACTTTTGTTATATGTATTTGTGGATGGTACAGTTGTCAAGATGATGCCTTTATTGTTGCTGGGTAAGTAAGAATTGTGTACTCATTTTGTTTGCTAGAAAGCAAAGAAACGAGAAAAGTGCGTGCTATTTAGTCACAAGGATTATAGCTGATTGTGATATTCACACACCTTTCGTTCACTTAGTCTAAATATGTATGGCAAAATAATTTAACTGATTGTTTTAATTCACTTCTTCCATATTTTCTCTGATATTAATTTTAATATATTACTGTATTTTTTTTTCGTTTTAAACAATTTGCTAACCAAACAAGGTAATAGAAAGAACTGTATGAATAATAGATTCATTCTTACTTTTTTTTTATTCTTTTAAATTTTTAAAAGACTTATTTTTTGTATACTCTTATTTTATCTCATTTTAATTAATATTAATTATTGAAATATTGGAGAAAAATTAAAATAAAAAATTATTATTAAGGCAGGCCCGAATTGAAAGTTTGACACTACAAATTGTGCTCTTACTGTTGGAATCGCTGAAGAGCCAAAAATGGTATTTTATGATATATTGTTGACTTGATTTGTACTGAAACCATCTGCTTCCAGAAAAAATCTTGTACCTGTCAAAGCGAACTTGATGATCATAATTTTCTATGGGCATCGGCTAAGTTGCGAAATTCTGTCAATAGCAACCATCCTTTGGGAATTGTTAGATTTCAAGACTTTATGATGTTATTTGACAGAGGTGAAAAAATCACTTCAAAGAAAATTAGTGTTGGGCAACCTGCTAATAAACTAGTATCACGTTGCAAACGCGTGATTATTTTGGTTTTACTAACAAATGTTTTACGATCAAATTGTTCATGCATTTGGTCTAAACATTCTATTGTTCTACTTCTCCATCTTATTAAAAATAATTATGAATAAATCAAGGATAGTATGTTGGATAAAGTTAAAAAAAATAACAATAATTATTTTTATTTCAATTATATGTGGAAATTTATATCTCATCTCTCATAATCAAGGATAGTTAAATGAATAAACAAATTGAATTTAAATAGAATCATAAATGAATTTACCAAAATTTGATAGGTTCAAATTAAATTCATTTATTAAATTCATCGTAATTTAGGGATGTGGATTTGATTCATTTATTAAATGAATATTCGTTTAATTCGTTTTCTGTACAAATTTAAATGAATCGAATCAAATTTAAATTCATTTACAATCTATTTAATTCGTTTGTGCATAATTAATAACAAATCAATCATGCCTAGATTTGTTTACAATTCATTTACAATAATAATAATTAATTAAAAAATCAAGCAAAAACAAAATAGAAAAAAATCACAAAATTGACATCCTACAAAAATACAAACGAATCTTAAACTAATAAACGAGTCAGTGACCTCAAATCTGAATTTAATTAATTTATTTAACAAATCAAATAAATGAATCATAGCCCCAAATCACCACCCCTTACTTATAGTACCACTAATAATGATGATATTATTTTAGAATCAGACAATTTGACAACAAAACTATCTTCCATATATGATTGTTGCCCCCTTTCCTTTCCTTCCTTACTGTATTTCTAGTTGAGTAAGGAAACTGAGCAACCAGTGTAAAAGCGTTACTTTCCAACTGGCTAACTTAGCTTTATCAACAATAGAAGTATGATTTCTTTGGTCTACCCCTAAAAATAGAAAGAAAGAAAGTGAGAAATCCAAATTTTCACTCTTTAGGTTTGAGCTGGGTTAAAGCACCTACTCGAACCATCGAGGTTGAACAAATACAAAGATCCAACAGAAAAGATTGACTTCTTTATTAAATATTAGAATAAACGAAATCAAAATCACAAATAAGGAAACGCCCAGCGGCTCCATCTTGCTAAGAATAGCATTGTCTTATGAAAAATGTTAAACAACACAAGTGACTTGCAATACTAGTACTAATAGAAATAATTTTCATATAGAAAGAATTATTATGACTCGTGTATTGTTAACCAATATTAATAAACTCGTGTGAGACACATTGGAAAATAGTACGTAATTTTCATTTGTGAAAGATTGATTATAACTCATTATTGTTAATTAATTTTATTAATAGTACGTAGGGAATGTATCTGACTGGTTAGGGAGTGTTTCATTTTTAATCAATAATACAAAATCCATGCCACGTTTGAGAGACAAGATAAGATGGAGGAATTAGATTAATTTTTTAGATTACTATTATAGTCCCAGGTTTGAACTTATTAATAACATTTTCCATAACACAGAAAGACCCCTACGTATGATGTTCAATATGAAAGATTTTACGAATTTGAGACTCGCGTTGATTCCTTTTTAATATAAATAAAAATTGTTATCATTATAAATTAATTAAAGGGAAAAAGACATCCCCAATGTTTGAAAAAATAGTCACAAAAATTTCTAAGTTTTTAAAAAAGGGATATCGAGACTTTTTTTTTCTAATAATACCATTTGACTATAGTAATTAGAAAATTGACTTTTAAAGTTTAATTAATATAAATTTAATAAGAATTATATATTCTATCTATTAGACTAATAATGTTAAATCATTTTTAACATATAAAATAAATTTAAATTTTAAATTATTATATTTATTTTAATAATAAATATATTTGTAATATTGTAAAAAATTTAAGTAAATCTTTGGGTTAAATAAATTTTACAATTAAAAAAATATTTCTATTAATAATATTAAAATTAAATTTTACATAATATTCAAAATAATTTTTATTTTAATATTATGTCTGTATCTATTATTAAAAATTACTTTAATTTAATAAAATAGGTCTAATAGATCGAAAAATTTTAAAATTATTTTGAAATGGATATATTATTACATTTATTTTAATGCTATATTTCCATTTGTTATTAAATTTTGGGTTATTTTTTGAGGAATTTATAGAGTTAAAGGATATTATGGTAAAAAAAGAGTTTTGGTATCCCTTATTGAAAACTTGAGGACTTTTGTGACCGTTTTTCTAAACCTTAAGAGATATATATCTATCCTTTTTCCTTAACAAAATAAAACAAAATTAAAAGTTAATCCTAATGGGGATTTGTCAAACTTAAATAAATTGGTTTTGCGTGTAAACACACAAAATTAATAATTTTTTGCGAATTATGATTTTTACTTTTCATAAATTTCCAATTTTTTCCTACCGGTGAAGGAGACAAATCTCAGCAAATCAAACGCACCTACAAATTTCCTAATGTGACCTCATCTCTCACCAAAATAGCAAAAGACGGAAATGCACTTTTTGAATATTTTTTATTTTATTTTTTCCCTGTCTAGTATAGTAATATTGTAGTTTTAAAATAATTATTATTAATTGTATTGTAATAATTAATACTAAAATAAATATTTTATATTATTAATTTTATTTTTATTATGTTATTTTGATATAATTAGTAATAATAATAATTTTATTTCTTAATTAATAAGAATAATTTTAGATTTTTATAGTGTATATGAGGATATATATAAAATTATATTGAACATAAAATTAATTCTCAAAATTATATTTTAGAATTTTTTTTTTAAATGTGATGGGGGCGATATGATTTTATTAAAAGTGATTTTTAAAAAAGTTTACTAAATATTAAAAAAAATTAATTTTTTAAAATTACTTTTAAACCTCGGTCTCAAATTGACTAACTCAACCCTCATATGTACTTATCAGTCTTTTCACATTCAAGATATGCACACTCTACACCAACGACCCACGTTTATCCAATTTTCCTCTCAATAAAAAATAGCTTCTGCTGCTTCTTTGGTGACGTGATTTATAAAACTTCTCCTTTATTAGACTCTTGCCATTCCCTGCTCTGACTCTCACTCTCTTTCCCTGGCCTGTCTCTAGGGTTCTTAACAATCAATGCCCTCAGTTTTCTTTTGTTTCCCCAGAAAATAACCCCAAGGTACTGTTGCTCACCCTTTAACTCCATGTTTTTTCATTAGTTAGAATGAATAAACGTTGTCTGGGTCGTTATCATACATGCAGAGTTAGTTAAGGCAAAAGAGATTTTTTTTTCTTTTTTCGGTCTATAATACGTGGAAAATCAAAATACATGTTTTTTTTTTAATTATCTTCTCTTCATGGAATTGAACTTTTCAACCAACCAAATGGGTCGTGATCATTTTATTTGTTGTTCTCTTATAAACATTTCATGGATGCCTTGTGATTGCTACGGTTAAGTTTTGTTTCATGGATGCCTTTTGTTTTGGTTTCATTTTTGCATTTTGTATTTGCAAGAATCAATTGGTACATTGTCTAGTTCTATACTAGAACTCGTATTTGCTAATATTTGTGATTAGTCTTCTATGCTTTGTTTCGTTTAATTCCAAATTGAATGCCATTCTTAATTGTGCCCAGAGGTTGTATTAACCTGTTAGGCCATGCAAAGTTTTGTTTTTACTGATCATTTCGTTGCATAATGAGGAGTCTTTTGATTCAATATTTTGGATCCTTTTGCTTGATTATACCAGTAATGAGGCATCATAGTTGGATTTGATATTTTTTCTAATCTTCACTGTCAAATGCTTGGTTTTAGTTGGATTTTACAGTTGGTAGATGTTGAAAAAGGCGACCAGAGCTCCAAATGTACCTGAACCTGTTTGCGTGGATAGTGACTTTATTCCATATCTCTCTTCTCAACATCAGCATGTAATCTCGAAACCCAAGAAAGATGGAGAACCAAGTTCAATTGGGATAGTGAAGAATGTCGGGTTGAACCTTTCACAGATGGAAAATTTGTCGCATCAACATCGTTGTAGAAAGAATAAGCGTAAAACAATTCACAATCAGTCAGATAGTATTGAGTGGTATCCTTCTTATCTCAATCAGATCGTGCAAGGAAATAAGTTTGGGGCTGCTTATGGTGCAAGAAAAAGTCGAATAAAGGGGGAGTATGGTGAGGAACTATCAACCTGCATTGACGCAGCTCTGGCTTTGATGGAACTGGCAAATGAGAGTTTGGGGTTGCCTAAGAATAGATTATACTCTAGTGTTGATCAGACACCAAGTGGTTTGGTGTTAATGGATCAATTGAATGATACAATTACCTACAGTAACCATTCTCAAACTGCTGGTTACAAGACCAAGCTGTTTGAGAAGTTCCAACAATCTTCAGTTCATAGTGAGGAAAATGGAGAGAGGTTACCCAAGAAGAAGAAGAAATTCAGGAATGCACCCTTTTTGCCTCCAACAAAGTACAAGAATGATGATGATGGTGAGGAGAATAATTTGCAGAACAAAGTACAGCAACATGTTAAAGCTTGTATGAAATGGGGTTGTGATCCATTAGACATGTCAATGATGTCATCATTCAAATGTGAAACAGAGAAAAAGAAGCAGAAGAAAAAGGTAGGTGTACCATTCATGTCTGGCCTGGTTGAATATGATTGTATTCAGTTCGATTCAAGAAAGGTCCTTGATGAACCAGTTATTTCTACTTTGAAGAAACATGCTTTGACAAAAGGAGAAACTAATGATAGCTCTTCATATGGGTTAAATGCTAATTCATTCCTGTCAAAAAGAACAGCTAAAAATAATGCAATGCCAGAAAAAAAACCATTAGGACAGCTGGAATTACCTCCAGTAAGCCCCAAGGTTCATAAGGGATTCTCATTCTCCATTATGCATTTTCTTTCTGCCATTCGCACGGCAATGGTCACGCCAGAAGGAGAAGAAGATACTTCTGTAATTGGCAAGCACCTTCGGAAGGACAATTTGAATATTGCACAAACAGGGAAAATGAAGTTGCCTTCTCTCACCATACATCAAATTATTTTACGTGTGAGAAGAAGTCCAATAGGTCCTTGTATTCTTGAAGCCAGGGAGCCTCTTGAGGATTTAGTGAGAGGTGCTTTGCATATATTTTCTTCTAAGCTAGCACCTTTAGGTGTCAAGGGTTGGCAGCCACTCACTTCATATCTGAAATCTACAAAGAGTTGGTCCTGGATTGGTCCAATTTCCTTTAAGCCAGCTGAAACCATTGAGGAAGAGGTATCTGTTAAAGCTTGGGGTCTCCCACACAAAATGCTTGCAAAGTTAGTTGATTCTTTTGCTAATTGGCTGAGAAGTGTTCGAGAGACACTTCAGCAAATTAAAAGCCTTCCTGCACCACCTATGATTTCAATGCCAAAAACTGCAGATTTGGAGCAAAGATTAAAAAGTGCAAGGCCTCGGAAGTGTACAGCCACCATTAGCCCATCCTCCGCAGAACTAAGGGCTTATTTCCATATTGAGGAAGCTCTCAGGTATTCAGTTCCAGAAAGAGCTTTTTTATATACAGCAGTGGATGGTAGAAAATCCGCAGTTGCTCCTATGAGAAGGAGCAGTGGCAAGCCATCATCAAAAGTCAGAGACCATTTTATGCTTAAAACAGATCGGCCACCTCATGTCACCGTGCTGTGTCTTGTGAGGGATGCAGCTGCCAGGTTGCCTGAAAATATGGGTACCAGGACTGATGTTTGTACACTTATGCGTGACTCACAGTACATTGTCAAAGATATCTCTGATGAACAGCTTAATCAAGTTGTTAGTCGTGGTCTTGATCGTTTGCATTATGAAAATGATCCCTGTGTCCAGTACAATGGAGATACAAAGTTATGGGTTTATTTACATGGAGATAGAGAAGAAGATGACTTTGATGATGATGGTACCACTCATAGAAGAAGCTGCTAACGGCAATGGCAATGGCAAAAACTGGTAGGAATTTCTTGTAATCATATAGGTTCTGTTCTCATTATAATTGCTTCTCTGATATAAGTGATCTAGTATGAACGTTGGGTATAAGATTGATCTTTTCATGCGTCCTGCAACGAAATTTTCTGGATTATTTTTTGTTTGAAATCCACCACTATTAAATTGACACGTCAAATTTGTGTTTTGATATTCTTGCATGAAAAATAATATAGGTGTGTTAGTATTAGCTCAAATTTGGTACGATTCATTTAAAACATGACATAAATATAAAATGATTACATCAAGTACCGACATTAGTTATAGAACTTCTTGTTGGATTTGCTATCTTTAAGAACCAACTTATGTGGTAAATGCGTTGTGGTTGTATAAATTAGTATGTGGCCGAGAAATGATGAATTAAGTAATCATTTTTTAAGAATGTAATATTATTTGTCAAATTCGTTGGGTTTGTATTATTGATCCAAAACATTAAACTAAATAAGTTTTAGATTTTGAGGGGATTTGTGTTAATATCGCAAACTCTTTATTTTAAATTTAATCTTAAATGATTTATCATTAATTGAGTGATTGGTAATTATTTATAAGATTTAATTGAATTAATTGTACTATTTTACTAACTAATTGATGAATTTTACATTATTTATAATATATTTTTAAGGTAAAAAATTTAGGATGTGTAGCACCACTCTTTTAGAAAAAGTAGAAGTTCGAAAAATTGATTTATACTTTATCCAACCTCTACCTTTATAAAACAAAAAATTATTTGTTTGATGTAATTTAGATGTATTTCTTAAAAAAGAAAAAGAGAATGTTATTATTTTAGAAATTTAAAAGATTTAGTTTTGTCTTTATATTTGCAGTGCTTACCCTAATCCCAATGGCATATTAATTAATTAAACCGAAGGTGGCGGCAAGATACCCGTATTAGAACACACATACTTACAAGCACGACCAAGCACTAAGCCCTCAGATTCGTTCACAAATGAATCACAGGCTACATATTTTCACGGGGTTTTGTCAGGTATGAGTATTATTTTTCTTCAAACATGTACAAAGAAGAAACCCTGTTGTGCTATACAAAGTCTCCAAACTCTATCAATCATCTATAGGTCTTTCTGTTCACACAGATTGAAACAAACATCATCAAGTAAGAGCTTAAACAAGGCTCTCGGAGTCCTAGATATCATCTCGCCCAGAACTAGAGTCAGCACAAAGACCGAAGTCCATCTTCGGCTCATTCAGGACTTTCTACAAACAGATTCCAAACACCTTCGCAAAAATTTTACCATGATTTCACCGGTACAAATTCATTATTTGGATCGTCAAATGTATTTGATCAATTGCTTGACACTCTTGTTGTTGATGTGGAGAACTCAATCTCCATCCATCATGATTTGCTCTGGGAATGACTGAAAGTTGATGCGAGTTTTTTGTCAAATGGTGTTCATAATCCAATCCGATCCACTCAACCACTTGATTCGTAAAAATGCGATCCGTAAAAATTTGATTTGTAGATTGATGAATTGGATTGAATTGGAATTTTAATAATTTGCAATCGGTGGATTTTGATATGTATCTATTTTTGAAAATATGTGATGCAGCGGAAGTTTAAAATTCAAATATTCTGTTGATTCTAAAGAACGCCGGGATAAAATAACAATTAAACTCACGTTAATTCAAAAGAATGTCGTGCATTTAGGAGTAGAATATCGAGAATTAACTTAACTCAAATACTCACAAAGAGATTTGAAAATTGAAAATATTATTGAAATCAAACATGCCTTCAAAGGCTACAAGAAGAAGCTATTTATAGTAGCAGTAATTATCCTAAATCACTATGGGAAAAAAAACTCTAAATTGAAAAGGAAACAAAATTCTAAACTGAAAAGGAAATTAAAAGTCCTTAAGGGTCAGTTTGGTATTGTTTCTGAATTTGTATTTTCTAAGAATAAAAATGAAAATGAAAATGATGTTTTATAGTTGCTGTATTTTGAATTTAAGCATGCATTTGGTATCATTTTCTGTATCCTATATTTCCAAACTGAATACAATAATATGCGTTTGGTAGATATAGTTGAAAATGATAAAAACAGATCATATGTATTCGGTAATACTTTTTTCAAAAACAGTTTTTACTAAGCATTTTAAGATATAATTTTAGTTAGAAAATAATTGTGACAACATTACATACACAAATATACCATAATAATTTAAGCAAAATTATTATAAAAAATTAAATGATGATAAAGTTTTATAATTACCATTAATTAAAAAAAAAGTTTTTCATTGTCATTGTTTTTACACTATAATTAAGATATATATTACAACACATGATTTAAACAAAATAATTATAAAAAATTATATGATACACATTATGCATTATGTGTAATCGTGCCTCATAGAAGCTGCAATCCCATCTCTTATAACATTCATCTCTGCGACATTTGCTAGAAACCAAATCTTGCTATCCTCACCATCAACATCATGTGGATCCATATCTTGTTACTAGAAAATTAGAAAAAAATAACATATATCAAATATTAATGAAATTAAAGAAACTACTTCTAAACATACATAGCTCAAACTTTTGAAATTAATCAAATTCAACATAGCATGAAAGCCATTTTACCAATATGTCATAGATTAAAAATTCAACAGTCCAAAATAAAAAATATTCCAATACAACTTCACCAATTCAAATTAATGGCATAAAGAATTTCATGGCATAAACAAAAACAGATATATGTATTCTTTATCCTTAAAACACAAACACAATGCTATTCGGCAATCATCATTTTCCCCAAATATATTTATCTGAAATTACAATTTCCAACTTGCATTTCGATTCAATGACGGAGAGAAAATATTAAAACTCATAATGACCAAACACACAAAGCAACATCATAGCAACAATTAAAGCAGCAACATAAGACAAATCCCCCAATTCCAGTTCATCGCTCCTTTTTTTTTTCATTCCACAAACAAAATCAAAGTGTACCAAAAATATATTTACACGGTTTTGCTTTCAAATCAACACAATTACTCATAATATAAAATAATTACTCAAAATTATTAAAACTCATAATAACAAAGCACACGAAGCAACACATATAACAACAATTAAATCCCCCAATTCCAGTTCACCGCTTCCTTTTTTTTACCTTCCGCAAACAAAACCAAAGTGTAGCAAAACTATATTCACACAGTTTTGTTTTCAAATCAACACAATTACTCATAATCTAAAACAATTACTCAAAATTATTTTGGCATGAATAGAGGGAATACACAATTAACATGCTTTAAAAAAATCTCTCAAAATTATTCAAACAATTACTGAAATAAAAAATTTCTTGAAATAAAAAAATTACCAGCAAGTTGAGAGAGATGTAGTAGTTCAGTCAATCAAGTAGGAGCGGCGGTGGCTACACAGAGATGGACAACAGTGGCCATGCTCAAACGGAGTAGCAACAGCCACGACAGAGAGAGAACAACACACCAAAGGACAGCCACGGTAGAGACGAAGTTGCAGCACCGACAGAGAAAGTGTTGTTGGAGGGAGAAAAGGAGAGAGAGAGCTGCTGCTGTGACCACATCGAGAAAGATAAGGGGGAGAGAGAAGACTGCTACCGAAGAAAAGGATGAGGAGATAAGGAGAGAGAAAGTATTGTTGGAGTAAGAAAAGGAGAAAGCACTGCTGTCGTGACTAGATTGATAACGATGGTGGGGGGGGTCACCAGATCAAGAACGATGAGAGGGGGGAGAGGGTTGCTGCCGAAGAAAATGAGTTTTGTTTCTTAATCTATTTTTGAGTTTAGTTTGTAATATTTAGGAAACATGTTAAACACGTTTTCATATTTGTAGTTATAACACTGGATCTGAAGTTTATTATTTTGGGATTTGTTTTTTGAATCCATCTCACCAAACGTATATTATGTTTGTATTATGAAAACAAAAATGAAAACAATGGGTAAAAAAACGCTACCAAACAGGCCCTAATTAATTAGGAAACATATCTTAGTATAAATTCTTATTCTGTATCATTCCCCCCAGGATGGAGAGAATTTGCCCCTGAATTCAGATTATCATCAACACCATCTTCATTATGATCACCTTTGTACGGAATAAGATGCTTGACATTGAACACATCTACTGTGCGGATATCACTAAGAAGCTTCAGTCTGAATGCATTAGGATTTATCTTCTCGATAATCTCTAAACGTCCAATTTTCTTAAGCAGAAAGCTTGTTGTACTCGCCAACTAAGAACCTATCTTTGGTTAAGACATCCCAAATAAGATCTCCTACTTGAAATTCTAAAGCTCGACGCTTTTTGTCTGCCATAATTTTATAACCTTCGGTCGTCTGCTTCAAAGACTCTTGCGTAGTTTCATGAATTTTCTGAAGTTGCTCAATAAAGTCTTCTGCGTTACCACTTTTGCGAACTAAATCTGGAACTGGAGCCAAGTCGATGAGAGCTCGTGGATTATATATGTAATTCACCTGAAAAGGGCTTAAACCAGTACTACGCTTAACTGTACGGTTATAAGCAAACTTAACTTGATATAACTTCTAATCCCATGTCTTCAGGTTATCGCTGACTAGACTACGTAGATGGTTTCCTAAAGAGCAGTTGACAACTTCAGTTTGACCATCTGTTTGTGGATGGTAAGCACTACTAAAATTCAAGTGAGTGTTAGTCAACTTCCATAATGTCTTCCAAAAATGGCAAAGAAATCGTGTATCTCGATCAGATACTATAGAACTTGGTAAACCATGCAATCTATAGACTTCCTTAAAGAATAGGCGAGCAACAGTCAAAGTGTCTGTAGTCTTCTTGCAAGTAATGAAGTGAGCCATTTTCGAGAATCGATCAACAATAACAAATATTGAATCCATACCCCTCTGAGTGCGGGGTAATCCCAAAACAAAGTCCATGCTAATATCAACTCAAGGTTGTGTTGGAATCGACAGTGGCATAGATAACCCAGCATTAGTTGCTGCACCCTTGGAAACCTGACAAATGCAACAAGTCTCAACATAGTGATAGACTTCACGCCTCATAGTAGGCCAAAAATAAGTGTTGACGATTAGAGCCAGAGTTTTGTCACGACCCATGTGCCCTTCGTCATGTAACTCTGCAATGATTTTTAATCTCAAACTTGAGTCAGCAACACATAACCGATTACTCTTAAAAAGGAATCCGTCATGTACATGATAATCTGAGCGAGACCCTGCCACAATGTCTTCTAATATAAGAGCAAAGAAAGGATCAGAAATATATAACTCTCGAAATGTGTCAAATCTGAGAACTTGATTATGCATCTGTGCCAATAAAGAAGTTCGTCGACTAAGTGCATTTGCTACTCGGTTGGTTTCGCCAGAGATATACTTCACCACAAAAGTAAACTGTTGAAGGAATGTTGTCCACGTGGCATGTCTGTGAGAGAGCTTGTCTTGACTATTGAGATAATAATCTTGCATAATTTATTAAATGCCAGATGATTAGCCAATATCACTCAACCTACTAACCAAATTCCTATGTAATATCACTGTTTATTGCTGGACTTGCTATAAGAAGAAGCCGGATGTATCTAAATTCATATAGATTGAGTTATTTGTTTTTATATTCTGTTTGAAATACTATCAAATCAGTGGCTCTTGTTCTGGAACCGGTGACTGTAATTAATTTAGAGTGGAAGTATGTGAATAGTAACAATTTACTAGTTGAGCATATTCTTGCAAATTAGTGTAAGTGTGCAGGTTGAAGTAGTGGAAGCGATTGATTGCAGCATAGTATTTTCTTTTATTATTTGTTCAGGTCATCTATATTTCCTTATATTATAGGTTTTTTCTTCTCTTCCTTCCTTTTTCCATTTTCCTTTTAACTATTATACGCCAGAAAATTTGTGATTCTTGTCAATCTTGGCCAAAGTATTAATTAAACAATGGTTCTGACATTTTTCAGGATTCTTAGGCTTACACCACATGGGAATTTCAAGCAACAATTGGCTTGTCAAGAGTCCATATTGTTACGGTTCAATCGATAGACCGTCTCTTTCCTTTTTTCTGTGGACAATATGGCAGTGATGATGATTGAAAGTGAGATTCTTGAGTTATTACTAAGAAAAACATTCTCTTGGCTTGAACTAACACTCAGAGACAAAATTAGTGATGGGATTTTGAGAGGCCTTTCATTCTCTAAACCTTCAAGATGCGCACTGGATAAGACCTCTACTATTGGTAAACTTCATTCTTTTATTTCTTAGTGAAGGTAAGAGCCTTTGGTTCACAAAAATTAGGCAAAAAGCAAAAGAATGATCCAAGATTAATTTAAATTTATTGTATTCAATTTATTTATTTTTTTGATATGATGGAAGGTGATTTTAAAATCAATATCATGTATAAGTTACCTCATTCTTATTAGGAAATTACTTTCCACGTCCTGTTGAAGGAAGACTAATACAAGTGGTTAGTGAATGTAATATGATAAGGGGAAAGTTGGATTTTTTAGGTTAATAGTTGTGAAGATACTTTGGCATTCATAAATTTAAGGTGTACCCTCAAATGGTATTGGTTCTTTTTGTCTTATTTTCTGAGTTATTGCATTAATAAGATAGCTTGAGTAAAAGAGACTTTCCAGCACTTATTATGGCATGCTACATTACTGTTTCAGCTGATATTGGATCAAATGGGATCTGGGACTAGGTAACCATACTCTTGCTGGCGTTGGAAGTTCAATTAGAGCACCACCAAGTTCAGAGACAGCAAAGCAGGGGAAGCAAGTTGCTGCTTTTCATGGTAATTGCTTTTTTCCGATTCATTTATCTAGCATTTGATAAAAATGTAGGTTCTCTTTCATTTCGCCTTTACTTTGCATGCAGGTATAACAGACTTTGCTGAAGTGTATAGCTTCATAGGGAGTTCCTTTGATCTGGCACCAAAGGCCATTATGAAAGCCCAAAGAAATGAATCCCATACATTTCTGAAACAATGAGTTAATTTATACTTTTTTGTCAGCTTCAACAGTTCATGGTATTGGTAGATAGCTAGAGTAAGATACCCTTATTTCACATGCCGTTTACTCCAAAAATGTTTCGTCTTCATGAGTTATTTGGAAAGTGAGAAAATGATTATCGTTTAAAAGTTGCCATGTTTGATGCGTTATCTGGATGTGTGTGTGTGTGTGTGTGGACAATTATCTCAAATAGTGCAGTGTGCTTCATTAGCTATTTATTGATTTCCTGGTCTGAAATGGTAAACTTCTTGACACATAGATCCTGTTTCTTGGTGTACATGAATTATTACTTATAATTAGTGTTGATACATCATAATCCATACATCCAATTGTTGATCGTTTTGTTACTTGGATGAGCAGAGGATTAGAAACTACTAAGAATAATGTAAGAGGGATCATGGGTTTGCTTTGGAAAGTTGTTGAATCAGTTTGCCTAGTTGGTGGCTTCTCCATAAGTTTCTCACTTGGTTTCTCTATCAATACGGCAAGACCACATGGAATATCAACTACTAGGTTTCCCAGAACGTTTCAGCGATGTATATTTGGTCAAAGGCGTCATTCATGTTCAACGGTTTATGGTTCTTATTGTTACTAGTTATTATAATTAGATAGTTGTAATGAAATGAATTGATGTGTTGGGATCTATTGTATTATCACATTATATTTTGGGTACTTAATTCTTTTTATTCCTTCATTTGGAAGGTCTTGATTGATGGAGGTGTTGTTGAGTGGTTGAGCTTAGAATTTATAAAAAGTATGAATTCGACACATGATCAAGAGGGCAATGGGCTGTTATTCAAATTTTGTCTTTGTATTTACTGTTGAATGCAAACTTAATAACTGTTTGCTCATGCTTAAATTTTGAAATGGTTAAATGGGTATAAATTGATGTGAGTAATATGTGACTTTGATGCGGATGCAGTCCCGTCATGGGGGCTGCCTTTTTTTTTTTTTTTTTCCGGGTCATGCATTTTACAACCACTAATCCGCTGTTGCTAAATTCTTGCGACGCCACTTTTGTTTTCCGATGATCACATTGCCATAAGTGCGGTGGCTTTTTGGACATCGCAAATAAAAAATAACGCGACTACTTGCATCACCCTTCTTCCGTGCATTGCTGTTGTTAAAGGCTTTCTGCGATGTAAATAGCAAAAGGCTCTTTTTCTTGAACAATAAAGCGAAGGAGGATAAGAGTGCAGTGGATAAAGTGCTTGCTAAGTTTATATTATCAAACCACACTCTCCTTGAAGTTTCTGAATTTGAACTACAATTTCTAGTTAACTTGAGTAAGAACATTGAAGAATTTTTCCCGCACTTATGATTTACCAAATTCTACGACCGTATGTGTATGAAGGAATTGAAAAATACATTTGAATATCAAGAAATTTTTTACGACCGGCTATACACTTATTTCTCAGAACAAACGTCGATTAAGAACACCCCCCCCCCCCCCCCCCCCCAAAACACACACACCAAAAAAAGGGACCCTTACCCTATAGAAAACGTGAGACTAAAAATAACCAATTAAAAGTCCAAGCATGCACGTGCCGCACCAAGAAAATACAAATTTACTAAAACCGACTTCCATTTTCATTTCTTCAATCTGACGGTGAGCATCTAAGAAGGAGGCTGATTTTGTGGCTCCAAAACGCGGGGATTCATCATTGTCCCCGGCAAATTGAATATCTGATGAGTTGCTTCGAATATCTGCCGAGTTGCTTCGTAAAGCAGGTCATAGAGTTGCTGATGGGAGGCGTATGCTAGCGTTACAAAGCAAATGACCCATAAGACTAAGCTGAACCAACCGACTGGTGGAGCAAGGATTATCAGAAGCAAAATTGAAGCAAGAGCTCCGGCTAGGAGACTGATCTTGCCAAAAATTGCATGGCGCAGCTTTATTTGAGTTGCTAGTAGTATAGCATGTGCAAGCAGAGCAGCAAAGAATGCCACCATGACCCAGTAGTGTGTGTCAAATGGGTTGGCATCTTTTGACTGGAATTTAACTTGAAGCAGGGTGCACGATGTGTTGATTAGAAAGACGATTATGGAAGAACACAGGATGTAGAAATCCATTCCTCGCTCGTTCTCGCTGTCACCATTAGAAGAAAAAATTGCATTACTGTAAGATGGTTTGAAAGGAAGTTGTCAAATAATTAACTAAATCTAAAATGTAATGATAACCTAAAACGCATGTTAATTAAGAAATTTTGCACTAACCTTTGAGTACCGAAATCATTTGCATGGTTGTTTGGCATTTTATCCAGTGTTTTCTCTAAACTCCAAATCAATCTCTGACTTTGGTGTTAAGCGATGCAAGCCTCGTTGGATTTTATAGGCTTGCTGGTTGTCTCAGTTGAGCAACTAATCATGACTCTGAGGATGACTCTCTCTTTGACAGTGGTCGGAAAGTTAACTTGCGAGTGCCTAAACTCAAAAACAAAACAACTCGTATATTTTTCTGTCTTATAAACCAGTCCCCAATAATTCGTGGAAACAACTATAATTCGTTAAGAACCGGCCCGTCTAATTGAGTTCTTTAGTCTTGCTATTGTTTGCCCGCTCCAGCAATATTCTTTTGAATAAGAGGGCCGTCTTTTTTTTTTTTGGCATTACCAGAAAATTATAGAGTTGCTCTTTTTCACAGTTTCATTAATCTCATAAAATCTTTTATTACAATTATTTTTAAGGATAAATATAAATAAAATCAAGTCGAGCGAGTCCCATCATGGAAATGAAGCAATGCTTATAAGCCCTACTGTCAATCTAATGACCTCTTGGTATTTGAGAATTTATATTTAAAAAAAAAACTAACTGATAAAATTGATTTACCTAAGATTTTCTCAATCCCATGCATCTGAGATAACTAATTCTTTCTTAAGGAAAAAGATTTCACTTCCATATAACTTTATTATAAGAATAAATTTTAATATATCCCACCTAGAATGAAGGTCTCTAATTTATCCCTAAGGTTCTGCAAACATCAATTTGTTCCCTTTGTCATTGGAAAAAAAAATAATAAAAAATTTATTATTCCCGTGACCAATTTACCCTAATCTTTTTAATGGTGAATGGAGGTAAATTAAAATTTTTACAATCTTTGAGATAAAATTGAAGATTGTTAACTCTAGGTGGACAAGGACATCACAACTAACATGCCTTAAAGCCTTCTAATTTGAGTTATTTGTGACTTCGTCTATTGGCTAGGCCCCCTCAATTCGGTAAAAAAAAAAAAATTGCCCCGTATGCTTGAGTTCTTAATCAAACCTCTTTCTCACCATCCTCTCCCGCGGGCCGCCGTATAATTCGTCAGAAAAAGTCCCCGTATTGAAACGGGGACAATCCACCTCAGAATGAAACGAATAAATAATTCAATCACGAAATCACGTGATGTTGCGCATGCATTCGAAGTACAGAAGATTTAAAAAAAAAAAAACTGATTCCGACTTTATCAGTTTACGTGAGGACTTTTGGGTTACGTTTGACTGATTTGATTGAATTAAATTAATTATTAGGATTTGACAGGATCAAGTTATATTATATTAAGTTAGATTATATTATATACTGTAATATCTCTGTTACAATATCCAATTGGATAATGTTAAATTATATTTAAATAAAAAATATTTATGAATATTTAAGAGTAATAATTAAAATTAATTTAAAGGTAATTGACAAGAGCATTAGATATGTAGTAAATTAGTTATTGGGAAATCATAATTATAGTAAACAAATATAAATTAATAAAACTATTTAATTATTTAATTAATTTTTATAAGATATTTTAGATATATTTTATTTTATCAAAAAGTTAACAAATAATGTATATATATAATCAATTATTTACTTATATTATTAATTTCCATGATTATTTTTAGTATTACATTGGTGATTATTAAACTTAATACAATCAATTATTGTAACAATAAGTTAAATAGTTAATTTTATTGGAGTAAAAGAACCAATTTAATTAGACTATAAAAACAAAATAAAAAATAAATTCAAGTAAATTATGAATAAAATAATTAATTAAGTAATTAAATTTTAGGTTACAAATAAAAAATAGTGTTATTTATGAAAGAAATATGAATAATTTTTTTTCTCTTATTCTAATCTCATCTAAACTCACTTATAAATTGGGATTGTTAATCCCATGATTTGAGGACTAAATTTAAATTTAATCCTCCCTAATTCAATCGAAACAAAGTAGCCAAACATGGGATAAAATATATAATCCTAAAATTAATCCAATCTTATACTTAATTTTAACTCCCAAACATGCACTTGGGTTTGAAGATTAGAAAAAAAAAGAATTAAAGTTTGTAACGGAACCACATGACCGTTATGTCGTTCATGGAATTAGGGGTGGGCACGGTTCGGTTCGGATAGAAATTAAGCAGAACCGATTTAAATCGATTATTTTATAAAAAGAACCAAATAAGAACCGAACTCAAATGGATCTTTTCGGTTCAGTTCGGTTCGGTTTGATTTTTTCGGTTATGAGCTTATTTGACCTATTTTAAATTTTCAAATTTTTAGTCCATTGGGCCTCATAAATGTAATAATTTTTTTCAACAATTAGTTCATCCTAATTTCATAACAAATATTAACAATAAATACAAAGTATTCAAAATATATTTTATTACTAATATTAAAAAAGGTTTTGTTAGTTAGTCCCCTTCAATTCTTGGGAAAAAAAAAAATGCCCCCTACACTTGAATTCTTAATCAAACCTCTTTCTCATTTTCCTCTCCCGTCGGCTGCCGTATAATTCGTTAGACAAAGTCCCCTAAACGGGACTATTGTCACCACCTTAGGCCGGATGGGCGAGTGTCGCGGCTTGAGTTGTGGAGAAAAGCCGTGTGACAACTATCCACCTCAGAATGAAACCGATAAATAATTCAATCGCTAAATCACATGATGTTGTGCATCGATTCGAAGTAGATTTAAAGTTAGGTGGGGAATCTTGGGGTTGTCGATTAAAAAATAAAATAAAAAATAAAGTAGAATTAAAGTTAGTACCCCATGAACGTTATGTCGTTGGTGGACTAGGCGTCCAACTCAATTGGAAAAGTTTACACGAGCACTCTTGGATTTGTGCTTTTTTTTGTAATTTTTTTCTTTTTTAATACTGTTATCTTTAAATAAAAAAGGAAAAAGGCATTTGTTTTTTATATTATAAAAAATAATAATAAAAATGTAAAAAGATAATTATATTTGTTTTATTATTATTAATTACATAAGTAGAGGTAATAAAATCCTCTACGAGTTTAGAGTTCCATAGAGCTCAACACTCGAATGAAGTAAATTTTTAATAATTTTTAAAAAATGTAGTGGGGTATCTGGAAAAATAATCCTAAATTCTTAATGAGTTGTGATTTGGTTTTGTACTCCCCATCATATCCCCATCCCATTCCCCATTATCTATAAATATTTTTTAAAATTTTTATTCAATAATTTTTATTTTATGAATTACAATGTTGGTTAATAATTTTTTTTATTTTGACCTAATATAAATAGGTTATGACTAAAAGAAAATCCCACATTATAATTCTTATTCAATCCTAAAATATTATTATTTTTTCTTTTTTCTCTCAAGGTGCTGCTCTCTTCAAATATTTTTTAATTTTGATATTATTTTAAGATATTATTTCAATCTTTTAGAGTTTTTTAAAATAATTTAAATACTTTAGAATATGACATTAATTTTATTTAAGTATCTAAGTTTTATTTTACTGAAATCATTTATCTACGCCTGCTATAAAATAAGTAAATGGGAGATGAGATGGAAATAAGAAAATCATTCTTCACATGGAATTTCTCATGTCTATTTTACTAAATTTATTCAAGAATTAGGTAGGGAACGCAAACAAAATTTTTAATGTGTAGGAAAATAGAGTAGGCCTCCCCATAGATCCAGATTCTTAGCGTAATGAAGCTAAATTGCCAGCCGCTAGACAATTTTCTTAAAAGTTAGTTCGCTTTATTAGCTATTTATAGATTTCCTGATCTGAGATGGTAAACTCCTTGACACATAGATCCAGATTCTTAGCGTACATAAATTATTACTTGTGATTAGTGTTGATACATTTTTTTGAACAATTTATGGTTCTCATTGTTACTAGTTATTGTAGTCAGATAGTTATAACGAAATGAATTGATGTGTTGCGATCTATTGTATTATCACATTATATTTTGGGTATTTATTCTTTTTACTCCTTCATTTGGTGGGTCTTGATTAATGGGAGGTGTTGTGGTCCTTGTGGAGTGGTTGAGCTTAGATTGTACATACGAGGCGTCGGCTTAGATTGTGCGATGGCTTTCTCATGACGTCCAAAGCCATCGCACGTATAGCAATGTGGTCAAAACAACCCGTCTATTTTTCCGTCTTATAAGCCACTCCCGAATAATTCGCGGAAACAATTATAATTCGTTAAGAAACCGCCCGTTTAATTGAGTTCTTTAGTCTTACTACTGTCACCCCACTCCAGCAATATTCGTTTGAATGAGGGGGCCGTCATTTATTTATTTATTTTTGCATTAGCAGAAAATTATAGAGTTGCTATTTTGCACAGTTTTATTAATCACGTAGATTCCTTATTTTATTAAAATTATTTTTAAGATTAAATATAAATTTATCATTCATGTGACCAATTTACCTTAATCTTTTTAATGATAAATCGAGGTAAATTAAAATTTTTACAATCTTTGAGATGAATTGAAGATTGTAATTCTAGGTGGACAAGGACATCATAACTAACATGCCTTAAAGGGTTCTAATTTGAGTTATTTGTGACCTCGTCTATTAGCTAGTCCCCTTCAATTCGTGAAAAAAAAACTCCCCGTATGCTTGAATTCTTAGTCAAACCTCTTTCTCACCATCCCCTCCCGCGGGCTCCCATATAATTCGTCAGAAAAAGTCCCCGTATTGAAACGGGACTACCCACCTCAGAATGAAACGAATAAATAATTCAATCACTAAATCACATTATGTTGTGCATGCAATCGAATTAGAATTAAATTAAAGTTAGTTACATGAGGATTCTTTTTTCTCCTTTAATGATGTTATCTTTAAATGAAAAAGCAAAAAGGCATTCTTTTTTATATTATAAAAAAAATAAAAAAGTAAAAATGTAAAAAAGATAATTATATTTGTTTTATTATTATTAATTGGGTGATAAAATCTTCCATGAGTTTAAAGTCACATAGGGCTCCATATCCAAATAGAATGAATTTTGAATCATTTTTAATAAATATAGTGGAGTATGTGGAAAAATAATCTCGAATTCTTAATGAATTGGAATTTAGTTTTTTACTCCTCATCCTACCCCCACCCCATTCTCCATTATATATAAATATTTTTTAAAATTTTTGTTTTATCAATTACAATATTAGTTAATAATTTTTTTTACCTAATATAAATAAGTTATGACTAAAACAAAATCCTACATTATAATTCTTATTCAATTTTAAAACATTGTTATGTTTTCTTTTTTCTCTCAGGGTGCTGCTTTCTTCAAATATTTTTTAATTTTGATATTATTACAAGATATTATTTTAATCTTTTAAAATTTTTTTTAAATAATTTAAATACTTTATAATATGACATTGATTTTATTTAAGTCTCCAAGTTTTATTTTACTGAAATCATTTATCCACACCTACTATAAAATAAGTAAATGGATAAATATTAAATATATACTTAATATTATAATCTGACAATCATCATTAGTGGAGTTGTATAATATTCAATATACACTTACTATTATAATCTAACGGTTATCATTAGTGGAATTAATCCAACTTAGCAACTGTCATGTGTAAGGATATCAATGGGGTGCAGTGGGGGTAGGGAGGCCTACTCTATTCCCCACACACTAAAAATTTCTTCTGCGTTCTTTATCCAATCCTCTGATAAATTTAGTAAAATTGAGATGGAAAATTCCACGTGGAGAATGATTTTCTTATTTCCATCCCATTAATGTAGGGATGACAAAAATCTCTACGGGGACGGGTACCCTCGGAGATTTTCCCCATTCGGGGAGAGTATGAGGATAATTTCATACCCAATTTCTTATTCGGGGAAGGGACGAGAAATTTTTTTTACCTAATTTCTTATTCAGGAAGGGGACGGGGATGAGGTGGAATCCTCATCCCTTACCCATTTCTCTATTTTTATTTTAATTTTTTAAAGTTACTAGTAAATAAATTATAAAATTATAAATATTGGTAAAAATAAAAATATCAAAATATTTATATTATTAAGCTTTTATGCCTAATTAACTAATTAAAGTTCTAAATTTTTATTTAGGATATTAAAAAGACCGAGTAGATTCTATTAGCCCAAAATTTTTTTAATTTTAATATTCTTTAAATATTTTAAACTTAAATATATTTTTTATTTATTTTTATATGTTATAATTGCCCACAACGAATCACAATTTTAATATCTAATATAATCTAATATAATATTTGTTCTTGATTTACTCCGATTTAACTATTGTGTTGTAAAGGAAATAATCCACATTTATAAAGTGCCCACGCCACCATTAAAAAAGTTAATTTTGAATCTAAATTCGATTTTATTTGTAACAATTTTGTATTAGACTATTAATTTGTTCATGATAGTTTGTAACAGAAGTTTGTATCTCTTGCATGCTGCGTTACTTACTAATTTAATGTATGTGACTTTTGTAATGGATATTAATGTAAGATATATTTCGATCTTTATTTTTATTTAAATTATTTATTTTAATATGATTAACTCAAAATAAAAAATAAAATATATATTAATTATTCGGGAATTAAAAATTCTCGGAAATTTCCTGTTATTATTCGGGAAAGGGGTGGAGATACTCTCAAGTAATTCTGACGGGGACGGAGAAGGGACAGAAGCATATACAAAATATCGAGAGTAGATATGGAAAAATTAGTCCCCTCCCCTCCCCTCCCCTCCCTAGCACATTGCCATCCCTACGTTAATGCGGTCGTCATTAGTGTTTTACCGGAAAATTAATCCAACTTAGCTGGACCATAATTAAATTTGTTTATGATTACGTAGCATAATTAAAAGACAAATCCACGACGCTAGACCGCCGGGCGAATTGTCTGGGCTGGTTAGATGTCGGCAAGCTCGTCAACCGAAAGTTCTAGGCTAATCTTTCTTCGAGACTTCCTTTGTTACCTACTACCTTTTAATTCGTGAGCATACTGTCACGGACCGCAATCGTGATACCCAAGATATGCGCCCGTACGCTAGTATCTATGCTGGTTGTGCTGATTGTTGGAGACGTGCTTCAGGATCGTGCGTGTGGGGAATACAATGGCCCTAGACTCTTTGGAGTTCAGGCAGACCAACCCGGTTGAGTTCGGGGAGTTTGTCGCTAGTCGAGGACTTAACCTTGAAGAGGGGTCTAGGCGAAGCCCTACACACACTGGTTGGGAACTGGAGCCGTTCTCCTGACGAGCCCAAGGTAGGGCGAAACCAGTCGATATTGTGCCACTTCCACTAGGCTTACTCTCGTAGCATGGATGCGGGAGTGCCGCACGGGTTCGTAACCTCTCGTCCCGTGACAGATGGTATCAGAGCCGCGCTTGTCATCTCTCGAAGCCCTCGTTGCGAGCTCGCCAAGCGCTCCAATGCCGCACCACGCAGGTCCCCACCCTTCTTTGCCTAAGGGTCGACAAGCGGGACGAACAGGCGGGTTCTCACACCCCCAAGCGTTCGCACTAAGCTGAACAGTGTCTGCACGCGGGTCCTCTCCCTGGATTGAGGACGAGTAGGCAGGGAGTTCATGGGTGAGTGACAAGCCGATCTTCACGTTTTCGCGCGGAGGTGCACATTTGCGAGGCGTACTCTTCATGCACGAGGACGTGCATGGTTATGGCGGTGGGAGAATGTCACGGACCGCAATCGTGATACCCAAGATATGCGCCCGTACGCTAGTATCTATGCTGGTTGTGCTGATTGTTGGAGACGTGCTTCAGGATCGTGCGTGTGGGGAATACAATGGCCCTAGACTCTTTGGAGTTCAGGCAGACCGACCCGGTTGAGTTCGGGGAGTTTGTCGCTAGTCGAGGACTTAACCTTGAAGAGGGGTCTAGGCGAAGCCCTACACACACTGGTTGGGAACTGGAGCCGTTCTCCTGACGAGCCCAAGGTAGGGCGAAACCAGTCGATATTGTGCCACTTCCACTAGGCTTACTCTCGTAGCATGGATGCGGGAGTGCCGCACGGGTTCGTAACCTCTCGTCCCGTGACAATACGCCCCGTATAATTACAAAAGAAAAAGTCGTTTTTTTTCACTCGTGTGATAGTTATATTGTGGCGAACGCGTCTATGCTCGTTGTGTTTTGACTTGAAGTCTTGTGTTTACATTGCATTTCTTTTTTTGTTGTTTATTTTAGCATCACACCATTTGAAACTTTACCAATTTCTTTTCTTGCCATTGAGAGCATTTCATACATACAAGCGCCAAGCTTTTGGCAACTTTCTTTCTTCAAGAGGGCTTCTTACTCAGAGCTTTAATTCACAAAAAAACAGTTAAGTATGGTTAATTTCAGTTAATTAATTGTTGATGTTTCTACATAACGTGCTTCTCTTGTACTTGCTGGGTGATACGTTAGCCGTTTACGTAATCATATATTATTTGCATATATGACCACTTTGTTCTGCTCCCATGGAAGGAGCAGCATATAAGAAATAAGGAATATAGTTGCAATGGTATGACTAAGATTGCAATTGGAATATTTATCCTTAATTTAATTTTGGAAGTCAAAAAAGAATTACAGGTTGCTGCTAACAATTGTTTGTGCATCTTCTAAACAGGAGGAAGGGTTGAGTACTGAAAATGATGTAGCTTATTGTGAACTTGGGCTGGCTTGATTTTAAATTCTGCCTTACACTGTATTTTGTTTTCTCATTCACGCATATAATTTCTATAGCCAGCATGTGAACTTTCAACTTTTAGAACAGGATTGCATTTTAAGCTTCATATCCTTCAACTTGTGAAATCTTAGACTTAGGGACCATTGTTAATTTTTGTTTACTTTGGAATTCGTTCAATCATTTTATTGTTGATTTATAATGGATCTTTATTCGGATTCCTTATTAACTTACTCTTTTTTTCCTCTTTCCAATCTCACATAGAATAAAAAGCAAACATGGTAAGCGAGAAATATGGAAAGAGGGAAGCTGAATTTTGGGAACACATCGAGGTCTTGGAAGATGGTCGACTTAAGTGCAAGTTATGTCGAGAGAGTTATAAAACGGTTATCACTAGGATGAAATGCCATTTTGCTGGGCTTAAAAAGCGTGGTATCAATCCTTGTCCAGCGGTTACTGAGAGTGTTCGAAATGCAGCATCTCAAGCAATTCAAGCTTCAGATAGTAGAAGAAAAACAAAAATTGTTTCAATTTCATCTCCAAAAAACAAATCTAAGACTTTTCATCAGCCTAAAGTTGCAGGGGCACGTAAGACGGATAAAAGTAAATTTATTACATCACTTGTCAAGTTCTTAGATTCAAACAAATTGACAGTGGATGCACAATATTTGGATGACTTGCTAAGCAGCGCAGCAAAACTTGGGCATGGTTACAAATTACCAACTTATTCAGAACTCCAATCACAGCAGATCCTAGATGCCAAAGAGGAAATTGAGGAATACATTGGAAAGACCAAGAAGTTATTTACTAAAACAGGTTGTACGCTGATCATATCTAAGGTAGAGATAAATTCAAAACCTGAGTGTCTGAACTTTTTTGTATGTTCACCTGGTGGCTGGATTTGGTTGGAGAAAGTTAGAATTCCGGAGGAAGGGACGACATTTCATAGTTTTAAAAATAATGTATGTCGTATAATTAAAGAGTTGGGGTCTGAGAATGTTGTTCAGGTAATCCTTGATGATTCTAAAAATTGTATGGAGCGCTGCTTTACTGATATCAGAGGAGACACAGTTTTCTCTGATGTTATGAAGGTGATTCAAAGGAAATACGCTTGGATATACCTGTCTAGATGTGCTACCGGTGAAGTCTGGCAAATTTTGCTGGACATATGCTCTAAAGTTCGTTGGATTCGTGAGACTATTCAATCGGCAAAGCAGATTTTCAAATACATTAGCAAGTGTAATAGAACTTCACAGTTGCTAAGAAAGCAGCTGCATCCAGGAAATAAGGAATACAGTTGCAGTGAAAAGAATAAGATTGCCATTGAATTCTTTATACTTAATTCAATTTTGCAAATCGAAAAAGAGTTACAAGCATTGGGGACACAAATGTCTCCTGCTTCTTGCAAAGGGGAAGGGTTGAGTATTGAAAATGATGCGGCTATGGTTGTGCAAAAAGCTATTTATACTACAGAATTTTGGAGCAATGGGAAAAAGGTAGTGCGAGTTTTGCAGCCATTGTTTCAAGTCCTTGAACTCATAGACACAAACGAATCCACTTCAGGATATTTGAATGATGCATTGAAGAGAGTAGAAGAGGAACTCAAACAGCATTTAGATGGTAAGGACCTCATTGAGGTGCTTGCAGCTTGGAGAAGTCGTCTAGTCCAACCAATGCATGAAGTTGCAAGTTTTCTTAACCCTGCATACGTGTGTGGTCTGAAATTTTGTCATGACGATGAAGTTAAAATGGTTTTGGACAGTCTAATGTTATTGGTTTCTGATACAGAAAGGGAAGATCTCTTGACAGAAGTGCAACACTACCGTGGGAAAAACCCAGATTTGTTCAATGAAGCAGCAATGGAAATGTTAAAAAGACTCCATCCTTGTAAGTTATGTTGATTTAACTTGCATTCATTTAACCATTTCCTTGGTCGGATGAATTTTTATTGTGTTTCAGTTGTTTTGCAAAATTGTAGGGAAGTGGTGGGAATGTTGTGGTAATCATTATCCAATACTGCAGAAGATTGCTGAACGGCTTTTGAGCCAAACTTGTTCTACTTCATTATGTGATCACATTACCTTTCGCCAGAATCCATCTGTTAATGAATCAACCATGAACAAGACTATGATGGAAAAATTTAATGTGTTTAAATCAAAGAATTTGAAGCCGATTGACCTTCAGAGAATCAGTGGACTTCCTGAATATTCTCCCGAGCATGTTCAAAATTTTTTGGAGGATCTAGATGTGTCGGACAACAACATCAATGATGAAGTTGATACACCAGAGTGTAGGAATTTAAATTGTCAGTTGAATTGTGGTTTGGGTACTGAATCGACTGCGCGTGACTGTATTCTGGAGCATCAGCAACATGGTTGCGAGAATTTGGGGACAGAGAGTCCGTCTGAATGTAATTTGGAGCAACTGGACTTCAGTAGGCCTTCTTTGGGGGCTGAGCTTAGAAATGTACCGACTCTGACTGACTCGAATCCGAAGATTGAGCCAGGTAATGTCATGGATATGGGTAATCTCATGGATATGGGTAATGTCATGGATATGGGTAATGTCATGGATATGGGGTTCGGGCCGCGAGCTAGTGTTCCTAGTTTGATCCAATTCTATCCATATTTGTACGAAGATTTGTCTTCAGCTCTAGGGATGGCAATGGGGAGGGGAGGTGAGGGGACCAATTTCCCTATACCCATACCTGATATTTTGTATATGTCCCCGTCTTCTATTTTTCCCCATTAGAATTGCTTGAGGGAATCCCCATCCCCTCCCCGAATAATAACAGGGGATCCCCGAAGGTCTTCGGTCCCCGAATAACTAATAGTCTAATACAATTTTTTTTTATTTTCGATTTTAAATTAATCATATTAAAATAAAAAAATTTAGATAAAAATAAAGTTCAAAATATATCTTACATTAATATTGATCCATTACAAAGTCGCATTCAAAATATAAATTATTAAAATAATTATCTTTGTTAATGACTCAATCTTCATAATTCTACAATAAGTGCAAATATTAATAACTGTATAATATAATTACAATGTAAAATAAAACTCATACTGCTATTGTAAGCTCGTAACCAACTTTGACAGCACATTAATGCCTCTAATGTGCTTGGATGAAGTTTGTTACGGTATGGACTCACAACTCTACCGCTGGTGCTAAAAGCTGATTTAAAAGTAACTGTTGTAATTGGAATTGCCAAAATATCTCTAGCAATTCGAGCTAATATAGGATACTTATTAGCATTTGTCTTCCACCAACTCAAAATATTAAAATCTTTCATCCGGGGTATAACTTTCTCATCTAAATATGAATCTAATTCATCTGCAATAACTGCACAATCTCCATTGTTTACATAATCATCAAAACCTATAATCCATTTGGTTGCTTTCTTATAAGAATCCCCTGTAGATCTAGTAGAAGAACTACTACCAGTATAATCAAAGTAATAAACAATTGGTGAAAAATTCAATTAATATTCTTTCACTAATTCCCGGCAAAGAGTGATCACTTTCCCAACATACAACTATTTTTATATTTATTATTTTTTTATTTATTAGTAATTTTAAAAATTAAAATTAAAATTGAAATGGGGAAATGGGTAGGGGATGGGGATTCCACCTCATCCTCGTCCCCTCCCCGAATAAAAAATTGGATAAAAAGTTTTCCCCGTCCCCTCCCCGAATAAAAAATTGGGTATAAAATTATCCTCGTACCCTCCCAAATGGAGAAAATCCCCAAGGGTACCCGTCCCCGTGGGGATTTTTGTCATCCCAATCCAGAATTGGTACTCCACTAGCATTCGTCCATTTTCTCAAATTATTCTCCCAAACCAAGGTAAGAAACTTGTGTTTTGTTATTAATTTTTCAAAATAGATTGTTTATCTTATTAATTTTTTTTAATTTATTTTTAAGATATTTCAAATTTGGGCAAAATTGTATTTTTCACAGGGGCAAGTAACTCCTCTTTTTCGTCATTTAAAAAAAAGTTTCGGATATCTGGGGAATAAAAAAAAAACAGCTCAAGATCAATGGAAGAGCACTCGGAATCAGATCAGTAAAACTCACTCAACTTTTAATCATGCTTCGATTTAGTTGGTTAATACATATATTTATCTTGAATTTGCTGATCCATGTACATTATTCTTCATGAAAATTTCACATGCAACAGAAATAAGATATACATTCCTGTTTGTGTCCCCCAAAATAATAAAAAAAAACCACTAAGCTATTCATTTTCCATGACAAATTTGTGTATTTGTTCGAATATCAGGCATGATTACAGGTGTAAAGCATGAACGAATTAATCGCTGGTTGATTTTCTGATTCGGCATGCTTTCTTGACAAATTAGTTCATGAATTGTAAAATATATACGTTGTAGCTTCAGTTTCTTTGGATTGGTTGTTTGCGGTTACTGAAAATTTATTTTTCTCTTAAAGCATGCTAATGATATATTTATGCCAATATGCACGATTGAATTTAGTAAAATCAGAATTGATGCAGTATCCTTTTCATACTATTTGAGTTTATTAAATGGAAAAAGGCTAACCATACCCCAAAGTTTATTTAAATAATCACACACACTACCTTAGTTTCATAAATTGTCACACAAATCATTTTTTTGACTATTATACCCTTAATTATGATAACCCAATAATTAACTTTAAATAAAATTTTATAATAAAAAAATAAAAATAAAAAAAAGATAAAATTTATAAATTATTTTAACATTATTAATCTATCATACTCTTTTGATAATAATGAAATCTACTTGACATATTAATAATATTAAAGTAATTATACCTAATATTTGCAGTAATTTATAAAATTTATATTATTTTATTTACAATATTTATTTTAATTATTTCTATATTAGTATAAATTTTGAAGTCAATTTTTTGGATTGATAGATTTTAATGTTAATAAAATCCGTTGGGAAAGACTAATAATAACTTAATATTAAAAATAATTTTCATTATATTTGTATCATATGATATTTATTTATTAATTTTATCTTATTGCTATATTTATATTTATTTGGGCTGTTATAATCAAAGGGTATAATAGTCATTTATGAAATTAATAGAGTTGATCATTTATGAAACTAAGGGGGTGTGTGTGACTATTTAACCAAACCTAGGGGTGTGGGTGGCCTTTTCTCTTATTAAATTTGTGAATTTGCTTTCAGTTCACATGCTTGATTTGCCGTAAGAATTGGCTTCGGATCGGAAATTATAACTCAGACTTAAAATCAAATCTTCCGGACATACTTCAAATTCGATTTCAATGCTATGGATATAAATTTTTGGGCAAAAATCTTTAAAAAAAAAGGCCATTATAGAATCACGATATGATGTTAGCCTGCCAAATGTTTGACGGAATGACTAAATGCTGCCTTTCTACCCTCATATTTTTCGTGAATTACAGGATATAGAAACGTGTTAAGACTTTCGTTACTTGCAATATTAAATGAATATTTAAGTGCAAATTGTGTAATCCTTCTCTAAAAATAATAAAATGAATAATCAGATTGCACAAAATATGGATCGGTCACGGATTTTGTTGTTAATTTAAATTTTCAATACAGACACAAAATTATTTTGAATCGTTGCATTTAGTGAGTAATGATATTCATCTTATGGTAGTTACATTACACGTGACCATACTGGATTAATTCATAGATTTATTATGTGCTTAATTGCTCTGCTGATACTGCATATCAAATAATTTAATTTTTAAACAATAATAATATACTCCCTTAGTTGAAATACTCTCAACCAACGTAATAAAATGATGCGTTATGATTTAATTAGTTCAAATAATAAATAATTATTAAGTTTTATTATTTTTAATTAAAATAATGAATTTCTATTAATGATACGTTAATTCATAATCGGAATACAGATTGAGATTACCAAACAATGTAGGCCTCACCCAGCAAAACAATTGTTTCGTATAAGTCGTATGTACGTCCACTAACTTTCGGCGTCATCCATCTCTCAAACAGCGAGGCATTTGTGAACTCAAAAGCTGCCACGTAATCTGATTTAACTTTCTTTTATTTTATTCTTTTTTAATTTTATGAATATGATTTTTATGATTCTTCTTCAAATAGTAACTCCACGTGTGTGAGTTTGCTATTATAAAACTCGGAGCGCACAAAATTTAAATTACTAAATCCGCACCCACACCTGTACCCGCTTTGGATTTTAATTTCTTAAAAAAACTCACTCACTGTGAGTTTTGATAAGTATCAAACCTGCAATAGTATCCGATAGATTTTTTTACGGGTTCTCATATTTTAAATCATAAGTGTTCAATATGTCAATTTATATTAATAACCTAAAATTTACATAACATATTCAGTTCTAAAATTAATCAATGTAAATAGAAAATTAAAATTTCAATATTAATCTAGCACAATTTCTCAATTTTAAGTATGAAATATATAAATATATTAAAAAAACACAAATGCCATGAAAAACTCATGCGTGTGTGGCTGCGGCTCACGGGTGAAAGGGGAATGGGTGGATATGCAACTGCTGCTCACAAGTGAAAGGGAAATAGTTTGGAAGGTTAGGTTTTGCGGTTGCTGTTCACAGGTGAAAATGAAATCATTTGGGTTTCCTTTAGGTTAGCATATGAGTTACAACTTTACACACACCACACATGATATATTTGCACTTTACATTTATTTAATTTAAATATTTTTAGATTTAATTATTTTTTAGTTAAAATTGCATACAAAAATTTAGGAAAAAAAAGTTACAGATTTGGCGAATCTCCATGCGGGTATCCATAAGATATTTAGCTAATACCAAACCCAACCGCAATGTAGGGATCCGGCTACGGTGTAACTGTAGTACTGTGCCACATTTGCATACAGTCGTTGGATGCACTTGAATAGGTGGGGTCCACAGGCATCCAACAACGGGATGCAACTGTGGTACGGTACCACAGTACCACAGTTGCACCACAGATTTTCCCACAATATAGTGTCGGTTTCAATGTCTAGTATCAAAACGCACCCGCAATTCACAAAATTACCCCAGAACAAACAAATGTAGACAAATTTACGGGTATCATTACCATCTCTAGTTCTGATCTAAGGCAGGTCGTTTCTATCAAAACGGCATTTCCTCATCTTATTAAATAGTAATTTGCATTTTTGTGAGACTATTTGGTTGGGGACCTTAAAGTTGAAGAGGGAACAAGTCCACGAATATTCATTCATCGTAAGTTACTCGAAGAGGCCTGCTTAACTAAAAAATCTTTTAAATGAGAACCATGGATGTTGACTGGCTGCTTGATTTTCTCAAGGGTATGATAAAGCCACTGGCTGCCACTGGGGTTGTGCTGCTGGCTGTTCTGTTGTCGTTTTTACAGAAGCTTGGGTTAGAAGGAGAGATAATTTGCTCCATTGTCAGAGCTTTTCTTCAGCTCTCTATTATTGGGTTTGTTCTTCAGTTTATTTTCAGTCAGGATAACAGAGGATGGATTATTTTAGCTTACCTTTTCATGGTTTGTATATTTCTTCTCCATTTTATATAATATTCATGTGTTTCATTTCACTATATATTTGCTTGTTTGCTAAGGAAAAAAAGCTGTGTCCATAATCTCGTCAGAAGTTTTCTTTTTTTATTCTTATACCTCTGATTGCTGGTGTAATTGGTGGGATTTTTCTGTTATAAGCTCAATGAATGGGAGAAAAAAAAAGAATTAAAGATATGTTTTGAAGAATTGATAACAGTGCATAGTTCAGCTGTCAGGTTGGAACTTTTATTGTGCATATACAGAGATTGCATGTTCTAGTTCAGCTTATCTGATATGACTTATGAGAGGACACAGTTGTACTTATTGGATATCTACTTCATGTAGGACAATTTTAGAATTGCATAATCGAATATTTGTTTTAGATTAGAGCGTCGTACCCTCACTGCGTCTAGAACTACTGGGCTATTCTTTCTGGAATTCGACATAGTGATTTTATCCTTCATTTTGTATTTGCAAGAATCAATTAGTACATTGTCTACTTTCTATATTATAACACATATTCGCCAATGTTTTTTATTAGTCTTTGATGCTTTGTTTTGTTTAATTCCAAATTGAATGCAATTCTGATTTATGCCCAACGGTTGTATTAACCTGTTAGGCCTGGCAAAATGTTGTTTTTACTGATCATGTCATGGATAATGAGGTATCGTTTGATTCAATCTTTTCATATCCTTCTGCTTGATTATCCGAGTAATGAGGCATCATTGTTGTGTATATATATATGTATGTATGTATGTATGTATGTATGTATGTATGTATATGTATATTCTAATCTTGACTGTCAAATGCTTGGTTTTAGATGGATTTTACCTTATTGTATGGGCAACGAGTCTATTCCCAATCTCTCTTCTCAACATAGGTATATGCATGTGATCTTGAAACCCAAGAAACATATGGAATCAAGTTCAATTGGGAAAGTGAAGATTGTGAGGTTGAACATTTCGCAGATGGAAAATTTTGTTAGTAATATGCCCTAAAGGCCAATCAAATGGTGTTTGTTTGTTTAGGGAATGATTGTATTTGAATAGCATTTTGATATTTATAAAATGGCAAAGTTATCAACATTCATTAATTAATTTAATGAATATAGTCCAAGAAGTAAAATAGTTAAGGATCACATTCTCAAGTTTGTCGAGAATATGAAACGTGCATCCTTTATGCTATACTTCTAAAATAATTCATAGTGGTGGATTTATAATTGGACATTATAAATTCCTATAAACACTAGTATGTGTTATGACTCCTTATGGTATGTGATACTAAAATGGATGGTGAGTTTCATATCATTGACATGAGATGTCAAGTCAAACACATACGTACTTGTTAAGAGAACGAGTTTACTGAACTTGACCAAATATAGTAAGCCATATGGTTTTGAGTGTTAATGGCTTATTATACATTGTAACAGACACTATATTTAGTAATGGTCTTTAGACCTGAGGCATAACAGATGTCTTATACATAGACATCTCTGATATGTGAATGCATAATGATTGATTCCTAATCACGGAAGAGATCTAGCAATAGTTGTAATGGTTGGCTATGTATGAAGACAAGTGTATGGCCAATATGGAATTCATCACTTTGTAATATACGAAAAGGATGTCCCTATGAGATAATATGAATTGGCATGAGAAATCCTTGGCCAAGGTGAAATATATTTGAAGGAGCTTAAATTATATTTTCATACCAAGTTCATTTAGATTTATTTTGAGATAAAGCATAACTGCTTAACATAATAAACCATAAGCCGTGCTTTTCTCTGAACATGGATGATGAAGAGACCAAGACATAGAGATACAATGGAATAGGTTCTATAGATCCAACAATTCTTGTTATTTGGATGGTTGTGATATACTGCTAGGTGTCACTCATGACTTGTAGAAACCTTAAGATCAATATTGGTAAAGCGTATTAGCAATGCATCTTAAGGTCATTAGAAAAGTTCTAATTGATGACTAAAGAGTTTAACATCATTTAATGAATAAAGAGTTATTATTAAAATAATTCTACTACCTTATAACTAAGAACCTAAAAGGTCACACACCAAATAAAAATGAAAAAAATGGAGTTACTAGAAAATGAGAAGTTAAATTTCCTAATTTTAGGAAAATCAATATTTATATTATAATTCATTGAGAATGAATATATATATAAATATATCTTAAATATGATTTAAAATAGAAATTTAGATGTTCCAAAAATAGTTTAAGGAACAAAATAAATTTCATAAATCCTCAATTAAACATTATGTAATATCGAGCACGTAAAATGACCATTTTGGACATGTTCCGGTTTATATATGATTATGGACTTCTAGACCAATTTTGGGTTTAAAATTTTGGGCTTTTATTGGATATAATATGGATTAAGAGAAAGCATTAGAACATGTTACAAAAGAAGCCCACATTTAACCATTTGATTTGATCAAAATGGGGTTAATTAATTAATTACGAAATTAATTAATTTAGCTATTTATTTATTTGATTAAATAATTTATTGAAGTGATAAGATAACTTTCAATAAATAATAGCTAAGTGGGTGGGTCTAGCACATGATAATGTTTGGTGCCATCATTGGAGATAATGGTGGCTTTATTTGGTGGAATGAATCACCATGAACTAGCATTCATGTTTCTTCATTATCTCTCTCATTTCTAAACGAAATTTCGAGATTCCAAATCCTATGAACTCCTAGAACATTTCTAAGTGTGGACTAACTAGAGGCATCACAATTGGGGTGCTTAAAGGATCTCAGATCGTGGCAAAACAGAAGCAGTTCGTGCAGAGCTCTATTTTCTGGACAGTGTTCGTAGTTTGCTGTTTTCAGTCATTTTCTCCTACTTCACGAAGTCTTTTTTGAAACTAAAAGTGAGATAATTAAACTTCAATATTTCCTCTTGATTTTCGTTTTTGAATGAAGTCGATCCGAGATTTCTAGAGCTTTCGCCATCCGTTTTAATTTTACTGCGCAAAAGTTGCGTTATTAGGAATCTCATTGAC
Organism: Citrus australasica; assembly: GCA_029618585.1. Taxonomy (NCBI): domain Eukaryota; kingdom Viridiplantae; phylum Streptophyta; class Magnoliopsida; order Sapindales; family Rutaceae; genus Citrus; species Citrus australasica. The sequence goes on from JARCIV010000006.1 coordinate 13,720,358, forward strand.
AAATGTTGTCCTTCAAATTTATCAAGCCAACGTTGTTCTAGAAAAAATAAGTGCAAACCAATTCGCAATCAGTCAGATAGTATTGAGTGGGATCCTTCTTATCCCGATGAGTTAGTGCAAGGAAATAAGTTTGAGGTTGCTTATGATGCAAGAACAAGTCGAGTGAAAGGAGAATACGGTGTGGAACTATCTGTTAGAAAAAACAATATAGAAACAGTGAGATAACCAACGAAACCAGTCACTGGAAATTTCAAATTAAATAACAGAAAGAGAAACCAGAAGAGAGGAAAAACATAAAATGGAGCCCGAGGCCTGCACAAAACAGTGTCCTTAAAACAGATTTACCGCCTCTCGAAGTGCTTAAGGTCTGCTGGTATCTGTTTCCCAGGATACAACGGGCACGAATTTCCGTCCAAGCACAAGATGGAAATTCCGGCGAACCACAACAATGAGCTCGATTAGAAAAAATAAACGAAGAGAGAGGAGAGAAAAATAGCAAGTGCTCTTAGTGCTGATTTTTTTTCCAAGTGTCCAAAGACTGAAGATGAAGTGCCTTTTTATAGCCATGTGAGGATGTAACAGCACCCCTGTATTGAATTTCCGAATTTAATTTATGTTATTAAATTTCTGTAATAGCCATTGAATTTAAACAATTCAATTCAATTGAATTTAAACAATTCAATTCAAAAATTGAATTACATAACAGCAGGAAATTATTGTAAAGTTATTACAACTTGTTTGAATTCAAAAATGTGTGAAAATGTTACACAAAAAATTCAAAAGGAAATAAAAAACATGCCAAGCTTGCATGGATGATTTTGGGCCGACATTCGTGTACGTAGGACGTGCGGGCGCACACGAGTCCAAACAAATTAGTCTTGGATTTGCACCCCCTTGCACACACGCTTGTGGAGAGAGCCTTTATCCTTATAATTCTTAGTTATGCATAGTTCGTGTTTATATATAAACAGTAATCCCTAGGCTTCTTTTTCCCATGTGGGATAAGCCTCATTTCCTTTCAAATTTCCAACTTTAAGGGCAACCTTTGAGAGACAATTTCTCATTCACCCAAGCACCATTTTGAGAAAATAAAATTATATTTTTGAAGTATGAACGGAGTAGAATCTGAACCTCAAAATATTTTCCACTTTCGTTAAGTGGAACCCTCTCAAAATGTGCCCTCAAAATAGCATGTTATGCTATTTTTTCAACACTATCAACCTGCATTGATGCAGCTCTGGCTTTGATGGAACTGGCAAATGAGAGTTTGGGATTGCCTAGGAATAGATTATACTTTAATGTCGATCAGACGCGAAGCAGTTTGGTGTTAATAGATCAATTGAATGATACAAGTACCTGCAGTAACCATTCTCAAGCTGCTGGTTACAAGACCAAGCTGTTTGATAAGTTTCAGCAATCTTCAGTTGAATATGAGGAAAATGGTGATAGGTTACACGAGAAGAAGAAGAAATTTGTGAGTGGTGCCTCTGCTTTCAACAAAATACAAGAATGGTGATGATGTTGAGGAGGATAATTTGCAGAACAAAGGATGGCAACATGTTAAACCTTGTCTGAAATTCGGTTGTGATCCATTAGGCATGTCAATGATGTCATCATTCAAAAGTAAAAGAGAGAAAAGCAGCAGAAGAAGAAAGCAAGTGTACCATTTGTGTCTAGGCTAGTTGAATATGATCGTAGTCACTTCGATTCAAGAAAGGTCCTTGAACCATGGTTTAAAGAAAGGAAAAACTGATGCTAGCTCTTCGTATGGGTTAAATGCTAATTCATTCTTGTCAAAAAGAAGAGCTAGGGATGATGCAGTGCCAGAAACAAAACCATTAGGAAAGCTGGAATTACCTCCAATATGGCCCAAGGTTCATAAGGGATTCCCATTCTCCATTATGCATTTTCTCTCTGCCATTCGCACAGCAATGGTCGTGCCAGATGCAGAAGAAGATACTTCTGTAATTGGCACGCATCTTGGGGAGGAACTTGTGAGAAGAACTCCCATAGATCCTTGTATTCTTGAAGTGCGGGAGCCACTTGAGGATTTAGCAGGAGGAGCTTTGCATACATTTTCTTCTAAGTTAGCACCTCTAGGTGCCAAGGGTTGGCAACCACTGACTTCATATTTGAAATCCACAAAGAGTTGGTCCTGGATTGGTCCAATTTCCTAAGAGCCAGATGAAGCCATTGAGGAAGAGGTATCTGTTGAAGCTTGGGGTCACCCGCGCATAATGCTTGCAAAGCTAGTTGATTCTTTTTCTGATTGACTGAGAGGTGTTCAAGTGACACTTCAGCAAATTAAAAGCCTTCCTGCACCACCTATGACTTCAATGCCAAAAACTGCCGATTTGGAGCAAAGATTAAAAAGTGCAAGGCCTCGGAAGTGTACAGCCACTATTATCAGGCTCCGTAGAACAAAGGGCTTATTTCCATATTGAGGAAGCTCTCAGGCAGTTCCAGAAAGAGCTTTTTTATATACGGCAGTGGATTTAGAAAATCCACAGTTGCTCCTATGAGAAGGGGCACTGGCAAGTCATCATCAAAAGCATAGACCATTTTATGCTTAAAACAGATCGGCCACCTCGTGTCACCGTGCTGTGTCTTGTGAGGGATGCAGCTGCCGGGTTGTCCGAAAATATAGGTACCAGGTCAGATGTTTGTACACTTATGCGTGACTTGCAGTATATTGTCGAGGATATCTCTGATGAACAACTTAATCAAGTTGTTAGCCGTGGTCTTGATCGTTTGCATTATGAAAATGATCCCTGTGTACACTACAATGGAGATACAAAGTTATGGGTTTATTTACATGGGGATAGAGAAGAAGATGACTTTGATGATGATGGTACAGCACATATGAGGAGCTGCTAACGGGAATGGCAATGGCAAAAACTGGTAGGAATTTCTCGTAATCATATAGGTTCTTATCTCATTATAACTGCTTCTCTGATATAAATGATCTAGTATGAACTTTGGTCACAAGATTGATCTTTTAATGCATCCTGCAATGAAATTTTCTGGATTATTTTTTGTTTGAATTCAACCACTATTAAATTGACAAGTCAAATTTGTGTTTAAATATTCTTACATGAATAATAAATATGTCATGTCCGTATCAGTTCAAATTTGGCAAGATTCGTTTAAAATATGACACAAATACAAAATGATTATATAAATTATTGCCATTATTTAAAGAACTTGTTGTTTGATTTGCTATTTTTAAGAACCAACTTATGTGGAAAATGCGGTGTTGTTGTATTAATCACGATGTGGTTGAGAAATGATAAAATAAATAATCATTTTTTAAGAATGTAATATTATTTGTTAAATTTGTTGGGTTTGTATTTTAACTCAAAACATTAAAATAAAGAAATTTTAAGTTAGTTTTGGGGTCTCTACAAGCTTAATCAAGTGGTTTTCAAATAATTTTAATCGTGCCAACGAAGTTTAAAATTTAAGGGAGGTAGAGAATCGATAAATTGATTTTTATAAAAGAAAGATTTACGTTTTGGATGTAATTTAGATGCATTTCTTAAAAAAAGAAAAATAGAAAAAGAGAATGTTACTATCTTCAAAATTAAAAAATTTAATGCTTACCCTAATCCCAGTTGTATATTGAATATGCAATTAATTAAATCATAGGTGGCGGCAAAGATGCCCGTACTGAAGCACTCATGCTCACAAACACGAACACGCCGTAAGCCCTTAGATAAGTTCCCAAATGGATCATAGGCTACATATTTTCATGGGGTTTTGTCAGGTATGAATATTATTTTTCTTCAAACATGTAGAAAGAAGAAACCCTGTTCTGCGTTACAAAGTCTCAAAACTCTATCAATCATCTATAGGTCTTTCTGTTCACAAAAATTGAAACAGATATCGTCAAGTAAGAGCTTACACAAGGCTCTGAGAGTCCTTGATATCATCTCGCCCAGAACTAGGGACAGTACAAAGACAGAAGTCCATCTTCGGCTCATTCAGGACTTTCTACAAACAGATTCCAAACATCTCGATTCGCAAAAATTTAACCATGAATTCACTGGTACAAATTCAACGTTTGGATCGTCAAATGTGTTTGATCAATTGCTTGACACTCCTGTTGTTGATGTGGAGAACTTACTCTCCATGCATGATGATTTACACAGGGAACGGCTGAAAGTTGATGCGAGTTTTTTGTCAACTGCTGTGACTTCATGTGGGTCTACACGGAACATCCGTGGCGGTACTCCGTACCAGTGCTTAGCTATAAGAACTGGGTTTGTTGCAAATGTTTATGTAGGGAGTTCTTTGATCACTTTGTACAGCAAATGCAGGGAAATAATTGATGCATATAAAGTGTTTGAGGAAATGCCCGTGAGGAACGTAGTCTCATGGACAGCCATCATTGCTGCGTTTGCACAAGAGTGGCAGGTTGATATGTGTTTGGAGCTTTATCGCATGATGAGAAATTCAATGTTAGAGCCCAATGATTTTACGTTCACAAGTATTCTGAGTGCTTGCACGGGCAGTGGAGCTCTTGGACAGGGAAGAAGTGCTCATTGTCAGACAATTCGTATGGGTTTCTTTTCGTATATTCAAGTTGCTAATTCTCTTGTCTCAATGTATTGCAAGTGTGGTAACGTTGAAGAGGCAGTTTATGTATTCAACAATATGCATGGTAAAGATATTGTATCATGGAATTCCATGATAGCTGGGTACGCTCAGCATGGGCTTGCAGTACGTGTGATTGATCTTTTTGAAGAGATGATGAAACAACGTGTGAAACCAGATGCCATAACTTTCCTTGGTGTTATCTCTTCATGCCGCCATGGAGGTCTGGTTGAAGAGGGCAAAGTTTACTTCGATTCAATGGCTAAACATGGTTTGAAGCCAGAACTTGACCATTATTCGTGTGTTGTTGATCTTCTTGGCCGAGCTGGATTACTTGAAGAGGCTCGAGACTTCATTAAACAGATGCCTATATATCCCAATGCTGTTATATGGGGTTCTCTGCTTTCTTCCTGCAGGCTTCATGGGGGTGTTTGGATTGGCATAGAGGCTGCGGAGAGCAGGCTATTGCTGGAACCAGAATGTGCTGCTACCCACGTGCAGTTGGCGAATCTTTATGCAAGTGTAAGGTGCTGGGATCAGGCGGCAAGAGTGAGGAAATTAATGAAAGATAAAGGGCTGAAAACAAATCCTGGGTGCAGTTGGATTGAGATTATGAATGTTGTTTACAGATTTCGGGCAGAAGACAAGTCGAATACTAGGCTGAGTGAAATACTTCCTGTTTTAGATTTTCTGGTCGACCAAATGAAAACTTTGGGCTATGTGCCCGAAGTGCACGAGGAAAAGGTTGATGATGCTTCACATAAAAGGACAGAACCCTTTTGAGTTATAAATAAGCAAATTCCTGAATTACAATCCTGCAACTGTGCAGTTTTTCGTGTACCAGATTTGTTCTAATGTATGTACATTTTGCCACTATAAGAACATCCAGTAAAATCACGTCACACTGATTTAAATTTTTAGTTCACTTCTCTCAAGTACTGTCATAATTGATTAATTAAAAATAAATGTTTATCTAATAACGATTTTATTGGAGTATACAAAGACTTGATGGAAACAGCCCCAATAGATATGACTGGATTTGGTAATATGTACAGAAACTAGAAAACCAGAAAAATGTCAGAAATTAAAAATCATGAAAACCTTCGCCCAGATAAAATCAAATATACAAAATAACATAACACAAGCGGACCCAACCAACTTAACAAGAAAATGGATACAGTTATCTCACAAAATCATAGTGGATACTAGTCTCTTTCTCATACTTTTTTTTTTGATGCAGTCTCTTTCTCATACTTGAAACATCGGAAATGTTTTATGTTTCCAGACAAAAATAATGAGATCTACAATGTATATGCTAACAAGCAGATAAAATTTTCAAATTTCTATTAGGCAAAAGATAAAATAAGACAAAATCAGCAAGACTCATCAGTGCACAAATCCACCCTAGCCGGGGTAGGAGGAAAAAACAGTTACTGCAGAACTCGCACCGAGACTTGATTATTGAGACAGAAGCCTCTATTCTTCCTAATGAATGCATCCATTGCCTGTGTCTGTGATGGGAAGCGAACAGTTGCCCATTTAATGGAATCTGGGAGTGACTGCCTGCAATAATATAATAGGAAACAATAGAAAAAAGGAAAAGAAGTTAATGCATGAAGGTAATAACAAAGATCATTGTAATACTGTCCAACTGCAATGTAAAATACTAGGCATTAACCTCAACATAAAATTGATGGAGGATGCCTCGTATTCACAGCCTGAGAGAAAGCGTTCTACATCTTCTGCAACAGCAATTCTAGGAACATTTTGCAGTAAAACCTGAAAAGCAGCAGATGAGATACAGTTAGCACCAGCTTAGATGTATCAGGGAAAATGTCTACATGCAAAGAACTTGGAGAGTCACAATGCACTAAGTCGCAGCTTTCAAACTTTATGAATATGGCAGAGAGCACGACAATTGCCAAATCTAATATCTGCATATTAGAGGACTGAAGCAGGTACAGGAACACAAACACAACAAAGTGGTATCCCATAAGCCTCAACAGACTTCAGAATCCATAATACTAAATAACCCAACACAAACACAGATTTACAGTTGCTTGAGAGAATTATTGCCTTATGGCACAGAAAAGTCCACACACTACTGATATTCACAAAATACTATTCTAAAGACTTAAAAGATAATTCTACGAGCAAGAGCGATAGTAAAGTTTGCAAGACTGAAAGTTGTAGTAGAAAGGGCCTGTCATACAGCCAGCATATTAACACAGTACCACAATTCTACCACATGGCGAACTTCCTCTCTTACAATGTGAATTGGCTAAGTGGCTTATAGAATCTCACAACAGTTAAAAAAACAAAAATTGTGACTTCCTCTAATTTTTATGTTAATATGATCTCGTATCACAACTGACAAGACACAGATGCTACTCTTTCCCAGTGATCAATGACCCAATCCCCTTTAGACTGTCGATTCGAATTCATGTGATTTGCTGATTTCAGACAACTCATCAAACAGCCAGCCTCACAAGTTAGCCTCAACAGCCAACAACTTCTTGTAGGACAAGCCTTCGTTTTTTTTTTCTTTTTTTCATTAAGATCAGTATAGGGAAACATTGTAAACATCAGATGATCAGAATGATCAGAACAGTAAATATGGGGGGGGGGGGTCTTAATTACAGTAACATATAAGAGGCATGGGTAATTGAGAACCCTTTTTTATCATTATTTTAAGAATACATATAACCAAGAACATTACTTACAGTTTTTCCATTATAGGGCATGACAATATCCCATTCACTCTGATCAGCCTGATATTCAAGCACAGAAGTATAAGACCTATCAAAAATTTATGGTAAAAAACAACATAATCTGTCAAAACTTGGCGTGTGTATAAGCAGCAGCATTACCCTTTCCAATCTGTACAAGCGGCCCTTTCTCCCAATAAGCCTAAAGGCATTATCATATGCACTAAAAGAAGGGAATTGCACCATCCTGATCACAAGAGAGAACATTTAGAAAACGAAAAATCAAGCATCGAAATTTCTAAACAAAATTCCAGCTAGAAAACATATAAAATAAAGCAACGAGAGCAAATACATTGCAACGGGCATATAGTTGCGGGTGTAGTTGACTTTGAGATCATCTGGCGTCAAATTACAGCCCTCAAGCAAGTTGATTATATCACTCTTTAGTGTTTGCCTTGACATGCCCAACAATTTCCCATAAACCACACCTAATAACAAAGCAAAAAAAAATCAAAAAAATAATTTTTTTTCTGTCGTCGAAGTTCCGAATATAGGAACCCAGGTTCAATAAATAAATAAATAAACAAATATATAGCTGTAGTTAAACAAAATAAATTCATATAAATGATAAAATTCCTTAAGTGCATTATTTTTTCCCTAAACCCTAAACCCTGATTTCGACACAAAATAGCGAAAAATGCGATCAAGTTAATTCCAAAAATGCGACTGAATTAGTACCTTTAGTTGGTGTTTGAAGAAACAGATCGATTGACGCATCATTAGGCGGCGGCGGCGGTGCCTCTGTTTCGGTCGAGAAATGTTTCGGGGATTGACGAAGAAGAGACGGGAGGCTGTGAATCGGCTTAATCGTTCTAAGCGAAACGCTCGATTTGATTGCGTTTCGAAGAAGGCTCATGGCTTTGGAGTAATAAGTAATCAGGGTTTTGCGATGGCTTCTGTTGCCGGGACTTGTGGGAGAAAGGCATGTGGGGAGTACTGACCGTAACGAGTCGATGATGATCCGCTGCGTTTTGGGAACTTGAAAGTCCAAATTGCTGGCCCAAACTGAATTGGACCAGTGCGCCTTTGGCCATACTTTCTCTCCCAAAACCAAGGCATTTTTTAAATCAAGAGTAAATTTCAGTTTATTCTACCGTGAATTGATAATCTTTAAATCATTTTTTTAAATATCAAATTATTTCTCTGTTATTTTTTTACCATCATAAAGATAAAATAATATTTTTACATTCTCATTTCAATCAATTAATAAAAAAAATCAAACTTCTATATAATGTAAGCCAATTTTCATAGGCCTAAATCTTTTTAAATTTTTTAAAATTCACACAAATATTTCAAATATTTATAGCACGCACCTAAATACTTTTAAAAAAATTCATTTTACACTCGTGGACACCAAACCTATGGCCAACCAATTGAAATTAAGAAGAGATAATTTAAAATTGCTAGTTAACAAAATTGTTAAAAAAAGGATATTTTCGTATTTTAATAAGTCAACAACAATCAATCATTAAAGATAACTACTTTTAGGGGTAATATGATGTTTAAGTAAATGGGTAATTTGAAGATTGTCAATTCACGAAAGAGGTAATTCGAAATTCACTCTTAAATCAATTTAAAAAAAAGATTCCACATAGGTATCCTCAAAGCATGGGAAAAAAATAATTTTATTTGTAAGCTAAGATCAAAGGAAAATTTTAATAGCTAAGGATTTACTAACTTAATAGTCAAAATTATGTTAATAATTAGATAATTTAAAATATGTTTAATATATTTAATGTGACTGATTTGTTTGAGTACAATTTGGATAATAAGGAGTTGTGCCAACATAACGTGAGGGTGAGTTCTTTCCTAAGTGAAGGGAACTGATATAGGTTAGTTGTATAGGTTGAGTAGGGTGTCTTTTTGATGATATAACTTGAGCTATTGGTGTTTGTTATAGGCTCATAATATATCATTGTAAAATTTGCAATGAGACAAAGCTAAGCTATATTGCGCCCATGGTTTACTTGGAAATTTTATTTCTTTAGTAGTCATGTTGCAAGTTTAAGTTCTTTTCCTACTCCTTTCAAAATTTTTATTTCTTTTAGATAGAGTGCCATTTGTTTTGTCTTTCTTATTCCAATTAGTAGAATTTTATTACATTATATTATAATAATTTGGGCTTGCTTATTTGGGTAAATTCACATTATTTAGGAATAATGCGAAAGGGCCTTAAAACCTTAATTTGTTATTCAAACTTTTATCAATGAAATTTCAGACTCCCATAAACTTTCAAAAACTTTTATTTCTCTATCTTTCAATCTCAACGTTTATGTTTCATCATTATATCTCCTTTAGTATTTTGCCGAAGAAATCAAAGTATCTTTGAGGGAAAAATTGAATCCATATTTTGCTTGCTGCTGATTACCCTTTGATGAACAGAAAAAATTGAAATGAATAATCTAATATAATGATATAAAAAATAACTTCGGACCCGTGCGAGATTATTGTATTAATTAATTAATATTAAAATCTCAGACTAATTTTTAGTTAACACTATAACTACACACAAATAGGACACTATTTTTGTTATCATCTTTTAAGTTCTTTATCAAATTTCCCGTTGGATAGCCAATATGACTTATGCTTCTGGACAAAACTATCTTGACCCCGTTACACCAAACGCCATTTTACTATTTTTTTTAGCAGTCCCTGTAGTTTTCTGTAAATAATAAAAACTATAAATTTTCAAAATTTTATACAATAAGCCCCAATTAAAATATAATAATTTCAAAATTCTAAAAAGTTTATTTGGCATTTTCTTCAACAATCCTTATTGTTTTCTGTAAATAATAAAAACTATAAGTTTTAATAATTTTATGTAATAAACCCAATTAAAATATAATAATTTAAAATTCTAAAAAATTTATACTCTCTATCTCCTTCTCAATCAATTTTAAATTTAAGTTTCATTCTTTATAATTTTAAATTTAAATAATAGAATAAATATTATATAATGTATTTGTTTTCATATTAAATAAATAATTGATAAGTTTCATACGTGGGATAAAATATAAGTAATTTTACATCATCTCAAATTTACATATACAAAATTTATTAATTTGAAAATATTATTTATAAACTCTATAATAAATTTAAATGACTATCCAAGCATTTATTTAATATTTATTTATTTTTCATTTTAATATTGTAAAAATTTATATAAAAATTTATCCAATTTTGTGTTACACTAAATACAAAATAGTATTATTAAAATATAATTGGTATTTTAAGTAAATAGAAGTGGAGAGTATTTTACCAAGTTAAAATAATCCATCCATATCTTTAATATATAAATATGTTTGTTTACTAAATGTGTCAAAATTTTACTATCCTCCGTTTTTTTGTAATGATCTCAATTGTCTGAAGGAATCTCAATCTTCCGTATGAAAACAATATAAAAAAAACAAAGCATAGTACAGGCAAGGACGCAGACATCTGACATTTCTTGTTTATCATGGCACGTGTCATTTTGTTTCTTTCTGACTGTCTTGGAAGTTGGAACTTGGAACTTGGAAGAGGACTTGTCATTTTCTATTTGCACTAAATCATTAGTTATTTTTAAGCATTTGAATTCTGCTTCAGCACTGTAAGCAATTGCCATATTTACCCTTTGAAATTGTTTAATTTAAAAATTGCTTACGCGTAGTTTAGGTGAATCGTCATTCACTTCAATCTTTAATTCTTCATTACTCGCAAGAGATAAAAACAAAACTTTTGGATTTTCTTTTAATTAAATTATTTTTTTCAGGGAAAAATAATAATAACAATCACAAATTTAAAGTGACGAAGAAAAAGCTAAGGCTTTATCCCTCCAAAAGCATCGTCATTTTAATGTTTGAGTTTAAATAATATTAAATTAAATTAAATTAAATTATTTTTAGTAACATTAAATAAATACCCTTTCAAAAAAGTAAATTAATTTCAAAATAATGTTTAATTAAATTATAAACCTAATTATAACTAATTTATTTATTTTACTATTTACATTTCAAATTAAATTGTTCTTGACTTCAAAAATTTTAAATTATATCTAATAGTAACTGTTGAAGATTTTATACTCCGTAAACATCGTGTATTTTTTCCCCTAAGATTCCACTCCAAATTGAAAAAGAATTAAATTTTCCTTTACCCTCTATTTTTTTCCCTCTCCACTCTTCTAATTTCTGTTCTCCTCCCCTCTCCTTTATTGGTTCTTACTACCAAACATGATCTAAGGAATAGCTCAATTAACTTGTCATTTGTCAAAGAAGAAAATCGATTCATCTAATACTAGTTTTGAGGAAGAAAAAGAATATGAAAAAATTATGTAATTTGTGTTTTATGTCTGGAGATGATACGAGACTATAAGCAAGGTGGGTGAAAAAAAATAAAATGCCAATAGTTCAACGAAACATGACTTAAATATAGTTGCATTTATCTTTTGGCTTGAAAATTGAATAGATCGAAAGTTTGAATCAATTTAAATATAATAATAATGTTCTTTTTTTTTAATTTTCAATTGATACTTGTATAGTATTTATAAGTATGACCTTCTAATAAAAACAGTAAAGTATTAGAAAGATTATACTATATCACTTCTCCAACAAAACATTATTGGTTACTTGCAATATTGAAAATATTTAATTGTAAACTGTGTGACGCTTCTCAAAATAATAATAATAACAACAATAATAAGAGATCTAATCTAATGTGCATCATCACATATATTATGGTGTGTGATAGTACATGTGGCGAATTTTTATAATAAAAATATAAATTTAGAGCATAATTATGTAAATAAAATTTTTTCATCTACATCATCACGCATCATAATGTGTGGGACGGCACATCTGATGGAAATTCATAATAATATTGATCGGATTGGACTAATAGTGATCTAAAATAATTTATTCTTTAAACGACAGCTAACCGTTTGATTCGGTCCAGAATAATCGTTTTGGCTTCCCAGTCGACACCAGTTAAGTCGTGCCGAGTTATCAAACACTCAATGTAGGCCCACCCACGACCCAGCAGAACCGACTGTTTCGTATAAGTCGTACGTACGTCCATTTAACCTTCGGCGCCATCTACTCTCAACAGCGAGGCATTCGTTGACTCAGAAGGTGCCACGTAATCTGACATAACTTTGCTTTTGTTTTATTCTTTTTGATTTTATGAACATGATTTTTATGATTCTTCGTCAAATAGTAACTCCACTAGGTTGCAAGTGTTTTGATCTAAGGCAGGTCGTTTCTCTATAAACGACACTTCCTTATCTTATTAAATAATTAATTTGCATTTTTGTGAGCCTGGTTGGTTAGGGACCTTAAACTTAAAGTTGAAGAGGGAACAAGTCCCACGAAGATTCATTCATCGTAAGTTACTCGAAGAGGGCTGTAAAAACTCAAAGATCTCCTCTCCTAAATGGGAACCATGGATGTTGAGTGGCTGCTTGATTTTCTCAAGGGCATGATAAAGCCACTGGCTGCCACTGCAGTTGTGCTGCTGGCTGTCCTGTTGTCCTTTTTACAGAAGCTTGGGATAGAAGGAGAGATGATTTACTCCATTGTCAGAGCTTTCCTTCAGCTCTCCGTTATTGGGTTTGTTCTTCAGTTCATTTTCAGTCAGGATAACAGAGGATGGATTATTTTAGCTTACCTTTTCATGGTTTGTATTTCTTCTCCATTTCTCTAATATTTTTGCGTTTCATTTCACCATATATTTGTTTGTTTGCCAAGGGAAAGGAAAAAAAAAAAAAAAACTGAGTTCATGATCTCGTCGGTGGTTTACTTATTTATTTATTTCTGATTGCTGGTATAATCGGTTGGATTTTTCTGTTATAAGCTCAACAAATGGAAAAAAGAAAAGAAAATGAATTAAAATAAGATTTAAAGAGTTGGAAACAGGGCATAATTCAGCTGACGGTTTGGAACTTTTATTGTACGTATACAGAGACTGCGTGCTCTAGTTCAGCTTATCTGATACGAGAGGACATAAAGAGACGATAGGTAATTTGTACTTATTGGATAGCTACTCATGTGGGACAATTTTAGAATTTTAATTTTTTGTTCTTTTTAATTAGAGTTAGATTAGGTATGTCATTTAGTAATACTCTTATTTTAGCTAAATTCACTTTTTAGCTTATCATAGTCTTGGTTTTTTTTATTAGAGCATCATCTAGTCATCATTGTGTCTAGAATTATTCGACAAAGTGATTTTATCTTCAATCTGTTACCCCAATGCATCACTACTACTGAAAAATATAAAAATTTGAACATGCAAGGCCTTGTGTGGCCTCCAATCTTTTTTTTCTTAAAAAAAAAATTATTAATCTCTTTTGAAGTTATGGCATATTTCTGGTCATTGCTATTTGGTACTGGTATGTCTCTCATGGAAGCTTTGTTATTAAAATGTATAGTTTCACTGTTTCTCGTAGGTCACTGTTGCTGGTTATACAGCCGGTCAACGAGCTAAACATGTACCCCGTGGGAAGTATGTCGCCGGAGCTTCTATTCTGGCAGGAACGGCAGTGACAATGCTTATGCTTGTGGTACTAAACGTCTTCCCTTTTACCCCAAGATACGTCATCCCAGTCGCAGGAATGATGGTTGGAAATGCAATGACAGTAACTGGGGTTACAATGAAAAGGCTTCGAGATGATATCAAGATTCAGTTGAACTTGGTAAGTGTCAATGTAAGAAGTACCAATTTCGAGTGTCGGTTCCTTCGGATCCGTGGAATTGGCGACATTGATTGTCAACGACTTCTTTCTAATTGCGGATTTACTTTTACAGGTGGAGACGGCATTGGCTCTAGGCGCAACACCGAGGCAGGCAACAAAGCAGCAGGTGAAGAGGTCTCTGGTCATTGCACTGTCTCCAGTTCTGGATAATGCCAAAACTGTGGGTCTCATCTCGCTTCCCGGCGCAATGACTGGCATGATAATGGGAGGAGCTTCTCCTCTGGAAGCCATTCAACTGCAGATTGTTGTAATGAACATGCTTATTGGCGCTTCCACAGTTAGCAGCATCATGTCCACATACCTCTGTTGGCCTGCCTTCTTTACCAAAGCATATCAGTTGGAAAGTAAGGTCTTCCGAGCAGATTGAGGCTTTTATAATTTTATTCCCACTGCTCAGTCCCCTTTAAATTAATGTAATGCCTCAATGGGATCGATTATGAATTGTTTTATCCCCATAGCAAAGTTACAGTGGGCCTTCAATTATTAGTCTTGTACCATTGAATATAAAAGTCTAACGAGGGACTTCAGATGGAGGCAGAATTTTGATCATATGGAACTGTGCTTTTGGGAACTGTCGATGATGTCATCAGTCTCTTTACTTACTTCTTGCAAGTGAATCGGAACCAATGAAAAAGAAATCCATTTACAATATGAAATTGTCTTCAATATCTCCTTCCATCAAACTTTCAGAATGTTGCTCCACAAATTTATTGGCTGCGCTACAAATTTATATATCGAGAATCCCAATAAATTTCAATTGTAATATATCTATAGAACTATAACGAGTTCTGGAAAAAAAAGAAAAAAAAGAAAGAAACTCTGACAATATTTGATGCCATCACACAACTTGGAGCAAAGATGCCAAAATGAAAGTAGCAAAAGCAACTTTTGCAGAGGGCCGAGTCACATGTAAATATGTAAGCACAAGCCTGCTCCCCAAACTTTAGAGATGCTTTCATGATCATGTTTTTGTTCTCTGTACAATTTATTACACTTTTATGAAATTGTGCGAAATAGATGATACACACACATGTATGTATATGTGGGCATTGTTTTGTTACATAATAACGTAACAAACATGAGATAAATACCAACGTGTTAGCTTTTAAATTTAAAATATAATGGCTTGAAATGAAACATAACAGTAATAGGGGAATTGTGGGGAATTAGGACAAATTGTTTAGAAACTAAATGGACTATAGGGTAAAATAGTAACTGTGATATATGTGATCTATAAATAAAAGGGCAGTGGCACAGGGTTGCTGTGCACCTGCTACGCTAGCTCGTGCCAATAAACCAAAGAATGTTCTGCATTATGCGCTAAACATTTGTATTGCTTTTTATTTGATCCCAGCATAGCATTTTGCTTTCAGTTTCTTGGGAGAAACCTTACCATACCACCATCCTTGTTGATTGTGTGCGTCATTTAGAGTTAAATTTCTAGGTGAAAGAAATATTAATAAAGGATGTTTGGCTAACTAGAAAATGAAAGAAAGAGAGAGATGAGAGAAGAAAGATCTGGAGACTTCTTGTTATTTTTATTAACACACTAAAAATGATTACAACGACTGTATTTATAGAAGCATCTTTCAGCTAAACTAATTATGCTACATACTCTGATGAATGCTTAACAACTTCAACGTTATGCATAGTTGGCTTAACTAACTATGCTCTGTTATCAGCTGAGAACCAATTTGATGTGAGCGAGTCTACAAAACTTATCATGCTTCACTATAATCACTAACATCCCCACTCAAGCTAAACTGTCTAGAATTGACGTTTAGCTTGCTTCTAAGATAATGAAACTATCCAAATGTTAAAGGCTTAGTTAGAACATATGTTGTTTGGTCTTTACTGGGAATAAAACATACTTCAATCTTCTTAGCAACTACCTTTTCTCTAATGGAATGAATATCTAATTCTACATGCTTAGTTTTAGCATGATACACTAGATTGTAAGCCAAAGATATTGCTCCTTGATTGTCACACCACATAATAGGCACTTCAGTAACAAAATTGTATTCAACCTCTGTACTTGATCTTTAGTCTACTGCCTGCTTCTTTGAAAACCATGATATCAAGTTTGGACCAATATACACTGCATATCTTGCCACTGACCTTGTATGATCTCTATCACACGCCAATCTGAGTCACTGAAACAATTGATTTGCATGCTACCACAACAATAGAAATGCAACCCAAAATGAATAGCACCCTTAAGGTATCTCAATAGCCTTTTACAAGCTTTCTAATGTGTAGTTTTAGAACAGTTCATAAGTTGGCTTAGTTTGTTTACAGAGAATGCTATTTCAGGTTTGGTCAGTATGATATACTGTAATGCACCAACTAAATTTCTATATTCTGAAGCATTAACAATAGTTGTACCTGAATCCTTGGTGATATGTTGCCCTATTAATATGAGAGTTGGTACAGGACTGCAAGCAGCCATGTTATGCTTGGATTAAAGATCATCAACATATTTGGCCTGATATAAATGAAGACCATTGGCTGTTTTAACTACCTAAATTCCAAGAAAATAGTTCAGTTCCTATAAATCCTTTAAAGCAAATGTGTGCTGCATATCTAAAACAAGTTACTGAATAAGAAAGGAGCTTGAGCCAGTAATTATTATATCATCTATATAAACTAGTACCAAAAGCACATGACTAGTTACTCTTTTGGAAAACAAAGAATTGTCTGACTTAGAACTCATGAAACCACACTGTTGCACCATTGCTATCTTCAGTCGATCAAACTAAGACCATGGAGAGCCTTCTTTAGGTTACATATATGATGAAGCTTGGTAGAATCAATAAATCCCTCGGGCTGCTCTATGTATACATCTTTAACTAAATTGCCATTGAGGAAGACATTATTGACATCTACCTACCTAAGTGACCATTTGTTCATGACTGCTAGATTGAGTATAATTCTGGCAGTTGAAGCTTTTACAACTGGACTAAATTTTTCATTGTAGTCCACTCCTTGTGTTTGATGAAACCCTTTGACTATAAATTTAGCTTTGTAGCGAAATATAGAACCATCCAAGTTGTATTAAATTCAGAAAACCCATTTGTTACCTACTACTTTAACTGATGCAGTTGGTAAGACCAATTCCCAAGTATTATTAACTTGAAGAGCTTGATACTCTGATTGCATAGCTTGAAACTACTTTGGATTAGTCAAAGCTTGGGATACTGATATAGGTTCAGCTGGTTTGGCAAGTAAAGAAGCAAGGTAAGATTTGGGTTTATAAATTTCAACCTTAGACCTTGTAATCATAGGATGACCAATAGGTGGGGGTGGTGGTAAAATATAAGGTAGAGAGTGTAAGGGTGAAGAAGTAATAGGTGGAGTATTTTGGTTTGTGTTAACAGGAGATTGATCAACATGTGAAGACAGAGATAAGCTTTCCTCATCAATAGCAGAAGAAGAAAGATTATGATGATCATCAGTAGGTGTAGTTGCTAAGGGTGTTTGTATCTCAGAAACAGAAAAGACAGTATGAGAAGGAGTAGAAGCTAAGTCCGATGCATTACAAAACTGTATGATAGAGGAAAAATTTGATCCAACTATATAAGGAAAAGACGTTTCATAAAAAAAATGACATGATTGGAAATATAGACCCTACCACATGAGTGAAGATATTTATAACCTTTGTGGTAATAGTTATAACCAATAAAAACACACCTTCCAATTCTAAATTCTAGTTTATGCCTGTTGTATGATCTGAGATAAGGATAACATGCACATCCAAACACTTTGAGAAAAGAATAATCTGGTTTTTACTGAAAAAGTTTTTGATATGGAGAAATATTTGCAAGTGTTGTTGATGGTAGTCTATTGATAAGAAAAACAGCAGTGTGAAAGGCATTCCACCAAAACTTCAAAGGCAACTTTACTTGTGCCAATAATTTAAGAACAATTTGTACTATGTGTTTATGTTTTCTTTATATTCTATCATTTTAATAGTGTATATGAGGACAACAATGTCTAAACTGTATCCCAGATGAGCAAGAAATGATGAGAAATTTCTGAACTCTCCCCCTCAATCTATTTGAATGGTTTTGATTTGTTTGTGTAAGTGTTTTTCAATGAACAATTTGAACTCTATAAATACTTACAAAGCATCAAACTTAGATGTTAAAGAAAATATCTAGGTGAATCTGCTGTAATAATCTAAAATAGAAAGATAATATGATTAGCCTTGAGTAGAGGAAATATGAGAGGGACCCCAAAAATCAGCATACATTAACTGAAGAGGTTCTATAGTTTTAGTTATAACAAAATTGAAATGCACATATGGTTTTTGCCAAATTGACAGGCATTGCAAAAATCTAAATTCTGCACTTTATTTAAACCAACAAAGTCATCATAATTTCTCAGTATAGTTTTGAGAGTATGAGCTGTTGGATGATTGTTGGTTAATTTAACTCAATTATTATTAATGTCATGTGCAAGTGTACATAACAAGTAATAAAGTGATGAATATTCAAGATCGTCTCCATATGGACTGATGTTACTAGAAATGTTACAGTAATCACAATAGTGCAAACTTCCTTTATCTATAGAGAAATCTAATTAAAGTTGATTACTACCGAAATTAACAATTTTAGTAAAATAAATGCAGTAATAAAGTAAATTAGATGAATTGCGTAAAGAAGAATTTAATGAGAATGAGGTAGCTAAATAATTAAACTCTCTTCATGAGTTGACTGTTTTGTTCAAATTAACACCAGTTACTACAACAATTCCTACAGCACTGAGCAGAATTATTTTGCATCCTCAGCTGTCACTTGTTGGACTTTTCATACCCTTAAGCACCTTAACAATGACCAATTGTTATTTCATCAAAGGTATGGCATTATGAGCATACACTCTCTCTACCCTATAAGGTGAATCCCTATATCTAGTTCTTCACAAATCTTAACTAAAGTGTGGCCCTTTTAGGACTAATGTTAAACTCAATCCAGGAAACTTAAATTAAGATCAAATATTACTCTAATAATTTCTACTAAGACAGGCCCTTTTGCGGCTCTCTCTTAACTTGAACTATTAAATGGGAGGTCAACCGAAATAATGATTGTAATATAAGCTATTAGAGCAAAATGCTACAACAATCTTGCAGCAACTCATAAGAACAGTCAAGAACCCATTGAGATTGTTTGTCACTCAACTACAATCAAATTTATTTTATACTTTGAAAAAGAAAAACAAACAACAAAGTATCAATTATGAAATACATCAGTTCAATCAAAGAGTAAGAAAGGGGACAAGTAAAGAACGATGAAAATTGAATCCAAATAGTTCTGCCGATCTCTTCACTGGTGCAGACTTGTCCTTATTTGAATTCTGATTTTTCATTCTTTTCCTTTTGATTTCTTCGACGTTAATTCACCACTGCACTTTTCCATATGATGCGTGCTCTTTTTATAACTGAAAACTAGGGTAAACAGAAGCCTAGGGCGCGCATAAGTTAAATTAGGAAACTGCAGATTGCGATTATGTAAGTATCCTGCGCTAAATTTTCTCTGTCATTGTTCCAGGATTGCTACAGCAACGACTACAGCACTACATTATTCCAGATTTGTTTCAATTATTTTGTAACCATATTCTTCCTCATTTTTGTAAGCCTATTGCATCAGTATTTAAGCACACAATTTAAGCACGAATTATTCTAAATTAAGCAAAATTTATTAAGACTAAACTAAAATGAATGTTTATGCAAAATCTTACAAAAATGCAATAGAAACACATTATTTACTCTCTAAGTAATATTGATTTAAGTCTAGAATTGCCATAATAACTTTCATTTCATAGAGTTATCAATGACCTAACATATGATGAAAAAGATTTACATCAGTTATTCCAATAGTAACAGTCAAAACAGAAGGTTTATATGACAATTTATTAAACTGAGATGAATGATTCAGAACACTTGTATTAACACTTAAAGAAGTAGGAAATGAAGCAAACAAATGCTCAATTTTACTTGCAAAGGATTGACTGAGTAAAGTTGTTTGATCTTATGACTGATGAGAAAAAGTTTGCACTTGATACAAGCTTCCTTTAGCAACCCCCTTAAGTAAAATTACCCATATATTCTTGGCCTTCACATAGCACAAGCTTTTAAAGAACTTAACAATCACATTATTGTCTGATAGTAACTGTGATATACTGAGTAAAGTTTTTGTGATATTGGGAACATGTAACACATATTTGAAACATAAAGGTTCATGTGTAATGGTCGTAAGCAAAACTGATCAATGTGTTCAATATGCAAGGAATGACCAGTACTAACTAAGAGCTTTTCAGCACCAGTATAGAGTTTAGGCTCAAGTAATTTACATGCATTATTGGTAATGTGATTGGTGCCTCCACTGTCAAAGTACCAAGAAGGATCTTCAAGAGCCTCAAATGCTGGAGCCATAAGAGAAGGTGTTGCTGAAGTTGGTGCTCTAAAGAATTAATTAGTTAAGCTATTATGGCCATTAAAGCCAGTATAGTCAGTAGCTTGACCAGTAGACCTAAAAGCATAAAAGACTGTAGGGTCTGAGTAAACGGTGTTGCCATGAAAATTTGATCCTCTTGGCATATAAAAACCACCACTTCTGCCAGAGCCAAAGAAATGTCTTCTTCCATTATTTGTATGAAAAACACATATACTAAATTGTGTTGAATTTGGCCTGAAACCTCTATGAAAAGAACCTCAACCATAATTCTTTTGAGATACAAAGTTTGAATTGAACATGTTCTTGCACTTATTAGCTGCGTGTCCTGGTATAAAACAGATCTGACAAATGACATCAGGAGTATTAGTACCAAATGAGCATGGACCTCAATTATTAAAGCCTCTAAAATTGTTGCCTGGACCTCCATTATCAAAGCCTCCAAAATTGTTTCCAGTTCCAAAGAATCCACCATTGTTCTTCTGATAACCTCCAGAATTCTCACCAAAATTCTGGTTTTTTTTAGTAACATTTGCAAACAAATTATGAAAAACGTTACTACTCACTTTTCCTTTATTCTGCTCAATTCTATTCTCATGGCTTAACAGTAAAAAATAGAATTCATCCAAGTTGATGTTTTCACCTCTAGCTAAGACAGTAGTAACTAGAGATTCATAGTTAGAACAATCTAGTCCAGTCAAAATATGCATGATAAAATCATTCAGTTCAACAGGTTTTCCAGCAAGTGCCAAATTATCAGCTATACATTTCATCTTAGCAAAATATTCAGTCATGCTCATCGATCTTTTCTTTTGAGTTTGAATTTGCATTTTTAAAGGCATTAACCTAGCATGAGTTTGAGAGATTAACATACTTGTGAGTGTTTCCCAAAGTTCCTTTGTTGTAACATAATGAATCACAGTAGAGAGCAAGTTCTGCTGAATTGAGGACATAAGCTAGCTTAAGAGTTGCTGATCTGTTTTCATCCAAGCATCATATTCATGATTACCTCTTTAGAGCTTGATTCAGTTAAAGCACTACCTTCAGTGTGATTAATAGGAAGAAATTGTCCAGGACATGCACGATCTCCATTAATGAAGCCTTCTAAGCCATTTCCTTTAATTGATGTTAGCACTTGAGCTTGCCAGACGATGAAATTGTTCTGATCAAGCTTTACAAGAGTGACTAGGGATGGCAAAATTCGGGTCCGGGTTTAGCCTTTTCGGTTCCGGACCCGGACATCATTTTCTTTCTCTCGGACCCAGATTAAAACCCGGTTTTTCCCATTCGGGTCCGGGTCCGGGTTCAACCAAAAAAAATCTGGGTTCTCGGATTCCGGGTTTTGAACCCGGATCAATAATGAAATTTCAAATTTCACTTTCATTATTAGTGATAGAACCAAAACACAACTAATGTAACTAAAAGAAATATTAACAGAAACAAAAATCACAGCAGTATAACACAAGTACACAACACAAATCAATAGTGTTCACAACAGTATAACACCACACAAATCACATAGCACAAATCACATGAAACAAACAAATTGAGGAACTGCACTCTGTAGTTGAATATATAATAGTCATGCTCTTATTTTTATTTATTTTTACAATAATATTCTTACAACAACACTCGTAGGGGCATTAATTGATCTATTCATAAAACTAAATTAATTAACAAATGAACCTTAAAATAGAATAAAATAAATGTAAGTTTTTTATAAATTCTGTTAAATTTCTGAAAGTAGTATTTAGTAGACCTCCAACTGCAAATGGCATTAAGAGGATATTTTATCATTGAGTAATCCCGGTAAACGAATTGATGCTCAGACATATTTTTCACTTAATTTTTTTTTAGAGAAATAAACATAAAAGCTTGTCGTGAATTTGGAAGCTTGAAGAACAAAGGAGCTTGGTGGGTGGAAGAAATAAAAAACTTATGGAAATGATGTCAAACTGACACTTCATTATCGACAATAAAAGAACTTGTAGGTCCTGTAAAGAAAGCCAGCTGCTTACATTAAATTAAGCACAAGCTGCAAATTAGGTACTAATGAAATAATTTACCTTTCAATATTGATACAATCGAATGGAAGTATAACCAAATTTTGGTAAATTCCAATTTCATAATCTAGTCTAAAAATTCATATAAATGAAATTTCATATGGAGAACTATACAGATTAAATGCAAAGGAAACATGCTCAGTTACAAAACCAAGACGCTCAGCTAGAGGAATGATCCCCAACATTCTCAGAAGAAAACCCAACCCAGAAAATTCACACAAGGAAATCAAAATCAACAGTAAAAGGAAATGTAATTTTCACAAGCTTCTTGAACCCAACCTTGCGACAACGGCGAACCCGACCTTGCGACGGTGGCGAACCCAGCCGAGAGTTGTTTGACTTGCTTGCGGGACAGCGGAAGGCGGAAGGCGGAAGGCGGCAGCGGTGGCACAGCTAGGGTTTGTCTTGTTTGTGTAATTCGCGATTTGTGTGTTTGACTTGTGAACTAAAATGCGTTTTTTTTTATGTTTGCATTTATATTTACTAATAAATATAATTAAAAATAATATAAAAAATAAATCCGGGTCCGGGTTCCGGATACACAGGTTACCCCAAACCCGGACTCGGACCCGGACCCGAATTCATCCGGGTTATTAAAACCCATTCCAGATCCGGATTTTTTTTCTCTCTGGTACGGGTTCAACCCGGCTCAGATTATCTGGGTTCGTCCGGGTCCGGGCCGGGTCCGGGTTATTTTGTCATCTCTAAGAGTGACGAAGCTATAGGAGTTTGGATTTGAGTTACTTGTATCGAGCTAGCCATAATTGGCTCTGATACCATGAAAGAAATATTAATAAAGAATGTTTGACTAGCTAAAAAATGAAAGAAAAAGAGAGAGAGATGAGAGAAGAAAGATCTAGAGACTTCTTGTTATTTTTATTAACACATTAAAAATGATTACAACGACTGTATTTATAGTAGCATCTTTCAGCTAAACTAATTATGTTACATACTCTGATGAATGCTTAACAACTTCAACGCTATGCTGAATTGGCTTAATTAACTATGCTCTGTTATCAGCTGAGAATCAATTTGATGTGAGCGAGTCTACAAAGCTTATCATGCTTCACTACAATAACTAACACTAGGGTTTTCATAAGAGAGAAAAATTAGAGAGGAACGAGGGATTTTTAAGGGATATCAATTTGCAACAAGGCGAAGATTTGCATTACGAGCTGAGGAACAAAATTTAGAGCAGGTGAGGTTTTAATTGCTTAATCATAGTTTATTTTGTTGAAATGAGATTTTAATTGCTTAATCATAAACATTTAAGGTTTATAACATGAAAGATTACTCAATTACACATCTATCAAATGACAATTTTATGATGGCTGTTCCTTTTCCATTTAAATACAAAAAACATTAAGATTAAGAAAGATCCTAGGTGCTACACCAGCATCAATATTTGCTATAATATGAAACAACAAGGTGTTAACTTAATTCCCAAACTAAGATGACAAACAGTTCGACTTCCTACTTCATAAATCTAGTGATTAATTAAACAGTTTGTTATAAAATAAAATGTAGAACAATACAAACAACCAGATACAACAACATTCCATATAATACAAATCAAATCAATCCAAAACTACCATACAATCAATTGAAATTTGCATGCACAAAGAGCAAATTCATGAACCAGAAAAAGGAAATTGTACGTAGATATGATGTCACAATCAAATCTAATAAAAATTCACAAACTATCACTGACTACAAACCAATGCTCAAAAACAAAATAACCCCCTGGAATCCAATTCAAAATTGAAAAGAGAAAAATAAACACAAAACAGAGTAATTACAAAGAACTTGTGTTTAAGTGCGACAAGAGCCTGTCACACGGAACACAGGTGTGACAAGAACTTGTCGCACGTAAACAACATGTGCCTGTCACACTAAACACAGGTGAGATAGGAACCTATCACACAAAACATAGCTATTATGCGATAGCTTCTCGCAACTATATTTGGTGCGACAATCTCTTATAATGTAGAATGGGCAATAATAAATCGTAAAATTAGCACAAACCTAACACTAACCAATAACATGTAATCAATAGTAAAATTAATGCAATCTCACAACAAAACTCGAATGAATAAACGATTGATTAACCCAATACCAACCCCAATCAACAAAACTAATTCAATTTTACAAAAAAAAGACATGATTTACTCACGATTGCAGTCGACTGTTCAATTTTTTGAATTCTATGTTGTCGCTGATGTCGAGTGCACGGGATGAAACCATTGTCATCACTATGTCGTGTGGGCTGAGGTGCTGTCCTCGATTGAGGCGTCGTCATAGGTTGAGAAATGAGAGTTGAGAAATGAGAGTTGAGAGAATGCCGTTGTGGAGCTATGAAGAATTGGGAGTCAGAATGGTGAGGATATTTTGGTCCAAAAATGGAGGAGTTGGCTAGTTATGAGAGAACAAAGTTGGAGGGGCCAATTTTGAAAAAATTAAAAGTTTTGTGGCCATTTATGTAAATTTTCCATCATTGTGCCGTCATTTTAATTATTATTTTTCAGTAGTATCATTCCTTTCTTTTACAAATTTAGTTAATTTTGTATTGATGCAACATATAATTAGTAAATTATCAATTTTAAATTTTCAAACATCTACAAATTCGGTTAAGGCCTTAAATATCTTTGAGTCTCCCCTGATGGTATAAATAAAGGTAGAAGAGTAAATTTAAGCAACCACGAAAGCTTAAAATATATTTTTTTTACTTTTTTACGCTTTTTTCAGACATTTTTATAGATAGTAACTATTCATTCTTGTTAATATATGTGTGATCAATGGTAACATGCGGAAATCTAAAAACATAACTTTCAAACGATTAATGGAATTTATTTGTTCAAATTCAAACATGTAACTAATTTTTTTATTACCTATATGAAGGCATGGCTACATCATAAAATTTCAATTTTCCAAGACACTCGTAAACTTTAAGTGTTTAACTTATAGGGTGTACTTGGGGTTCTGCATGTAACCATCAACTTCCCAATGGTGTATATCAATCAATAAAATTCATGAGTGGTATCAGAGTGTAGGTTTCAATGCAAAACAAGAATGCAAGTGCGAGAGATTTTAATCAAGGAAGTTCATCTTGGTTTAATTCACATCTATTGCATTTTCTATTCTAAAAGTATTCTGGACGTCGTAATGAGTTCAAAGAGTCTAAAAACACTAAGTTTCGACTTTTGAAAGGGCAAAAATCACCAATTCGCGAAGGGTTGTAGGTGCGTGTATCCCACGTGCTTTACAAGTTAAAAACACGTGCAACAGTAATTCTAGGTGAGGATTACACACGCGCTCATCCGTGCCCTTTTCAATCAATCCAACCCAAAGTGCGCCAGACCAGACCCTTGCTTGATCTACATTCAGATCCACGTGTTGATCTACTACGATTTGGTTTCGACTCGTTTGACCCCTCGTTGACCGGGAGTTTGACAGTATAAACAAACTATCTATAGACCATGACTTGATCCATTTTTAGTTTGTTCGAATTAGTCGCTCATGTCAAATCTAGTTTAGGTATCAAATCAACTTCAAACTGCATTAAATTTTGCATTTCATGGTTTTGTGCTAGTGCGAAGTGCTCTGTGGCTTCATTATTCAGTTTTAAGGACTCATAATTCAGAAATTTATTGGAGTATAACTAATTTTGCAATTATACCCAAGCATCAGAATTCTCATGCGAACTCTTATGCTTGAATACTTCTGGAAGCCACTAAATCTTAAAGAAATCAGCTTCTCTATCCCAGATTTGAGCGTGAGGGAAATCAATTCTAGTTATCACATTTAATGTCCAAGTCCAGTCTTATAAGGTATTTTGAACAAACTAAATCAATTTACTTGCGCCAACTTTCTGACGACAAGAAAATCATTAAATTTCCTGATCTAGTACAGTACTAGTAAGACATTTGTCAAGATCATATATGCACAAGTACTTGAATAAGTATAATTTCAGGTTGATAAAACCTAGTGATCAGTGAGTTTATTCTATCCTACTATTATTAAATAAGTTATTAAATAATTGTAATACGTAGTACTATAGTTGTAATCTCTCTACTATTTAAGTATTAATAAATAGTAGTAGTAGTAGTTCTTGAAAATGGGAAGTAAAACAAATTTAAATAAAGTTACAGTAGATAAATTAAATAATGTTAAATTTAACATTTAAAAGAAGAATTTCTTATTATTTGTTAACATGTGAAAGAATTTTGTATATAATTACTAAAGATAAGCCCATAGATGACATAGAAGTGACAAAATAAAAGGAGAATAATTCCTTGGCAAAGGCTACAATCCTCAAAAGTATTTAAGATGATTTGATCCCATTATATGAAGGGCATGATACTACAAAAGAAATCATAGATTTTTTGGAAACTAAATATGGGCCAAAATCTAAAATTTATGTACAACTTCAATTGGCATATTAATGGCCTTCATATGTCTGAAAATAATAGTGTGGCCAATCATATTATAAAATTAGAAATTCTTGCAAAAAATCTTTCTAATGCAGGCCACTCTATTGTAGAAAAAAGATGCAAGTATCAATCATTCTCAATAGTTTGCCAATAATTAGAGATCATGTGGTGACATCTTTGACATATGAACAAAATGAATTCTGCATGAGCACTTTACCATATGGAAAAAGTTAGATTGAATAGAAGGAAAGACAAGAATCGTTCTAACAATCTTCTCTTGGCAGAAAGCTCCCATAATAACACAACCAAATCCACAAGCAATAAGTTTAAAAAGAAGAAACACACAACCCAATGGAAGTTTGGACACAACAAATAGAACAAAAGAAAAAAAAAAGAAATGGGTGTCTCATATGTGGAGATATTGGTCATGCAAAGTAAAATGTCCAAAGTGAATGAAATGCAATAAGAATCACAAGGAAGTTGTTTCGACAGTCTATGAAGCAATCATTACTGAATCTAATGGTTGATGGTGGCTGCATTCTGGTGCTGCGAGGCATGTTAGTAGTAACAAAGGCCATTTTGTTAAAATTGAAGATAAAGCACTAGGAGAGCATTGCCTATACATGGGAAATAATACCTATATTGATGTGTTAAGCATAATAGATTATAAAATTTTCTTTAACAATTCCACCATCATATTAAAACATGTTCTGTTTGCTCCAACAATAAGAAGAAATATGATCTTTGCATCTTTGTTAAAGAAAAAAGATTTTAAGAATAGATTTAAGTCTAGATTTACAACCATAGGAAAATATGGTCTTGCAATATTAAGGGGAAATAGAATTAATGATATGTATTCTATTGGCTCTATTATTAATAAAATTTCTTTTTCTAATGATGTTTATATATTTGATTCTCATGATAATACTTTTCTTTGGCATTTATGATTAGGTCATATAAATAAAAATAAAATGCGAATAATGAGCAACAAAAGAATGCTAGCTGAAGTAAATATTAATGATTTTAACATAAGTGAATTATGTGTTAAAGAAAATTTGTCAAGAAAATCTTTTTCAAAACATTGGAAATCATCAAATTTACTTGACATAATTCATTTAGATTCATGTGGACTTATGAGAATAAAAACGTATAAAGATATAGAAATACTTTATCACATTTATTGATGACTATTCATGATTTAGGCATATATACTTGTTAAAACACAAGTCTGAGACTTTAAAAAAATTCAAAATATAAAAAAAAAGAAGTCGAGACTCAATTGGGCCAATCTATTAAAATCTTGAATAATGATTGCGGTGGTGAATATGAAGTGTTAAGTTCATTACTTATAGAGTTGGCATCTTATGGTAAGTCTAGTTAAATTGAAATTTTATTTATTACATATCTTATAATAAGGATTAATTTATTAGATCTAAATTTCAACATAAAGCTTTTGATGATTTCTACAAACAGAGTGAGATAAGACATATCTATAGTCTATACAATGCCTTATACTCTACAATAAAATGGAATTGCTAAAAGAAGAAATTAAACTCTAATAGATATAACGAGATCTATGATATCTTATCTGGAAATATCTTTTCCATTTTGGGGAGAGGCATTATGTACATAACATATATGTTAAATAGAGTTGACATAAAAGCTAATCCTTTAACACCCTATCAAAATTTGAACAGATACCAAACCTGGCTTTTCAAAGTTAAAGATATGGGGATGTAAAGCTCATGCTCTAATTTTTAAACCTTTAAATGATAAGATAAGTGCCAAGACATGGGAATGTAAATTCATTAGTTGACAATAAAGGTTATTATCATTTCTATAATTCAAAAAATGGACTCATAAAAAAGTAGAGATGTATTTTTAAAAACTACTAACGTAGTTGTTCCTTTTGAATAGATAAAGCTACTTGAAGATAATGAGTCCTTACCCATTTCACAAATCAAAATCAATGATACGGATACTAACATAGAAGATGCAAATAATCCCATCAGTTCTATATAATCAGATGAAAATGATTAGATTAGTGGGAGCAAAAGAAAAAGAGAACCAATGTAATGATTAAAAGATCATTGTATTTTTGCATCTAAAGAAATCAATAAACTAGGAAATGATCCCAAAAATTATAAAGATGCTATGCTATGAATTAAATGGATTTTCAAGAGTAGGATGAAGCCATGAAAGATGAATTAAAATCCATTAAATAAATAAAGTTTGGAAATTAGTTACCTAAAGGAAGAGAGCCCATAGGCTGTAAATGGGTCCTTAAGAAGAAATTAAAGGCAGATAGAAGTCCAGATAGATATAAGACTAGGTTAGCTGCTAAGGGTTATATCACAATTGCTTGGAATAGACTTTGTTGATACTTATTCACCAATTGCAAAATTCACATTAGTTTGAATACTCATGGCAATTGTTGCAAGAATAGATTTTGAATTACATCAACTATATGTAAAAGCAGCATTTTTAAATGGCAAATTAAAGGAAGATATTTATATGTCTTAACGAGAAAGTTTTGGGTTAAAGGACGTGAAGACAATTTCTATAAGTTGAAGAGGTCTTTACATGGACTTAAACAATCGTCTAAACAATTGATATTTAAAATTCCATCAAGTGATCCTGGTTTTAGGCTATCAAGTGAATCTGTTGGATCATTGTGTTTACAGCTAGAATTGCTAAGATAAATTATCTATACTACCATTATATGTAGATGATATATTATCGGCTAATAATATATATATGATATATTATTGGCTGGTAGATGTATGGATATGATTAAAGAGACAAAATCTTATCTAAATACAAAGTTCAAAATGAAAGATTATCGAGATAACGTACTCAAGTGATTCAATATGAGAAATTGTAAACTAGCTAGTAGACCTGTACGTAAGGCAACAATTATCCATAAGAAATTATGCCTAACAAATAAAATTGAAATAAAAGCAATGGAAAATGTACCTTATGCCCAAGTTATTGGAAGTCTTATGCATGTAATAACCAGTACTAGACCAGATAAATCACATGCGGTGAGAGTTGTTTTTAGGTATAATCAAGGGGAAGCACATTGGCTAGCAGTTAAAAGAATTATGAGGTACCTGAAAGGGACTAATGGTATGAAATTATGTTTTGGCTTAAATGATTTATAACTTGTAGGCTATTGTGATGCAAAATTTGCAGGTGACATAGATGATAGAAAGTCAATAGGTGGTAATGTATTTTGTCTAGTGGAACAGTTGTTTCTTGGCTAACTTAAAAAAAAGCTTGCATGGCAAAGTCAACAATGGATGCAAAGCACATTTCTTATAGCATGGCAGTTAGCATTGTTGTATGGACTAGAAGGTTCATTGATAATCTACAACTAGAGTTATCTGAAGAACCTATCAATTTGTTTTGCAATAACAAGTCTACCATATTTTTAGTTAAAAATGGAGCAAATAGTTGAATAGGCAAACACATCAATATAAATTATCACTATATGCAGGATATAGTGGAGAGAAGAGAAATAAAAGTTGACCATGTTCCCTCTGGTAAGATGGTAGCTGATCCCATGACCAAGGGATTATCTATGGAAAAATTCAAAGAGCATGTGACTACTACAAGTTTAAGAATCATCTGGATATGTAGTCATAACATGTAGTATAAGGGTATCATTGAAAAATTCTCAAGGACGCTAGGGAAAGTAATAGATACACTCTATCTAATTCACATATTGGTCAAATGAAAGATAGAAAAAACTAAGCGAGGAAACAAGGTTTTAATAGAGCATTTTGTTTGTAAAGTTTATTTAGAGGTATGAAAGATGAATTTATGTAACACTAGACGTTTAGTGTAAAGTCATTAAATAAAACTAGGTAAGGACAAGTTATTCATAGTTTAGAATCCTGGTGCCATTTTACTTTTGTAAAATGAAAATACCTTTACTTTTATAGTTTGGTCTTGGTATGATATATAATGATCAATGAGAATGTGCACACGAAAAATTATAATCATCTAAAGAATATAAACTACGTCATTTGATCAAGTGGAAGATGTTAATGTACGTGTGATCAAGTGGTAACTACGTCATTTGATCAAGTGGGAGATGTTAATGTATGTGTGATCAAGTGGTAACATGCAGAAATCATGGTTTATATAATATATCAAATATACATGCCATATAATATGATAAAAGTACGTGTCTCTAGCAAGAGACATATCCTCACATGTTTCAATTTGAACACATAACTTCCAAACGGTTAGTGGTTGCCTATATAAAAGCATGGCTACATCATAAATTTTTAATTTTCCAAGGCACTTTTAAACTTTAAGCGTTTAACTTATAGTGTGTACTTGGGGTTCTGCATGTAACCACTAGTCTCACAGTGGTGTATATCAATCAATAAAATCCATCAATTTTATCTCAGCTAACTAACATATTCCTTATGTTTTGGTTTTTCTTGTTCTAATGGAAGTAATTTGAAATTTTGTTTTTTGTTTGATGATAGAAACACTTCCTTTCTTTTTCTTCATAACCTTGATATGACAATACAACCTAAGAAAAAAAAATAAAAACAAAAATCATAAGTCTATAGGGTCTTGGTAAGTTATCAGATTAAACATTCTCTATCCAGTAGATAAAATCAATTTTATCATTGTGTCTCGAGTTGCTAAATTTAGAAGGACACCCTGTGATGCCGTATTAGTTTCTTAGTAATTAATTATATTATTAGAACAAGTGAAATGCAAAGATAAAATAATTACTCACAAGGGGAAATATAAATAAATTATGGTATGATCAGATGCATTCTAAAAATTAAATAAATTATGGCATGATTAGATGAATTCTAAAAGATACTCAAAACATACTTTTACTTGTACACTCTTTAATAAATTTGAAAAAACTAAATTTTACTTTATACATCGTTACAAAAATTAAAGTGCTATTTGAATATTTTAAGAAAAATAATGGTAGTTTTTTGTGTGTCTCGTTGTATACTTTGAAGGAAATGAGAAAAGAAATGTTTGGCTTGAGAGAAAATCTCAGAGAAAATATTTTTCTGATTTCCAACTTTCATTCCATAACGAAAATGATTACATCACAAGTATTTATACTCACTAATCAATAACAATCTATAACTAACTAAGAATTAAATCCAGCTAATCATTTGTTCAGTACATATTATGTGTGTTATAACAAACTTTAACTAATTGTGCTGAGCTGGCAGTTTGGACAGTTGCGTTGCTTAATGGCTTCTGATGATTTGACTTGAGTTGACATCTAAATGGCTACGAGTGCGAAGAAAATAAAACTATCATACATCTCTGGTTAAATACCGCGTCAATAGTTGTATAGTTTATTAAAGAATTTCACAACATTTTTTATCATTCGCTCAATCGCTTTGTAGGTGAATTACAGTTACAATCCATGAGAATAAATTAATTGTGAAACAGCATGACTATTAAATATTCCAGAATTACGACTCATGGAGCCTCCTTGCATCAGTGCTTGCTAAATCCCTACGTTGTTTTTCATCGTACTCGTCATTCAAAACCGATAGCAATAGGGCTTCTCACAGTGTGCGTAGCGGAAACCCAACTCAGATATCCTTGGACAGAAGATGCATTAGAGTTTTGATCTCTAATAAATGTCACAGAGTACGTTGCCTTCTGATTCTTTTCTGTGAAAGATATCTTATCAGGTTGTACAATAATCTTTACTCCTTCTGGCACGATGATATGATGAGTGTAGAATGAGTTATCCTGGCCAACGTTTGTGACGGTTCTATTATATGTCTGAGGACTTGACCCCAATTTGACGGAGAATGAAGGATAATTTAGCTCTGCTTCAGCTATACTTGACACTTTTGAGCATTGCACATCGTGATCCACAATTCCTTCTATCTGTTGATCTGTGTAATTCTTGCCACATAAATAACGAACGTAATCATCATGGCTGATTTCGTAAACAAGTCCAGGATCATTTGCTTTTGATGGGTTGACATGGCCTGCACCAACAGCAAACAGATCAGCTGGAAGAAGATGGTGATTCATAATCGGCTTGCCTTCAAGGTTTACTATATCAGCAGTAGTCATGATGGCAGATTTTATAGCCGCGGGTGACCAGTCAGGATGGGAGCTTTTAAGCAAAGCTGCAATACCGCTAAGATGCGGGCAAGACATTGACGTCCCCGAAATCATGGTAAATGTGGATTTTGTGTTTGTTATATTTTCCTCAGAAAATGGCCACGCAGCTAGAATGCTCACACCGGGTCCAATAATGTCTGGCTTTAAGATTCCAGGGCTTGCTTTGTTAGGTCCCCTTGAGGAGAAAACGGCAACTTCAGGAGCAGATTTCTTGCCGATTACAGTTCCTTTAAATACAATTGAAGCAGTTGGTGATGACGTTGAATTTACATAGGCTTTAATTCTCTCCCCCGCAGCATAACTTACATACACTGCTGGAAGTACATGATTATCGGCTACAGAACCATAATCAAATAATTCGTCATTCATTAAAATCATGGCAGCACCACCAGCATCCTTGACATCCTTTCCCTTTCGAATTCTTTGTGTACCCCCGCCTCTCTGGCATAGCACTACTTTGCCTTTGACATCAATACTTTTTAGAGTTTCGGGTAAGCAGAATGCTGCTGAAGAATTCTTCACGCCAGGATAAACAAGAGGCAATTGCTTAGAGGGGAAATCTTTCGGCTGGAAAATGGTTTCACCGTCATAAGTTTCTTGATTTCCTAGCTGTGTCAATGCAACTATGCTTCTGTCAATGGTGCTTGCTCCAACTGTAAGCATCCATGGAGCCTCGTTAGTTAATGTACTGGAATTTGGTCCCGAATTACCTGCCGCACAACTCACAAGAATTCCTTTCTGACTAGCAGTAAATGCTGCTGTTGCCATTGCATCAGCAAAGAATGGCAAGGAAGGAGATCCCAGTGAAATCGAGAGCACGTCAACACCTTCTTCCACAGCAGCGTCAATTGCAGCATTAACTATACTCTCAGGACAGCCAAGGTCTGTTTCACAGACTTTATATATTGCCAAGTGAGCTAAAGGTGCCATGCCTGCTGCGGTGCCGTTGGCCTGACCAAACAGATTGGCACCATTCACAAAATTCCCGGCGGCAGTGCTTGCGGTGTGAGTTCCATGCCCGTCATTATCTATTGGTGGCTCACTTTTGTTAAGGAAATTTCTTGCCCCAATTATCTTGTTATTACAATTCGCCCCTTCAAGTTCACATTTGCCTTTCCACTTTGCAGGCGGTGGAGGCATGCCTTCATCACTAAATGAAGGGTGACCAGGTGTTATTCCCATGTCCAAAACTCCAATAATAACTCCTTTTCCGAGATTTGAATCTTTCCAAAATCCTGAATTCTGATGCAAGCCCAAGAAGTTAGGACTGTGCGTGGTCTGTGGTTCTAATATATTTTCAACACGGGCTGATATAAAACCACTCTTTGTTTCCATGGCCTTTACTTCCTCTGCTGTCAACCTCGCAGCAAAACCTGAAATCACATTCCTGTAGCAGTACACCATCCGTGATCGATGATGAGCATCAATTGATTTTGAGATGTTATCAGGCAAGAATGTCCGATACCAGTTGTCTAAGTCTAATTTCATGGAAAAGTTACCCTCCTGTTTTGGCTTTCGCACGTGAACAATGTAGGTCTGTAAGCCATTTGCATCATTCTCAATTCCATTGCTGGTCACCGCAATTGTTGGGGAGAAACTTAATATATAAACGAGACTAATTAAAATGGCAGCCATGTTTAACACCTTACCACTTATTCTCAATGAAACAAGAATTGGAAAGTGTTGATGTTTTGAGATGATGCATGAATCCCAGGCACATATGGTATATGTAGTATAAAGAATAGAAAAAGTTGAGTGCACAAACAATATGAACGGCCTGCCTTAACAAAAATCTAGTAACAAAACTGTAAATGGACATAAAATATTGGATTATTTATCTGTTATCAGACCTTTTGAACTAATTATGTATGGGCTAGATGTAGAGAAGATAACGAATTTTCATTGGAACTTTTTAATACCCACTATCTAATGCAGTTGATAACAGTAAACAAACTATATAAAATAACATCATGTTACACTAAATTTGGAGAACAAAATTCGCTATCAGTTTAATTCACTTTATATGCAAATACAACTAATAAATAGAAAATGATTTTTTTCCTTCTTTTCTTTTTGACATTTTATCATTTTATTGTTACAATCTCAATCCCATCATATTTTTATCATTTTCTTTGTTTCTCTTGATGTACATAGTCACATTTTTATAATAGCTTATAAGGACTAAGGTTGAATTGGATCTTATCTTTTATTTTTACAATAAAAAAAATCATATGGAGACAATTAATCAAATAAGGGCTTCAAATAATTAATATAAAAGAAAAGCTTTGATATTTTTTCTAGACAATGATTTTTAATAAAATTTCTCCTATATACTAAAGAATATTAAGTAATTTACTCAAGGTATAATGTTAGAGTTCTAGTTTTACAGCAGCCATGGGCGACGGTTGAAAAGTCCACAATTAGTCATCAACTTTCTTCCCTTCCCGTCCAACGCAATCACGCCACGTGATCCATTTTTTATTCTGACGTGACGTGCCAAGATCTTTCAAAACAATTCGTAATGCGCACCCCGCGTCTGCCAGACGCCACCATCGCCATCAACGCGCAGCGCGAACCGGTCAGCTCCCTCTTCTTTCCTTGCCTCTCCCTCTCATCTCACGCAAAAACGATAAATAAATAAGAAAAAGAAAAGAACCGCCATAGCCTTCTTGCAAATTTCAGTAAGTTAATGAAACACGGAGAGGGGAGAGTTGTGTAATGATCGGTCCGAAATCAGCTCGTGATCTCTAATCTCATCTTCGAGAATTAAAATTAAATCAATCAATCAGTTAAAAATCAGCTCGCTATGTCGCTTCGGTGTCGTCGGCTGAGCTCGCGCGTTTCTTGTGTATTCCTCGCGTTTTGCATGTTCCTCAACAGCTTGCCAGGTAAAATTTAATTTTTTTTTCTCGAGAAACAAACAGATGATTATAATAAATTTCCGTTTAATTTTGAAAAAAGAATTTGGATTACCAAGCTCGAAAGATTTGTTTTAATTCGATTCGTCAATTATGTTGTGGCAGGATTGGTATTAGCGGCAGTTGTAACATTGGATTCGATAAAAATATATAAAACACACGAGTGGTTAGATAATAAACCGACAGTTTATTTCAAGTGTCAAGGGGAGAACAAGAAGATTCTACCAGATGTCAAGGAGAAAAATACAACCTATGTTTTCAAAGGCGAAGAATCTTGGCAGGTTCATATAGCTCTAAGTATAAGACTTGCTTTGTTGTTTGTGATTATATAAAGCTTGCTGGAAATAGTGAAAACCTGTTGTTAGGATTTGCAATAAGATTCTGAAATTGCATTTTTTTTTTTGGGTGTATCCAGCCTCTGACGGAATTTCTGGGGACAAAATGCAAGCGATGTGGGTTGTATGAGGAGGACACGTTTAATTCAGATGATGTGTTTGATGAATGGGAGTTTTGTCCTGGTGATTTTGCAGATAATGATGGGAAATATATTCGAAAATCAAAGAAGGAATTCGATGCTACTTTTCTGTGTCCCAAGTGCAAGTCTGGAAGAACTGGTGAGTCTACTGTTATTTGAATTTAGTAAATTCTCTAGTAGATCCTTATATTGGATATACATTTGCATGAGATATTCAATCCATTGTTTTAACTTTAAAACGATGATTTATTTTGTCCAGATCATAATCATTGACGTGTTTTTAAGTGTTTGTAAATTCTAATTCAGAGTCGGACACACATGTTGGAAGGAAGGGAATGCATGTAGCTATAATTGTATTGATCAGCTTATTGGCTTCAATTGTTACTGCAATTGTGTTGGTGGCAGCATACAAGTACTGGCAGAAGAAGAAGAGGCAGCAGGATCAGGCTCGTTTTCTAAAGCTATTTGAAGATGGGGATGAGATTGAGGATGAATTAGGCCTTGGTACTGTAATATGATGAATGATTACAACTTGGATACCTCTTGTATAGTGAGTTCCTTTTACACAAATTTTGCTCATGAGATAAAAATAGGAAAGATATATCTTTTATGTGAAATTCTAGACTCCGCAATGCATGTTATGACCATGTTTTTCTAAGATCGCAAGAGATGTGCTCTTTTTACCAGCCAACATGTATCATCTATCTAGGGCTTCGACTTGGCAGCATGAGCACTCGGCACGTTCTGGCTTGATGATTTAAAATCAACCGGGTGATACTGCAGGTGAATGTGCAGAGTGTATTCACTGGTGGTGATTCTGGTGAATTCAATTTAGGAATAGAAACTACCGAAAATAGATATGAGGTTAAACATTAGAAGCAAAATGAACCTGATAGATGAATTGCAAGATTATAGTAGTAAACTGAGTTATAGCATGTTGTACAGAATTATCAAGCTCTATTATGAACTACTGACTACAGAAATTGATATTAAGACTGTGCGCGTCTATAATAGAATTTTGAGAGTTCAACAAAGTTCGAGCTGGAGCTCCTTCTGTTACGGAAGAGAACTTCTATGCTTATAAAGAGCTACCACTTGACCCAGGTGATTAATTTATATGACAAGGAAAGCAAGTGGTGGAACTTTGCTTTTGGAATAAACATTACAAGTAAAAAGAGGTCCAGCCTCCAGAATAACATTCCTGGACCATTATTATTACTGACATTTGTTAAAAATGCATACCTGGGTTTATTCTTTAAAACTGCTGGTGTGTTCCTCCACGAGCTTCCAGAATTTTGCTACCTCTGGTGATCAGTTTATCATGGAACATAGCTTTGTCGCATTTCCCGTAGCAAGCAAGGCCAGTAACTGAAAATGCTTTCGCAAAATTCCATTTCTTCCTGGCTGTAACCATATGTGGGTCTGGGTTCCTGCTCATTGTAGTTGAAAATGTCCTCAGTGAAACCAGAACAGGACTCATAACAGGTATTATAATCAAAAGCTGGCTGGATTTCATTATTCTCATGGTAACTAAAGTCAGTGTCGTAGTGTTCTTCATTTTGGCGGGCGTGTTCTGATGGGACCAAACTACCGCCATATTCAGCGCCAATACCATTGCTGCCGTGGTTATAAGAGAATAATCTTTTTCTTCGGCAGCCACCAAAGCCAGAGTTGTAATTGCCATTATTTGACAGCTGATTTCCCTCGTAGGCTGCTTCTTGCAGAGAAGAAAGAGGGTGGTCGCAAGCAGGGAACGGATAACATATTGCATCTAACGATGATGTTTGTATATCATAAGTGTTTGCAGCTTGATGACTCTCACCAAACAGATTGGGATAGTCCTCTGTGATTCTTGTGCCTCGAATTTGAGGACCAGAGGAGAACCTAATTGGAAGATTAAAGTCACCCTCCATAAACCTTCTTCAGTCAGAGCTTGAGCCTTGAATGTTGATAGTTTTTGCCGTGGCACGTTGGAGGTTTCACAACTAAGCACCATCCAATTTATTGATGAGATATTTTGATTCAAAACCGGTGAATTCTCCCAAATATGACGTAACATCGGCCCTGAGACCCTCCTTGAATCGATTCTCTTTCTTTTGCTTTATCTTCTGGGAGAAAAGCGGCAGAAAGCTGAACGTCTTTGGAGAGTCGGCAGCGAGAGAATCTGATGCAATTATTTTTCAGTCACTACAATAAAGTTTTTTCATAAAGTGTCTCACTTTAACACCCACTCTTTTCTGTTGAATGTTCCCGGAACCTTCGTCTTCCATGCTTCAATTACATAGTTGTTCAGGGTTTTAATTTACAAGAAATTAGGCATCCTTATTGGAGGACATTAACTATACAAGTTGCTTTTTTAGGCATGGGAGTAGCCTTCAATTTAAGGAAATGTTGAGGATCTTGATAATTGTACTTTCTGATCATCAATTAACCATCCGCACAATTCAGAGGAAGGAATAATGCCATTTCCGTTTGTGAAATTTAGTACCAGCAATCAAGCATTCGCCTCAAGACAAGCAGAAACATGTGCACGAATCCTTTGAATTTTCGAAAGAAAAGACGTAGAGTTCATACGAAATTTTCATCTGGATTCTGATGAGAAAAACCCGTATAAATCGCAAGCATAAGAAAGGAAGTGCATTCTCAAAGCATATTGAATGAAGCACATTCTTGGATTGATACAGAATTTTAAGCACATAATTTCAGAACCCTGATCTTTTCTGCGTAGGATCTACATCTCAAACCCTAAAATAAGGATGGGCTTAAAAATTTGAAAGAGACTTCTTGCACCAAGCATGATTAAGCAATCAGGAATCCATTAACGGAAAAGAACTCAACAAAGAAAACCAAGAATCCACAGAGCTTTTAAGGGCTGCGAGTTTCCTCATTCTCCTCAGGAAGATTTGCTGTGTGGATGAATCGCATGTACTCCTTAAGAGTCCCTCTTGCACGACGCCTTTTAGACACACGAGATCAAATTTTCTCCATTCTTGGTTTTGCAAGATTTTGATCATCACCTGATGAGGATGATGGATTTGGCACCAGCGGCCTATCAACACCATGAATGACAAAAGACCTATCAACGTAAAGATTGGGCAGGACAACTAGAACATCATTGAAAGAAACCCTTTCACCATCAGTGCCAACATAGAGGCTGGTGTTGTGAAGAGTGGTGAGGGTGGTATTGGAAGGAATGCTGAGCAAAGACTGATGAGGGAAGGCTCCGTCCTTTGAGACATGGCCACGCACAGTGGCGGCATCTAGTATGGGGTTAACAAGAGTGATGTCTGGTGGAGCATGGTAAGTGAGGGTGAAGCCACTGGGAGAGTAGTGGCCATGGCCTCTGAGCAAAGGGATTCAATGGTGGGAAAGATTGTTAAAGAGTAGGAAGGCAGTGGCCAAGGTTTGAGAGAGTGAATTTCCATTGAAGAGAGAGAGAGAGAGGGAGAAGATTTCAAAGGGAGAGAACTAGATCCAAGAATGAGAGGTCAAAGAATGAATCTTGCACTGTCTTATTTGATCTTGAATAACGGTTTTAACAGAATTTGAGGTACAAGCATTGGGTTGCACTTACACATGCTTCTCATGCTAGCTAAAATCACTCTCTATAGGCTTTGACCGGATAACTCATCACTGGAGTAAAGTTTTACAAGTTGACACCGATACAGAAGTAAAAATCAATATAATTAGGTAAAGGCAATGGAACTATATCAAATAGATCTCATTTGGTACAAAAGTCATCAGCTAAGCATGAATTATCCAGATTGTATTCCCATTCTGTCAATACAAAATCATTTGATATTGTAGAATTAGTCTATTCTTGTAGAATCTGGATTTCTTTGATGCCCCACAAGAGGCCTGTTAGATGCTAACATGTTGAGCTGAGCTGATGGGTGAAGCAAGCATCAATAGTATTGAAGCGGGACTGCAATCGTCTGCTAAGCATGAACAATCAGCCTGTAGCATATT
The DNA here is from genome assembly GCA_029618585.1 of Citrus australasica. Taxonomy (NCBI): domain Eukaryota; kingdom Viridiplantae; phylum Streptophyta; class Magnoliopsida; order Sapindales; family Rutaceae; genus Citrus; species Citrus australasica. The sequence continues at coordinate 13,760,891 of JARCIV010000006.1, forward strand.
TTCCTTAAGCAAAAGCAAAACCCCCTTTTTCAAGTAAATCTTGTATTTCACCATTAAAATCCCCAAACAGCTTTCAGCATTCGAATTAGACAAAATTCAGCAAGAAGAATCAGAGCTACATATTGCGCAATTGAAAGTATCTAATTCCTTGGAACGTGAACCGTATATTGCCTTGATGGTATCACTGCAGCAACTGCAAAGCAAGCAAGACAAGCCTAAGCCCGACTAGAACATAAAGAAAGTCATTCAAATAAAACTTCAGTAAAATCACAGAAGAAAATTCACTTCACTTGCAAGCTTCCTTGTTAAACTTCTTCTTGTTAATTCCATACAGTGACTGAAACACAGCTGGTTCCACTCGGCAAAAATATGGACGTTCTAAAATGAAAATAAAATCCACAAATTGTCAAAAATTGAAGATAAAAGCTTGTGAATATCAATCGATAAAATCAATCACAAAATGAAAATGCTAACCAGGGTAAATGGAGCACTTGCGTGTGCTTTTCTCATAGTTTATGCACCACCCATCTGGACCTATTAAGCTTCTGTAAAGCTGAATTTTCATAAAATTAAAATCAAAGCAATAAAATAAAGATTCTATATTAAACATTTAATGGGGTCTTCAAAAATGGGGAAAAGAGAATAATAAACCTCAACATCAGAAGGGTCATCAAAAATTTCCTCAGGGGTGGCAAAATCAGGACCCTTGTCAAGCTTGCAGCAAGCACCACAACCTTGGACGCACCGCCATAAAGGCTCCGTTTTCTCGATACCAAACCCGACGCTACTGCTGGTGCTGGTGCTGTTCTTGTTGTTTTGTTTTGTGTTGGGCTTCTTCGGCTTCTTAGCTCTACGCTGTGGCCGTTGTTGAGCCGCTAAGACAACGGTGTTGCAAGAAAGCAGAGCTATGGCGTTGGCCATTATTTCTCCTGCTCGAAAACGGTGGATTGGGGTAGCAAACAAAATTAGCATTTATATAATTTATACTTTGGAAAATTATCTAATTTTTACTCCGGAATATGACTTAAAAATTCCCAATTAGCAAAGCTCTTCCTTCTTATTTTCTTCTCAATTTTTCCATATTGTAATTTTTTTTATTTTAAAATTTAACTGGGTCCCAATTTCCTAAAGTCTCAATTTCACATTCTTATATGGATGGAAAACTATGGGGTAATGGTGGTACTGTGTCACCATTGCATTCAGCTGTTGAATCCCTATTGATCTGTCTATTTAAGTGAATTCAACAGTTGGATGTAATAGTGGTACCATACCACCGTAGCCAGAACCCTTGCATGGTTCATAACTACAAATGTACTACCATGTTCTATAATCTGAATTTCGTTAGCTAATGAAAAAATAACAAAATTTAATAAAATTTAATCATTTTACTGTCTTATCTTTAGAATACCGTATTCTTATAAAGTAAAAAACAAAATTACCCAGATCTTGATTGACATAATATTCCAATATCATCTAAATTAATTAAGTCACTAACATAGTAACATTGATGTTTAATCTTAAGAAACAATTGTGTTATATAGGTTGTAAATTAAATAATTTAAATATAAAATCTTTTTAAGATAATCTTTTATAATATAAGAATAAAATAGTCAAATTAACCTTATGCTAAGATAGCAATCGAAAGATAGTGAAGTGAATCTGCGTTACAAAAGAATTTTAAGAAGGATTAATTAGTTTTTAAAATTACAGGTTTATATGAATTTTAACCAAACAATTAGGGATGTTCGCGGATTGAATTTTGCGGATTAAACATCAATCTATATCTGATCTATGATTTTGTGGATTATAAAATTTTAATTCAATTCAATCCACAGATTGGTTATATTAAATTCAAATTCAATCCATACATTTACGGAAATTCAATCCATACATTTACGGATCGGATACAGATTTGATCAAATCCATATCCAATCTACTATTTTACAGATTGATTTGTGGGTTAAAAATTTTTAATTCTTTTCTACACACAAAGTAACTAAATAAAAAAATTAATATAAAAATAATTTTACTACCAATCAGATTTAAAATTAAATAAGATTCAAATAAATTAATTGTTTAAATAAAGCTAAGAAATACATTCAAAGTTTCAAAATATAGCACACTAAAAAAAATCTCAATTGTTTAGATTAGTACATGAAAATTAACTACTTAGGAAACCATATTTGTTTATTTAATTATTTTTTATTTCATAATATTATCGGATAAGATATAATCTAGTATTAATATAATTATATTTTAACTTATTTATTTATTAGTAAGTACTAATACTATATTTACAAGTTTATTTTTTTGCGGATTTGTGGATTTTTTCGAATTTACAGAAGTAAATTCATATCCAATTTATCAACTACAGATTTTTAAATTTTCAATTCAATCCAATCCACAGATTGAATTTTTACGAATCAGACAAATTAAGCAGATAGGATTGGATTATGAACAACCCTACAAGCAACAAATAGTTTAATGAAATTACTCTGATATTATAATTGAGCAGATAGGATTGGATTATGAACAACCCTACAAGCAACAAATACTTTAATGAAATTACTCTGATATTATTTATCACCCATGTTGTAATTGATGAAAAAAATTAGGATGGAATGGACCCGTGTGTAGGAGGCCTAAATCTGCAAAGAATTGGGCCTACATAAAGGAAATCGGGGCGACTAATGGACACACTTGTTGAGCCCAAGCCCCCAAAGTACTAGCTTCGAGAAATGCTCACATTGTTTGCTTTTAAGTGATGAAATTCCTATAATATTTTAATAACACAGTGATTTTTTTTCTTTTGAATTTTCGGCTAATTATTTCAAATCTACAACAATAACGGTCAATTTTTTTTTAATATAGAATAACAAAAAAAATTCACAAGATTATCAAATCCACGAATTACCAATAATACATATTCACTATTATTCTGAATAGCCAAGCATTAATCAACTAATTAAAACTCAATTTTTTATATCACAACTTTAAAACGTAAAAATATGAATATTGATGTAGGCATGCCACACCCCCTTCATTATAGTCACTATTTTCGTCAATGAGTTCCACAACTAAAGCCACTACAATTCCATATGGTTCAGGCATAATGTACATAGGTTGAAAGAGTAAAAGAGGTCCATGGGCTCTTAACCCATTGGCAACGGTCCAAACACTCAACTTCAAGTTGATATTCCTCAGCTTTAGGAGTTGGGATTCCTCCAGTATTAACTATTAAGTGAGGAAAAAATATTCGGACTATATCCTATAACTATACCAAAAGATAAAAAGTCTTGATAGGTTTTTGATTGTGCATATCAGTAGGTTGCTGATTGTAATATATATATATATATATATAGAGTAATACATGTAGCTTTGCTTCTACCCACTCTTGAAGTTATTATCAGAACAATATCTTCTATCGGAGTAAAATTTTTTAAAAGCCACTCTACAAGTTTAATGTTAATCTTCATCTTTACTCCGAAATATTTTCACTATAAAATTGGTAGGAATTTTTAAAACTCTCAACATCTTAAAAGTAAAAATATCAAATAAATGATAAGCAGAAAAATTAGATGAGAATAAAACCAATAATATAATACAAGATTTTATATGGAAAACTCATATACTAGAGAAAAACTATCATCATCAAAGATGAAAAGAAAGAAAATCGACTATGTGAAAAATTGTCAAAAGTCACACACTTGTATTTTTCCTTGCTCTAAAAGTATCCAATTTCTTATTATAGTGATTATTTATTCATTTTCTTATACAAGTTGTATTCCTTCTTGAATAAATTAACTAAGCCCTATAAAGAAATTACTTATTCCTTATATAGGAATCATCCTAAAACAATTTAATTAAAAGTTATGACAAAAATCTTTATTTAAAAAAGGAGATATATTTCCTAAAATAAGTTGAGTTAATTATCTAATTTATGTAATTTTTTTTTATATTTTCTTGGCCTAAAAAATGAAAAATGCAAGTAGAATAGGCAATACAACATTTGAAGGTTTCCTTATGTAAATAAAATTAGCATATATTCCATGATGTGATGAAAATAGAATAATGAAATTATCTTATTATGGAATAAAAGTTTAAAAGAAAATCCAATATATAAATAACTTATATTTATGCCAAAATTTTAACTTATAAGGATAATATCACCGTATCTCGCAAAAAAAAAAATTATTTTGATGGATGTTTATGGCATGTAAAATAGATTAAATTAATTAGAAACAATATAGATTTTTCTATTGTAAAATAACTTAAATTGTCAGTATAAGTGAGTTATGTGCAATATTTTTAAATTTGAAGAGGGTAAGTGTCATAGCCATTTGAATTTGAATTTAAGTGCTTCTAACTTATATTTGAGACGAGAATTTATAATTTTCCTTATTAGCGATACATGATACTTCTAATTTTTTTTCCTCAATTTTATGAAAAAATTTGCACAAGAAAACCAAAAAAAAAACAAAAAAAGAACTATTAAAACACATTTACATAATTGCATGAGGCAATAATGGCTATTGCCAAAGATGGCCAACGGGCCGAACATCACGTAGCACGGCACGTGTTCGTACAACTCAACATGACACGAATATGTTTTGATAGAGCACATGGCGCGGCACGACATCCACGTGGGCTGGGTCGAGCTTAGAATTTTAGGCATATGGGCCTTAAAAGTAAGGTATGATTAGAGATAAGTTAAACCACGGCACCGGAAAGACACGTAATAAGCACGCTTCATTAGTATGTTAGCACGCGGCCTATGGACTATCAATAATGTGAGCCAAATTATATCAAAGTAAACTTTTTTAATGAAAAATAATTATAAATTGTGGGCATGGCCTGAGCAAGTGAGTAGGACACTTGTGGGCTTGTGCCATGGGTAGTGCTAGGCCTAAAAAAAAAATAAATTGGGCACGGCACAGCACGACTTGTTCACTTAGTGGGCCGTGCCGTGCTAACCCATGAGCTCTAACGGACCTCAATTTACAGGCCATGCTGGCACGACACGATCCGTTGGCCATCTTTAACTATCACTGCGTTTGAGTAGGGACAACCATGAATCAGCCACCATAACTAGTGGAATGGGGAGTGGCATTCGTAATTATGTGGCCACTAGTGGAGTGATCCACATAGCACATAATTGGATTTGGAAGGTTGGAAAATTTTTGAGTTAAAAAGAAGGTATAAAAATTTTCGAGCTTAAAACTCGAAACCAGTACCTAAAAAAATAAGTAGTGAACTGTTGTAAAAATTGATTGATGCGACATAGTTATTTTATTTAAAATAAGTCATGTGTAATATGGATTATTTTAATCTAATTAATACAGTTATGCTACCTCAGTTCGTAAAAAGTATTTGTATAAGAATTTATAGTTTTACCTCTATTAAAAAAAATTAGATTAAAGTCAACCCATTACACCAAAAAAAATTGTATTTTTATAACTATTTTAATAAAAATCAACTTTCTCAATTTCAGGGCGACCGCACCAAAAACTTGAATTCCCTTCGAATTTTTCTTTTTGATGAATGACAGCTGTTGTACTGTCATCGTACCCTATTATTATACCATTATCACGTCTAAGATTTTTACAGGTACATACAATCAAAGTTGTGAACACGTCTGATATTTCTAAAGGCATTTTTGGTATTGCCTTCTTGATCACAACAACAAAAACGTCACGCAATATATGAGCATATCTACGATTACTTGCTTCTACGATTCGAATTCACATACTTGTAAGGTCGGTAGAAGTACTGGCATACCTGAACTAATAGGTTTCCATTGGTAAGAAATTTCTTGAAATTGGCTACTATCGAAGAAACCAAGCCCTTCGCCAGGTTTTAAGAAGACTACTTATTAATAAGAAACTTCCTGCAATCGGCTAGACTAATCATTTCCAATGAATCTTCACTTTCAATACCAGCCAATTTGGTGGAAGTTTCATTTCAATTATAAACACACACACATATACTGTAAATTTATGTATTAAAAAATCAACAAAGATTAGATAGAACAAATCAAAATTAAAATTTGTGTGATTAAATTTTATTTTATCTTATTTTTTAATTTTAATTAGCAACTATGAATCCATTGTTTTGAGCTTTTTTTTTTCCCCCACAATTCTTATTATTCAAAACACAGAAAACAAAGTTTGAACTTTGATACAAAACAAAAGTTATTTCAAGCTAGGGTTGAAAAAACTAGCTACAAAAAGGGGACGCGGGGGGGGGGGGGGGGAATCATTAATCATATGCCACTAGAACCTGAACTTCAAGAGTTCATCTTCTTAAATTAACAATAGTAAATAAATTCGCTTAATATTAATAAAATTTTGTAACTTTTGTTATCCAACATTGAACCTACCAATGCAACAGTAGGATTATAACTTTTAAACAAATCAATGAATTGCGATAATAATTAAGGCTAATTGATATGGATAGAGAATAGATGTTGAATAAGTGAACTCGAACTGGTTGGACGACTTGCCATGTTGGGTTTTGATTGTCGGACGATATGTCGTATGGAGCAGGATGACATTGCGTCTGCGGCCTCGTGAGCGACAGATGAAACGAAAAAGCCGTCGTTTACGATTACTTAAGAAGTTAAGTTAGTTAGAAATGGCGGTGTAAAAAAATCTGGGCAACTTTGTTTAGCTTCTAAACAGCCTTTATAAGGCTGGTTAATGAGCATCCTTTAGAGAGATGATTGTAGAGAGAGAAAGATTGTTCCTTTCGTTCTCTGTAACGATCTCTGTAAATTGGTAACCATGGATTCTTGAGTAATGAAGCTTCACTTCGCGTTTTAATTCTTTGTTTCTTGATCTTTGTTTGATCCTTGGAGTTAGTATTAAAGTGTTGGGGTGTTTGTTTCTTGGAAAAATCGGGGTTAAAACAAAACTGAAAGAGAAGTTACAACATGTGATTCATATGCATAAGCACAAGCTCAAATTAAGTCAACAGAAGGAAATTCAAAAACATGTGATTCACGGATAAGCACAAATTAAAAAGCTCAATAAGGACGTTAAAGCTATATAAACCAATAACCAGTCAGGCTCTGCGACTTGAAAAAGCTTATTGATATGGAGAGAACAAGGAGTTACAACATATAATTTGATGATACAAAGACAGAAAATAAATTTGAACTTAAATTCTTGCATTTAAAGACAGAAAAAGAAACTTGGGACTAAACAAATTCATTATCATGCAAATTATTTGACGCGAACAAACTTATCATCTCCTTTTATTTTTGCTCCCAAACAACAAAGTGAAGTAAAATAAAACCCTAAATAAGAAGCCAAAGGCAACGGTGATCCAGAAACATTTCCATTTGCTGATATCCGTTACCCCTTTCTGCTCCAGTAATTTCATCCCAGTGGTCACACATGTTGAGCTTGTAATGTTATTACCCAACACATTACTCATGTTTTCTAATAACTTGATCTTCGTATCAAAAGGGAGACCTTCGAATGGTGTGTCATCAAAGACCTGCACCCCGCTAACAAAGCATTTCGAGGGATCGCCAAATTCATTTTGTAGAACACCTTGGAATGGATATTTCACTAGAGAAACGTAATGAAACCATATCCAATATGGAGGAATTTCATCGCGAGGAATGTAGAATCCACAGAAGAGAAGAAAGTAACCTAAAATGGCAACCACAATGGTGAAACCAATGATAATATGGGACACAAGTCCGGCAATGAATGCCATGAATGAACTTCCAGCCCAAAATGAAGCAAATATTGTGATGAAGAAGAAGAGGAACCCAGAGAACCCACCGGAAAGGCCAACAGCCCAAAAGGTTGTTACCGCGAAGGTGATAGAGAGGGTGGTAATGGGAGGCATTGAGACGAGAGAATGAGCAAATACATATGACGAGTGGCGGTATGTATTGTAAGAAGTTTCTCTAATGAATATGTCTCGTTCTTGAAGAAGTGCAGGGATTTCTCTTGCACAAATGTAGAATATTGTGGTCATGGCAAATGCGAAAAACCCTAATCTTTTTAGTGCCCCTTTTGGGGAATCTTGGAGTTGCCAAAAAAGTGTGGCCAAGATAAAACCAGTGACAAGAACTGACCCTAAGCGAATTCCAAATAATTCAGGCATTCTTCTTGAGTTTGTGAGCAATCTTTTTGAAATAACTATCGTTTCTATCCAAAAAGGATTGGCAAAAGTTTGAACTGATGATGTTAAATTTGAACCATCACTTATAGTTTCGCCAGCAGAGACTAGTTTGCCTTTTGAAATGCTTGCCTTGATGGCATCTTTAAGTAAAACGTTGGCGTTTTCCGGGACTTTATTTCCATTCTTTTTGGTGACCTGCCATGACTCATTGAATTCAACTAAGCTTGTGATTCCATCTGAAGAGCTCTCTTCAAGCTCACGCATCAAATCCAGAGCAAACTCTATTTTGTTCTCATTCTCAGGAACCGGATGCCCAAATTCCGCAAAGAATTGTGCAAGATTGCTCGGTGTTTCGTTGTACACACTCTGTCCATGTGAGAGGATGATCAAACGGTCTAGCAAGCTCAAGATTCTGTAACTTGGCTGGTGTATAGACATGATCACGATGCTTCCACTCTTTGCAATACGCTGCAGGACATTAACAACCATAAATGCACTCGTTGAATCAAGCCCAGATGTGGGTTCATCCAGGAACAAGAGAATTGGGTCATGAATTATATGGATTCCAATTGAAACCCGCCTGCGTTCTCCTCCTGATACGCCTCTGTGTCTTTCATCACCTATAAAAGTCTTTGCTGCGCTTCGCAATCCGAGTTGATTAATCAGAGCTTCAACTCTTTCTTGTTTCTTGGTCTTGGTGACAGAGCGTGGAAGCCTGAACTCCGCGGCGAACATAAGGGTCTCCTCTACAGTTAACATTGGGAACAAAAGATCATCTTGCATCACATAAGCAGATATGATCTTCAGAAGCTTTGACTCTAAAACTTCTCCATTCAAAGTCACAGACCCTTGCAAGCTCTCTTTCTCTATGCGGCCCACAAGAGCGTCCATCAGAGTTGTTTTACCGGCGCCACTAGCTCCTAGAATCGCCATTATTTCACCTTCTCGTGCTTCGCCAGAAACATTGTCCAGTAAAAGTTTGGTATTTGGCTCTTGTGAGCCAGCAAATTTGGCCTTCCAAAAAAATGGAAGCTGCAGTTGTTTGCTAACTTGGACCCTGTATGATAAGTTGTCAAATGAAAGAATATTGAAGAGGGGGTTATCGTCGGCAATTGATGTTGTAGGTGACATTTTAAGGTTTGCCATTAGAAAATGATTGTGTTACTATGAATATGTGTAGTTTGATTACTTGTTGAGGATAAGTGTAAATACAAACTTCGTGGGATTTGAATGGCATTTAAAACAGTTCTTATTACTCGTGGCCTAGGGCTTGTAGGGAATAATTGAGAGGCTAGTGTTTTTATAAAGACTTTCCTTTAAGCCAAACAATCAATGGCCGAGTTGTTTGGGTTTCCACCAAGTGAAGATTTGATTATGGATGATCAAATGTTGGGGCTTGGATTGGGTTTGGAAAAGCCCGAGTCCCGCCCCAGCATCGCTTTTGTCCGGCAGGATTGGCCTGGGGTGGGTCGGACATTAGAGTCCGAATTTTATATTTTATATTTAAAAAAAATTCATTATATTTATAAATTTATAGTATTTTAAACTTTAAATATAAGTTATGGGTGGGTCAAATAATTGTTCTATTTGAATTAAAGTAAAACTTTTTTTTAAATTTTTTTATATATTTATATTTGAATTTTTTAGGTGAAGGCCAAACTTGACATGATTGTTAATAAAACATACTTAGGTCAAGTTAAGCCCGGCCCAAACTATTGAGTTTTGGGCTGGGTATTTCTCTCATCCCTGTAGATTTGATGGACAAAGACTCAATGTCATTCTTTGTATATTATTACAAGTTGAATTAGATTTCATATTTATTACCTTATATTTTCAAGTTATACTTTGTACATCTTTAGGCTTTGTGATAATTAATAGTATGAATCTGAACCTTAGTAACCTTATGTATCTATAATATTAAAAGATAATACTTAAAAAAAACAAAAGTCCTAATCTTTACACTTAGTTTATGATTTTTTTTTTTAAGTTATAGTCTAAAGAAATTTGTGTGAACGGCGTTTGAATCCTAAAACTCTTACTTTCATACGAGATTTTACCAACTGGTTGGCATGTGCACCCAAATTTAAAAATCAAAATTCTAATATATTAGAAAAATAAACTCCAATAATAAATAATAAGATGAATATGGGTGGCTATGTTATCAAAATCTACAGCACAATCATTTTTACCCAATATTTTTCTTTTCATTCTTTCATTTTAATTTTCCCATTTGTGATCATTACAAGCTAATTTGTTTTATTTGATATGTTCCGTGGGAAACTGGTATTCCTTAACCATGTTGCATACTCAAACAATGTCCATAGAAGTTGTATAAATCAATCAACTTAATTACCGGAAAAACCAAAACTTGGCTACGCGAAAATCTTGACATGAAGTACCTGCAGCTTACACAGTTATGGATCAAAGTTATTACGAGAGATGGTGTCGTAGTGAGACAAGTGGCGCGTGTACATTATTGGGGCTCACAAGATAAAAACCACAAGCAATTTGAAATTCAAAAGATAGAATGACTATGGTAAGGCCATTTACATATTAAAGGGTGGGAATATTTCAACCTTTAATTCTTTTTATTAATACTCTGTTCATTGTTTTTTTTTTCAATTTCATAAATTCCGGTTAATTCATTTAGATATATTTTTTTGTTGCAAATAATTGGTTTCACTAATTAAGAGGACCGAAACATACCATTTAAAAATGGACATCAAGTCGCATGTGTAGGGACGACCAAAATTCTGTGAGGAGACCAGAATCAGGTCCTTTGATCTTGAGGCCTCGATTATTTTTGGATCATTGAGCACCGACTAAAAATTTGGCCATAACGTCTATGCACGTCCAAGCATTATAACTGCAACTCAATAACTACACAATAACGAATACATTAACTCATAATTCAAGCGGCACATCTAGTAATAGCCTCACATTGAAAAACACATGATAATCTCAGGTGCCTATAAGAACCTTGGAAAATCCTAAAAATGGGACTTTTTTCAGGGTGGAGAAGTTTGCTTAAAAAGCGAGATCAATTTTGAACCAGAAAAAGAGAAAAAAAGAGAAAAAAAAGTAATTAAGATCACGAGAGGAGTGATATAAGTTGCTTACAAGAAAACTCAATTATTGAATTGAACATTGGAGGGTTTTCATTGGAAAAAATTCGGTGCCCCTTAACGGTTTTCTATTGTTCTACATAATGACGAAGCAAGGCAACAGTTTCCAGTTCCATCAGAACAACAATTAGCAATTCCCCATCAAAACAAATTCAAGTGTTGATGAGGCAACCTAGTCGCTATCATAAACTTGACTAGATTTCGACATCAACACTTTAACGCCGTCTATGGGGAGCTTACCAAAAGCTGCTGCCAACCAAATAAATTGACAATATGACAAGCAAAATGAATCTTAGAGGAAACAAAGCCCATGGAATTGATTCTGGAGTGATTGAACCTACTGTTTCACAGGATACGACAAATGAAGAAAGGAAGACATTGATGTGCGAGCAAATTGAGAGAATTAGGAAACAGATGAAGGCCCTCACTATTGGCCTTCAAGAATTAAGGGAGGGTAGAGAGGAGTTGGGGCAAAATTCCAGGCCAAAGACCCCAATGTTTTTGGCCCTAGTAATTGAGTTACCCAAGGTGAATGGACCCATGATGAAAAAGTTCAGCTCCGTAGTGATAAGAGTATTTGGGTAGACGATCAGCTAGGAGAGAATCAGAGCTAATTAAACACAGAGGGAGGAACATGTGCTAGGGAGAGAGTATTGAGACAGTACCTAAATGATATAGAGTAAGAATATTACCAGGTCGTGGCACGAAACCCAAACAACGTTGTAGAGTTAGAGGGGGAGATTGCATAGATTAGCTTTGATGATTGACGAGCTGTAAGGGCGGCGGAAGACACCAAATTGCAGAATTATACTGGGCAATTGTTGTAATTAATTCAAATGTTATGGGTGTCAATGTGCAAGTGTACACAACAAGTAATATAATAATGAGTATTCAAGATCGTCTACATAAGGATTGATATTATTAGATTTGCTACAGTAATTTCAATAGTGTAGTTTTGTTTTAATTAAAAATATAAATAATAAATAAATTTTCACGTCACACACGAGGATAAAATCAATGGGAATAGAGTAGTTGAGTGAATAAACTCTCTTAATGATTTTGACTATTTTTTTAATGTTTGGCTCGATTGGTACAATATCTACTACAACACTAGGCAGAATCCTTATGTATCCTCAGCTGTCGTATGTTGGAAATATTATATCTATATGCAACCTAATAGTGATAAGTTGTTATACTTAAGATATAGTATTACCCATTTAGGTTTTAATTATCCTACAAAGTGAATCCCTATGTCTAGTTCATCACTAATTTTAAATTAAGCATGACTATTTTGGAATTAAGTAAAACTCAATCTAGGAAATCCTATTTAAAACCAAGTATTATTTTGATATGTTCCACTAAGACAGGCCTTTTTGTGGCTATTTCTTAACTAGTATCATTAAATAGTTGATCAGCTGAAATAATAAATAGAAATAAATACTATAAAATAAAATGCTATAGAAAATATGCAGCAATACATTTATTCAGTCAATAAACCATCAAGATTGTTTATCACTCAACCACTTATAAATTTAATTCATGATTTGCGAAAGAAAAATAAAGAACAAAGTTTCAGCCATCAAAGACATCCTCACAACTAAAAAGTAAACAATAAAACAAGTGAAGAATAATAAGGACTAAGTTCTTGATTGATTTATGCAAATTCTCCTCTTGTGAAGCCCTCAATCTCTCTCTTGAATTCTTATTTTCTTCTGTTTCTTTGTGGTTTTTCTCTTTGGGTGACGGCTCTCCTTTTTCTTTATAATGTGTGCTCCTTTTATAGTTGAAAATTAGGGTAAACAGAAGTTTAGGACTTGTATATTCTAGATTAGGAAACTGCAAATCGTAATATCCTGAGTATCTCGCGCGAAATCTTCTCTGTCGTTATTCTAGGATTACTACAACAACGGATGCTACAGTAACTGCACTGTTCCAAATTTATTTCAATTCTTTTGTAGCCAAGTTCTTTTCCATCTTTTGCAAGCCTATTGCAGCAACATTCCTTCCTTGAAATTTGAGCTTCCAATTACATACAATTATGCACATAATTTAAGCACACAAAATTATTTAAAAATAATGCAAAATTGATTAAAGATAGACTAAAATAGATGTTTATGCAAAATATAACTAAAATGCAATGAAAACATGTAATTTTTTTGTCTAAGTAATCATTATTTAAGTCTAAATGTGACATGATAACTCTCATTTCATAGAGTTATCAACAATAAATCGCCTCTTTAAGAAGAAATCATAAACACAGCACTTTCACGGGATTTTCGATTCTCTGACCTCAAATATTCTCGGAAGAGTGATCCCTTAGTTCATATTGACCGTTTTAATTATATGACGGGGGTGCAAGGTTTGCAAGCCTAGAGGTGTATAGTGTTCCTGTTAACTTTGGAAAGCGTGTGTGGGAGTGGTACCGAAAATTATCTCAAGGTAGTATCAAGAGCTTCGAACAAATGTGCTGAGAATTTGTAGAATAATTCCACGAGGTGGTAGCTCTAAAAAATGATATGATGGAGTTATTGAGGATTAAATAGGGAAAGAATGAGACCCTTAGGGAGTTTTTGAACATGCATCATTGTGTTGTTCTTGACCTTGGAGTCTTTAACCATCTATAAGCTTTGAAAGGGCTTAAAGATGAGGTAAAGATAGGGCGTCTCTGGTATAACTTAGGAAATCCCACCATACAATCGTACTTAATAGACGAAGAAAGACATTGAAATCGAAGAAGGAAAGACAGCGAGATTGTGGGTTGAATAGCTCGAGGAGTTGAAGAAAAAAGAGAAAAAAGTCAAAAAAGTGGGTGGGCCTATTAACTGAAGCGATAAACCATCCTTAAACGAATGAGCAAGTGGTCGAGCACTCCCTTATCAGCCCCGTCAGAGGCCAACTCACTTCCAGTACAGTAGGATCGCACCTCCTCGATCTCTCTGTGGCGATCAATAGAGAGAACCTAACTAACCGTATAAGCACCCTTAGTATAATGCTCTGATAGCTCATTATCCACCAGACACCAGATTCAACAGACCAAACTCCTTATCACCTAGCCACACACATAGAGGGTTTCCCAAGGACAGGGCTTTGTAGACGATCGTCCAAAGTCCGATGTACAAATAATATACTCATTTGAAAGTCCTTTTGGAAGAACTATATCACATGATCAAAGATCGTGGCTTGTTATATCCTTAAACCCCAATAGTAAAAATGGCCAATAATCGAGATAGAAGCATATTCTACGAATTTTATAACACCCATGGACATAGAACAATGCAGCGTTGAGGCTTCAAATTTTTAGATAGTTTAATTGATGGCGCTTATCTAGTAGCAGATTTGCAGTTTGGAATAGAAGGGAATGCTGGAGATGTTAAAGATGAACATGCCACAATTAGAGTCATTGCGGGAGGCTTAACTTTGGTCGGAGATTCTAACAATTCCAAGAAGAATTACTCAAGATTTGCGATGACGAGCAATGATGTCTTATTTAACGTACCAGTTACGAAGCGAGCGAAGACCAGGCATGTACCCATTATATGGATTGTTGATGATGATGAGGAGATGGTGTTGCACCCATATTAAGATGCTTTAGTGATTAGCGCTGTTGTTGCAAGCAAAACGTTCAACCGAATACTTGTGGATACTGGGAGCTCGGTAGACATCTTATTTAAATTGACTTTGGATGAAATAAGAATTATATATATAAAGCTTGAGAGCACTGGCGCATCCTTGAAGGGGTTTAGTGGGGGGATGTTGACTCTTTTTAGTGTGGTCAAATTACCTGTCACAATAGGCTCCACTCCATCTCAGAAGATCATGATGTTAGATTTCGTGATAGTTGATGAAGAAAACCTATATCAAATAATCTTGGGCAGACTTTTCTTGAGAGTTAGTTGAGTTGTAACTCTTAGATATCGGGTGAATGGTGTCGTATGTATTGTAAAGGGAGATCAAAGGATTGCCCGGAGCTATTATACAACATCAGCAATGGAAATAATGTAGATCACCTCACCGGACGCCCAAGGAGATGCTAAAAAGGGTAGGCATGAGTCGGTTGAAGAGATTGAAATAATGAGTATAAAGCAAGAAGATCCAGAAAAAGCTATTAAAATTGGGTCAAAGCTAGAAGATAAGGTTAAAGAAAAAGTTGTTGCACTGTTTATAAACATATACATTTGCTTGGTCACATGGTGACATGCTAGGAGTAGATCCTATGATCGCCTGCCATAAGTTAGCTATTAAGAAGAATTTTCTACCAGTGAAGTAGAAGATGAGGCGTTTCAATCAAGAGAAGTACGATGCCATAAGCGTTAAGGTGAAGAAGCTATTGTGAGCAGGTTTTAAAAATGAGGTTGAGTATCTCGAGTGGATCTCCAATATTGAAGAAGTCGAATGGAAAGTGGCGAATGTGTATGGATTTCATAAATCTCAATAAGGCATGCTTGAAGGATAATTTCTTATTACCTAAAATTGATCAACTAGTTGATTCAACAATCGGTCATGGTATGCTTGGTTTCATGGCTGCTTTCTCGAGTTACAACCGGATACAATTGTTTGAGTATGACGAGGAGTATACTGTTTTTATTACAAATATTGGTTTATACTGCTACAAGGTGATGCCTTTTGGCTTTAAGAATGCGGTGCAACGTACCAGAGGTTGGTCAATGTTGGTAAATTTTATAATCAAATGCTACTGATGCCAATGTGCAAGTATACACAACAAGTAATAAAGTGATGAATATTTAAGATTGTCTCCACAGGGATTGATGTCACTTGAAATGCTATAACAATCACAATAGTGCAAACTAACTTAAGTCCGAAGTTAACAAACATAAAGTATGTTCTATCGTAATTGATGATTATGAGAGAACTGTTTTTCATCAAGTTAACACCAGTTGTTACGGTAAGTGCTGTAGCACTGGGGATAATTAATCTGCATCCTCAGGTGTCCCGTATTGAAACTCTCATACCCTTAAATATATTAGCAATACCAATTGCTAATCTACTTATGATATATCCTTATGACCCTTTAGTCTCTCCACCTTACAAAGTGAGTGCATATGTCTAGTGTGCCATAAATCTTAACTTCAAGTATAGCCCTTATGAGATTCAAGATAACTTAATGTAGGAAACTTAAATTAAGATCAAGTAATACTCTAATAATATCCGCTAAGACATGCCCTTTTGCGACTCTATCTTAACTTGAACTATTAAATGAGTTGTCAACCGAAATAACAATTATATTAATAATAACTACTAGAGTAAAATGCTACAATAATGGCATAACAACACATAAAACAGTCAAGAACCCATTAGATTATTTGTCATTCAACTACAAGCAAATCTAGTTCATATTCTGAATGAGAAAAACAAACATCAATATATTGTTCACGGGATACATTAGAACGGTCAAAGAAAGAAGAAAAGTATAAGTTGAGAACGGCAAAAAGAAAATCCAAATAACTCTACAGGATTCCTCAATGCTGCTGAAGTCGTCATCTTCAATTATGATATTCTTCTCTTTTTTTTTCTCTAATGTATTAATGATAATTCTTTTGCGCCATTTTATGTAGTCGCGCCCTCTTTTTATACTACAAACTACGGTAAATAAAAGTTTATGGGCATTCATGACTCAACTAAAATAAATATTTATGCAAAATATAACCAAAATGTAATAAAAATACCTTATTTGCTCTCTAAGTGATCTTGATTTAAGTTTAGAATTGATGTAATAACTCTCATTTTATAGAGTTATCAGTCAACGAGATTTTCAAACCATTGATTGGGCGAATAATGAAGTATATATGGACGACGTGATAACAAAGTCCAAAGATCCAGTTGAGCACATGGTACATTTAGAGGAGACCTTCGAGCTGTTGAGAAAGTATAAAGTGAAGCTAAACTTAGAAAAATGTGTGTTTGGGGTATGTTCATGGAAGTTCTTGGGGTTTATGGTAAGCTATAGAGAGATCGAAGCTAACCCCGAAAGGATGTGAGCAATCATGAAAATGAAGTCTCCTCACACGCTCAAAGAAATCCAAAATCTCATAGGAAAGTTCGCTGCTCTAAACCAATTCATATCACGAGCAACAGATAAATGTTTTGTCTTTTTCCAGGTGATGAGAAAGAGGAGGAAGATGGAATAGACGGCGGAGTGCAAGGAGGCATTCCAGCAGTTGAAATAGTATCTGCTCAGAGCTCCACTACTATCAACTCCCAGAGAAGGAAATAAGTGAGTTCAACATCGGTTAGCAACCTCAAATGGTCGAACGACAGTCAAGGCTTAGGCGTTAGCTGATTTCATGGTCGAATGTATCGAGGCAGACAAAGAATAAGATGCAATAATGGAGTAGATAAAGAAGATACTGACGGAACATGGATAGTAATGGTGGATGGCTCTAGTGGGGAACAAGGGGTAGGTGCAGGTGTGGTTTTAATCAGCCAGAAGGTGTGGAATTTCCCTATGCAGTAAGGCTCAAATTTAAAGCCACCATTAACCAAGCGGAATACGAAGCCTTCATTATTAGGTTAAAGTTAACACAAGCACTACGAGCAGAAAGAGTAAAAGTCCAAACAGATTACTAGCTAGTAGCCAATCATTTCAACGAGAGCTTTAAAACGAAGGATGAAAAAATGGAACAATACTTTAAATGTTCTAAGCAGATTATGGCGAGGTTTAAAGCAATGGAAGTTGAATAGATACCAAAGGTTAAAAATTTTTAAGTGGATATCCTGGCGAGGATGGTTGCAACTTCATTTGTGAATTTGCCCAAATCCGTTCCCGTAGAGGTCAAAACCTGTTCCCGTAGAGGTCAAAACCTTTCCAAGTATCGAGCAAGAAGCAGAAGTGATGTATTTAGATACTGGAAAGTCATGGATGGACCCGATAATCTCATACATCAGAGATGGAACTTTGCTCGCAGACAAGAGGCAAGCGAGGAAGCTTAAGTGTTAAGCAGCTAGATACACCTTGATTAACGGGGTGCTATACCGATGAGGGTATACCTTGCCCCTTCTACAATTTAAATCCTCTTTTAACCTAATCTTTCCTAATTTTTGTAGAAGATGTAGACATGTGGTAATTAAATAATTTTATGGACAAAATTAAATCTATTCTTGACTTTTCTTAATAATTAAATTCGGCAAATTGTGGAATTGTCGAAAGACCCAAGCCCTTTAAAAGCCTATCTAAATTTAAGAGGGCTGGATCTGGGCCAAGGGTTGGATGGGCTTGGACTGGTCTTGGGCTTTCATTATTTTTTAAATAATTTTTTTAATTATTTATATCAAAAGCATTTTCCATTATAATCATCCACAAAATCAAATTTAAAAATTGAATTTTCTGAGTCCTCAAACGGTCCTATATATGAAATAATATAATTTAATGAAGAATCATTCCAAAAGCATGACGCATCAATCATATCAAAACCCATCATTGTCATCATCATACCACATACCTTTGTTCAGAAGGAACAAGTTGCTGGTTCTATTGTGCTTGATTTACTACTGCTGGTGTCAGTTCGCTTCTAACTCATGCTACTGGTGCTAGTTTGCTGATGCATTGTGTGTTGGTTTTACGTGGTTGCGTGCTAGGTTTGAATGGATGGAAATCGATTGATAATCAGTGTACGGTGATGATTGCAATTGTTGGGTGGGTGTGCATCAATCCCTCACTGTTGGCCATTGCAATGTTGGCTATTGGTTGTTTTTTTTTTTTACTTTGCTTAACTTTTTCATTTTAGGGTTTTTAGTTATATTGCTTTTTCTTAATTTGAATTTTTTATTTATAAATAAAAAAACCAAACTTTTTATAAAGGCCCTTAACCATACCTTATATATACGAGCCTTAAATTTTTTAAGCTCTTATCCATGTCTTTAGCCTGTGGATTGGGCTTAAAACCCGTGGGCCTAGAACGGCCCAGCCTAGGCTTTTTGGCCAACCCTATTAATAATTACAAAAACTCACGGTTTTGTATTAATTAAAATTCTAAAACTAACAAATAGACAACTGGATTTAATTTTTTATTTCATTTTCTTTAATCATTTTTTTGTCTATTTTCCCCCTTTCCTTCAATTGTTATGTTTATCAAACAACTAGATCATAAATGACTAATTCCACATACAATTCAAGACCCGCAAGCATCCAACAACAACATTTGAATTTAGTTACTAGAAATTTTAGTTTAGTGTATGATACATCTTTTGATATCTTATTTTATTTTAAAGTTAGTGTACACTAATTAGAGCTTTTTATCATTTGATTTGCAAGTTTTTAATATTTGCGGTAGAAATTTTTTGTCTGTTACAATCTTAATTTTTTAAAATAAAAAATGTTAATTATTGAATTTTTTTTTGAAGGTATGGCAGCCTTTCTTGAAGGGCTTAGAGGAGAATCCAAAAGAAAAGTAAAAATAATGACTGAAGAAAGGGAAAAAAAGAAAGAGAAAGAGAAAAAAGACGATTAAAGTAAATGAAAAAAATTAACATTAGTTTGTCTGTTTGTTAGTTTTAGAGTTTTAATTAGTCCAAAATAGTAAGTTTAAAATTTTAATTAGTCCAAAACCGTGAGTTTTTGTAATTATTAAGGAGAGTCAAGAATAGATCTAATCTTGCCCATAGAATTATTTAATTACCACATATCTAAGTCTCCTACAAAGATTTAAGAAATATTAGATTAAGAGAGGATCCAAATGCAATTTATATGGTCAATAATTTCAGGTTATACAAAAATAAATTGATTAAAATTGTGTGGTTTCAAGATTCATATCATCTCCTAATCTAATGTTTCTTAATATTTATTGGAGATTCGAACATGTCGTTTAAAGAATTGAGGCTAAAAACTAAAAAGAATTGGGCTTTGATCAAAGCGAATACATACGACCTAATCTAGATAAGATTAGTGAAGCACAAACTACTTGTTAAAATCATTATCAACCAAATTGATAAAGTTATGGTGGGTTCACCACTTTAGTTTTGTAAAATCCCACATCAAAATCCTTATTAATTAGGCACTTAAACTCTTGAGTATTTAATATTAAAGTCCCATAAAGAACAACCACTCCCATACCCATTAATTACTATGTATATGTTGGAGTTTTTTTGGTAATATAATAAATCAGCAACAAAAACTTATCAATAATAAACTATTAACAAGATACCAGAAGTAATTTGTTTTATTCTAAAAATTTTCTCTGTTCATAATTTGTTATGAGCACAATAGTTAATTTTATGTGGATAGTTTAATTTTTATTGCTTGCGTTTATTTATGGTTATTTCTTTTATGCTTTACCATTATTATATTTTATATTGTTAGTTTATTATGTTGTTAATTTAATTGTTTATAACAATTTTAATTTATATGAATGGTTCTCTAATACCACTTATGTTGTTATTATTTGATTAGAGTGTTATTATTATGCTACAATGGTTTGTTTACTTTATTTTCTTATATAACTGGTTTAATCGCCTGTCAAGTTATTTTAATACATTAAAATTTGTTTTTGCATATATTTTTCTTTTAATATTATTGTTGTACCCTAACATAGATGAGAAGGTGAGAATTTAAGTTTTAAAGTATGATTTTAAAAGTTCTAAATAAATGCATGAGGTATCTACATATTTCATAATTTTTATTTTTTTATATTTACTTATTTTATACTTATATTGTGATACTCATTTTTTTTCCTTTGATTACTAATACAAGGTTTTTGAAAAATGGAAAATTTTACGAATCCACAAATCTCAACTATTAAAGTTTTTAGAAGGAACTACCTTCCTTGAGTGTTGGATGCAAAAATGCACCTGCAAACTATGGGCCTGGTAGACATTACAGTATAAGGAAATGAAAAATCCTTATAGAAAAAGTCAAAAGCTATGATTTTCCTTTGCCATAGTTTTCATAAGAGTTTGGAAGCTCACTATCTAATGGTGAAGCATCTGTTAAATTTGTGGAATAACCTTAAGTATATATTTGACCACCAGAGGGATATTTTTCTTTCAAAAGCAAAGCATAAGTGGCTAAACCTGAGGTTACAAGACTATACAAAAGTCTTTGGCTATAACTTTATTCTATTTTACATCACCTCAGAACTTGTAGCACACATGCATGCAAGTGACTAAAGCCATGAGGCGGTAACCTGCTTGCTTCTTTAAGGCCTCATGCATGCTTCACTTATATGCTTCACATGCTTGCTTGAATCGATGGACATATATACTATAAAGAAATTGAAACTGCTCTTATTGTTTTACAAAATTGAGAAGCTGAGAGTGAAAAAGAAGTTGAAAAGATTAATTGAGAGGAAACGCTACATGAAATGGAATTGTGTAGTTAGAGTTACATTTGTTGGGTTATTGGGCAACAAATTTGTGAAATTTAAGTAGTTATGATTTAGTATGCATTATATGTGTTAGTTTATATATCAATTCTAACAGTTAATTATTGAATCCTATATTTTAGAAGAAATCCAAGAATCCAAAAACCCATAAGAGCCTTACCAAATCCTTGAAGTGAAACAAGTTCTATGAGAGGGTTACGATTGTTACTATTATGTATTCCATATAGCATTTAAGTTTGATAGTATTATTTAATACCATGTTATGGTTATGTATACTGATAACTCTATGAAGTGAGAGTTATCATGACACTTTTAGACTTAAATCAATACTACTTATAGAGTAAATTATGTGTTTCTATTGCATTTTGTTACATTTTGCATAAATAATCATTTTAGTCAATCTTAATAAGTTTTGCTCGATTTAAAGTATTTTGTGCTCAAATTGTGTGCATAATTGTAGGTTTCCAAAAGCTTATAATTCATGGAAGGAATGCTATGCATTAGGCTTGCAAAAATAAGGAAAGAACATGACTACAAAAGAGTTGAAAAAAATCTGGAACAATGCATTTGCTGTAAATATTGCTGTAGCAACCATTGTTGTAGCAATCCTAGAACAACGACAGAGAAAATCCCGAGTGAGATACTTGCAGAATTGCGATCTATAGTTTTCTAATCTGACTTATGCGCGCCCTAGGATTCCATTTACCCTAATTTTCAATTATAAAATAAGCACACATCATAAGGAAAAAGGGAGAGCCGCCACCCAAGGAGAAAAATACAAAGAAACAAAAGAAAAACAAGATTCAAGAGAGAAACAAGATTCCATTTACCCTAATTTTAACACATAATTTACTCTCTAAGGCTCTAATTGATGTTCAAAAAAGAGAATTAACCATGAGGGTGAATGACCAGCAAGTTACATTCAATGTGCTGGATGCCATGAAGAGTCCCGATGAGATTGAAGATTGTATTTTTATCAGTGTTGTGGACTTAGTTGTAGCAGAGAGATTACACAATTGCTGCAGTAAGGAAGAAATCAATGCTGTAACAATTGAAGAACTTGATGATGAAGATCATGGAGCAGCTAACATAGCATGGTCAGGGGAGAAGCAACCCTTCAGAATTGACGAGCAAATCCAGCAAAGGGAACTCACTCCAGACCAACAAGAATTCAAGGTTAATGGGCCAAGAGTGAAACACTATATGGGAGATGATGTGAACAACCTAAGGAAGGATCGATTCTTGAAGGATCCAGGTTGAGGAAAACAGAAAGGTCAGGCTGAAAGACCTAAAATCAAGCAACTCAATAAAAGAAGTTGTTTCAAGTTTTTAAAGTAGTAAATTTAGTTTAAAGTTATTTAATTTGTCTTTTTGTTTATTTTTATTTTTATTTTTTTAAGTGTGCATCTAATTTTTTTTGTCTTTGTGTTAAATTGCAGCAAGTTGAAAAAAATAAAAAAAAGAAAAAAATGTGAAAAAAAGAGCAGAAAGGAATTGCTATAGCATCACTTTCAGTATGACATATAACAAAAGATTCTCAAATAACAGAGGCATTTCTTACTTTTGTAGCAGCAAATGGATTGATTAGATTTTATGATAAGGAGCGTTTGAGAAGTTGATCAAAGAAGAAGTGACCCTTTATAACATGTGCTGCAGCAGTGCTTCCAGCAACAAGGTAGTCCTCCTAACCGCTAGTTTATTTTACTTCTTGCTACAAAACTTTTGTTTCATTTAGTTTTAATTTTCTAATTCATTCTGCATGACCTTTTATTTAGTGTATGCATGTCTGGTTTATGTGGTTTTGTTTTGTGTGCTTGTGAGGACACAACACGACTCAAGTTTGAGGTGGTTGTGTTTCTGAGTGCATGTGTTTATGCTTGTGTTGTGTGAAGCTCTGTTAACTAAAATTTGTGTATGGATTTGAAAACATAATGAAGATGAATTGAGAGTTATTCAATATTTATGAGAAAGCCAAGTAGAGATAGTTATAGATGGAGGTTGAACTTCTGTCGCGACACTTAGACTTTGGTTGAGTTTTATGAGAACGCTGTAGCAGAGCCAGGAAAACAAAAAAGAGTAGAAAATATCTCAAGTTTGGGGGAAAATTTTTGTTGGACTGTGCCTGTTATCAAATAAATTCTACTCCAATGGTTTAAGTTATTGAGTAACTAGGATTGGGTATACACCCCATATGCAAACTTGAGTCCAAATGCAACACGAGCTACGAGTAGTGTTGCAGCAATTATTAAAAAAGAGAGAAAAAAAGAAGAAGAAAAGCAAAAAAAAATAGTGATAAAGAGGTCTGTTGCCTAGGATACTGAGTAACATGGTTTGTTCATGAGCCCCATGTTCAGACTTGAGTCAAAGGCGTCCAAAGGTATGACTTAGATATAACATCCTAGATGTATTGCTGTAGCAACTCTGACATGCACTTTGAGTGAGTAATTGGGTGTCGTCATTACAAGTGATATGCATTTACATGAAAGCTCAATGTTGCATTTAAGGTTTTAACTGAAAAAAAAAATTATGTTTGTTGTAGCATAATTTGAGTTTATTTGTGAATTCTGCTCCCCCATATGTGAATACATTTGTGTTCTACCTTTGAATTATATATGTCTGTGTAAAGTGGCACACACACACTTTGGACAGAATGAAGCCTAAGTCTAGAACTAATCTGCTAAGGCTATTTTGCGTGATTAAGAGTGTAATCTGAGAGTGGAAGAATTCTTGCAAATTTGATGACAGAGCTAAGTTATTTATTGAATGATTGTGTGATTGAAGTGTTATTGTTATTGTCATTACTTGAGGACAAGTAATGATTTAATTTTAGGGGTATGATAACTCTATAAAATGAGAGTTATCATGACACTTTTAGACTTAAATCAATACTACTTGGAGAGTAAATTATGTGTTTCTATTGCATTTTTGTTACATTTTGCATAAATAATCATTTTAGTCAATCTTAATAAGTTTTACTCGATTTAAAGTAATTTGTGCTCAAATTGTGTGCATAATTGTAAGTTTTCAGAAGCTTATAATTCATGAAAGGAATGTTATGCAATAGGCTTGCAAAGTTAAGAAAAGAACATGGCTACAAAAGATTTGAAACAAATCTGAAACAGTGCAGTTACTGTCGATATTGCTGTAGCAACCATTGATGTAGTAATCTTGTAACAACGACAGAGAAAATCATGCGTGAGATACTTGCAGAATTTGCGATCTGTAGTTTCATAATCTGACTTCTATGAGCTCTAGGCTTCCGTTGACCTTAATTTTCAATTATAAAAGAAGCACACATTATAAGGAAAAGGGAGAGCCGTCACCCAAGGAGAAAAATATAAAGAAACAAAAGAAAAACAAGATTCAAAAGAGAGATTGAAGGCTACACAAGAGGAAAAATTGCAGAGATCAATTGGGAGCTCAATCATTCTTATTCTTCTCTTGTTTTCTCATTTTCTATTTATTTTTTGAGATTTGTTTCATGGTTGAATCTTTGTTTTTTATTTTTCTTTTGCAAATCATGAACTAAATTTATTTTTAGTTGAGTGATAAACAATTTTGATGGTTTATTGACTGGAAATATATATTGCTGCATGTTTGCTGTAGCAGTTTATTTTGATAATATTTATTTTATTCGTTATTTCAGTTGATCACACATTTAATGATACTAACTAATGAAGAGCCGCAAAATGGTCTATCTTAGTGGAACATATCAGAACAATACTTGATCTTAAATTGAGTTTCCTAGATTGAGTTTTACTTGAGTCCCAAAAGGGTCATGCTTGGTTTAATATTAATGATGAACTAGACATAATGATTCACCTTGCAGGGTAAATAGAACCCAAGTGTGTACTGCTATATCTTATGTTGACATAGCAACTGATCACTATTAGGTTGCATATAGAATAAGTAAAAGATTGTTTCTCATATTCTTTGGGAGTGTATATTCGGCGTAGCTGTATGGAGGTTGTAGTTTTGGAGGAATCATTTTATTGTGGATGGGAAGTTGGCGGATAGCTCAACAGTTTATTTGGATATTATGGCCAGAGCAAATGTAATTCATAGAATAAATAATTCCCGCATAAGTCAGCAGCCGATGCGAAGGGAAATTTTATTGGTTGGCTACCCCCTCCATGGCCTTGGTGCAAATTGAATATTGATGGATCTTGTAAGAAATGTCAAGGTGCAGGAGCTGGTGGTGTACTTCGAGGCTCTGTCAGCCACTGGATCTCTGCGTTTTGTATGAATATTGGAGAGAGTTCGTTGCTCATGGCTGAGCTATAGGGATTATATCAAGGATTAAGCCTTGCTTGGGATGCTGGCATAAAACATCTTTTAGTAGAAGTGGACAGCCTTTGTGTTACTCAGATGATCTCGAAGCAGGTGGTTGCGCCTAATGCGTTCTATGCATTAGTTGTCGCTATCCGAGAATTAGTTATCAGAAACTGGCAGATTTCCATCACCCATATTTTTCGAGAAGAAAATTCTGCGGCAGGTTTTATGGCGAATATGGCTCATTCACTCACCCAGGGTTTGCATTTATTTACTAGCTCACCTATGGGTATTTATTCAATTATTTTGCAAGACTTGTTTGAGGTTACTCAACCCCATCCTGTTCCTGTTTAGCTCGCTTAGTTGCACCCCATCTAATAAAAAAAAAAAGACATTCATGTCAAGTAGTTAATTGGTTGAAATAGAGATTTTCAAATGGGTATGGATATTTGCACTCTAAAATCTAGTTTGAGCACTCATTTACTTTGCACACTCGAGTAATAATTTTCAAATATTAGTTTTTACTTGGAAAACTCTTTCAAATTCCTATATTGTCCTCATTACGCATTTATTTAATTACCTTATTTCCTCTTTATACCTAATAAAGTATTTATCATCACAAACAAAATATATAATTTTCTTCCATTTTTATTAATTTTATTTTCCTCTCATAACAATTTCAAATTGAAAAAAGAAAGAAAAAAGCAAGCAACATAGGCTAAAACAGACTCTGCTAATTTAACAACCCAAGTTCAAGTGAACAAGACATGTAGCAAAATAATGCATGGCGTCTTCTTCTCTCTACCTCCAGTGGCCCTTATCTTGCGGAGTACAATAGACATCTCTCTGTGCTTCAACTTTGCGTTCTTTGAGTGCAATACTTTCTTGTTGAAGTGTGAGCTTGGAAACTAGATTAAAGAGAAAGTGCTACCTTATCGATTTGTTGAATAAGTGTTGTATGTCTCATCAGCTTTGGACTAAGTGATATGCCATTGGAATAAGAAATGGAGCAAATGATAACAACTCCTGTCTATCGAGCTTCATAAGTAAAGTATGCATTTGTCACGTGCATTTATTCATAAAGCTTAGCTTACAACAGTCTTTAAGAGCGTTTTGATCTCCCTTATTCATAAGCATGAGAGCAGCACATGCCTAAAACTGTTATTGGTTATTATCAAGAGTGGGAAAGACCTAGATTTAGTTGCAACAAATCCAGAACATAGCTGATGAATGGAGAGTCATTTTAAAATCCTCTAGTTCTATATATATAGTCTTAGAAGGATTAATTTGGATAGAATGAAAGCTTGTAACTTTATCTTTTGGCTTATGTCTTGTTACTAGTGAGTGAATAAAAGTTGCTGCTTTATTCTTCAGTGGATGTAGGCTATCTCTACCCGAATCACTTAAATTTATTGTCTCTTGATTGTTGTTTTTATGTGATTCATCTGTGTGTGTTTGATTTGCTATTTCAATCTTGATCAATTATCAAAGTGATTAGACTGATCTTGGTGATTCTTGATTGGTGCCTAAACTGATCTAGGAACAACAAATTGGTATCAAAGTATGCATCTATGATCTTTGATTTAAGGAATGGCAACATCCAAGTTTAAGGTGGAGAAATTCATTGGTGAAAATGACTTTCACCTATGGAGGCTTAAGATGAAAGCATTGTTGGTTTATCAGGGTCTTGAGGAGACATTGGGGAGCCAAGGACTGGCAAGAAACCTAGCAAAATTAATGATGATGAACTGCAGGATGCTTTAGATAAGTCACACAACACCTTAATCTTGAGTCTTGCTCTTTGTGAGATTCATCAAGTGCTTCATCAATAAGAATACAAAATTTAGCATCCTCAATTTCCTTTCAATTTTTGTGTCACGCTTTATTAGCAAGAATATTTAATAACTTCTTTTGAATCTTAGGTGCTATGTAATGGGCAATTTTAGGAGCATTTTCTAACACGACTTTATTAATATCTTCATTTATTGTTGCTAACAACTTGATTAATTCAATAAAATTTCTATGATTAAGAGAATTAACTGACTCATCATGACCTCTAAAAGCACAAGCTTATTTGCTAACCTCTTGGTAGCTACTATTGAGGTTTTTAGTTGTAGTACATTCTCTAAAACTTGTTGTGAAAATTGTGCATTCATTCTTTTATCAATATGTCTAGATAGATCCTTTAAATTGCTCCACTTTACCATAACAGCATTGTAAAAAGACCATGACTCCTTTCATGTAGTGCAAAAGGTCATTTTTTGTCAAAAGAAACATACTTCCAGTTTTGACAACCATCAACAAATACATTATATTTAGTTGGTGTATCATAAAAAAAAAAGCACGGAAAACAAAATGCTTTGTCTTTTGATATAGAATACTTAAGCCAACGAAATTTTGAGAAACAAGAAAATTGAAATCATCGATTTTGCATACCATGTTTAATTGATGGGTACTTTTGTAGCTCGGGTTGAAATGGTTCCATATTTATGCATGCCATCCGCACATCTTCCCATTTGTCAATGGGATAAGTTTTTATTAAGATGCATAATCTAGGATCACGTTCTAAATAAGGGGTGTCAATGGTTGATGGAATATCAACTTTCTTCAATTCAGCTCTTTGAGAATTAGGAGAACATGTGGCATCAATATTGCATGGAGAACTTACCTCATTTGATGATTGACCACAATCTAATTTGGCAAAGAATGAAAGGAGAGTTTTCTTTGTCTTGGATTTGTGGGACATTATATGTTTTGATAATATGAACTTATATAAGAATTGATAAATTAATTAATAATTACAAGCTTAATTAGAGTGCTTAAATAAAATAAACAATTACAACTTGTTCATCTTTTCAATTTTAACAAGATAAAATGACAACAATAAATATTTACTTAAAATGCTCTCTAGTAATTGTTCCAACAATAATGTATATAGTTCTTAAAAAAAAAAGAATATGTGTGTGTGTATTCTTTTATAAAGAAAAGAACACACACACACTCTAACTCTAATTGTTGAGCCAACACCTTGTACTGTTGTATAGTTATTGAATTCCATTTGCTTGAGTTTTACCAACCAACTTCTAGTACACAACATTGATTTAGAATATATGGACGACAATTAAAATTAAAACTTTACGAAATAATAGATCAAAACAAATTAGAGAGCAAATCATCAAAACCAATCACAAAAAACAAATATCCAATAAGAAATTCAAAATAATGGATCAAAATACAATGTAGAGCAAATAAGTAAAATCCATAAAAAAATAATCAATTTATATAAGTTCTTGAAGCATACCAGTAGAAAAAGTAAAAGTCAAAGAACTTGGAAGATCAAGAAGATGAAGAATCGTGAAGGGGACAACCAATTTTTTTTTAAAATTATTGGCTTTTAGTATTGTGGTCCTTGAAAGTGAAGGAAAAGTGAATTAGGTAGAGCTACCTTAGTTTGAATAGCACTCTTATAATTAATCATTGATGACATATTTGTAAATTTAACTAACATAATTGATTTTCTTTTTTTGTATTGGGCTGCAGCCTGGTATAACCCACCAATGGATGTGCCACTGATTCGTGATCCATCTTTTAAAAGGAGAGAGAAGTGAAATTAAAAGTTTCATAAAAGAAGAAGAAGTTAAAATAGGCTAATTTATGCAGTTTATTTAGATTACAAGTTTTTGAAACAAATGCTAAAATAGTACAACAAATTGAATTGGAAGATTTAGTTTATTTTGTAACGTATTCTAATCTCTAGCAAGCAAGAGCTTTATTTCTTTTATTTATATTCTAATAATAATTCAATTTCCTCTTTAATCATCTGAGCGAGATTCAACTCTATATTTTCAATTTCCTCTCCACATAGGATCATAGGGTTGAAATTTGAAAAGCAGACACATCGTGGGATGGGATTGGGTGTCTATCATCCGAATTAACATTATTTAATAGCCCTTCCTCGCATGTTTCATTTGGATTAATCTATTAATTAAAAATTATTAATATATATGAAAGAATTGGTACCAAGAAGGGTGACGAGCGAATGGCGAATAGGGGGAATAGTGCATGCCTTGGAAGGATGGAATGAACACGAATGTGATTACGTTTACACCATCTCCAAAATTGACACTATTTGGGAGGCTGCCCTTCGACATGGCTTTCTATCTCTCACCGTTCCAACTCAATCCTATTTCTAGTTTGAATATTATTATTTTACTTAAATTATTAATATCCATATAAATAGTTGTTTGTGTTAATGTTTGCATATCTTGTGTGCTGTGATATGTTAAAACGCAAGCTACATAATTTATATGGTTAGTGCATGTGACAGTGTAACATCCTCCATATGTCAGCTATCTAGCTTTTGATTAATACGGTTTAATAATTTCAACATATAAGATAAATTGATTAAAATTATATGGTTTTAAGATTCATATCCTCTCATAATGTAATGTTTCTAAATATTTATTGGAGAGTTGAATATGTCATTGAAAGGAATTGACAATTCGGCCGAAAGCTAGAAATAATTGGGCCTTGATAAAAAATGGATACATACGGCCTAATCTAGACAAGATTAGTGGAGCCCAAACTGCTTGCTAAAGTAGTTCACAACCAAATATTTTTGATATTTAAATATTTCTTGGGACACGAATTGGCAAGTGGCATTCGTATTGGCCAAAATGCGGCTGCAAAGTAACAATAAGATTGTTAACAATGTCAAATATAGAGAACACAAGTGTCATTTCAAATATATACCTTGGCATTGGAATGTCAAATGCCCTTACATAATGGATATAAAAAATGAAATCATTGCTTTGGCGCCAAAGCAAAGCCAAGCGTCTTTTGTTTACAGACTTCACTAAGACAAAAAAAATAGGGTACCACTAAAGACCTTGTAGTAAGGACGAAATTAGAGCGAGTAAGATGAACTCAGTCAGTGGCAATAGAGAATCTAAGTCTGAACAGCCTCTTCAGACAACTGAGGTAAGAAAAAAAAAAGAATTTTTAGTAACATTTTACTTTCATAGTTTGTTTTTGGCTATATGTTCGTATGTAATTTTTGGTTTGCTAATATTAGGTTAATGCCATTGCATCATGGTGTTAATCGTTGATTTTTAAACATTATTGGAAACCTGTTTTTTTTTTTTTTATAAATTTGGGGGGTTTTTGTTTGTAGTAAAAAAATGCAAAATTCTTGCTAGTTTTTATACTTAGAAGATTGAAATCGACCAAAGCAATCCAAGAATTGTATTATTTTTGTTGGTTTTTATGAGTATTACTAGTTACTGTTGTTGGGTTACGGTTGTGAGTGTCAGTGTAAGTGATGACTTTGAAATTTCGGTGGGTGGTTTTTTGTTCAACATTGCTTGTGTTTCATTGTGGTTACTGTTGAATAACCGTAACAATTATAGTGAATGAAATGATGTTTATATGCTTGTTATTTGTGCATAACTTGTAAATTATAAACAAAATTTGTCGTCAGTTTTTCTTGTGTTTTACAATTATTAGTTTTTTAAAAATTATTTCAATGGTACTAGTATATATGTGGATTATGGATTTTAAAGCTTGTTTGTGTGTTGTGATATATAGGAATGAAAATTAAAGGTATCAGCTTTTGTTAATTTTATGGGTGTAAGTTGGGATCTTGGGCTAATTAACCCATATTTTCTAAGTACAGTGATCTTGATCAATGGTGTAATGAGAGCGGCTTTTGGGCAAAACAATGGCCTCTTAAGAGGTTTATTATTAAGGTTATATTGCCCTGGAATGGCAAAAAATAGAGCAATATAGAGTGACAGAGAAGTCTATCAGGAGTGACAATTGTTTAATGAGAAGAAGTACATAGAGATTGACTTGTACATGGAGATACTACCATTAAATTTGATGTATGTGGATAGAAAGAGATTATTTGATGATGATATTCAGAGTACTACCGCATAAGCATCATAACTTTTCAAACCAATACTTATTAAGAAGAGTCATAGAAATATTAAGAGTGTTCCAGAAAAGAGAAGAAAATGGAAGACAATTACCCCAACCCTTGCCCTTGCCTCTGCCTCTGAACCTGGACATGACCTTGTTGTTCCATCACCCCCTGAACCTGACCCTATTGTTCCATCACCCCCTGAACTTGAGGCTATACATGAAATTGAAACTCAACCTTCATATGAACCTGAGAACATAAATTGAAATTGAACCTCCATATGAATTAAGCCATCAAATTAAAACTGAGACTGAGACTGAAACTGAACCTAAACATCAAACTGAGCCACCTAAGACAATAACATTTAATGTATTAACCAAATAAGAGCTCGTGAAGAAAATTAAGCCACCAAAGGAAATTAGTGTGCATCAAGATCAACCCCTGTCACATACAAAAAATCTTGAGAGTGCCTTTAATGGCACACAACCAGCCTATGACCAAACTCCATTGCAAACTCCAATAATTAACCTAATAATTACCGAAACAACGAGTCATGTAGCTACCCATACATACAATAAAAAGGTGCTTCTGAATCTGTACACATTTTCAAATTGCAGTGATCATTTCATTGACTTCAATGTTACTTTTGGTTTTCATGATTTTGAGATGGAAGATCTGTCTCCTTAAATTAATAATGATGACATTAGGGTGGATGTTAAACCAGTGCATCCTATAACATTAAAACTTTTCTAGCCATTCTTTGAACCTGCACAATCAACACCAACTCCACAACAAGCAGTAAGTCTTGATGATGAACTTGTATTTCCTTCTTAGTTTCCATCTCAAGTTAACCAGGCTAAGCCATCTCAGACAACAAGAAGAAAGTCAAACAAGGGAAAGGGGAGAAGTAATACAGTTCAGTTATATCATATGCATGCCAACAAAAGAAAATATGCTTCGATGATGATAAGGGCTTCTTAAAGGATTGCATAGCAGAAGTAGAAGCAAAATAAACAACACGTTCCTACTAAGACTTCAAACACTAGTGGAAAGAAAAAAAAAAAAAAATTTGTAGATTATGATAAAGTTCAAAGCAGGCCTAAGCCAATGAAATCAAGGGCAACTAAAAACTTATTAGCTATTGGTCCTTCAATAGAAATAGTAGTGGATGATCTGCCTCCTCCTCACGCTCAAGATAAGTTTTATTTATGGTCTGATTCAGAAAATGAGGACAATGATGAATAAGTAAGACATGAAAGCAATAATAAACTTCAGGATGATGATGGCAATGGAAAAGATAATGGGTTGTTAGAGGGCTATGAAAGCGACGATGCTAATTTTGGTCTAATGTTGTCATCAGATGATGAACATCTATTTAGTATATTGTCTCACGTTTTATAGGGTGAAATGTTCAAGGATGGTACAAATCCAATGGGAATGGTTTTCAGAAATATGAAGTCTTTTGCATGGACCCTTTAAGACTTCTGTATTCAAGAAGGCTTTCGAGGTAAAAGAGTCAAAGTTAAGAGAAGAATGATATTATGTCGCTGTTATGCATCCAAGTGTCCATTCAAATTATATGCCTCATTACAAAGACACGGCGAATGCTTCCAAATTAAAAGTTTTCAGAACATCCATAAACTTGAGAAGCCTGTCAAAAATCCCGAGGCAATAGCTGTATGGATTACGAGGAAGTACCGGAACAAAATAATTGCTGACATTTTATTTTCTGTGAATGATATGGTCATTGATATTAAACAAATGTATGAGGTTGAGGTCACAGCATAGAAGGCTTACAGGGCTAAAAAATAAATTCTAGAATCAGCGGGTCGTGAAGACCATGTTCAGAGCTTTAAGGACTTTTGAAACTATGCACAAATCATAAAACAACGAATGCCAACTGAACTCGCAGTGTTGACAAGCGTAGGTTCGAAAGGTTCGTTTTCAGTTTCCCAAGACTTAGAGATGGTTTCAGGGAGGGCTGCATACTATTTATTGGTCTTGATGGATGTCATTTGAAAGGACCATTCGAGGGTGTATTGTTATCAGCAGTTGCACTTGCAAATCAATTGATCTTTCTATTAGCAGTATGTGTGTGTGAATCGGAGAACACTGACAATTGAACATGGTTCTTGGGGCATTTGAAAGAGTTTTTGGCTGATGTAAGACAACTAACTTTTATGACGGATAAGCAGAAGGGTATTTTGAATGCCAAAAACTTGGAGTTTTATGGATCACAAAACAGGTGTGTGAAAATTGCCAACTTTTATGGTTATGTATTTAAAAAAAATAGTTTTAATATTTTTTTTAATTCTGTAGGGCCTTATTTTACTCTGTAGGGGATGGGTTGATGTTTACAAAAGTTTGGGGGTCAATTTGATTATTTATCACTATAGTATCACTGCACTCAACAACTTTGTACTTATTCTATGATTTTCATTAGGTTTTTCAACAACTATTCTATCGTGTTTGCTATGTTGTTTGATAACATTTCAACACTATATCATATAAGTAATTACATTTTAGAGAACTAATAAATATTTATTTGTTCATCACACTCTCTCCAAGAAACCAAACACAAACATTTATCTCACTAAAATCCATTATCTTTATGTTTTTCTTGCTCATTTGATATTTTTAAATCATTATCCATTATTTAAACATTAATTGTTCATCACTTATGTATGTGTGAATTCTTATGCCATTGATTGTGTTATATCATCATTCATTTATAAAATTGGCATATGTGACTTATTGTACTTATGAATTTGATCACTTATTCTTTTAGCTCATAATAATGGCCTATCTTAATAGATATGTTGATTTAGTTGTCTTTGATTTCTAAAATGTTAATTAGTAATTATGAAGTTTGGATAGTTGATAATATGCTCTTATGACTTCTGCATGTCTTTGCTTGATCAATTAATTGTTTTTTTTTTATTGATAGGGGAAGATGCCTCAACAACTTTACTTAGTTCTTGTTGCTTTCTGCTTTGGATAATATGCATTTTGAACATTTTTTTTGTCCAAAAGGGGAGAGAAAGTAATATATTATTTTGATGATGTCAAAAAGGGGAGAATAACATGCACTTTCAGCATTCTTTTGATGATTGATATGTGATTATGGTGATGATTTTGAGATATGATGATGATTTGATTACATGGTTAGTTTATATGATGATTTATGATAATTTGGGAGTAATATTACTAAACTTATATTTGAAGTGATGCTTATTGTTAAGAGGAGATTCACTAAGTTTTCTTTTTTTATGATAAAGGGGGAGAAAAATACATGTTTTTAAATTTTTAAAAATTTATTACTCCTTTTCTTTTCCACTAAGTTTTTTTTTATGATGAAGGGAGAGAAGAATACATGTATTTACATTCGTTAATTTAGCTAATTGGCAAATTGTTTAAACTTATAATATACTCAAGGGGAGCTTAAAATTAGAGGAAGCAAATTATGGAATCATTCTTTAAATACATATAAGGTTTGTCATCATCAAAAAAGGGGAGATTGTTAACATGTATGTGTCCATGACATTGATTATGATGATAACAAACAAGATTAAGAATGATTAATATTTTAAAAGCTCAAATTATTTTTCATACATTTTAAACAAATCATTATTTTGATAATATAAGGGTTTTATACTTAAAGGAAAAATGATTTTATGAAATTGGTTATTTTTCAAGTTTATGGTCTAACTAAAAAAGTTTTAAAACTACATAAATGGACTTATTTGTAAGGTTTTATGAATATTTGGGCTATATTATAATTATAGAACTGTTTGGGGGCAAAACTATAATTTTGAAAAATTATTTCACTCTATCAGTCATTGTAGCAAACGGTAACTGATTGAAAAATGGTGAACCGATAATTTCCAGAAAGCATGTTCTACAAAGGATTGTTAAAATGATGATTTTGAAAATAACGGTGAACCGTTTACTAAAAATGGTGAACCGTTTATGGAAAACAGTTAACTAATTATTTAAATTTCAGCCCAACGATCATTTGGAATAGTCAAAATGGTAAACCAAAAGCTGTTAATGGCGATTCGATTTCTGGCAGAAAGTTAATGATGACTAGTTTTCAGCTCCAACTATAAATAAGCTCAATCAAATTCAAAGAAAAAGAGATTCAAGAGTGATTATTGAGCTTGCTATTAAGAAACCCACCCTCATTGAGCCTTAACTTATTCTTATTTTATTTATTCACATTTTGGGCATTCATTTGTAATCATTTACATCGTAAGAGAGAAAATTCATTTGTAATATTTATTTTTGAGTGATTGTAAGTGTTGGGATATACTTGGGTTAAAAGATTGGGAATAATCTTTTTTTGTAAAGGTTTATTGACACCTTAGAAGTCAATTATAAGCATTTAAAGCCTTGGGAGGCTTGGATAGTGAAATCCTCGAGCTTGGTTAGCTTGGAGGCCTGGACGTTGGCGGTGATTGCTGAACCACATAAAGATCATTGTATTTGCCTCATTCCCTTACTTTTTTTATTATTGTGCTTTACTAAATTTATTATTTTTTATTTCATTAAGGTAATAGATCAAATTGTTGTGTTGTTTGTTTAGCTTAAATTTTAAAATCCCAATTTACCCTCTCTTGGGTTGCTTAGATATTATTTTATATATGTTATCATCTAACTCCCTTTTTATGTTATTTAGACGCATCGAAAGAGGTTGACAATAGCTTCAAGCTCTGGTGCATCATTTCAAGGAATGAATGCTTCTACTTCTCAAACAACAGCAACCACACTTACACAAGCAAGGGATTCTAGTGCCTTACTAACTACAACACCCACACCGACACCAACATCCATACAACCATCTGGTTCTGCAGGAAGTGCTGATGCTGCATCAGTTTTGTTTAAATTTTAATATTTCATGGCATGGCATGTTGTTTAATATTTAGAAGAAGAAGTTAACGATTGTGTTGAACAAGAATATAAGTTTGTTTTCTTAATATTTACGCATACATGGTCATTATTATTGTGTTATGTTCAATACATGGTTGTGGTTATGCCTTGTGGCTATATATAAGTTTATTTAAGATTGTTCAAAACATGGTAAAGCTCTAGCAATAGGTTCAACGAATAGAGGACGAGGTCGAAAATATTGAAAGCTGCATTTGGAATACCACCTGCAACAGGAATTGAAATAATAGAATAAACAACTACTTTAACAGGCCCTTCACAATCTACCCTTACTACAAGAAAGAGAAAGGAAGATTTAAATGGCAAATCAGTCCTTCATATTTGCTGTTAATTGTTTGATATATTGTTGGCTTGAAGTAGCTTTCAATAATGTAGTTATATTTCCTATGTACAACTACTTCAACAGACCCAATTTTAATATAGAATGTATTCTCGTTGAGTTTTATTGTCGAGTATGTTTCAAGTGAAGGCATAGGGCAGCGTTGCTCATTTTGTTGCATATTTACCAACAAGAAATGTTGTAGCGTTGCTCATTTTGTTGCATATTCACCACCAAGAAATGTTGGTGGTTCTTTTGTATAACTTTTGAACTTAATACACTATTAGGGCTGTAAATTAGATAGTTGGAAAATAACGAAGCTAGTGTATTTTTTTGGGTTTTTAAGTACAATGGAATTCATATTTTAGACAAAGATAGAAGTAGACAGTGGCCTAGATTTTATGAAATATTCATTGCAACAAGCATAGATACAACAAGAACTGCTCATTTGCTAGCACAAACGTAATGAACTATAGCTTACAACGTTTAATGAAATACAACATTTTGATAACTTATGTACATTCAATACTCTCTTACCTCTATCATTTATGCCTCGTTGTCAAGCTAATTAATTTTCTGCCCAAATGATAAATGTACAACATAAGTAGTGACTGCATTATGATGATGGTGTACAACAAACTCTTTATCTTGTCTGATTTGAAACAAGCTTACTAGCCATTGTTGTTAACTTCTTTTTTTCATCATGGAAACTATGGTTCTCTTCTTCGTCTTGCAATTTACCCAACCCTCTTGCAATGACTTTGTACTCAAAGCTAGATGGCTCCCACCACCTAAAGTATCTCACATTTGTAGTAATGACTCTTAGAATTTACAACAAATTCAGAAACTTTGATTTTTCCTCGCTCACCACAGTTAGTGCATGATTTGTTTGGAATGAACCCATCTTCGTGGATTAGGATGCGGGGACGCAAAATGGCAGTGGATGATGTGGTGCTCAGTTTACACTAAACCTCTATATTATATAGAGAAACTTATTGTTAGGAAAATGGTGGTGAAGTAGACACGCAACTAAAGTAAACTTGAAAGAAAATAAAGAATAAGCACAATAGAGGACACTAAAAAATTACGTGGTTCGGGTTTTAGCCTACATCCACGGGCGAAGACAGAATGAAAATATTATACTAGTGAAAAGGAGTTACAAGTATTATAGTATTTTAATTTACTACCCAAAACCTCAATATACCCAAATTCTCAAATCACTAAACTCTTAAAATCACTCTCTAAATAAAGAAAAGAACTGAAAAACTCGATGATCTACAAATGAAATGAGCCAGCGTTTTTATAGTACTGTGCATTTAATATTTAATTATTATTAATTTTTCTTTTCTTTGGCCCGACATCTCTTTTTCTTTTCTCTTTCTTCTTTTTCCTTATTTTTTTTGGTGGCACCAAATCCTTTTTCTTTTTGTTTTCTTTAATTCAAAGAATACAGCAACAACCGCATTTTTCTTCAAATGAAGGGCACCACCTTCTAGAAAAAGTGGTGATATTTTCACACTTATGTGAGGTGCTATGCCGTCACTCTATTATTTGGTCGAAACGTGAGTTTGATTAAATGTGTTGGATACCACTAGGACGGGATCTATTATTCTGCTATAAGTGGTTAGATAGGCTATTGTGATATACTGGGTCTCACAGTTTCTCTCTTCTATATATATATAATATAATGATCAAACTAAAATATAAGAAAAAGACATAATCTAAGACAATATATTTTATCTTACAGTATATATAATTTCTTAATTTTTGTATCCTTTAATTTGACTCTGAATCTATTAAAATGGAGATCAATCCCTCGTATGAAAGAACTAAACTAGGGAGTTGGGAGCTCCGCAGCTGATTTTTTTGTCTTTTTTTTTCCTCTCCGTCAAATGCATGACCAGTTGTTTTGCCATAACTAAACAAATGAATGAGATGTTCTCCGTCTTTTACCCTTTAGGGAAAGATATGCTTGGACAATTTTTATTTTCGCACATGAAAATCATAGTTATGCAGAGCAGTAGTTGATCCTTGCAAAGCCATGCTGCACTTAATTTATTTTGAAAATATTATTATATGGCCCACCATTTACAAGATTTAAGGAATAGAATATCTTTACCTTCATAATTTTAAAAAATATCATGCAAACCTCAAGTTCCAATAAAACCCATAATTTTAAAAAATATCATGCAACCTCAAGTTCCAATAAAAGCCACTAGTGCCTTTTTTTTTTGTCATAATATGGCAGGATCAATCACCCGGCCAAACAGCCCTCTTTCAAGAAGAATTGTGCTGCAATTAATAAAACATATATGACATAATACATATTGAGAATATTAAAATTATTTTGTATAATACTCAAAATAATTTAAACTGTTATATATTTATTTTAATTTATTTTAATATTAATAACTATGCCAAATAAATATTTATAAATATTAAAATTATTTTAAAATGTATATATTTTCATGTCTATTTTTATATTTTATTTCAACTTAAAAATATTAGAGTAAGTTTTGTTAGGTTAATAGAGTCGAAGGATATAATAATCCTCAAAAAAAATCTTAACATCTCTTATTAAAAATTTAAAATTTTTTATAAATATTTTTTCAAACTTTAAAAATACAACTTTCCTTTTTAAAAAAAAATTATGGATGAATTGTCACCTGTCCGTATCAAATAATTTTATGGATAAGTACTCAGTTGCATTGGATTTTGTTATTAATTTTGGGAAATTTACAAAAGTAATCATAAAACTTTTGCTATTTTCACAATTAACCCTCTAAATTTTTTTCTATCAACATTAGCCAAACACAAACTTTTTTCCCCAAATTATCCTTGTTTACGAACCAAAAGCAACTTTCTTTCTCTCCTTTTATCAAACCAAACGCAGCTTTGCACTTTTGAATCATTACCAGCGTCGGAAAAAAGAAACGGCAAACGCCGACGGCGAACGGTAAAAGTGAAATCCGATTATAATTCATCCGGGTCTAACACCAATCTGCATCACTGAGTGGTATGATTTATTTTTTGAACTTGAGAGAGAGTTTTAGTGCGATTGCTTGGTGCGACATGTACCTGTCGCACAAATTTCGTGCGACAGACTTCGTGGGATAATTTACCTTTTTGTGCGACAGGGTGCCTATCGCACGAAGCTAGGTACGATAGGCACATGTCGCATCAAGCTAGGTGTGAAAAGAACTTAACAAGCTTGAAGTTTATTGCCACAATTTGAAGTCAGGGCTTGAAGACGGTAGCAGCAATTCCCCCTAGAAAGCCGAAAAGAACTACAAAAATATTTGTCAAATAAACAATAAAGATTTCATGGTTGGTAACGACAAAGCGATAGAACAGTTCTTAATTTCTGTATCTGAAGCTCACTCCTCTGTTCGGCTTCTAAGTAGATCACTCGCTACGCTACTCAGGCACATGGGTACCAAAATTCATGAGAGAATATCAGTTCTTCTTCAACCTTATGACATAAATGTTGGGGAAAAATTAGGTTTTTAAATTTTTATAAAACCTTTTTAAGGATCGCTCTCATATGATATATAAGAATATGTAATCTAGAAATCGTACCTTGAAAAATCGAGTTGGCTTTTTCCACTGAAGTGATTTAGGCTCCTAGATCACGATCCGTCACCACCACGCTTGTTAGATCACGAACTGCCACCAATGATCTTCCAGGTTATGACTTAGGTTCGATCTGCACTTGACGTGTGGGCGCCTTTATCACTACGAAAGCAACTAGGACGAGAAATTGTTTCTCTCAATAATGAAGAGAAAAATTTTATTCTCAGATTTGTATAAAATGGCTTCTTTTCTTTTTCTTTAGAGAAAATAAGTCTTATATATCTTCCTTTAGTGAAAACCCTAGGCTCCAAATAATGCCTCTTTTAAAACTCACGTTTCTTTTTCTTTTAATAAGGGACCCACCATGTAAAATAACATAAGACCCCTTACACATAAGCTAATTAAATGGAACCTCCCACTAAAAGATATAATTAAGCTTTTGACCCAAATAGCTAGTTATCTTGTTTATTAGTCCAGTAGTGGTGCAGTCAATTAAATGAGCTAACCCGGGGATCATTTGGGAAAATACAATAGTGGCTACAATAATTAGGCCTGTAATTAAACTAGCCCAATTATTTAATTCCAAATCTACTCCACTAAAAGATTGGAACTAACTTCCATAATTGTATGCTCGAATAATAATTCGTCCCAAGCCACATTGATTTCTTTACTGCACAATCCTTTGTACCACATCGTTAATTAAATTGATATCTCAACTGTCCAATCAATTTAATAACATCTTATTCCTTGATCCTTACTGGTTTTCTCTAATGATCATTTTGAACATACTAAATATGTTGACATACTCTGGCCAGAGAATTCTATGATCAAGTGCCGAAAACCTATCTAGAGATGTGTTGTACAAATTCTATATTGTTAATTCATAACTCCAATACTCATAATTACTCCCATCAAGATACCAGGTAATCTTGACCACAAGGATGTGTCGTGCCCATTGATAACTCAAATGGAATAACAATCACAATCATGAAATCATAATTAACTCAAGATTAAGATTATAGTAAAATCAACGCCTATAAGATTTAATAAGTCTGACAGTTATTACAAAGTTAAATAAATTTCATATGTGATCCAGTTCAATGTAGTTGTACTACATCAATAAATTCATACATGATTAAGACAAATCATTCAATGAATTTATTACAGTTTATACCTAATAACAATTTCTTCTTTACTAAGATTCTGGCAACAGACATCGGGCTTGGACCCATAGCTTCCCAAATAGGATTTCCGTAACAACTTCTTCTTGGGCTTGGTTTAATTTGGGGTTTCATAGGGTCACACAGCCTCTTTTTGGATTTTGGTAGTAGATTTCACATTTTGCCCTCTTTTTTTCATTAGATTGGAGCGTCTCACTCACACCCTTCAAATGTCCTGATAAAACCCCTCTATTCTATTGAGTTTACAAATTTTGACCTTAATAAAAATTAAATTACAATAAAAGATTAAAAAAAATTGTATAATTAGTTTAAATCAACACATGATTTCTTTTTAACAAACATAAAATAACAAATAATTCCAAAAAGTTAAAGACGAAATTTCTATCCCTCCAAATTCAGTTCAAACACATTCTTTTTATCTCCACAAATCACAAATCAAATTGTAGAGCTAAAAAATATATTGGGAGAACAACACAAGGGCAAACCCTAGCCGCTTCCCCAACTGTCACACCATTTTAACATAGGGAGGGAGGCTTTATAAGGAAATTGAAGTGTGTCAAAATCATAAGTAAAATCATAAGAGATTGCCTCCAAACTAACTTTATTTATCAACTGCGAACTAAATTTATTTAATCATAAGATAACTTGTATTTATGTCTTCTGTGAATCCACATGGTGATCACATAAATACATATAATTTGATTAAATGGACTTTAATACAAATAAAAATGCAATTAAGATATTTGAATAAAATACCTCATTAATTTTATTAATCAGAAAAAATGTTTATTACAATTAAATAAACACATATGCTTTTAAAGAGCATAATTTCCCAACAATCTCCCACTAGCTCTCAAAGCATATCTAGCATATTGCTCATGCTCTAAGGCTCTAAGTGCAGGTTATAAAGGTTTCCCACTAATGACCATTGTAATAAGATCTGCCATTTAGCATCTAATGCCATTTGGGGTACTGTCATATAACCTTTCTACACTATTCTCTTATGAGATGATACTTCCTGTCAATATGTTTTGTTTCTTGCGATTCCTTGGTTCCTTAGATTGAGCTACCACACCACCATTATCACAAAATAGTTTCAGGGGTGTAGTTACAACAGGTACCACCTCAAGATTTCGTAGGAACTTGCGGAGCCATATAGCTTCTTTTGCAGCTTCAGATGTAGCCACATATTTAGCTTTTGTTATTGAGTCTGTGATACAAGATTGTTTCACACTCATCCCACTAATAGCTCCACTTCCTAATGTAAACACATAGCCGGAAGTTAATTTTCTAAAATCCTTATCTGACAAAAAATCAGAATTAGTATAACCCACTAGTATAAGTTCATCACCAGAATACACAAGCATATAATTTTTAGTTCTTTTCAGATACTTTATAATATGCTTGACTGCAGTCCAGTATTGAGGTCCAGGATTAAATTGATATCTACTAACCATCCCTACCGCAAAACAGATGTCTGGCCTAGTGCAAAGCATGGCATACATAAGACTTCCCACAGCTTCTGCATAGGGAACTCGTCTCATTCTCTCTATCTCTTCAGATGTTTTAGGTGATTGATCCTTAGAGAATGTAATTCCATGTCTGAATGGTAATAAACTAGTCTTGGAATTTTCCATGCTAAATCTAGCCAATATCTTGTCGATATAGACCGCTTGAGACAAGGCTGAAGTTTTATTCTTCCGGTCTCGTAGTAGCTTGATACTAAGAATATAACTTGTCTCTCCTAGGTCTTTCATATCAAATTGTTTTGCTAACCAAATCTTTATTGTAGTCAATACTCCTATATCGTTTCCAATCAGGAGAATA
Organism: Citrus australasica; assembly: GCA_029618585.1. NCBI lineage: Eukaryota > Viridiplantae > Streptophyta > Magnoliopsida > Sapindales > Rutaceae > Citrus > Citrus australasica. Next base: position 13,804,528 of record JARCIV010000006.1, read on the forward strand.
TTGTCTACACAAAGAACTAGGAAGGCTATAAATTTTCACTGAATTTTCTTGTAAACACATGGTTCATCAATATTCTGAATGAATCCAAGCGATTTAATCGCTTGATCAAATCTGATGTTCCATGACCGGGATGCTTGCTTCAATCCATAAATGGATCTCTGCAACTTACATATCATGTGTTCTTGGCCTTTTTGTATAAATCCATCTGGTTGCTGCATGTAGATGTTTTCTTCAAGATGCCCGTTAAAAAAGGCAGTCTTGACATCCATTTGCCAAATTTCATAATCTAGCACTGCAGCAATGGAGAGTAGAATCCTAATGGATTTAAGCATAGCAACCGGAGAAAAGGTTTCCTCATAATCGATTTCTTCTTTCTGAGTAAACTCTTCGACTACTGATCTAGCTTTAAATGTTTCCACCCTTCCATCTACTCCTCTTTTTCTCTTGTAGATCCACTTGCACCCTATAGGTTTTACCCCATTTGGTGCCTCTACAAGTTCTCAGACTTTATTGGAATACATAGATCCCATTTCTTGATTCATGGCCATTTTCAAAATTCAACATCTCTATCTATTAGAGTTTCGTTGTAACTAGTGGGATCTTGTACATGTTCATCTGAGATAGCCTTATAGGTTTCTCCCAAAAGCATGTATCTCGCAGGTAACCTAGTTACCCTCCCACTACAACGAGGTTCTAAAAGTGATGGTTGTTCAAGGATAATCTTGTGCTGATCAACTGATTGTTGATGTTCTTCCTGTTCTATAACAGGTGTTGAAAGCTGAGCAACAACCTGATCTCTTTTATTGCTCTAGTTTTACCTTACTCTTAGGTTATAAGTCATTTTATAGTCTTCCTCAAAGAAAGTAAAGAATATTTCTATAAATATATTTCTATCTTGAGGACTATAATTTAGACTTTCCCTTATTCCTTTAAGATACCTAAAACATGCAAGCTTCTAAACACGAATCCATCTTCTCTATCTCTGATTCTAGTAGAAATACTAGTAAACTCCAAATACGAATGTGTCTCAAACCATGTTTGTGACTTTTTCATAATTTCTTGGAGTAGTAGACACCGAGATAGATGAAACTAAGTTCAACAAAACTTTGTAGTTTCAAATATTAATATCTGGAATCAAAAAAGGTAAATGATAAACCACTTAGTATATATCTTGTCTTATCCAAAAGAATCTTGTTTCTCCATTTAATTACACTATTGTATCATAGTGTTCATTGACAACCAATAGTGTTTGAATTCTCCATAGAGATATTCTTTGTTTCGATCATATCGAAGTTCTTTTATGTTCCTGTCTAATTGCTTCTGGCTTATCCACGTACTCTTTTGAATTTCAAAAGTAATGGAATCATGACGCATTTAGACAAACATAAATTAAATGAACATTCATCAACAAGATTGATAGAATACTCATAACCTCTTATAACATGTAAACTGATTAGTCCGTATACATTTATATACGCTAAATCATCAAATACAATGTTATGCTTTTAGCTCAAAAAGAGTATCCTTGTCATATTACTTTTCTAAATAAGATTTATAGAGTTACAATGATCAATCTTAATAGGCCAACAAGTCTATCATTAATCATTCTCTTAAAATCTTATTATAGTTTATATGACTTAAGCATAAATATCAGAGGTGATTTTGGTTTGAAGAAACATTTCTTTTTTTAGATAGATGCATATACTCTTTATCATTATATCTTGCTTTGAATAGATCAATAGACTTATATTATATAAATTGTCTTTATAAACAGGGGATCAAAAAATAACAGTGTACTTCTGTTTATTAAAACAAGTCACCGAAATTAAATTCCTCTAATGTTTGGAAAAATAAAGACAAATATCAAAACTCTAAGTCTTGTAAAATTGATCTAGCCTTTCAATTGATATAAACTAGCATGTCCTCAACTACTGTTTGAAGCTTTCTTCACTTAATCTCTTGGTTTCCTAATTTTGATAATCTTAGGACAATCTTTCTTCCAGTGACCCTTCTGTCCACATTTGTAACACTTGCCTTTTGGCTTGCCACTTCTTTTAGTGGACAGTTTGTTGATCCCCACTCTTGCTTGCTCATTCTTGTCTTTCGACTTAAGCTTTGAAGAGAATTCTTTTTCAAGAAGTTTTCTGCTATGATAAAATTCTTCTATAACATGTAGTTCGTGCATTAATTCAATTAAGGTCATATCTTTATTATTTAAGATATAGCTGACCTTATACTCTTTGAATGTATCAAGTAAAGATTCAATCACCATGTTAATCTTTGATTTATCATTGATTTGAACACCATGAATCTCTACCTCATTCAAATAGTCCATCATTTTAAGGATATGATCACGAACTTTTGTGCCCTCTTCCATCTTAGTATCCGTAATACGTTTTAATGCTACTTCTCTGGCAAAATGGGTATTTTGCCCAAACATCTGATGAAGACTAGCCATTATTTCAATGGTTGTTTCCATGCTTCGATGTTTCTTATGCAGTTCCACAGAAATCGAAGCCAATATATAGCGCTTAGCCATTTTGTTAGCTTCGCACCATTTCTCATAAGGCTCCTTCTGATTTCTATAATTATATAATGATGGTTCAGGAGGGCAAGACTGGGTCAACACATATTTGCTTCCCTTAGCAGTGAGAATATTAAATAGATTGTGTTTCCAATCTAAATAATTTTCGCTAGTGAGTTCATTTTTAACAAGGATAATTAATAATGGGTTGATGGAAGACATTTTCTGAAAAAAAAAACAAAATAAACATGCATAAATATTTTGAAACAAAATTCACAATAAATGACAAAAATGCAAAAAATCATAAATGCATTTTAATTTATTGTAACGATAATCTAGTACCGCTTTGACAAGCTATCCGTTGGGAAAGTCATGTCTACACTTACTAGACCCAATTATGCATTAGATTATTTACTTTCATGTAGAGACATGATAAATAATTACCATTATCCTTTTAGGCCTTAATTTGTTAACAGAGCTTCATTGGGAAGGTTAATAACAAATTTTAGTTGAGTGTATAACCATTGTTTCAATCTACGTATTTTTCATATCAATAGTCACCGTTGGGGTGAACAATTGATTGAAAAATATTTCAATTTTATCTTTGAAGAAGTTCATCAAATAAAATATCTAATATATATACCTTCCGTAGGGAGCATCACCGTATCATGAAGTCGATGTATATATATAATTTTATTATTGAACTAACAATGGAGCCCATGGGAAAAATTATCTTGAATTTTCCCTCTCCCACTCAATATTTTAAAATTGATTTTTCCTTATTAAAACATACATATTGTTAATTGCATGCTTCCTATAATATTATCTAGATGATATCCAATATTATTAAGCATAGGCAAATTTCAAACAATATAATGAAATTCATAATTAATGAATGTCATGTATCATTATGCATAGAGTGGCACTTCCTATTCTATATGACATGTTATCATGGCATGTTATCATCCAAAACATAACATATAGAAAAACAATTAAATAATCTTAATTCATGGCTTTCCTATTAATGAAAAATGCATTAATTCTAAGCATAATCTTCATTGAGCTTCTTGTCAATGTCCATTTCCACAAGCTTGTCTTTGTTAATGGACTAGGGGAAATTGGGCTTTCAAATTTATAATTGGTCCAATTTTATTTTTTTTAAAGGAAATACATAAAAAAAATTAAATAAAATAAAACGTTTAGACCAAAAATAAATTTAATGTATTTAATTTTGTCTATGCATTTTTAATCCATTAAACCCAATTGAAATTGGGCCTAAAACTAGGATTCATTAAGCCCAAAATCATTTTTGGACTTAAATGCAAAAAATTAAAACGTATATACCCAAAGGAAAACTTATGAAACTATAGGAACCTTAATGATAAAAACCATTGAAACCCTAATTCATATTTTTCTCTCCTCAGCCGCCATCTCCAAATCCGGCACCACTATTCATCCAAGTCCGACGCCGATTTAACCATTGCTGCCACGCCGGAAAGCCACCATCGTCGCGTCACTGGAAGCCGACCAAACCCGCGCGCGCAACCGACTGTTGGCCTCGGCAGCGTTGCTTCTAGTTGCAGCACCTGCAGCGCGCGCTGCTGGCCACACTGGCCGCGTGCGCTGCTTGCTGCGCACAGCGCAGCGCGCGTCGCTGGCCAATGCTGACCACGCGCGCTGCTTTGCTGTTTGCAGAGCAGCGCGTGCCGCTGGCCATTGTTGGCCGCGCGCACTGCTGCAGCATTCCCTGGTTTGCTACCGCTGGAAAATCCAGCCTTCGTTTTTTAAATTTCCGGCCTCCATGCTTCGATCTTGAAAATCCGAGATTACTATACAAATTTCCTAGGCCAATTTCGGTTTACAAAAAATTCTATAACAATAAAATAAATTAAGAGGGAAACATGGTGATAAAAAACCACCCCTCTTATTATAGATCCAAACGGAAAAATACAACAGAAAATCTAACCATGAATTAAGACAAACCATAACATGCTTTATTCATATATTTAAACAATCAATATATATTTGAATAAATTGTGCCACTCTAATACATAAATTTCAAGAATGATTTCATACGAAATTCTTATCTATTAATATGAGATGGCTCTGATACCAATTGTTGGGGAAAAATTAGGTTTTTAAATTTTTATAAAACCTTTTTAAGTACCGCTCTCATGTAATATATAAGAATACGTAATCTAGAAATCGTACCTTGAAAAACCGAGTTGGCTTTTTCCGCTGAAGTGATTTAGGCTCCTAGATCACGATCCGTCACCACCACGCTTGTTAGATCACGAACTGTCACCAATGATCTTCCAGGTTATGACTCAGGTTCAATCTGCACTTGACGTGTGGGCGCTTTTATCACTACCAAAGCAACTAGCACGAGAAATTTTTTCTCTCAATAATGGAGAGAAAAATCTTATTCTCAGAATTGTATAAAGTGGCTTCTTTTCTTTTTCTTTAGAGAAAATAAGCCTTATAGATCTCTATTGAGTGAAAACCCTAGGCTCCAAATAATGTCCCTTTTAAAACTCACGTTTCTTTTTCTTTTAATAAGGGACCCACCATGTAAAATAACATAAGGCCCCTTACATATAAGCTAATTAAATGGAGCCTCCCACTAAAAGATATAATTAGGCTTTTGACCCAAATAACTAGTTATCTTACTTATTAGTCCAGTAGTGGTGCAGTCAATTAAATGAGCTAACTCGGGGATCATTTGGAAACATACAATAGTGACTACAATAATTAGGTTTGTAATTAAACTAGCCCAATTATTTAATTCCAACTAAAAGATTAGAACTGACTTCCATAATTGTATGCTCGAATAATAATTCGTCCAAGCTTTATTGATTTCTTTACTGCACAATCCTTTGTACCACATCGTTAATTAAACTGATATCTCAACTGTCCAATCAATTTAATAACATCTTATTCCTTGATCCTTACTGGTTTTCTCTAATGATCATTTTTAACATACTAAATATGTTGACACACTCTGGCCAGAGAATTCTATGATCAAGTGCCGAAAACCTATCAAGAGATGTGTTGTACAAATTTTATATTGTTAATCCATAACTCCAATACTCATAATTGCTCCCACCAAGATACCGGGTAATCTTGACCACAAGGATGTGTCGTGCCCATTGGTAACTCAAATCGAATAACAATCACAATTATGAAATCATAATTAACTCAAGATTAAGATTACAGTAAAATCAACGCCTATGAGATTTAATAAGTCTGACAGTTATTACAAAGTTAATTAAATCTCATATGTGATCCAGTTCAATGTAGTCGTACTACATCAATAAATTCATACATGATTAAGACAAATCATTCAATGAATTTATTACAGTTTATACCTAAATAAAGTGCCCAACTTTATTTATCAACTGCAAACTAAATTTATTTAATCATAAGATAACTTGTATTTATGTCTTCTGTGAATTCACATGGTGATCACATAAATACATATAATATGATTAAATGGACTTTAATACAAATATAAATGCAATTAAGATATTTGAATAAAATACCTCATTAATTTTATTAATTAGAAAAAATGTTTATTACAATTAAATAAACACATATGCTTTTAAAGAGCATAATTTCCCAACAATAAAAATCTCATCTTCCAAGAACCCCAAGAGCCTACTTCATTATCTCAAAGCTTTGTTGAATAAGGCCTTCTTTGCGGATTTTGAATCAGTTGAGTTTTGAAAGAACGCTGCTAATCAAATCTTGAACCCAATAGATCGATGTGTAGCAAATTTTGCATCTTTAATGTCCTAAAAGAATTGACTTGGGAGGAGGTTTTGAGTAAGGGGACAAGGCATTTCAGTGAGGAATTTAGCCGGTTTTGTGATAAGAAAATGAGTGAGATTGTGGCCATGTTAGGGTGGAATAAGGCTTGGCATGAGCCGCTGTTACAAGCCTTCTTTAACGCATCAAAAAGTGTGTGGGGTATGGATCATGGTCGCACCTGGGTTCTATGTATATGGCAATGTGGTCAAGTGCAAGGTATTATGCAGGTACTACAATAATAATAATAATAATATTAGTACTGACAAGGACTTAACCCCTAATGCTGCCGTCGTAGGTGGTAGATCGGACATCGATGATAGATGGAGCCACTGTCAATGAAGGCTGATGTTACCGCCGACCATAGGTGTTTCTTGGGTTTGAGAGAGATCCGTGAAAGAGAGATTATTGGGGGAGACATGTGAAGGGGGTATTTTGGTCTGAAACTTTTTTTTTTGTGCTAATGTTAACAGAACTTAGTTTGTGGGGTTAAAATGAAAAAAAAACATCAACTTTTATAGTTATTAGTGTAAATTTTTCATTAATTTTGTGGATAAGTACTCAGTTACACTGGATTTTGACTATAATAAATACGATAACCTAACAAGAATCTGTATATTGATTTCGAAATTATTAAGGGAAATTTACAAAAAAAGGACAAAAAAATTAGGCATTTTTCAACTTTAACCCCTCAAAGTTTTTTCTTTCAACATTAGCCAAATCACCAAATTGTGGACGAAATTGCCCTCCTCATTCTCATGTTTCCCTCAAGCAAATTCCTCCCTCTCTCACCAAAATCTCATCACCTGAAGTTGTATAGATCATCGGCGGCGGCGTAGATCGGCAGAGGAGGAAGTTGTCGGCGGCTGAAAAAAGCTAAATCACATTAAAAATCTTCGGAGATCTCTAAAATCAAAGAAAAAAATTGAAAACCCTAGGTGAGCTGTTATTGTCGTTCTTGTTGTTGTTGTTGTTGTTGTTGGTGGTGTTTAATGGCGGTGGTGGGTGAGATGCATGTGGGAAAAGGAAGGGAAGAGAAAGAGAAGAAAACGGGAAGGGGAAGTGAAGGCACGCATCTCGTGCGCGAGGCCGCGACTGTCGTATGCGAGATGCGCATGCCGCGGCCTTATGCGTGCGAGTTGCGCGCAGGCTCACGCAAGGGAAACCAAGCGCGCGTGAGTTGCGCTCAGGCTGGCATGCAGCTCGCGCGCTCAAACTGGCACACAGCTGCCTCGCGCGCCTGTCGTACCAAGAGGCAGTACCTCTTGGTGCCCGTCATACCAAGAGGCAGTGCGTGGTGTTGCCTTTATTTTTTTTCTTTTGTTCATAATGTTTTAACATGTAATACTTTTAACTTGTACTAGATAAATGAGCAAATCAAAAATAGCATTGCATAACCCATCCGGACTGATGAAAGAATAGGGAATGATGAAGATACCTTATGCTGATTACTTCCCCGGGTGTATCATGAGTATGTGCAAATTAGATGTCGTTGTTAATGCCATCCGAGAAAAATTAACAAGGCAACAATTGAAACAGTTCAAAGACAATATATTTGGGCATTTCCTACAGTGCCAGAGCTATCCGTTCAGTGGGCATTTCAAATTGGTGACCATTTGATACGGCTATCGATTGGAGAGTGGTGCTTAGTAACAGGACTTTGCTATGGCAAAAATGTATTCCTGACGAAGCATAAAATAATGCATAGGTTATTTAATAAGTACTTTAGAGGCAGGAATTGCGATATAAATCTTGGCCAGTTCGAGGAAAGATTTATGAACTTAGACTTCAAGACTATAGATGACACCGATGCGCTAAAAATCACCATGTTTTACTTTGCTGATAGAGTACTACACGGAAGAACTGATCATTGTCAAATCAATTTCAATTTGCTTAATGAGATAGATGACATAAATCACTTTCGAAGTATTCCGTTTGGTCGTTTGTCATGGGAAACAATATATAAAAGCATTAATAATGCATTGAACGGCAAAGCCAATAAATTTAAAAGGGCAAGCACAGAAAATCCCTTGCATAGAATTGAGAAATACAATTTTTACGGCTTTATGTATGTAGTGCATGTGAGTAAAGAATTTTTTTTATAACTTAGTTTTGTTATAATAAATATTTAATGACACATTTTTTTACTTAATATCTTTCCTTGTTAAAGGCATGGATTTTTGAAGCGATTGGAGGACTACCATTAGAGCGGGTGGTGAAAATTAGGAGGAAGGGTCCTCGGATCGGCGAAGTATATTCATACCTCAATGATCGTCTTGTAAGTCATTTATATGTATATCTGTATATAACTGTTACATAATATATGGTTATACTAATTGAAAATTTGGTAATCTGTACGACAGGATGGCACTATTTTCCAAACCTTCAAACTAGATGCAAAGGAGAAAGCCACAAATTATTAGAAGAGTGTCGAGGATTACGTGCCATATTTGCCAAGTTGGGTCCGTAATGTGGGTATCCTCTATAGTATCATTAAAAACCAGATGCAAAGTCATTTATATGTTTGTTTTTTTTATTTACTGTTTTCTGTTTTACTTGGTGCAGCACTAGCCTTCAATCAACGTGCCATCCATAACAGGGCCAAACGAGGTGGATCTTAACACCACGAACCCAATAGAACTGCAGCAGAGTCCTGTTGAGGATGACAGTGCTGCCAAAGACCATTATGAATCCACACACGATTCAGATGACAGAAATGAGCCGGAGGTAACTTCTGTCGTCCTTAACATTTACAATGTACATATACCTAATTCCGCCATTTTGTCATTACTTTCTTATTTTGTAATAATAGGCAAGGACTAAGTTCCTCAATGATTATTTCGTTCAACAACTGGATAAAATAGAGTCTTTCATTCACGAGTTGAGGTCGGAACTTCAGACTGGACACAGTTCTAATAACGAACTAAGGTCAGAACTTATGACAGAACGCAGAGAAGCACAACAATATAGAGCAGCGGTCATGGGGGTTTATGGCTTCGTTTGGCGCAGGTGCTTCAAAGGGCGCGTACGGTGATTCTCCGTTTGGCCCCTCGCACACGGTGAGCAAGTTTCATATGATTTTATTATGTTATTATGATTTCAAACCCAAAATTATGTTAATATGTTCAACTCCTCAAAACAACAGGCCCCAGATGGCTATGGTCCGAACGTTGATGCTAAGAATTGTCCGCATACTGATGCTGGTAATGACGACGAGCACACCCCCATGTCCGTGTACAATCTATATAGGGACATAAGTGATGACAATGTACAGATATTCACGGAGGCACCTCCTGACGTTAGTAAGGTTGGGCGTCCGTACCGACCGTTGTATATATTTGGCAATCCTTACTTCATTCCTCCTTTCAAGAAAGATAGGAATGTCAGGCCTCTACTCGCACTCAACATTACGGACTATGAAATTGATGAAAGATCGAGTGTGGATATGAATCCGCTTAGGGGACTAGAAGACTCAAGGCTATGTGAGGAGTTTGATCAGTGGTTTGCCGGCAACATTTTCGTGGATCGGCCCGTCCAACAATCTCAAAATTTCTTTGAAATACTCATGGGCAATGCTTCGATTGGGTGGCTTGGTGACGAGGTAAGCGTGTTTAATGGTCAGTACATTACAAAACACAACAATATTTCCGCTGGCATGGATAATGATATAAATTTACTTAGTTTAATCCATTCACAGCATATTCACACGTATAACCGCTTGATCAGTGAAAAGCAACGGCGGTTTCCAAACGCACTACCGCAGCGCGTCATGCATACAGATACATACTTTTGGGCATGTTTACGAATTCTATAATTATTAACTATAATTTTGATGTTTTAAATATCTCGAAATGTTATTAATTTTCTACTCATCGTGTAATAGGTATTTCTAAAGCAATTATGGAACAATGGTAGTTGTGATGTCCATTCATTACAATATGGCAGCAACTTGAACAACTATATAGATGGGCGGGAAGATCTCATGTCCAAACCGTTTACGGACGTTGATATGATAAGAATTTTCACTTAATTTTATGGTAATCGTGTATAAAATATACTAATTTAGCAATTTATTTATGTAGATACTCATCCCTATGAATTTGGGCGGCGATCATTGGGTACTAGCTCGAGCAGACCTTCGCGCGAGGAAGATGCGGATTTACGACTCGTTGGTTACCTTTCGCGAGGACAAAACATATTTGCGTAAATTCAAACCTCTTCAGGTCGTCTTCCCTCAATGGCTTCAAGATGTTGGATTCTACAACATTCGACCTGAGATGCAGAGTGCCAACCCTTGGAAAGTAAGAATCGTTAAAGATGTGCCCCAACAAGAACCTGAAAGTGGTGATTGAAGTGTATTTATGTTGATGTTTACAATGTATTTGATGTTCGGGCTAAAACTTGAGTTTGATAGTAGCCACGGACATTACTTTAGGAAGAAAATTGTTGTAGATATATTCACGGGCGATATTGCCTTGTAAGTCATTGTATTATATTCAAACTTGATGTATGGATGTAGATTGTTTTTCTAATAGATATAAACTTTTGATATATTCATATATTTAGCTATAAGTAATTATTGATCTACTTTAGTACTCATTATGCAAATGAACATAACATAATACACCTCATTATATATAATTGTAATATCAATTATAATAAGAGTTCAGAATCCATAATTAGTTACAATGACACAGTCAGTTTGAATTCGACACAATGGGATTTTTACATCTCTTGCTGTTATGACCTGGTTGGTTGCATCGACCGTATCTCACAGTTCTTCGGTTAACATCCTCACCGATAGAATGAATTCTTAATTCTGGACTACGATCAGGTGGTGGTGCTTCGATCGGTGGGTTAATTTTGATTTCCTGGATTTCTTCTGGAAAGTCCCAATCTATCATGCCCGCAACCAGCTCCACTGGTTCTGCATATGCCATGACCAATGAATCTTTAGAGTAATAATCAGAGTAAAGACTTATGTAATCCACATGGACGGTCAGACAAGCAGTAATTGCATACACACAAACAAGCTGATCGAGTTGGAATACTCTACAGGAGCAAGTTCTTTCACGAATATCAATTATTCCTTCTTTCATACCACCACCCAAAACATGAAATCGATGCTGAGAAACTGGCCGAACGGTCATTTTTTCAGCCAAAATTCTCCTTTTGCCGACTATCTTATCTGCCCATGTCGTTAGACAAGTACTCATCGATTCAGCCACAATTTTTCTATCATAAAACCATTGCTGTAATGTTTTTTCTAAAGTGATCAACAAGATGAGTAACAGGAAATTTTTGCGGTTCTCTCATTAAAGAATTCAGGCTTTCCGTAATGTTGGTGGTAAGTATGATATATCTCCTACCTTCAAATTCGGACCTTGCCCAATTACACGTGCCCACATTATTCTCTAAGTAATCAGCCGCGCCCGAGTGGAGCATCTACAACCCTTCAAGTTGTCTTTTAAATTCTTCGTGTCCATATGCCTTTGCTGTATTAATAAAGGCTGGCTCGAAATGATCCCAAATAGCTTTAGACATCCTGAATTTAGACTCAATGTTGCCTTTGACATGGTAAAAACAAACTCCATGACTAGCAGTGTGAAATGCTTTTAAAACGGCTCTCTTAATGGCAGTGCATCGATCAGAGATAAATACTAACTCTGGCCTATTACCAATCACTTCGTGTAACTTCGTCATAAACCATTCCCAAGCATCATTGTTTTCTGAATCCATGACCCCAATAGCTAACGGATACAGTTGATTATTATCATCCAGACATGTTGCTACAAACATGCTTCCACGATATAGCCCCTTTAAATTAGTGCCATCTACAAATATCACAGGCCTTATATCCTGTGTGAAGCCCTTGATGGAAGACCAAGCGCAACAAAGTAGTATAAGAAATTATCATCTCCATGCCGCTGGAGGTGTGTCACTGTGCTCTTATTCGCTTTGGTCAAAACGTGAGAGTATTTGAAAAGTAAGTTGTATGACTCTGCAGGGTTCCCTCGTGCTATTTCAAGACCGACTTCTTTAGCCCGATATACTTGCTGATATGTTAACTGGACCCCGTATTCTTGCGGCATGTTTGCTCTAATGTCATTCGGCGTATATATCCGTTTATCCTGAATAAATTTATCCGCGATAAGATGGCCAACAACCCGACTCCTAACTTGACGGAAGCCACTAGGCAAAACCTCATTAGAGCACGTATGAACATTGTCAACTCTTCTCACTACCAAAGGAACATTATGCTCATCCGAATCTCTCGTTGCGCGAAGACTCCAATTACATGATTTCGAAGAGTAGTGAGCCTCAAAGCGTGTCGTTGTGGACCGTGCAATCTTGAAATTAAACTTTTCCCTCAAGGCCACTTTGTGCAATTCCAGTATTAACTCATTCTTCTCATCGAATAACTTTCCTACACCAATGTCAGCAGAATTACAGCTTCTAACTAAGTCTGGAGCAACCAAGTTTGAAGGCAAAACTGGAGCAAGACTCCCCAGGGGATCAACTGTTGTCCTCCTCCTCGAACGAGCCATCGGAGAAATAGATCGGTTCTCTCTATTGTTAACAGGAATATCATACTGATGCTCATCCTCACCATTGATAGGAATATCGGAATGACCAGTGTCCCTATCATCAACTTCAGTATTGGAGTTCATGCCTTGCACACTATTGAACTGTTGCACACAAGCATTATCAACTTCTATGTTGTTGGTGTCATAACCAGGATCATCATAACTACGGAACTCATTATTCTGAAATGAAGAGCAATGTTGCCCTAACGATGTCCCTAATGGTAACACATTATCTTCAACATCCGCTAACATAATGTCATTATCATCAATAGTGTCATTGTTTTCGTTGACTGGTGAGTAACGTTGTTGGAACGACATTTGTTGTGGTAACACATCTTCCTCAATATCGGGGACAGACTCATTTGCTCTAAACGAAGTTTCACTTTTCACAAGTGGCTCAGGATTTTCGGCCGGAACTCGAGGATATGTGGTGACAAATATTGGGATGCATCCATAATTGACCACATCAAAGGCCATGTACGGTACAACATTAACTATTTCATCATTAAATATATCCATAGGTAGTGAACATGCACGATACATTGTGTTACTAGATCTTAAAATTGTCTTCATCGACAAACTATATTAATTAGGATTTATCTGTAAAACTTCATACACCCTTGCCATAAATTGCTCAAATGTACAATCTTTCCGAATTAAAAATGATGTATTCTTCGCATTCACGTACTCCGTACGGCCATCTGCCAACGTCTTCCACCAACTGTCGTAACATAATTGAAGTACAACGGAATCCATTAAATCTAAAAACAAACAAAAGAGATAAGATTTCACGCTACAAAACCTAGTAAAAATGAATGTGCAATACATTTATGTGGATGAAATAAAGTATACAATTTTGGATTTACTTCTTCTCATCGTAAGCTTCAAAACGATATATTATACGCCTAAAACGGACACATGTAGCCCAAGTTATTACTTTTGGAAAATAACCCAAATTTAGTGAGACAGGTGCTTGTCTCACATAAAACCAGCAGATTTATGTGAGACATGCGCCTGTCCCACTTGCCTGTCTCACATAAAACCAGTGGTAACAAGTGAGACAGACGTCTGTCTCACATAAAACCAGTGGGTTTATATGTGTGACAGACGCCTGTCCCACTTGGCTGTTACACATATTTTGGTGAGATAGGCAAGTGAGATATGTGTCTGTCTCACATAAATCTGCTGGTTTTATGTGAGACAGGTGCTTGTCTCACTTGTTCTGGGCTTCTGTTTTGCTCGATTTTTTAGGGATTTCAATGATTGATTTTCATTTCTCAACTCAAACTAACTACTTTAATAAGTCACATTATTTTGTTAATGAAAAATAACAATATTTGCAATAAAAACTCACTTCAATTTCGAACTCAAATGATAAAATCAATAGATTAAAAGTTTAGGTTATGGTAAGAGTATAAACTAACCTTAAGAAGCTCTCCAAAAGATAATTATATCTTCAATTATGTAATGTTTGTTTGATGAAATTTGTTAATTTATTGAGAGTGATGGAGTTTGTTGAGTGATGAAGTTTGTTAAGTTGAAAAGAAAAAAGTGGTGGAAGTGCTGGAATTGAAAAGAGAATAGTGGCATGCCTTTGTAAATTTGATGAAAATGATGAGGATAATATAGTCCAAAAATAAGGTGTTTGGCTAATTATAATAGAAAAAATTTTGAGGAATTAAAGTAAAAAAACACTTAATTTTTTTAATTATTTTTGTAAATTTCTCAATTATTAACGTGCTATTCCCTCAACAAACGTAAGTTCGATTTTAGATTTTTATTTATTTTTTCCTCTAGACTTGAACAAATTTTGAAGAGGGGATTCCACCTCTGACAAAGATCTTATCTTCTCTGCCGCTTGATCTCATCTCCTATCGGGGTGCGGCGAATATTATAACTCACATGGATCTAAGAGCTAATGTCCCATAATTCAAGAATACTTAACAACTAAAGTCACTTGATTTATTTAAAAAAATTCTTAAATTAATATAACCCCCGTTACATAACCTAATAAGATCTCTTTCGTCTGTATCTGCATTTGCACTTGCACTTGAATGAATTATATATTGAGAACATTATCCATTTTTTGAAATCATTGACTAATTATTTTCAAATTATTATTTCAACCATCTAGTATATTGGCTCATTTATGTAGCCAGCTGCAATTTGGGTACAGAAGGAAAATACAAGTTTCTCCTACACCAAAATCAATATATCACTTCGTGTTATTTTTTTAATATCCAATACTCCTAACACTATAATATTATAATATTATTTATTTTTAAATATATTTTTATTCATATTAATTATAAATTAAATAAATTAAAATTAAATTTTAAAAATAAGGGATACATATTTTTATGTGAATAAAAAATTTATATTTTTTTATATTTTTTATTATTTTTTAAATATCTTATCTTATCATATCATAATTATTATTTTATATTCTCAAGATATATTATTAAGTAAACGATTTTTTAAATTTTTTTAAAATATTATGAAAATAATAAGAAACGATGTTATGAAAACTGACAATCTTCCTGCAAAGAAATTAAAGCAAACCCATCAACGCGGTTGCATGCATGTGCAGCTTGTCAGTAAATTAGTCGAGGGATGCATGCATGTGCAGCTTGTCAGTAAATTGGTCGAGGGATATGACTTCCACAATACTCAATAAATTTGTTCAACGAATTTCACAGCTGTAGAATCACCCCAGACCACAATATTCAATAAATTTATTCAACGGATTCCACAGCTGTAGAATCACCGAAGAGATCACTGTATTATTGTTCAGACTGTTGTTTGATCAAGTTTGGATTCTTGAAAATGCTCAACGATGACTGCAGTTGAATATATATACATAAGAGTGAGTTATTTGAACTTTTTTTTAAAAAAAATTTAAACACTTTTTCTTTATATACCCATCACTAAAATTAAAAATATTTATTTCTATCCAACAAACCCTCTTATTCCAAATTGATCCCTTCTTCTCTCTTTCACGCTTTTGCTTATAAATGAATAAAAAACTGAAATTGTAGCAGGTAAGAATTTTGCCAACATTCTTATGTTTTTGAAGGAAAAAAATATCGCTAAATCGAACCCAAAAAAATATAAGCAAGCATTTTCTCAAAAATGCTACAATGCCGTCAGAATTCTTTAAAAAATAATGAATTGATCTTTTTATTTTCCAAAAAGAAAAGCTAATGAATTGATTTATTATATATATATTTATAAAAGGGATATTATCATTTTTCCACCAAAGGTATTCTGACACATCATGTCAGTACCACAGTTTGGTAAAACTATCAATTTACCACCAAACGTTTAAACTGTTAGCATTTTCCCACCATTCCGTTAAAACTCAGTTAATATGTAACAGAAAATTTATAAAAGGTCAATTTTACCCATGGAGCATAAAAGACCATGTAATTAACCTTTTATGAATTATGTAATTAAATCATCATTTGTTGTTCTTCTTTCTTAAAGGACAAAAATTACCCTTTATGAATTTTATAAAATTGACCGTGTGGTGTTAGGTACTTTATAAATTGATTTAATTTATTTAATTTTTAAAGGGCAAATTTATTTATTTAATTTTTTGTGTAAAATTATTATCATCATATCAAAGATTAAATTACTTCTTTTGCACATTTTTTCCCCTTTCATAAATTGATTTTTAGTAGTAGAATAAATTGTCTTTAGCTCATCAATTTAATAAATAAATTTACCCTTTAAAAATTAAACAAATTAAATCAATTTATGAAGTACCTAGCACCACACGGTCAATTTTATAAAATTTATAAAGGGTAATTTTTATCCTTTAAGAAGGAAGAACAACAAATGATGATTTAATTACAAAATTCATAAAAGGTTAATTACATGGTCTTTTATGCTCCAGGGGTAAAATTGACCTTTTATAAATTTTTTGTTACATATTAACTGAGTTTTAACGGAATGGTGGGAAAATGCTAACAGTTTAAACGTTTGGTGGTAAATTGATAGTTTTACCAAACCGTGGTACTGACATGATGTGTCAGAATACCTTTGGTGGGAAAATGATAATATCCCTTTATAAAATATAAATGCTACTGAATTGATTAATTACAAATATTTATAAAATATGAAATTTGTGCCATAAAGATACTAGTTTGCCTGCAAATATCTACAGCATAATTATGCAACAAAGGTCAGTCTATCGAGAAATGGATAAATGAAAATTGATACTTGATCTGTTGATTTTTTTTTAAAGTAATTTAGGAATAAACACAATTTACAAAACTCTATACATAATTTTGAATAGGATAATGCCAGGGATATTAATATTTCGCTCTCAATTTATATTCCAACTAGTGTGGTATTTTTCTATTAGATGATATAATAGTAGTTTTAATAATTATAAAATTCATCATTCAACAAATGAGTAAATTAAACATATAGTTGAGATACAAGTTGGAATCCAAACATTATAACATTATTTTCTTGAACCATATTGGTCAGCAAAAACCGTCAAACTATCTTTCACCATAAAAACAAGCAATCATACAACACATTAATCTTTCAAAATATTTTTGGAATCAAATTGGTTGTCTACAATTGTAGAACATTAACTAAGTGAAAATGCATATATATATATATAGAGAGAGAGAGAGAGAGAGTTGGGATAGAAGTTAGAATCTAAATATTAGAATTTCTAGTAATATTATTTTAAATTAGATAAATGAGCAAACAACCCATTAAACTATCTTTCACTATAAAGCAAGCAACCATACAACACCTAAATATTTCAAAATATTTTTGGAGTTAAATTGGTTGCCTAATGTTAAGTCTATTATTCATAGAGTTGGCATCTTTTGGCAAGTTTAGTTAAATTGGAATATTATTTATTGCATATCTTGTAATGGGGATTAATTTATTAATTCCTTAATTTAGTGAGATTCCAATTTATTAGAAATATTTGTTTCCTAATTTAATCAGATGTCTAAGTTAGCAAGTCAATTAATGATGAGATTCTATAATTGACACATGAGATCTATTTAGAGTAAGAAGTTGGTTCAAATAGAAAATTCATTAAATGCTCTAAATATTTCTTTGAAGACAAACAAGGCAAGAAGATCAAATTTATTCATATTTGGATTCATAAGAATTATAAGGGGAAAGAAACTCTTATTTGCAAAAGAATCCAAGTCTTTTAAGATTTGCTATTTTTGTGAAACCCTAGTTCCTATATAAAGAGAAGTATTTCACAATAGAAGACGCACAAAACAAAGTATAATGCAAAGAAGCAAAATTCGGCCTCCTTCCTAGAGAATCCGGATTTGGCATATAATGTTGTGTTGATTTGTTTTCTTATCTTCTTTTCATCTCTGTGAAGAGTTTATGTAGATCTTGAATCACTAGACATTGAAAAATTGAAGAATTGCCATTGATCACTTTATCGTGGATCAAGAGGGGTAGCAATTATTCAAGCGAAGCAGATTCAGTCTAAGGTTGAGTAAATTGTATGGTGATAAACTGTAAGTGAGAATCTAAAGTTTGGTAAATCCATATGTTGTAACATCTCAACTTAGTGAATTACTTTTCATCTGGGCGTGGCCTCGTGGATGTATGATTGATTAATCCAAACAACGTAAAAATCTTCATGTCATTTATTTTCTGCAATTTAGTGTGTTTTCGAAAAATTAATATTTTTTATACAGATGAACAGTAATTATGAACAATAACTGGAAACAGTATTTTTAAAAATTAATTAAGTTATTAATTTTAGATTTCTAGTTGCCTACATTTATTTGCGATAGATCTAAATTCCTTTCATCTACAACTATATATGTAATATTAACTGAATGAATTAAAGATATAGTTGAAATATAAATTAAAATATGAATATTAGAATTCCTAACATTATCACTTTGAATCACATAAATGAGCAAACACCTATTAAACTATCTTTCGACCATACAACTAACAGGACATAAACCTCTCAAAATATTTGTGGAGTCAATTTGGTTGTCTGCGACTGTGGAGCATTAACTAAGGAATTCGTACAGATAGTGTTTTGATTGTTGGTTTATTTTCTAGGAAATGCCTATAGTTTATTAAATAGTTAAAAAAATGGAAGAAAAGGAAAAAAATCAGCAAACACTCAATAAACTAATTATAACGCTTTTTACACGTCCACAATATAAGGGCTGCCACGTCGTGCAAGCAACTGAGAACGAGAAGAACCACGCCGCCAGGATTGAATTGCGAGTAAGTAATCAATGCTAGTGATTGACGCTTCGGTACGTATTGTTTTATAAAATTCTTGAGGTACTGAAATTTTTGGCTTTGTAGTATTTTGAGGAGGGTTTTGTTCATTTATTTGTTTCTAGTGATGATCTTTATGTTCTCAAGAGTGAACCATCGCTATAGTAGCATCGGCAGATCTGTGGTGCCGAGAAGGGGTTTAAGCCCCTCGTTGGCTTTTCAAAATTTCCAATTAATTTTGAATAATGATGTTTACACCGAAAAGAGCACAAAATTAGTATAAAATTTATAAGAAATAACAAAAACTCATTTTATAGTGAA
The DNA here is from genome assembly GCA_029618585.1 of Citrus australasica. Classification (NCBI taxonomy): domain Eukaryota; kingdom Viridiplantae; phylum Streptophyta; class Magnoliopsida; order Sapindales; family Rutaceae; genus Citrus; species Citrus australasica. The sequence goes on from JARCIV010000006.1 coordinate 13,824,010, forward strand.
TTTTTTATCTTGTAATAAAATTTTTTTCTCGTGTAGTAATGATGCGAATTTCAATACACTCGAAGTAAAAAATGCAGCCAAGCACATAGTTATCACAATAAAGTTGTCACAATAAAGTTGTTAACACTCGCAGTATAGCCGAAACAACAATTCCCAACCATTTCGACTCAATATAAGCACTTCCAATATATATAAGTCATCAACGTCAACCAACTTCCTCCAATTACAATTTACAAAATGATAATTACAAATAATAAATATAAATTACAAAAATTTAAATAAAATGACCAACCATAATATGCAAGACTTTTAGAAGGAGATCTTTGATTCTCACGATTTTGAATAAAAATCTCATCACTTGATTATATTCATGTGTAGATGAAACAATTTACTATGAAAATAATGTGAATTAACAATGGATCAAAGACTCTTTCAAAGGACTGCACCCATAAACACGTTGCATCTAAATCCTATTGCATCAACCTTCATGGTCCTTAGAACTTTTTTCCTGCATGAACCAAGCGTCAAAATTTCTTCACAAGATAGGGTAAGAGTAGAAAGATAATGGCGGTGCAGTAGACATCTTAGATTTGACACCTTCAAGCTTAAAGACCTCACATAATAAACTTGACGGAGCGAAAAACAAGAGAAGAAAATCAAGGTTTTTGATCTCTAAATATTTCTAACTAAACCCACTGTTAAACTAAGACTGAAAAATATTTTAACATGACAAATTGGTCTTGATCTAAATAATTCATTCACCCATTACAATTTTTCTCATTAATTAAAAGCTGCCCAAGCCAAGTGTTTTTCTTTAATTTGAGGTTAAAAGCATAGTCCCTTTTCTTGTTTGTTCCCTGGAAGTGGCTCACTCTCTTAGGGGTAATCGCGATCAGCTTATTTATTAAATTTGGAGCAAATCTGACTGTTGGATAATCGAGAATCAAAGGTTCGAAGTTCAGGTGATGTGGCGCGATCTGAATCATTGATTTGAAGCAAAATAAGCGATCAAGATCGAAAGTCAATGTGGGTCAACTCCAGTCAATGCGGAAAAATGATTTCGTGTCGGGTCAATCTATCCTAATCGGGCCTGTCAAACCCACGTAAATCAGTGGTTGGAACCAGTGCTCCGCGACGGTAAGCCCGTCCAAGTCCATCATCGTTTCAATCAACAAAAACGATTGCACAGTGGTGATACACTACGCTACACCGAATTCTAATCTCTAGTACAAACCTAACTTCAATCATATATTCAATTTAACCTATGAACCTATCATTGATAGTTTTTGTCACAAGATTTTGACAAACATTAATACATTGGGCATTTCAGATAGGAAAGTACTTTAAGACATTATCTTCATAGAGATTCTTTTAACAATATCTTTTGCACATTCCTTCACAGTATAAAGTTCTTATATTTGAATTAAAAATATTCTTAACTTTATCAACTTTAGCATCCAAGGTTCAATTTCAATGCACAGGCTGAAAATAAGTGGAACTAACATGACACAAGGCTTAGAATTTTTAATATATTCCTCTTCTCTTGCATGCTGAAAGCTCCTCATAAAACATAAGAAAAAGAGAATTATAAATAAAAGCACAAAACAAACAGAAAAATAAACAATGGGCATAAATAATGGTAGCTTTATTACATTAAGCAGACACAATTTTAGCAATAGGAAAAAAAAGTAGAGCTTGATTCTAGCATGCTATCTTAAATAAAAGAAGCATATCCTAGTACTACTTGTTAACAATTCACTCAAATACTAGGCTCTTCGATCAATTTCATCTCCTAGATCTTATTTCATCTAGCACTTGAGATAACGGCTAGGGATGGCAAATATCCAGTTGGATATGAATATTATCCACCCATGTATAAATCCATGATTATCCATGATGGATTAATCATGTATTTGTCCATATCCATATCTAATATTAAATATTGGATATGGATATGGATTTTATCCACATAAATATGGATATCCATCGATGTTCATAGATATTAAATTTGTATTTCTAAAATTTAAAAAATAATATAACATAATAATAAAGTAAAAATTAATCAATGATTTATTACATTAAAAAATATTTTTTATTTTCTATTTCCTAAAATCATTAATTTTAAAAGTTAATTAAAATTATTTTAGAAAATTTGAAAAAAATTGCAATTCAGTCCGTCGCCGGCACCGCCGCCATAAAGTCACTATTAGTCGACACATCTCACACCAAAAGATCGGAAATTCAACGATCTATCTAAAGATGGTGTTTGATTTAGAAAATAACAAATGATGGAGGCGCACGCGCATCGCAAAGATCCGCGGCCACCACATGGCCGTCGTACGTTTGCGGCGCGTGCACCATCGTTGTTCGTGATTGTTGTTGATCGGTTCCATATTTGTATAGATCATGTAGTTTCCAATAAATTTATGTCAGTGGTGTCAACATTGGATGAAATTTTACTGCCGGCGACGGAATAGCGGTGGTTCCGGCGGCGGTGGAACAATGTAAGCGGTGAATTTTTCTAAATTTTCCAAACTTAAAATATTTTTCTACAATTTTATTGTGGGGTTATATTTGACAATAAATATTTTAGTTGAGGATAATTTTGTATTTATTTATTTTTAATATTTTTACAATTATTTGTTTATTATATTTTTCATTTTTAATTTTATAAAATTAAAACTTTTTAAACTTGTGTTGGGTTAAATGGACATCTATTGGGTAAAAATAATTATCCATATTCATCTAGATATAATTTTAAAATATCCATTTCAAGATCTAAAAAATTTTGGATGGATATTATCCGATCCAATTAGATGAATATTATAGATATCTATTATGGAGCGATCCAATTGCCATCCCTAATAACGACTCACAAACAAATAACATATATAAAATGCACATGTGAATATAAGCACTTCTAAAAGAAGAAAAATGGGTAAAAATAAATGCTTCATTAATTTTCTAGTTAAATGGGTAAAAAAGTTGGAAGCATTGGGTAGTGGGCAATGACATCTTAATTCTAGCAAGAGATTCACAAATTTCATAAACCATCTATAATACCCATCCTCATGTAATTTACGCAGTTCGTCTGCAATAACCCTTAGTTTTGTCGTACTGACCTTAATTATTTCACCATGACAAAAAGTGACCAATGCGTCATTGTCTATCATAACTAGGTATCGTGACAAAAAGATTGCAAAGATAAATAAAAATAAATAAATAAATCAAAACTTATGAATACATAAGTTCATACTTTCCAAGAATTCATACAAACTCCAGGAGACCAAAAAAAAAAAAAAATCAAGACAATGTACCGGAATTTATTCTCATTAAGTTCTAATTTTCATTTTCAAATTTTCTAATAATTTTAAAAAATAAGAAAAATATCAATTTTTCTAATCAAGTTTGTATATTTCACTGAGAAAGAAAGTGACAATGGTGTAGTGAGAAGCAGATTTTCTTAGGAAACTGAAAGAGAGCCTAATAACGAAGAAGAAAGAATGGTTGTCAGTGATATGGACACATATAGCTCAGTGCAGTGGCCATGTTAAAGAATTTGCAGCACGATGTGGCACGGTGGATATTCTACAGCATGATGTAGCATCATTAGGGTTTTGTATGGCATAGGTCCTAGAATTTGAGCAATGTCGTTAGGGTTTGATATGGCATGGGTACTTGACTTTGAGAGGTAGAAGGAGAAATTTTCTGGGGGGTAGGAAATGAAGAAGAAGGAGATGGTTAGAGAGATGAGGCAGTAGACCTTATTATTAGGATTTAGAAGTTAGAGAAGTTTAGGTTTATATTGATATTAGGGTTTTTTCTTTTTTCTTTTATATTATTTTTTATTTTTATTTTAATATAATATTTATAACATAAAATAGATTTCTACTGTAGTACGAAGGTTTGTCATTTGAACATAAAAGGGCTAGATTTTGAGGTCTTGGATTCAAGCTATAATTATAACAAAATTGATAATGTCTATGATCTCTAATGTTTAATCTATAGATACCATAGTATCAGCAATTTGTGTTACTTGCCTCCACTACACAGAAAATGGCTCAAATTTATATAAATATTGATACTTTTTAATAAATGTCACAAGGCAAGTGTTATTGAAGATCATTTTTCTTGTAGTATTTTATGACATAAGTAGGTGAAGGAGGCTTGCATGAAGCATAAAATAAATATTATGTAAAAGTATGAATGGTAAATTAGAGTCCTACTAAGCGGTAATTCAATTAAGGCAGTTCAAGTAAGAAGACTTGAAAGGAAATGTAAAGTTGAAAACTGACAATGAATTTTTGATGAATTTATTTTGCAATGTTCTCAAAAGACCATGGCATATCATGCATTTGTGTTATGTATAAGAATGCATGTATTTTTGGCATATGAAAAATATGTTTGCTAAATGAGTTTTTTGCTCATTATAGTTTATTATAATTCCTAGATATGAAAATTGATTCATAACGAGTAAGGAGAAGGATTTAAATTGACAATGATAGATGGTTTGGTAAATTTTAAAGTCTTCCATTATGTAAGGGTTGAACCTTTTAATGTATGCTGTATAGAGACCTTAAGTTTATTATTTGTAATTTGTATACATCTAAAGACCACCCTCAGATTCTCTTTGGAGTTCGTGATAAGTTGTTTTAGATAGTATTAGAGCACTCCCAGCCAGAAATGTGCAGATTTTTATGATATCCCACATCGCCTAGGAAGGATAAAGTAGTGATGATTGGACTCTCTATGCCAAACCTTAGGCTTTGTGATTTTATTGCTAAGAATTATATATTTAAGGATCAAAGGTGCACAATAAAAGAATGATATGTTTCATTTAAAATTTTATGACTATTTGTGAATCAAAATTTATGTTGAGGTTTAGATTTTTTTTAGCATAATTAGAAGTAAATTTCGAGCATGAAATTCCTATTAAAGAGGTAAGATAGTAATACCTCTAATTCTTTTAGGATATTTTAGTCATATCATTAGATTAGAGGTGTTTTAGTCTTTTTTCAACCCTTAGCTTACCTAGCCCTAAGTATAAATAGAAATGCCATCCTTGTTTTTATGAGAGGGAGAGAGAGAGAGAGAGCAAAGACATAAAGAAAGAAAGAAGAAAAGAAAAGAAGAACAAACTCTTCTTCTTAGTTCGACTATGAGCAAACCAAGAAGGAGATTCATGAGATCAAAGTTGTGTCAATTGAAGTATTGTACTAAGAAAGAAGATTAGATTTAAATTTTGATTCTTAATTTTTGTTAATTGTTATATAAAAAATGATTAGATAATAGTAATAATAGTATAAATCTAAAATTTTGTAGGGAAATATATATTAATAATAGGTTGTTTCAAAAGTCATAGTAATTATTACAAATTAATTTTTATATGGATATTTTATATGTTAAACTAGAAATCTTCAAGAATGTTTTGAAAGTGGTTTAAACCTAATTGAATAAGAATTCAATTTATTATGATTTTTCAAATGCAAGTTTGAAAACCTAAAAATTTCTATTTCTAATGAAGATCATGAATTAAGAAATCATTTTATATGTATCAAGTATGATACTAGAAATTTTCATGAAATTATATTAAAGGATAATTTTTTTTGTACTTTTAATCAAGTATGTTCAAAAAAGAAAATTGTTTGACAGAATTGATGATGTCTGAAATGAAATTTGTTTCCAATAGTTTTTGAAGGAATTAAGCTATGAAAATTTTATTATTGAATTTCCAATACGTCAATATGTGCTTTGGATAATTCAAGATTTTTTTATAAGAGAATAATTTATTAAAAATCGAAGAACATGGCTTGTTCTGTTTTGAACAAATCTTAAAATTATTTGAAGTTAAGTTTAAGAGATGTTTATAATAAGAAATTTGAGGACTTTGGAGTTTATGATTATGAAATGAATTGTGTATCTTATAAGAGTTTTTGTGCTATTGATTTTAGGCTAAGGATTTTGATTCGCTTTTGTTACTTATGGATGCTAAGAGGTAAGTAACCTAGAGTTCTAAATATGTAGATGTTTGACATGGTTGAAAAACCTATTTTTGTTATAAATATAGTTATGGATTTGTAAGATATACCCATGTGCATATGTTATGTATTATGTGATTAATGTAATTTTTGATAAGTAACCGATATCACAGCATCACTTAGCAAATCTCGTACACAGCCATGCTTTAACACAAGGATATTCAATTACTCGAATCTCTCAAAAAATTACTCAATGTTACCATTGAGCTACAACTATACATAGCTATTATCTTGGGACAATTATATGTAAACATTCAGTTTCCTTTTTATTCTTTATTCTTTGTGTATAAATGTAAACTTTGAAATACTAACTAGGCAACACAAGAGGGGGGTGAATTGAGTTTCTAAAAGTTATGTAATGCTTGAACAAAACTTAATGCAAATCTTAAACAAATTCAAAACAATAATAAATCAATCAATCAAAATGTAAAGAGATAAGGGAAGAGAGATTCAAACACATAGATTTTTATGTGGTTCGGCAAACCTTACCTACGTCCACGCCTACAAACTCACCGGACTTGAGGATTCCACTATCCAATCCTCCAAGGCTTCAATAACTTTTACAATTGACTTCACAGGTGTCAATCAACCTTTACAACAAGAGATTATCTCAAATCTCTTAACCTAAGTGTATCCCAACACTTTCAATCACTCAAAAATAAAGATTAAAAATAAATTTTCTCTTACACAATGTATTTAATTACAAATGGTAGCTCAATGTGTGAATGAATGAAACAAAAACAAGTTTGAAGCTCAATAATAATTGTATACTTAGTAGCAAGCTCAATGATAACTCTTAGATCTCTCTTTGTTTGAATTTGATTAAGCTATTTTATAGTTGGAGCTGAAAACTAGTCGTTGTTGACTTTCTGAGAGAAATCGGATCGCCGTTAACTGCTATCAGTTTACCGTTTTGACTAGTCTAAATGTCCGTTGGGCTGAAATTCAAATAATCTGTTCACCGTTTGAAGTTATCGGTTAGTCATTTATTTCCAGAGACCTTCAAAACAAATTAATAGCTCTCTAGAAATTATCGGTTATCTATTTTCAGTAAATGGTTAAGCGTTTGCTACAGTAATTGCTATAGTTAAATTATTGTTCAAAATTATAGTTTTACCTCAAAACATTCTATAATTATACCATGACCCAAATCTTCATAAAAAATTACAAATAAGTCCATTTCCAGAGTTTCAAAAAACTTTTCAATTTAGACCATTAATTGAAATAACCAATTTCATAAAATTATTTTTCCATTAAGTATAAAACCTTCATATTGTGAAATAATGATTTCTTTAAAATGTATGAAAAATAATTTGAACTTTTAAAAACTTAATCATTCTTAATATTGTTTATTATCATCAAAATCAACATTATGGATACATATATGTTAACAAACTTCTCTTGAGAATAATATAGGAAAAATATTTTCTTCATTGTTCTATCTTTTTCTACATGGTATCAGAGCAAGAAACAATTAAGACTGATTAAGCATCTTTTTCTTTCTCAAACCCAAGTGAGCCCAATTTGACTATTCAATCCTTTCACCAATGCTCTAATTTCATCTCCACCAAACTGAATTCCTTGAGTTTTCTTTTGTGGCATTCACAAGTTCAACTTTTCATAGAAAGTCTTGGCTTAGTCTTTCATATTATAGATGATACATGCCCTCCAAAAGAAATTCATGGTTCTTATGGAAAAAGGGTCAATAATCCATAATTGGCTTTATTGGAAAGAAATGATGAGCTTCTAACTTCATGGTTATTGAGGCTTATGACAGAAGAGATGTTGAGTTCCATTGTCGGTGTCAAAAGTGCACGACAACTATGGAGTTCAATTGAACACCAACTCTTAACTTTTACAAAGGAAAAGGAGAACCATCTCACTGACAAGATGTCATCTTTGAAAAAAATTACTCTTTCTCTAGAAGAGTATCTCCTAGAGTTCAAATTCCTTTGTGATAGTCTTGCTGCAATCAACAAACCACATGGCGACTAGGATAAAGTCTTCAATCTTGCACGAGGTCTTGGAATAACTTATCATGATTTCAAAGTAGCTATGTTGTCTAAGGCTCCATATCCCACATTTTGAGAGTTTACAATGGCATTAGAGAATCATGGACAAGCCCGCATTGCACGTGTTTGAGAGAACGAATTGGAGTATGCTCAGGCTTTCCTTAGTCAACAAGCAAGTGGAAGAGGCAAAGAAAGAAATTTCAACTCTAAGGGAAGAGGTTTCACTCCTGCAGGGAGAAGAAATCCGCAAGGGTATCCCTAAAATAAAATAAAACATATCTGCAAAATTAGTAAGGACTTCCTCAAAACTCGTAAGGTCAAAAGCAATAAAATCATGGCAAGCAAAAATCTTTCAATCACAAACAAAATCAGCAGCATAAAGCAACAGCATCAAATGAAGGTAAACTAATTTGCCAAATATGTCATAAACCTAACCATTTTGCTGTAGAATGTGATGATCGTTATGAGCATGCTTATGAACCTAAAGAACTGCCACAAGTCCTTGATATAAGAAACTTTCATGAAGAACACGATCTTAATCTCTATGCTGACTCAAGAGCCACAACACATTTGATTAATAATCCAGATATGAAATCTGAATTGAAACCTTACAATGGGAAATGTAGGATTTATATTGGCAACGATGAGAAACTTAATTTTTCTCACGTTGGCAGACCTATTTAAATACTAAACAAGGACATTTAATTTCGAAGAATATATTGGTCGTTCCCAATTTGAAAAAGAATTTACTTTCAGTTGCACAATTGACTTTGGATAACTCTTGTTCTATTGCAGTCAACTCTCATGATTTTGTGATTAAGGATCCTCAAGGCAAGACACTAGCCAAAGGGCATAAAAAGGGAGGTCTTTATGCCTTGCAAGATGACTGTCATCATGCGTTAACCGCTGTAAAGACAAGTAAGGGCCCTCTTCGAATATGACACCAAAGATTAGGACATCTACAACTTAAATCCATTAGACTTCTTCATAATAAACTGGATATTAATGTCTCTAGTTAGCTAAATAAATCAAATGTTTGTGTCAGTTGTCAACTTGGAAAACGTTGTAAACTGCCCTTTAAAGTTTGCAATGATATTTCCAATTTGCCTTTGGATAAAATTCATTGCGATTTATAGGGTCCAGCACCAAATTTATCTATGCAAAATTTCAATATTATGTTATTTTTATTGACAATTGCACTTAATATACTTGGTTATTTCCTTTAAAACGGAAGTCTGATTTCTTTGATTGCTTTGTTAAGTTTCAGAAGTTGATAGAAAATTAGCTTAATAGAAAGATGAAAATCTTTCAAAGTGATGATGGCGGTGAGTTTTCTTCTTCTGCTTTTAAGGAACATTTAGCTCAATGTAGCATATCTCACCAAGTTTCTTGTCCAGCACACCAATATAAAACGACATTGCTGAGACGAAGCATAGACATCTTGTTAAAATAGGGTTAACTCTATTATTTTCATGCAAAAATGCCATTAATTTATTAGGTTGATTCGTTTCTTACTGCAGTTCATTTAATAAATCATCTACCTTTATCAACATTAAGCAAACAAACACCTTTTTTTAAAAAAAATTCAAAGAAATCCTGAATATGGCAGCCTTAGAAGCTTGGATGTCGGTGCTTTTCTTATCTTCGTGGTTGTGGCAAAAATAAATTAGCAATGAAGACACACCCTAGTGTTTTTTTTTTTTTTTGGATATAGTCCCTTTAGTAAAGGCTAACATTGTTTGTATCCTCCTACCCATAAAGTGCATATTTCTCAGCACGTTATTTTTTATGAAACAATTTTTTCTTATCGAGATAAATTTGTTTCTAGCTCTTGTGTGTAGTTGCTTAAAAATATTATTACCACTTATCAAGATACAGATCTCTAACTCACCAGACCTCCACACAAACTGCATTTTAATTCGACTTCCTCTGACCGTGGAGCTTCACGTGCCGTTTGTACTGATTCAAAATTCCAACCACATAATACTTCTCCACTTAGTGAACGAGCTACAAATTTGTCCCATGACTTTTCACATGTTAATGATACGTGGACCCCTCAGCATGATGATGATTCTACCAATGATGAATTTCAACCAACCAACAATATTGCACCTAGTCCACAACTACCACTTTGCCGCAAGCATATATTATTTCCCCAAATTCACATACGTTAACAGCAGCAGAAATCTATTCAAATTCCAAAACCCATACGGACTCACCTCAAGGACTTGATTCAAAGTCTAGCAATCATCTGCCACCAACCCCTTATGTTCAGCACATAACTACACCTGATCCAAACAGATTAAAATTATTTATTGATCTTCAAATTGATCTTGTCGTCCAATCCTAATCCACTCCAACCTCAACATCTTCTCTGCCCACTCAAATTGCTCCGGTTACTCATTCTATAGTTATAAGGCAAAAACTTAAAGACAACCCTCCTCTATCCAAACAAATAGCTCTTTCAACAATAGATACCAATGAACCAAAGTCTTATCGTTTTGCCATGAAAATACCAAAATGGTACGAAGCCATGAAAGAGGAGATTCGAGTATTACATGTCAATAAAACATGGAGGCTTGTCCCTAAACTTGTTGGTGCATGTTGTTGTCTCAAAGTGGGTGTTTCGCACTAAGTTCAAAGAAGATGGTAGTGTGGATCGCTATAAAAGCACGACTTATAGCCCAGGGGAACACAAAAATTCTAGGTCTTAGACTTCGTAGAGTTATTTAGTCCAGTTATTAAATTAACCACTACTATGGTAGTTACATGTAAATGGTCTATGCGGCAGCTCGATGTCAAGAACTCTTTTTTTCATGGCCATCTTAAGGAATAGATCTACATGGCGCAACCAAAAGGGTTTCTACATTTCTATTTTCAAAACCATATGTACATCTTTCACAAATCCTTTTATGGCCTAAAACAGGCTCCCCATGCTTGGTTTGATAGATTGTCTCTTTCTTTTACACCTCGAGTTTGTGTGTAGTAAAGCTGACTCCTCGTTATTTATTTTATGCAAAAATGATTCCCTAACTTTACTGCTTGTTTATGTTGATGATATAGTGATACAGGGAATCAACCATCCATCATTGAGCAAACCATATCATAGCTTAGCCATTAATTTGCCATTAAGGACCTTGGGCGCTTACATTACTTTTATGGGTTGGAAATACAATATTTTTCTGAGGGAATATTTATTTCACAAAATAAATACATTAAAGATCTCCTCCATCAGAAACAATGATTGAATGTGCTCTAACTAGAACCCCAATAACAATTAAGCCACAACCTCATCCTAAAGATTCTAAGCTTGTTGATCTAACTGAATATTGAAAAATTGTTGGCTCCCTCTAATATCTTACTATTACTTGCCCTAACATCATCCATGTCGTCAACAACGTTTGTCAACATTTTCAAGCTCCTACCACCGCAAATCTTGGAACAACCAAACAAAATTTTCAATATTTTAAAGGGAGATGGATTTGTCAAAATTGGCTGCATCTAGAAGCTTTGAATAAACAAGATTGGTGGCACACGGCTTTGAAGATTGAAAATGCCGAAATTGTTGAGGAAGAAAGAAGACTTTGGCAGCTGCAAATGTTTGAAGAAGAATGAAGAAGAATAAAGAAACTTTGAAATTCAAAGGTGGTTGAGAGAAAAGAATAATAAAATATTTAAATAAATAGAAAAGGAAGAGGAAGATGGAATGAAGCCTATAAATAGAGGCTTCACTCCGCTCTTCAATCATTTCATTTTTCTTTAATTCTTCTCTGATACTGTGAGAGAGAAAACGAGAGAGTTTTGTAAAGCTTAAAATTATAAAGCTCTTGTGAGTCTAGTGAGTGAGAGATTTGGTGTATTGGGGTTCTGGGAAGTGAGCCAAAATATTATAATACTTGTAATCCTTATTTCACTAGTGAAATATTTTCCTTCTATTTTTGCCCGTGGACGTAGGCTAAAAGCCGAACCACGTAATTTCTAGTGTCCTCTTTTTTGCTCGTTCTTTATTTTTTTTTCCAATTTCATTTTAGCTGTGTGTCTGCTTCACCCACTAATTTCCTAACAGTGGTATCAGAGCTTACTACCCAAAGTCTACCAGATTCGTATGATCAACTCATCATCAACCTGACGAACAACAATCTAGTGGACAGTCTAGTTTTCGACGATGTTGCAGCCTCCGTATTAAATGAGGAGAGCATGCGGAAAAATAAGGAAAACAGACAAGCAAGTTCGCAACAAGCGGAGGTGTTATCGGTGACGAGAGGGAGATCAACGGAACGTGGCCCCAGTGGGAGTCAAAATCATGGTAGATTAAAATCCAGAAGTAAGAAGAATGTTAAATGCTACAAGTGTGGCAAGAAAGGGCACATAAAAAAGGAGTGTTGGAGTAACCAGAAGAGAAAAGAGGGCAAAGAACTTGAGTCATCAAATGCTCAGGGGTGTGTAGCAAGTACCTCAGATGATGGCGAAATTCTCTACAGCGAAGCAACAACTGTTTCAGAAGGCAGAAATCGACTATCTGATGTCTGGCTTATAGACTCAGGAGCTACTTGGCACATGACCTCTGGGAGAGAATGGTTCCATACATATGAACCTATCTTAGGAAGATCTGTATATATGGGTAACGATCATGCCTTGGAAATCGCTGGTATTGGTACTATCAAAATAAAAATATTTGATGGTACAATTCGCACAATTAGGGAGGTACGACATGTCAACGACCTGAAGAAATATCTATTGTCTTTGGGATAAATGGATAGTCATGGGTACAAAACTCATTTAGAGAATGAAATTATGAAGATTGTTAAAGGCGCGCTTGTATTGATAAAGGCAGAAAAGATCGGTGCTAATTTATTCATGCTTAAAGGAGAAACACTACTGGAGGCTGATGCGTGTGTCGCGTCAAATGGAGAAGAATCAACGATGATGTGGCATCTCAAACTTAGTCACATGTCAGAACAAGGTTTGAAGATTCTCTCTGAGCGAAAATTGCTTCCGGGGCTCAAATTGGTAAGTTTACCATTTTGCGAGCATTGTGTTACAAGTAAGCAGCATAGATTAAAGTTTAGTAGATCTATTGCTAGAAGTAAATGAATTCTGGACTTGATTCATTCTGATGTTTGGGAATCACCAGATATATTCATAGGAGGTGCAAAGTACATGGTGACTTTCATTGATGATTATTCTAAAAGATGTTATGTGTGTCCAATTAAGAAAAAGTCAGATGTATTTGTAGTATTTAAAGAATACAAAGCACGGGTGGAACTTGAATCTGGTAAAAAGATCAAGTGCTTGAGGACAGATAATGGTGGAGAGTATACAGACGGCGAGTTTCTTGCTTTCTGTAAGCAAGAAGGTATTCAGAGGCAGTTCACGGTTGCATACACTCCTCAATAAAATAGAGTGGCAGAGCGGATGAACAGAGCTCTTACAGAAAGAATAAGAGTTATGTTGAAGACTGCTGGTCTACCCAATTCATTTTGGGCAGAAGCAGCCAAAACTGTCTGTTATATAGTAAATCGGTCGCCATCTACAGCTATTGGGCTGAAGACAGCGATGGAGATGTGGACTGGAAAGCTAGCTTATTATTCTTACCTACATGCATTTGGTTGTCCTGTGTACGTGATGTACAATGCCCAAGAAAGAACAAAGCTGGATGCAAAGTCTAGAAAATGTATTTTCTTAGGGTATACTGATGGAGTAAAGGGGTATCGCCTGTGGGACCTCACTGCCCACAAGATCGTCATCAGCAGAGATGTTATCTTTATAGAAGATCAATTGCAAAGGAGAGATGAAGATGATAACTGTGTAAAAGAAAAGTCAGAGACTGTGCCGGTATATGTGGAAAATAATCCAGAAGATTCAGATTCTTCTGAAGCAGCACCAGAGCACGAAGAACAAGAACCAGTCGAATCTGAGGCTCCAGAAGTTCATCGGACAACTCGTGAGAGACGACCACCAACGTGGCACTCGGAGTATGTCACAGAGATCAACGTTGCGTACTGTCTTCTAACAGAGGATGGAGAGCCATCAACTTTCCATAAAGCTTTAGAAAGCTCAGATGTTGCTTTGTGGATGACAGCAATGCAGGAAGAAATTGAAGCTCTATATAAGAACAAGACATGGGAACTTGTACCACTACCACGTGGAAGAAAAGCCATTAGAAACAAATGGGTCTACAAGATCAAACGTGATGGCAATAACCAAGTGGAGCGGTATCGTGGCAGATTGGTGGTGAAAGGATATGCTCAGAAAGAAAGTATTGACTTCAACGAGATATTTCATCTGGTAGTTCGACTTACAACAGTCAGAGTAGTCTTGGCGATGTGTGCTACATTTGACTTACATATAGAGCAGTTAGATGTGAAAACTGCATTTCTTCATGGAGAACTTGAAGAAGAAATATATATGCTCCAACCAGAAGGTTTTGCAGAAACAGAAAAGGAGAACTTTGTTTGCAGGTTAAACAAATTTCTATACAGTCTCAAACAGGCGCCGAGGTGTTGGTATAAGAGATTTGATTCCTTCATTATAAGGCTTGGATACAACAGACTCAGTTCAGACCATTGTACATATTACAAGAGGTTTGAAGATAATAATTTCATTATTTTGCTGTTGTATGTGTATGACATGTTGGCAGCAGGTCCCAACAAAGATCGAATCCAGGAATTGGAGGCACAGTTGGCTAGGAAGTTTGAAATGAAACACTTGGGACCAACAAACAAGATTCTAGGGATGCAAATTCACCGAGACAGAAATAACATGAAGATTTGGCTTTTTTAGAAGAACTACTTGAAGAAAATCTTGCGGCGCTTCAACATGCAAGATTGTAAGTCAATTTCTACCCCACTTCCTGTTAATTTCAAATTATCATCAAGTATGTGTCCTAGCAATGAATCAGAGAGGAAGGAGATGTCTCGAGTACCCATTGCACAAGCAGTGGGAGCAGTCAGTCGATACATGGCGAATCCTGGAGGAGAGCATTGGATAGATGTGAAGAGAATTCTGAGATACATCAAAGGAACCTCAGATGTTGCATTATGTTATGGAGGATCAAAGTTTACTCTCAGGGGTTATGTGGATTCAGATTTTGCAGGAGATCTTGATAAAAGAAAATCCACTACTGGTTATGTGTTTACACTTGCGGGAGCAGCTGTAAGCTAGGTTTCGAAACTGCAGACTGTTGTGGCTTTATCTACAACAGAAGCAGAATACATGGCAGCTACACAAGCTTGCAAGGAAGCTATTTGGATACAAAGATTATTAGAGGAGCTTGGGCACAAACAAGAGAAAATTTCTGTGTTTTGTGACAGTCAGAGTACCTTGCACATTGCAAGGAATCCAGCTTTTCATTCCAGGACAAAGCACATAGGAGTTCAGTATCACTTCGTTCGAGAAGTAACGAAAGATGGAAGTGTGGATTTACAGAAAATCTATACGGAGGAGAACCTAGCAGATGTTTTGACCAAGCCGATAAATACTGATAAGTTTGTCTGGAGTAGATCCTCTTGTGGCCTAGCAGAAACGTATGCAACATGACAATGGCGAAGCAGAAAAGATGGTGTGGAGATTGATTGATTCTCAATCTAATCGCCAAGTGGGAGAATGTCAAAATTGGATGCATCTAGAAGCTTTGAATAAACAAGATTGGTGGCATACGGCTTTGAAGATTGAAAATGCCGAAATTGTTGAGGAAGAAAGAAGACTTGGCAGCTGCAAACGTTTGAAGAAGAATAAAGAAACTTTGAAATTCAAAGGTGGTTGAGAGAAAAGAATAATAAAATATTTAAATAAATAGAAAAGGAAGAGGAAGAGGGAATGAAGCCTATAAATAGAGGCTTCACTCCGCTCTTCAATCATTTCATTTTTCTTCAATTCTTCTCTGATACTGTGAGAGAAAAAACCAGAGAGTTTTGTAAAGCTTAAAATTATAAAGCTCTTTTGAGTCTAGTGAGTGAGAGATTGGGTGTATTGGGGTTCTGGGAAGTGAGCCAAAATATTATAATACTTGTAATCCTCATTTCACTAGTGAAATATTTTCCTTCTGTTTTCGCCCGTGGACGTAGGCTAAAAGCCGAACCACGTAATTTCTGGTGTCCTCTTTTGTGCTCGTTCTTTATTTTTTTTTCCAATTTCATTTTAGCTGCGTGTCTGCTTCACCCACCATTTTCCTAACAGGATTATGGACTGAGATTTCTTGCACAAATCTCTCTAACTATATTTGCTTTATGTGATGCAGATTAGGTTGGATGTCCAAACACTCGACGCAATACCGCTTATGTCTATATTGGTGCTAACTGTGTCTCTTGGGCCTCTAAAAAGCAACCAACTGTTTCTCATTCTAATACTGAAGCTAAATATCGATCCATGGCTTCCACCGTTACTAAAATCACTTGGATCACTTATTTATTTCATGATATTGGTATCCTTATCTTGATACCACCACAGCTCTTATGTGACAACCTCAGTGCTCTTGACATGTCAATTAATCCAGTCTTCCATGCGCGCTCCAAACATATTGAACTTGACTATCATTTTGTTAGAGAAACAATTGCCTTAAGGGATCTCGTCACACGGTTTATTCACTCTCCTCACCAAATTGCTGATGTATTTACAAAAGCCTCATTAAAGTCTCAATTCATCTATTTTACTAACAAGTTGAGAGTTTTTCGCTTGTCACTCGCCAACTTAAGGGGCAATGATAAGCAATCGATATCAAAGCATCATTTGGCACATCTTGTACACAACCATGCTTTCACACAAGGACATTTAATCACTAGAATCTCTCCAAAAATTACTTAATATTACTATTGAGCTGTAGTTGTACATAGCTATTATATTGGGAGCATTATATGTGAATATTTAATTTCTTTTTTATTCGTTATTCTTTGTGTATAAATGTAAACTTCTTTTAAGAATAATATAGGAAAAACATTTTCTTCATTGTTATATCTTTTTCTAATATTTTGTCCATAAGCATATGTATGTGTGATGGTGCATTGGCATAACATAGGCATATATTAAGTTTTCTTCAAAATGAAAAAGTAGATTGAATAAAAAGCTGAATTTTAGCTAATATTTATAAGTTTTATGTTTTTCTTGGATGCTTAAATTCATTTATCATTCAGTCGACTCTCTATATATTATGTTATGAGATGAATGTGTGAAGCCTAAAATGAGTGTTATGTAAAAGTATGAATGTTAAGCAAAAGTCCTATTAAGTGGTAATTAAATAAAGATAGCTCAAGAAAGTAATTTAAAAGGAAATGTGAAGTTGGAAAGTGAAAAAAGAAGTTTCAATGAATTTGTTATACAATTTTCTCAAAGGACTATGGGCAACGCCATGTTGTGCCTAACAGGGCTTTAACCCTTGTTGGGCTTTTAAAAAAGTTTAAATGCATTTTTAAATTTAACTTATTATTAATTTGAAACACCAAAAAAGTCCCTTCTAAATTTAAAAATATAAAAGATATCACATATTGATGCTTTATGGCTTAATATGTTTTAGGCTTTTCACTTTTAAATGATAAAAAAATAGTAAAAAAGTCTCAGATTTCTAATTAGTCCATATCACTTCTTCCTCTCATCCAGTCCTCTCTCCCCATTTCTTCAAGTTTTCACACACAAAGGTAAATTCTCTCTCTATTGCTTAGTCAATTTGTCATTTTCAAATTTGAGGCTTTTTCTTGTCTAGGTATTTGCCAAATGGTGTTAATTTGGAGGAACTTATAGAACTTTTTAATGATTAAAAGGGAAATATAATTAAATTTATTAAATATTTTATTAGATTATTTAATGCCAAGTTGTGTTCA
Source organism: Citrus australasica (assembly GCA_029618585.1). Classification (NCBI taxonomy): domain Eukaryota; kingdom Viridiplantae; phylum Streptophyta; class Magnoliopsida; order Sapindales; family Rutaceae; genus Citrus; species Citrus australasica. Next base: position 13,841,872 of record JARCIV010000006.1, read on the forward strand.
CATTATTTGACTATTTTATTAGCTAAAATGACATTATATAGTGCATTTCTAGTGCCATTACGAGCTCTGTAGGGTAAATACCATTACTTTTCTAAGTAATGTGATTAACTAAACTTTTAAAATTGTATCATATTTTAAATTTGTCCCAAATCCATCAAATTTTTGGATACTTTTCTGATTGCAAGATATTACTCTTTTAACTTAACCCTTGCTAAATTGAATTTCTGGCACCGCCACTACAATAAGCCATGGCGTATCACGCATTTACATTGTATGTGTGTATGTACTTTGTTATATGAAAAATTAGTTTGCTTACTTAATTTTGTACTCATTATAGTTTATTGTAGTTTCCAAAGGTCAAGATTGATTTCTAATGAGTGAGGAGAAGGACTTGAATTGAGGATAATATATGGCTTAGCAAATTTTAAAATCTTCTGTCATTTAAGGGTTAGACCTTTATATAGAGACCTTAAGTTTTTTTTTTTTGTAATTTGAATTTAAGGACTACACTCAAATTTCGTCCAGAGTTTGGGTCATTTTATAGTCTTATTTAAACCTAACCAAGAGCTACTTGCAAATGCTACCATCAGTCTACCTGTATTGTGCAAATACAAAAGAAAAATTGTCCTTTGTTTTGAAGTCTCTTCGATTTATAATATTGTTCTAGATGGGCACAGTATGGTTAGCCATGAATGCATGTTGTATTTACCATTAACTGAACTTGAATAAAAATATTAAAATAGGAAGCAAAGATTGGTCAATGGTTGAGATTTATTATTGTATCTAAATTACCTAAAATTGTAGGTGGCGTTTGTTTTTTTATCTGAAATCTGAATAAACCTGAATTAATCTGAATTCTTAATAAAGCTGAATATCTGAATTTGAATTACATGTTTTTTTTTTGTCTGAATAGCTAAAAATAAATATTAAGTTGTTTGCTTTTTTAACTTAAAAAATCTAAAAATTAATATTTTTACATTTATGCTCTACCAAATTATAATGTTAAACAAATAATAAATATCTCAAAGAAAATAAATAAAGTAATAAATTATCATAACATAAATCATATTCAATTACTCTTTATTATTTTATATCATATATGTTAATCAATTTTATTATAGTTTGTGATGTTTTTATATGAAAAATATTCATAAAAAATTATGAAGATAAATACGCTAATTTGAACAAAATAAAAAGATAAAAATAATAATAGTCTACCACTATATATTATCACAAGTTATATACATATAGGTAATAATGCTAATTATTCAATTTTATTTAGTTAAGGATGAAAATTAATTAATTAGATAGGAATATTTTGGAAAATATCTTTTAATGATAGCATTAAAACTTTTTAGATTAAGTAAAAAGCTAAAAAATTAGCTTAATAACTTATCAACTTAATTACTGAAAATCTTTATTAAGTTCAAATAAACAAACTTAATGACTTAACAGATTAAAATTAAGTTAATTAAGTCATTAAGTCAAAAAAATAAACAGCCCCGTAGTTTGTGATCTATTTTAATAATACAAAAATAATTTTTTTAATAGATTAAGGTTTTGATGAACTTTTTTTTAGTTTAATTACATTTATTTTGTTTGGTTTAGGTCGATTTTTCTTTAATTTAAATAAACCGATCATTTTTTTCTTGTTGTTGAAACTGATCCAAAACTGAACCGAACTACTTCAGGGTACTGGTTCATTTGCCCACCCTGGCTAGTTATGTTTTAGTTATATTCCATATTGTATGAAATAGACGTTTATGACTGTCTTCACCATTAATGAACTTCACAGTTGTGAATTTTTGCCTTGTCAATTCTCTTGTAGTTTTCATTCGCAAGAATTTGGATAGATCGAAAGAACCTCAAAAAGTTAAATCACAATGGGGTTAGATATAATTGTATTTGGGTATTAACTAATCATTTTAATGTCAAATTATTTCGAAGTATGTTGATGAAAATGTTTTTAAATTATGTTAATTACTAGAATTATTCGACAGAATCTGGACATCAGTGTACAACAACAGTATTTTTTCCGGCATGACTTCACTTGGCTCGTATCGGATCATGCCAATCTCTGCTTTGTGGTCCATGTTTTCTTCTAATGATATATTTCAACATTTTTTTTTCCTTTCATACCATTTAATTTGCAACCCAAACCATCTTATCACCAAAGATTTCGAGTTCTGATTTTTCATGAGCCATTACTTGCACGCGTGCAAATATTGGTTTCTCACGCTTTATATAGTTATTAACAAGCACTTGCTTAAATTATGCTGAAAACTGAAATCCAAAGCTAATAACTTACTTGTACAGGTTTAGAACACATTTGTTTATTCTTATCTGACCGGCTAATAACTGGATAGGCAGGTCACTGCAGTTGGTAATATACATCGTTGGATTTTTGCCGAATAAAATCCAACGGTCATTTAGTTAGAGGACAAACACCGGGGCTACTTGCTCTGAGGCAACAAAAAATATGCATAGATTGTGCTGAACCTATTTTATATTTGCATTATTAAAATCAAGAAGTGGTTCAAACTTGAGAAGAAAAAGGAATCGTGCGCACTAACTAACATATGGTTGGCGTGTCGTGTTTTGTATAAACCGCAAAATGTAAAGAATAATGTGTTGATGTCTTCATGATATGATAAATCTGTGGAAGTTAATCCTACTACCTTAATTTTGCTGAGGTGGTAGGATCACCCAATTATACCTTAATTAAGATATAGGCATTTGCACTAAAAAAGCAGTGTGTGTATATATATATATATTGTGAATGTTTGCATCTTTTAAAATGTAGATTTACTATATACACTATATAATGTATTATTTTTTGTTCAATTAACTAATACATTATATAATGTGTGTGTATACAGTGAGGCAATTTCTTAAAAATAAGAGATAAATTAAAATATTAATTTCAATGTACTATAAAATAAAATACATTGCATTGAAATTAATTTTTTTATTTTTATTTTATTCCTTACTTTAATTTTCTTATATATATATATGTTGATTGTTGATATTAATTACCGGTGAATTAGAAAAGTGAATAAGTGGGACACTATAAAAAATGAGACGCAAAGAATTTATGTAGTTCGGCACTAACCTACATCCACATGTATAGAAAGAGCAATTTCACTATTGAATATTACAATGGAGGTTTTTTTTTTTTTTTGTTCAGCTTTTTTTTGTCTAACTATTTGTTCGCATCGCTGTATACATCAAGGATTCTCTATTTATGATACAATTTAGGTATCCTGAGTCCTCAATAATTCCTCATCCTGATCATCTCACCTAGAGTTTTATTTGATGCCAATATTTATCTCCTTCTTAAATTGAGTTTTATTTTATATTAGTGTTTATCTTTGACATTTATCTCCTTTTAAAATATGCTTTGTGCTTTAGGAGCTTCTACTTTCTTCTACTGAGCTTAAATAATGTTTCCAACTACCAGTTAATAGTTATAGGATTCAACAGCTGGACTTTTTTAATTAAGCTCATCTCCCACAGTAGTGCTCTTGTGCTATCATGCTCTCTAATGGTGGTGCTTATTTGACTTTATGCTCTCTAGTTGAGCTTAATTGACTTATAAAGCTCCATATTGAGCTTGCATGCTCTCAGACTCTCATGTAGTTGTGCTTAATTGACTTATTAAACTTACTACTGAGCTTTCATAATCTCATGGTCTCATCCTCTTACGCAGTTGTCCTTAAGTGACTTATTACATTTCTTGTTACAACATATGTATGTGAAGTCATTTTCTTAAAACTTGTTCTAAAATTCAAAATTGAAGCTGTATGCCACTGTTTAATCATCCGTATTAAACATTATATAATAGCCCTCCCTCCTTGCATTTTTCATGTACATGTTGCAAAGCAACATTAAGCAGCTAGTGCAAAATACGAAAGTATGGCTTCGAAACCAGGAATTCTCACTGATTGGCCATGGACACCCCTTGGAAACTTTAAGGTTTTACTTTTATTAACTCTCTCTCTCTCATATTCGACGTTAAATTAGGATATTTCTGATTTTGTCAGTGTAGTTGTATATGTATCACCTATATATGATCATTGGTACGTACTCTATCCACAAAATTAATGGGCAGGGGCGGAGTTAATTACTACGTTGCATTATAAGGCACATCTACTTTAAAAAATATGTATCTAAATATGTATCTAAATCATTATTAGTTTAGGTTTTTTTTTTTAATTTGTCCAAGTAAATGTTAGATTTGTCATGCTTCATACGACTTGTGATTTCAGTACATAGTATTGGCTCCTTGGATCATCCACAGCACGTATTCATTCATGGTTAAGGATGAAAAGGAGAGGGACCTATTCAACTTTCTCATATTCCCGTTTCTATTATGGAGAATGCTTCACAACCAGATATGGATCAGCCTTTCCCGTTACCGAACAGCCAAAGGCCGTAACAGGATCGTCGACAAGCCTATTGAATTCGAGCAAGTTGACAGAGAGAGAAATTGGTTTGTACTAGTGACTTGATTTATTTTTATTTTTGGGAATCCAATATTCCAATCCATATAGTGACTAGATAATTAATTAACATAATATCGTGTATTATTAATTTGAATGAATTACAGGGACGACCAAATAATATTGAGTGGAATATTGCTTTACGTTGTTTTCGGCAAAATGCTTCCAGGCGGAACTCAGTTGCCCATTTGGAGATTAGATGGTGTGATTCTCATGGCACTTCTGCATGCTGGTCCGGTGGAGTTCGTCTACTACTGGCTTCACAGAGCACTCCATCATCATTACCTTTACTCTCGCTATCACTCCCATCACCATTCCTCTATCGTCACTGAACCTATCACTTGTATGTGCTTTACGGATAATTGATTTAAAAATAGGACGGGGAAACCTCCCTCTCCCCTCTTCTTATTTGAGCTGGCTATTGCCCGCTTTTCCCCTCATATTTGAATCACCCACGTACGCCACTAAAAACACAATTTCTATAACCCTTTTACTATTTGTCCCTAAAACAACATACACACAATTATTTTTTTATTTTTTAAAAAAAGAACTCTACGACGTTATTTCAAATTTCCAACTCAATAGAATAATAAATTAGATTTTGTTTTTATATATATAGATATCAGTGTTGTAGATTTACTAAACATTTAATGGATTGTTACAATTTTTATTAAAGGAAATTTAACATTAAAAATTATTTAGTTATATCTTATTCATTATTTTTTTTAAATATGTTGCTTTCGGAGTAAAATATTAAAAAAGTTATAGCAGTTGTATTTGAGGGGTACATGAATATTTTTCAAATATGAAGGGGAAAGTGGGTACTAGGTAATGGCTTAAACAATAAGGGATAAGAGGGAGGTTTGCCAAATTTGACGGAACCCGGACAGAATCAACTTTAAATAGGGTTCCGTTTTAGTAACTTAATATCTAAAATATAAAAACAAATCCACTATATTGTTGTTTCTGTCAGCCTTTAATCACTTTCGTATTTTTCCACGTGTATAACACACTTTCCATTCTCTTAATTATTTCTCTTTTATACTGTAATTGGCTGCTATTTTAAAGAAGTATCGTAATTTTTTTTTTTAATTGGGCGGCATGCAGCTGTTACTCATCCATTTGCTGAGCACATAGCATATTTCGTTCTATTTGCAACACCATTGATTGCAACAGTGCTGGCTGGGGCCGGGTCAATAGTACTTCCCTTCGGCTACATCACTTACATAGACTTAATGAATAACATGGGTCATTGCAATTTCGAGTTCATACCTAAATGGCTTTTCACCATTTTTCCTCCTCTCAAGTACCTCATGTACACCCCTTCGTAAGTCTCTCAACCCGCCTCCTCCTCTGTTTAAGTTGTTTAATTTAGATAATTAATCGTGTTTTCCATTTTTTAAGTTAATGAAAGTTATATTATGTATATATAGCAATGAACTACCAATAAACCACAAACTGGAGTTGTTATGATCACTATGAATTTCTGTTGATGCAACTTAGGTCAATTAATGCTCCAGCAGCATTCATGGATTCGTGAATTAAGTATTCATTCATATCTAGATTGATTTTGTTATTGTTTTTATTGATGATAATTTCAATATATTATGATGAAACTCACTGTTAATTATACGTGCAACAGGTTCCACTCACTGCATCATACGCAGTTCCGGGCGAATTACTCGTTATTCGTGCCTTTATACGATTACTTATTCAGTACTGTCGACAAAACTTCGGATACATTATATGAAACCAGTCTCAAGAAACAGGATGATTCACTGGATGTTGTTTACCTCACACACCTGACAACACCTGAATCAATCTATCATATGCGGCTTGGTTTGGCCTCATTGGCTTCTAAGCCCCATCACCATGCATCATCAGAGTGGTATAAGTGGTTGCTGTGGCCTGTCACGTTATTGTCAATGATGATCACTTGGATTTACGGGCGTACCTTTGTGGTTGAAAGGAATCGCCTTAATAAATTAAAACTACAGACTTGGGCGATATCCAAATACAATGTGCAAGTACGTACGAAAACTTTAATTAGCTAGGGTCATTTTGTTTTAATAATTAATTGATCATGATTTTCTGGTTGCATGCAGTACTTCTCGCAGGGGCAAAATGAATCGATCAATCGCTTGATTGAAGAAGCCATACTAGAAGCTGAGGAGAAAGGAGCCAGGGTGATAAGTTTAGGTCTCTTGAATCAAGTGAGTATATATATGTGTGTTCGGTCGTTTCATTCCTCTTCAAAATTTAAACTATCCAGAATTAATTAATCATAATGGAAATCATTAATTATCAGGGAGAGGAGCTTAACCGGTACGGTGGGCTCTTCGTGCACAAGAATCCTCAGCTTAAAATAAAGGTAGTGGATGGGAGTAGCTTAGCTGTGGCAGTACTGATAAACAGCATACCCGACGGAACAACCCAAGTGGTCATTAGAGGCATTCTCACTAAGGTTGCTTATGCCACTGCCTTTGCCTTATGCCAAAAGGGAATTCAGGTAGTAACTTTACGTGAGGATGAGCATGAGAAGCTTATTAGATCATTTGGGGGCAAATCTGAAAGTAAGAACTTGCTTGTTTCAAGGAGCTACTGCCAAAAGGTGACTATCTATACAAATAGTATAATAACTTATATATGTTATAGATATTATAATAGCTAGCCTCAATCATTTCGATCGCTAAAATTAAAATGTTATGATTAATTAATTGTTTCAGATATGGTTGGTGGGAAATGGACTGACTGAAGAAGAACAATCCAAGGCAGAAAGAGGAACAATGTTCGTTCCTTTCTCACAGTTCCCACTGGCGAAGAAAAGACGTAAAGACTGTACCTACCACCTCACACCAGCGATGGCGCCTCCTGCTGCTCTTGAGAATGTCGACTCCTGTGAGGTTAGTAACTACTACTTATATATACCCAGATAACTAGGTATTAATGTTCAATGCTGAGCTGATATTGTGCGGGTGCTTGATTGCACCTGTAATATGTACGTAAATTAATTAACAATTATTAATATACGTGACAGAATTGGTTACCAAGAAGGGTGATGAGTGCATGGAGAATTGGGGGGATAGTGCATGCCTTGGAAGGATGGAATGAACACGAGTGTGGTTACACCATTTCCAACGTTGACACCGTCTGGGACGCTGCTCTTCGTCATGGCTTTCTGCCTCTCACCATTCCAACTCAATCTTAATTCTAGCTTGGAGATTACTAATTACTTAAATTATTAATATCCATAAATAGCTGTCTGTGTTAATGTTAAAATTTGTATGTCTTGTCTTGTGATGTTAAAAGCTATGTCCATAATTTATATCTATATGGTCGATGTCACTGTGTAACATTTTATATATGTTCCATGTGGTCATGCTAGATATCTAGCTTTTGATCAATTGGACTTAGATAATTTCAATATATGCATATAATAAATTAATTACACTTGTATTATTTGAAGATTCGGATTCTCTTCTAATCGAATTTTTCTTTAACAGTTATAGAAAATTTAGTCGAATTGACGATTGGGCTAAGAACTAAAACAATTGAGCCTAAATAAAGCGATATGGCCGGCCTCTAATATGAACTCGTACTTATTGCTGAATATAAGGCTAAAGGAGCTGGCCGTTATAATAAACAATGTCACGAAAACTCGGAGTGCCTTACAAGCCAAAGAAGCCACAAAGGGATGATAAGTGTTAGGAAAGGACCAGTCCTCTCTCGAGGAATGGGTAAGTCTCAAACTCGTGGACGTTCAAAATCTTTTGCTGGAGTATATATTAGGGGTGTGGTTGTCGACGTCTTAATTAGTTAATTTCTAGTTGCACTGTAGCTATTTGATGTTTCTTTTTGGTTTCGTGCTATTTGCAGTTGATTTTGTTTATTTAATATAAAGCTGTTGGAGAATTAATAAATAAAACACTTAAAAAACACATTATTTTATTTCTTCAACAACACTGCTCATCAATTACAACTCTTATTTTTCACTCTTTACAACTTAGAGATTTTGTTACTTCACTTGATGCATAAACCAAAAGGGCGAGGGAGTATTTATACATGAAACAAACTAATCACAACCATTCATTTATTCAACTAATACACAAATATTCACATATCTATTAAAACTTACCACTCGCCTACTTCACCAACCACACCTACCACACCTACTACAAGTAATTCAAACTTCACCAACCATACCTACTCATGGAACCTTCCATGAGTTGGGCTTAAATTTACTTATCTTAGATCAAGTTTATGATCCAACACCCCCCCTTAAACTTGATCCTGTGACACCAAGCAAACTTCTGAATTTTACGAAGTCTTCTTGTTTGAGCGGCTTGGTGAAGATATCATCTGCTTGTTCTTGTGATTTTACATACTTAATTTGCACTTCTTTTCTTGCAATACACTCTCTTATGAAATGATAACGAGTGTCCATGTGTTTGCTTCGATCATGAAAGACTGGATTCTTGGATAGGGCAATTACTTATTTGTTATCAACACAAATCTCGGTTGGCTCTTCTTGTGACAAACCTAACTCTTTCAGCAAATTTCTGAGCCAAATTGTATGACAAACACTTGATGTGGCAGCTACATACTCAGCTTCACAGGTGGATAGCGTGACAATTGGTTGCTTCTTTGACATCCATGTGAAAGCAGTATCTCCCATGAAGAACACAAATCATATGGTGCTCTTTCGATCATCTACATATCCACCACAATCGCTATCGATATATCCAACAAGCTTGTAGTCATTAGAAAATGAGTATAACAAGCCGAAATTAGTTGTATCTTTAATGTAGCGAATGATTCTTTTTGCAGTTTTAAAATGGGTGGTCTTTGGATTCTCCATGTATCGACTCACAAATCCAACAGCATAAAGGATATTTGGTCTCGTGCATGTCAAATAACGTAGGCTTCCGACCAAACTTTTAAAGAATGTTGGATCTATATCTTTGCCTTCATCATATTTTGATAACTTGACCCCGTATTCCACTGGCGTGCTTATAGACTTACAATCATTCATCTTGAACTTCTTGATAATCTCATTTGCATAGCTTTCTTGAGAGATAAATATGCCTTCTTCCTTTTGCTTGACTTCAATGCCGAGATAATATGCCATCAGTCTGATGTCAGTCATCTCGAACTCTTTGATCATCGCTCTCTTGAACTTTCCAAATAAACATATATCACTTTCAGTGAAGATGAGATCATCCGCATACAAGCACACAATCAAAATGTCTCCATCTTTTTCTTTGACGTAGAGAGCATATTCATATGGGCATTTGGTGAATCCGTTCTCTTGAAAATACTTGTCAATTCTACTATTCCATACCCTTGGTACTTGCTTTAACCCATAAAGAGCTTTCTTCAATCTCAAAACTTAGTCTTCATATCCTTTCACCACATAGCCTAATGGTTGTTCGATGTAAAATTCTTCTTCAAGGAATCCATTCAAGAAAGCAGACTTCACATCTATTTGAAAAATCTTTCATTTGTTCTGAGCAGCCAATGAAATAATAAGTCTAATAGTTTCAAGTCGAGCTACAAGAGCAAATACCCAGTCGCAGTCTATGCCAGCCTTTTAACTATAACCTTTTACAACTAGGCTCGCCTTGTGCCTTTCAATTTATCCATTCGCATTTCCTTTTGTTTTGCACACCCATTTGACACCAATCGCCTTGTGACATTTAGGAAGAGTAGTAAGCTCCCAAGTATCATTCTTCACAATAGCTTTAATTTCTTCATCTATTGCAATTCTCCATTTCTCATCTAATGCAGCTTCTTGCAAGTTGACTAGCTCACAATCAGCAAAGAGGCAAAAGAGAGTGAGATTATCATGTCTCTCAGTTACCTCATAGAGATCTTGAACACTCCTTGTACATTCTTCAGTTCTTTCATTTAAGAAAGACGGCAGTGATTCTCCACATGTGTTTGATGCTGGTGACATAGGTGGAGTAGCTGGCTCTTGTTGTTCTTATACTCGTTTTATCTGTGTATGATCATCTTCTTCAATGAGAAAGAAGTTGAAGTCATCCACACCAGAGCCAAAATCTCATTCTCCTTCTTCATTAAAAACTACATCTCGACTGATCACGAGCTTCCCATTGTTTGGATTATAAAGATTGTATCCTTTAGAGTTGTTGTTATAGCCGATAAAGATGGGTAATGCTTCCGAAAACTCTTAGATGGGTGATGTCGGGTTTTCTTCCACTCCAAGCTTCTTGTGGTGTCTTGCCCCACACGCTTCTTTTGTCATTTAGCTTGGCTCTACTCTCGTCTGAAACATGTACATGGGCAATGCTTCCAAAAACTCTTAGATGGGTGACGCTGGGTTTTCTTCCACTCCAAGTTTCTTGTGGCGTTTTGCCCCACACGCTTCTTATTGGAGATTGATTGGATAAATAGACTGCACATGCAACAACTTTAGCCTAAAATTCTTTAGGTAGCCTCTTACTCTTGAGCATGCTTCTTGCCATGTTGAGGATGTTTTTGTTCTTCCTTTCTACAACACCATTTTGTTGAGGGGATCTTGGAATTTTCAAAGGGTGTCGAATTCCAGTTGCTTCACAAAACTCTAAAAATTCTTTAGAAGTGAACTCTCTACCTCGATCAAATCTCATGCCTTTAATTTGGTATCCATTTTCTTTTTCCACTACATTTTTAAAATTCTTGAAATTTTTAAAATTCTTGAAAGCTTCAAAGACTTCTGATTTCTGCTTCAAAAAATACACCCAAGTTTTTCTTGAAAAATGATCTATGAAGAGAATGAAGTAGTTACTTTTATCAATGGAGTTTGGCTTGAATGGACCGCACACATCAGTATAAATGAGCTCGAGTGGCTTCTGAGCTCTTGAGTTTGACTCCTTTGGAAAGTTATTTCTGAACTGCTTGCCAAATAAACATCCTTCACAAAGTTGATCAGGGTGATTGATGTATGGTAAGCCTTTCACCATGTTCTTCTTAAATAGTATCTCCAATCCTCCAAAGTTGAGATGCCCATATTGAAGATGCCAAATCCAAGATGGATCTTTGTGACAGACTTTGAGACATTTTGCAACATCATTTAATAATTAAAGGAAACATTCTATTTTTTGACATTTTCACCTTTGTCATCTCTTAGGAAAATACTATAATCTTTTAAGTGAATACCATAATCTTTTTCTAAGAGTTGACCCAAACTAAAGATGTTGCTTTTCATATTGGGCACATAGTAAACATTCGAAATTATTTTGTGGTTACCATCCTTTGCACGAAAAAGAATGTTACCTTTACCCTTCACTGGTACTTTTGAATCATCTCCAAAAGTGACGCTGTCATTCATAGATTCACTTAGTTGTACGAACATGCTTATGTTTCCACTCATATGATTGCTAGCACCTGTGTCAAAATACCATGTACTTTCTTTACAATTTCGTGCTAGTAAAATGGTGCAATCTTCACCATTTTTCTCATGAATATAATTCACTCTCTCATCAACTCTGGTACTAAGAGCTCTACATTCTGAAGCATAATGTCTAAACTTTTGAAAATTATAGAATTGTACTTAGGATTTGTTATACCTCAATTTTGGATTGTCTCTGCCTCGTCCTCTTGTTGAGCTTTCTCCTTTGGCATAATTAGAGTTGTTGTTGTTAAAATTCCATCCTCTACATCCCACACGTCATCTGCACCCAATAGAGCCTTCATTTTAATACTCCAGTTGTCAAACTTACTTCTCTTTAATTGTGGAACTTGAAATGACATCATACCACCATTTGCCATAACTCACAAATTGAGTGCGAATTTGGAGATTCTGAATGCACAGATGGATCTGGCACGTCAAAAAATCTTGGGAGGGACTTAAGTCAACTTCGATCAACGGTCAACGTCAGTGTAGATGACTTGGTTCGGTTCGATTTGGCTCGGTTCGACTTGAATCGGTTCAGTTCTGCTCGGCTTGGTTCGATTCGGCTTAACTTGGTTCGGTTTGATTCAGCTTGGTTCAACTTGGTGAGTCGACTCAACTTCAGGAAAGAAAACTTTCAACAGCGAGTGTGGGCGCGTTCGCTCTCTGATCGGAATGATTTTTATGACAGCACATTTCTCTCGTCGAGACCTTCGATTTGATATGCTATGTGACTATATATAGAATCGAACACTAGCTCTAATACCACTTTGTTGGAAAATTAACAAATAAAACACTCAAAAAATACACTATTTTATTTCTTCAACAACACTCCTCACCAATTACAACTTTTATTTTTCACTATCTACAACTTAAAGATTTTGTTACTTAACTTGATGTATAAACCAAAATGGAGAAGGGGTATTTATACATGAAACAAACTAATCACAACCATTCATTTATTCAACTAATACACAAATCCTCACCATCCATTAAAACCTACCACTCACTTACTTCACCAACCACACCTACTACAAGTAATTCAAACTTCACCAACCATACCTACTTATAGAACCTTCCATGAGTTGGGCTTGAATTTATTTATCTTGGATCAAGTTTATGATCCAACAAAACCTTCCTCAGTTAAATGTGTTTTATTAAAAAAAGAAAAAAGAAAAATCTAAATAAGTTTGGTTGTGGCACAGTTCAAAAATATCTACCCTCAATAGCATTAAAGGGATATATCTATTTTATCCACATTTCTGTCCCTATGAGAAAGATGTCTCTCCTAATTATATAATTGGTTGGTGGTTGTACTTGAACGTATGTCCTCAAATTAAATGCACAGGTTCTTACCACCATTCTTATGTTAATATGTTACTTATCATTAATTTTTCAAATTTGGGATAAATTTAGGAGCAGTTTTAAAATATTGTACCTTTTAAAATAATTGTTATTAGACATGTTACAGAAATAATTAGTTTCGAAGAGAATCAATTAAATATTTAGTAAATTTTATTTGTAAATGTACGTAAATTTTAAAATAAGTTACATATATTTGGTCAATTTATTGTTAAATTATTGTAAGTTGTATATATTTGATAAATTTTATTATTAAACTATTGTAAGAATGCAAATAATTGAAATGACCATAATGTTGGATATGTTGCGGAAGCGCAAGTTAAGCAATTACTAATATTATGGTGACTGTGACTTTTGAAGAAATATAAATGTGATAAATAAAATGCAAAGAAAATAGAACGCAATAATTTAGGTGGTTCGGAGTAATGCCTATATGCATGGGCAAAGATTTGAAGATGATTTTACTAATAAATGGGAATTTACAAAAGTGGAAAAAACTCTCAAAACTCAATAACTCAATACACCCAATTGGATCCTCTTAGTACCCAAGGAAATACTCTCTCTAAACTCTCGAAGAGCTCACTTGCTATGCTCTTAGATCTCACAATTTTTAGATGATTTACAAGTACATTCTGCTCCTCTATTTATAGGCAAAGCTTACAATATGAGTGCATGAAAAAAATCTTGGCCATTTTCAATTTTAATGGCGCTTCGGTGTGTCTTTGGTGAAGAGCTAGAAAGCACATGCAATTATAGTCAAAAATTGCTAGCCATATGCATGTGAAAATTGGATTCGATGCTGACTTTTCAACAATTCTCCATGTAGGTGAAAATTTATCCAAATCTGAGCTGAATACTAAACTCCCCATATATCAATTCATCCTCCAATCTATGCTTTTCTCACTATTTTAAACTTGCAGGATATTGATCAAGTTTAGACAATGCTGAAACTTAATCATCGCTACCACTTTGGTTAACATATCTACGGGATTCCATATAGTCTTGATTTTCTGTAAAATAATCTTTCCTTTATCAATAATTTCCTGTACAAAGTGAAATCGTACGTGGATGTGCTTCATATGCGCATGATAAACTTGTTTCTTTGTTAAATGAATAGCATTTTGACTGTCGCAATACACATTAATATGCTCCTGTGTCAATCCCAAGTATTCAAGCAAGCTTTGTAACCAAATGACCTCTTTAACAGCCTCTGTAATTTCATGTACTCGACTTCTGTGGTAGACAGTGCAACTATAGACTGTAGTGTAGACTTCCAACTAATTTGCTCTCTAGAAAAAGTTAATACATATCTAGTGGTTGACCGTCGTTTGTCTAAATTACCAGTATAATCAGAATCGATGTACCCGAGTGTATCATCTCACTCAAACAGCAAACCAACATTCACGGTCTTTTGAATGTACCGTAGAATCCATTTCACAGCTTGCAAATGTCCTTTACCAGGATTATGCATATACATACTCATTATACCAACTGCATGTGAAATGTCAGGTCTTGTACACACCATTACATACATCAAGCAACCCACTGCATTTGAATATAGAACTTGTAATATGTATTCTCGTTCCGCATCTGTCGAAGGATATAGTTGTGCAAAAATCTTAAAATGAGAAACCAATGGAGTACTCACAGGTTTTGTCTGCTCTGTCGTGCCAAACTGTTGTAGTACCTTTTTCAAATATTACTTCTGAGATAAGCTGACTTTGCCACGAGCTCTATCTCTGCATTCCTCCATGTCAAGAACCTTCTTAACTTCACCCAGATCTTTTATCTCAAATTCTTGATTGAATTAAGTCTTCAACTTCTCAATCTCATCTTTACTCTTGGATCCTATTAGCATATCATCAACATACAAGAGTAAATATATGAATGATCCCTCTTGAGCTTGCAAAAATTCATACAATGATCAAATTTATTTCATGTGTACCTTTGCCTTTTTATAAATCGATCAAATCGCTCATACCACTTCTTTGGAGATTGTTTCAATCCATAAAACGACTTTGTCAATTTGCAAACCCAATTTTCTTTTCCAGCAATTTTGAAACCATCTGGCTAAGTCATGTAGATTTCATCTTCCAAATCGCCATATAAAAATGTAGTTTTTACATTAAACTGAACTAGTATAAAATCAAATTGCACAACCATGGCTAGCAAAATTCGAATCGATCAGTGTTTCACGATTGGAGAAAATACATCATTATAGTCTATTCCTTTTTTCTAAGCGTAACCTTTCGCTACCAATCTAGCCTTGTATCGAATTTCATTTTTACGAGGAAATTCTTTTTTTTTTGCATATACCCATTTGCACCTAATTGCCTTCTTTTCCTTGGGCAATATAACTAACTACCAAGTTCTATTTCTACGAAGAGACTGCATTTCTCCATCCATTGCTAGCTTATACTGTATACTTTAAGGGCTACTTACTGCTTCTCTATAAGTGGAATGAACATTACCATCTACAACTGAAAGTGCAAAAGCCACCATATCAACAAAGCGAGCAGGTCTGCGAATCTCTCTGTATAGCCTTCTATATGCAATTGAATCTTGTTAGTGTAAAGATTCTTGGACCAAAACCTCTTTTTCATCTTCGGTCAATGGAGAATCATTATTTATCTCCTCAACACTGACTGGATTATCTTTAACCTTTTCAAACTCTAACTACTGTAAAATTCTACTGGTATTGTTATCCTCTTGAGAATCTTTTTGTTTCAACATGGTTGATTCATCAAAAGTCACATCTCTACTAGAAACAATCTTCTTTGTAACAGTACACCAAAAATAGTATCCTTTTTACTCCACCAATTATGCCTATGAACAATGCTTCTTTACTCATGGGTCTAACTTAGATTCCCTTATCTAATAATAAGCAGTGGAACTAAAAACATGTAAAGAATCATAATCAGTAGCAGGATTACTAGTCCATATCTCCATGGGTGTTTTGCCCTCAATTGCAGCTGATGGCAAACAGTTGATTAGATGAAACGCATATACAACTGCCTCAGCCCAAAACTCTTTGCCCAATCCAGCATTGGACAACATACACCAAACTTTCTCCAGTATAGTTTGGTTCATGTGTTCTGTCAACCAATTCTACTGTGATGTATCTCAAATAGTGAAGCATCGCACAATGCCCTCATCTTGGTATATTTGAATAAATAAATCATTCTTGTACTCATCATTATTGTCTGAGCGAAGTTTTTTGACTTTTTGACAAGTCTAAGTCTCGACCATTTTCTTTCATTTCAGAAATATGCCCAAAATACCCAAACTTTTCTTGAATAATCATCAACAAAAGTAATAAAATAGTGTGTACCTCCCAAAGAAGCTATTTTGGTAAGTCTCCACACATCACTATGAACATAGTCTAGGATCCCTTTTGTATCGTGAATTACTGAACTAAACTTTACCCTTTTCTGCTTGCCCAAAGCAGAATGTTCGCAAAATTTTAATTGGCAAGAATTTGTAACTTTCAGTAAGCCTTGTTTTACTAAAGTTTGCAATGTTTTTTTCACTAGCATGTCCCAAACACATATGCCACAACTTGGTTGCTTCTGAATCTTCATCTTTTTCAGAAACTGTTAATGTTGATCCAGTAATTGTACTTCTTTAGAAATAGTACAAGTTATTTCTTCTT
Organism: Citrus australasica; assembly: GCA_029618585.1. NCBI lineage: Eukaryota > Viridiplantae > Streptophyta > Magnoliopsida > Sapindales > Rutaceae > Citrus > Citrus australasica. Next base: position 13,858,781 of record JARCIV010000006.1, read on the forward strand.
GTGCCTTTTATCACCGTCAGTGCACTAGTTACTACTTTTAAAAATCCATCTCTCAGAGTGATTGTAATCCCTTTAGATTCTAGGACTCCTATTGAGATGAGATTTTTCTTCAAACTTGATACGTAGCGAACGTCTATCAAGAATTGGATTGAGCTGTCATGATTCTTCAATTGGATTGAACTTATTTCCGCGGTTTTACCAGCGTTGTCATTTCCCATAAAAAGAACTCCATCGTCCAACTCCTTGAAGCTAGAAAACCAGCCTTTGTTAGGACACATATGATAAATACAACCCGAACCCAAAATCCACTCATCTGAATGACATGTCAACATCATGCTAATCAAACTAAAGTCTGACTCCTCTCTATGCTCTACGGCACATGCATCAGATGTAGTCTTCCCTTTTTTTAACTTAGGACAATTCTTTTTCCAATGCCCTTTCTCGCAACAAAAAGCACATTCATCTTTAACATGCCTCCCTTTAGACTTGTTCTTTTTCCCAGATTTGCAGTTTTGTGAATGACATATCCTTGTCAATGCTTCTACAACTGTATCTTTGTGATCCTTTATTTCTTTTTTTCTGGTCTCAGAGTTATACAATGCACTACATACAGCATCGAATGTGACATTGTCCTTCCCATGAAGCAAAGTGGTGGTGAGATGATCATATTCATCAAGATGGGAATTCAAGAGCAATAACGTATTATCTTTGTCTTCAAATTTCTCATCCAAATTTAGCAAATCTGCTAATATCTTGTTAAATGAGTTCACATGGTCATTCATCGACATGTCAGATGCATACATAAATCGATAGAGTTTTTCTTCATATAAAGCCTATTTTCAAGGCTTTTCTTCATGTACTTTTCTTTCAGTGCCTCCCATAATTTCTTTGTTGATGTCTCCCTCATGACAGAGTACTTCTAACCATTTTGTTGATGCAACAAGGATGTCAAAAAATGTTTAGCTCACTCCAAACAAACTTCAACTAATCCCAAAGCTGCGTTAAAGTAATAATGTTCAATTTTACCATGTAGCAAGTAAAACAATTGAGTTTCATGTAATTCGAAACATTATAAAAAATGAAAGAGATGTTTATGTTAAAGAAAAAAAAGGTAGAAATACCTTGATAGAGCTTAATGTCAATAACTGGTGTTTCTGATCTAACTCTTTAAGCTTCTGTAGTCGTTTTGCTCTATGTTTCAAGCATTTTCAATGGCTCTAACCATGTTACCTAACCATTAAAAGAGGCAACATCTTAGACTAAAAGTAAGGAAAATATCCACTCAACCAAAGCATTCTTAATTGAACATGTAAAACTATTTGTGGTCTTTGAAACTTCAAGAAAAAAAGAGTTGTTTCATGATTATAAAAGGTGTTAATTGCTAACGGATAAAATATAAATACCAACTGATTGTAATTTTAATTTTTGGTCTTGTTGGACAGCAATCAAATGATTATCCGCTACTTCTCAGAAGTGATTTCTATAAGGAAAAAAAAAAGAATTGAAATAAAGCTCAATTTTCAGGATTTTAAGTGATCCTAAATTATGAGGAATTACCCAAAGAATAATACATACAAGATACTCTCAAGACATTAGACATTAAATCCTATCTATATTAAGACAAATCACAGAGCAACAATTTAATGAAACTCAACAAATTAAATTCTCAAAAGTAAGAATATGCATACATTTGTATTTCAAAGTAAAAATTAAAAATGAAATTAAACATACAAAATTGATTCAATCAACAGAAATTAATTTTTTCTGCATATGTAAAAGAAGCAAACTCAAAACTACTAACATAAATATAAAAAAGAGTGCAACAATCTATTTGCCAAAGAGTTAATTTCATTGTGGCTTGTTGGAAACCAGACCTGTGAAAGAGATGGCAGCAAATAGTTCAGCCTACAGAGGATCAATAATGACGCTTGCACCTAGCTATTACACAAAAGTAATCATCTTTTTCAACAAATTAAATTAAATTTGACGCCAAAAAGAAAAGCAACTTGAGATTTTATAGGCTGGAATTTGTAGTTGATGGGTTTTGATATTGAAAGCATATTGGTTGTTGTTAAGGAAATGGGATAAACAGAAAAACTACAACATATCCTCATATTATATGTACAAGAATAAGTCTAACAGATGCACAATTTTAGAAAAAAGACAAAAAATTAATGATTGGGAGATTTTAAATAATTGGGGGTTTTAGGGTTTTAAATTATAAAGAAACACTTTGAAATGATTCCAAATTACAACTCGTAAAAATTGAAAATAATGACACTTAATTTCGTTTTGATTAAATGTGGGTCAAAATCTGAAAAAAAAAAATTCAAACTCACTTCTATTCAATAAAATTTCATTGATTTCTTCATCACCATGTCAGATTTGCAAAGGAAAATTTGTCACCATTTCATGCAAGTCAAACCCAATTAATTTATTCAGCAAACTCATTCATATTACAAACCCAATCAATTCTACACCCAAAATCAAAGGACAAAATGAAAAAAAAAAAAAACACTCTAAGTGTTTAACTTCACGAAGTGAAACAAGAGTGATGGTGACGCTGAAAGGACAAAGAGATTGAGAAACAATGCAAAACGAGTGTGTAATCGAGAGTAAATGGTTTAAATGGGGGCAGAATGGTGGCATTCTTCAATCAATTGAGAATGTGAGAGTTAGTTCTATAGTTTCAATACTACTAGCAAAATGGTGCCGACAGCAACGGGCTACAATTTTTAAACAACATTACCGGCATAGTTACAATATACTTGAATGGCGGCAAAAGGATGGTGTTTTGCTCGATTGATTGAGTGCAAGGTTGATTTCTAGGGTTTGGCCGCGAGAGAGTGATGAGTGTTTGGGTGTGAGTGTAGTGATTTTGGGGCTTGGGTCAAGACAGTAGTGTTTTTCTTTTCTCTTTTTTTAATTTTTGAATTATTAAAATGCACCCTTTTGTTTTTTTAATAAAATAATATATTAAACTTTAGGTCAAACATAGTCGAATTAATTTTTTTATCATAATTTCTTTACTGAGAAAATTTTTATCATGATTCTATCATAAAGTTGTGATAAACAATAATTATATCACAAAACCATCATAAATTTGTGATAGAAAATAATATTGTCACAAAACCATCATTAATTCGTGATAGATTGAAAATTCTATCACGAGTCTGTCATACTATTATGATATAAGTTGAATCTGTTATAAATTGTCTGTCATCTATTACCTATTTTCTTGTAGTGTCTATAATTTTCTTTTACGATTTCAGCAATCCAAGCAGAGAATGGACCTAATTAAACTGGCTCATTTTTTTGTTTTCGTCCTTTTGGATATGGAATTAATGTTATTTGCTGTCAATGAAGGGATTTAATCTTTTTTTTTTAAGTACAAATTGTGATTTTTTAAAGATGGTTTAATTGTTTGCTTGCATGAAATTTGTAAAGATATCAATTAGCATAGTGACAAAATTTTAGAAAGATAAAAACCACTTGTACTTTTATTAGTTTGGCACAGGGATAAATTAGAATTATAATAAAAGTGATTAATAGGGTCTGCTAAGATAAAAGAAAATAGTCAATACCACCACTACGTCATTTTTTCTTATAGTCTTATAGTAACTGTAACATTTAAGCCATTACACCTTAATCATTCTTTAATATGTCAAACTTAGATCTACATGAGTAGTAAAAACTAAATTATTTGAGTCCAAATTTAAAATCTAGACCATATAAAGAAATTAAATTTCCTAACTTTTCATCACTAATGTAACCATAGTTTGCATACTTAGAGGATCCCATTTAAATTAATTGGTAAATTCCTTTCTAGTATTGTTTATTATATATCATATATATCAAGGATGACATGGATTTTTAATTTTACTTTTAGGAAATAAATGGAATGGTAAAGATTATAATCTAAATTTGTTTTATTCAATAATTCTTGGATAAAAGACCTTTTGGATTGATCATTATTTAGAAGAATCAAGGCTCATGAAATAAACACAAATTTTCTCCAAAAACGAAAAAGAAGCCCTTTTTTTTCAAAGGGAAGAATGAAACACGTTAAGATGGAGTTTTATTAATGAATTAAGAGTATTTATGACAATAAAGTAAAGTTGTTCCAAAATAGAAAACTGGGTTAATTATTTATGGGGTTCTTTTAAGAGTTGTTTAAAGGGGTAGTACTAATTATTTCACTCTAATATAAATTATTTTAGCAATATTTGCTCAACCACTTCAAATTTTTACCGCCAAAAAAAAAGAAAAATTGATTGGGCTTAAATATAATTATGTATTTCTTCCTTTTTTTTAATACTTTGCTTATTTTAAAATATGAATCAGAATTCGGTGGTTTAACAATCAATCTAGCTAGCAGCTAGTAGCGGCCTCAACGAACCCGTCGTAAATTCCATTAATTATGTGTCCATTCCTACCTATTTATTAATCACTCTTACATAAATAGAGGAGTATTTAATTTTGAAAGTTGAAGAAATAATTTCGCCACGTAGTTACTTGGTATATATGTACATATAGATTGTGCTCGACTTTTCTTATATTCATTATTCAAATTCGGTTCCAACCTAAGAAGAAAAGTCATCGTGGGCACTAACGCATGGGTTGAAGTGACGTGTTTCTATAAAGTCCAGAAAATAAAGAGCGGGTACCACCAAACTCACGAAAAAGCAATTTAACCATCCACTCACAAGTGGGTTCGTTGGCGTAAGTCAAATGCTTTCAACTATCGGTTGATAACCTGCCCCCTTTGTCCCATTTTGCCAAAAGAGTACTAACCTCACAAAATTGAGCTATCATTAGATATATGGCAATCATTGATTGGTGGCGTGACCATTTGTAAGTATATCGTTATTCTTTCTGAAAATAAGAACAACAAATGTTTCCGAGGCTGCCGAATCCAAATCCCAACAGAATAGTGTGTTGGTGTCTTGACAATCCATTCATACTTTGTGACAAATAGTTGTATGTATAAATAGAGTCTTTCCGTCAAAAGACATTTCAAAATTTAATTGAAGTTAGATACATAACAATGCTTAATCTCAAATTTAAATTGTAAAAATAAATTCAGCAGCTTACTCCATCAGTACAGTAAAAACAATTTATTTCTTCAACCACAGCAGTCCCAAGATGGTCCTCCATGCGACTAGAAGAAGTACCTTGAGGTTGAGGTTGAGAAGAAAATAATGGACTATACTAACAAGTTTCTGCAGAATGGAAAGAGAAAAAGGAGAGGAAACCAAGACCATCCTGGTGGTTCCGACGTTGTCGAGCAATAACAATAGCGACCTCAATTCTACAGAGCGGACAAGTGGAACGTGATTGAAACCATGCATCAATGCATTCGACATGGAAGCAATGCTTGCATTCGCGCAGCCGCCTAAACTTTTGGCCATCCGATATCTCATCGAGGCACACCGTACAATAACAATAATATGGGCACTTGGCGGCCGTCTCCTGACCGAAAGTAAACACCGGCAGCCAATAACTCTTGAGCCTGAACGAGTTTGCAGCAAAGAGGATGGCCAAGAAGATGATGGTGATGATCATTATCACATTCATGTTCATAAGCTTCCAGCCTGTACTTGTACTGCTCACGAAATTCGCAGCCTTGCTTATGAGTTCCAATAATTGAACTCCCACCATCGTTTTGTGAATACCCCAATCATAAACGAGTGCCAAATTAAAAATTTCATATAGCATGGCTTAGAAGGCAGAAAGTAGTCTTGTATTTATTCTTAGGTATTTTTTTTAACTTGAGTCCCCGTTGTTTGTAGAATAAAATTCAGAGGCCTAAATTTTAAAATACGTCACTTAAGTCCTAGTTCCTTCTAAGCCCTTTATTAAATTTCACTGTTAAAAAAATTAACAGCAAATAGACAATTTTAAAGCCTTCTTGTGTTTGACGTGCTTTCTACAAACAAGAAGGAAATTATCATTATGCTTAAACTGGGCCCTCGACTTTAGCCATTCAAATAACTTCTTATCAAATAATATATTAATAGTATCCCGTAAAATAATACAAGTATTTTAACATGTATCTCCCAATAAGAAGGCACAACGAATAAATAAAAAGGGATTTTTAACTGTTAATTTAATAGATTAGGATCTTTTTATGATTTAATTTTTTTTAAAAAAAAAAATCTTGTGCAGCTTATCTTTTAATAATAATGTATAAATATAATCTAACTATTTTTATTTTTTAATTTATTAACTATCAATTACGCAAGTGAAATTTATTTACAAGAGATCAATTTATGAAAGATTCTTAATCCAGCTTTATATAAAAAAAAAGGGGTAATGTGCTCGATGCTTTTGGCAGAGGAACGTGAACTAAACATCATTGAAAAATTGTGGGCATGGGAAGTTTTTGTTGGGGAATTTGAAAGTTGTGTATCGATTTCTAGTTCCCACCAACGGCATAAATATAAAATAAATAAACAAACAAATAAGGACAGGAGTACAATCAACTATATATTTGATATACGTCATGTGTATTTGGAAGCAACTAACCAGTGAACAGAGAGTGGAAACCACGCATGGCCAAAATTTATTAGGTGCTTGTTTGAAAAAGCCAGAGCTGGTGTACCAACTTCCACTATTTTATGTTGTCCGAAAGCTTCATTTTGTAGCCACACCTTCAAGCATATGGGACAATAACAAATTAACGGTTATAAAAAGACATTTCCATTGGAATCCATTTTCTTTTCTTCATATCAAATGCTTCTTTGTAATTGGACTTCGAATTTTCCTTTTTTTATTCCTAAGTTACAACTTCATTTGGTATTTTTTGACAGCTCTTCAACTCATAACTAAATTTAAATTGTATTGTGTAATAATTATAATTTTTAAATACCAAAGTATTTGGTAAACACTTATAATGAAAACATTTAATATTTCATTAAAATTATTATTAATAATTTTATTTGAAAGTTACAATTACCATAACGCCAAACCAAGACTACTAATGAAACCTCCAAACTGATCACTTATGTTGCAGCTCTGTCCAAAATTGTCAATGGGTTAGTTTAGCTAATTTTGAATTGAGAACAGCTAAAATTTAAATTTGGCCAATCCGTATTGCATGTGCACATATTTGCACCATCAAATCCTATTGCGCCACTTGTCCATAACATATAAAATCAAAAATAAAGACTAAAGCTCTTATGTAATTTTAAAATACACTTTAGGGGGAGTGGTGCCGGTGTCCCATTTCACAAGGACTCAATCTAAGTCACGTGTCTTCTTATTATTCCCAAATTAGAAGATTCTATTTCACGGGTGCAAATCCTCTCCGGATCTTATTACTATTTGAGCTTTTAAGAATCCAATGACATGTGCCATTATTAAATCTAATGGTCAAGATTTATTTGTAACTAATTATTTACCTCTTAAACGATGTGTTTTTTACAGAGATGTTTTCCCGCTGCAACACTTACAATTCCTGTTGGAGAATTTCGAATATGGAGGCAAAGAACAAAGAAAATTTCTTAGGATTTGAGACGTGTTTATACACTTTCCTTTAAGGTTTTATTTGCCCTCACCAATCTTAGTTTGCTATAGAGTTTTAATGTCAAATTACCCCCAAGATATATCAAATCCTGAATACAATCTCTAGCAAATAAGATTGTATTTCCAGAACATATTTGAAACCTACAAAATCTGATGATTATATAATTGTATGTCTTTCTTTGATGAAGAAGATGTTTATTTGAAAGAATACAACCATTAGAAAAGGTACTTCTTCGAAGACACTCTTTTGGTTTGAATTTGCATCGATTGACAATCTGAAATTTTCAATCTTGCTAGCCGTTTTTCCAATTGACGCATTTCTGGAAATAAACGGTTAGCCGTTTTCTCAATAAACGGTGAGCCGTTTTCTTCCAGAATGTCAAATAAGTTGCTCTCTGTAAAGAACGGTTAGCCGTTTTCTCCAAACGGTGAGCCGTTTTCTCCAAACGGTGAGTTGTTTTCTCCAAAAGATTAGTTGTTTTCTCTAGAACAGAAAACATGCTCTCTGGAATTAAACGGTTAGCCGCTTTCTCAATAACGGTGAGCCGTTTTAATCCACAGCAGCAAACATGCTCTCTGGACTTAAACGGTTAGTCGTTTTCTCCAGAAACGGCACACCGTTTTCGTCCAGAATATCAAACCAAAAAACTTGAAAATGTTACAATCTCTCTTACAATCCCCCACTAGATTGTAATATTTTTTCAGATTTATTAATGATAAACTTATACATACAAAAAGGTATCTTTCGATTTTAACCTTTAATTAGTGAGTGTATTTCAAAGTATTTACAAGACAATAGTGTGCTAAGCATTAAACTTTGTCTCTTAAGTAAATACCGGAGATACATTACATATAAGCTATCCCAGATTTCAAAGTTGTGTTGCTAAACACAATATTTAGCACTATTCCGGCCTTGTGCTCTATCTTGGATTCATGAACATTTACAAGATTAAACCATGACCTTGTTAGAAACGGCACTATTTCTTATGTTCACTTAGGTGAAGTTTCAAATCATGTCTTTAGCTACTATAAGACTTGAACTTCATTAAGAGTAAATGCTCAACCTCAACCTCGTAGCTATTTACACCGAAACTCTCAAATGGGATTATTTATTACTCGGTGCTAAACCAGTCACATCACAACAACTTGTTATTACCCATTTAACTATGGAGTAGCGGTACAACTACTACATAGTTGGGCTACTGTCGTTGGTGACTTTATTATGCAAAGGTTTCAATCACATTCCAAAAGATGTATCCTTAACTAAGTCTCTTGAAAGACCTTTTGTTAAAGGATCTGCTAGGTTCTTATTAGTCCTAACATAAACAATATTAATAACACCATCTGCTATTAATTGTTTCACATATTCATGTCTCAAGCTAATATGTCTAGATTTTCCATTATACACTTTATTATAAGCTCTAGACAATGTAGCTTCATTGTCGCAATACAAAGAAATAGATGGCATCGGTTGTGGCCACAACATTATATCAAACAACAAATTTCTCAGTCATTCTGCTTCTTTGCCTGCAGCTGCAAGTGCTATAAACTCACTTTCCATTGTTGAATGAGTTATGCACGTTTGTTTCTTTGAAGCCCAAGAAACCGCTCCTCCAGCAATTGTAAAAATCCAACCAGAAGTGGATTTATTATCTCTTGTATTGGTTACCCAACTAGCATCTGAATATCCTTCCAGTACTTCAGGATAATCATTATAAAACAAACCCAAATTAATGGTCTTTTTAAGATAACCAAGTATCCTATCAATTACTTTCCAGTGTTCAACACTAGGGTTACTCGTGAATCTTGACATTTTGCAAACTGCAAATGCTATATCAGGCCTCGTACAATGCATAGCATACATTAAGCTACCAATAGCACTAGCTACCAATAGCACTAGCATGTTCTAGTTGTGCTACTACTCGGCCTGAATTCTCTAGTAATTTAATACTAGAATCATATGGGGTATTAGCTTCTTTAAATTTCAAAAAATTGAATTTAAGAAGCACTTTCTCTATATAATGAGATTGACATAACGAGTAACCCCCACTATGTTTATTCACTTTGACACCTAAGATAGTATCTACTTCACCAAGATCTTTCATCTTAAATTGTGAAGTTAAATACTTCTTTGTATCATCTACTCATTGCATATTTGTTCTAAATATAAGCAAGTCATCAACATACAAGCATATAATCACACCAAAATCATTCGTAAATTTAAAATATATACATTTATCAGCATTATTATGCTTAAAACCATGCGATAAAATTACCGAATCAAACTTCTCATGCCATTGTTTTGGTGCTTGCTTTAAACCATAAAGAGATTTGACTAACTTGCATACCTTATTCTCATTTCCTGGCAAAACAAATCCCTCAGGTTGTTCCATATAGATTTCTTCATCAAAATCACCATTAAGAAAAGTTGTTTTAACATCCATTTGATGCACATACAAATTGTTCAATGAAGCAATTGCAAATAGCACTCTTATAGAAGTTAACCTAGCTACCGGAGCATATGTATCGAAATAATCAATACCATTTCTTTGCTTAAACCCTTTGGCTACTAATCTAGCCTTAAAAGTTTGCAAAGTACCATCACTATTGTACTTTCTTCTAAATACCCATTTGCTGCTAATTGGTTTAGATCCTGCAGGAAGATCAACCAAGACCCATGTTTGATTCGATATAATCGAATCCATTTCATCATTTACCGCCTCTCTCCAAAAAGAAGCATCTCTAGAAGACATAGCCTCGCTAAATGTCTTTGGATCTTTTTCAATATTTAACAACAATGATACTTTGTTAAGTACATTCTTTCTATCCCCTTCAACCAAGAAGAGTGGTGCTTGTGATGAAATAAAATCCGGAGCTAAACTCTTTTCTTTTCACGTTGACTCCTCCTTGGTTCGAAAGATGTCATAGACTCTTTCCTTTTATTATTGTTAGTGGAGGTACCAGGAGTGTTAACACATGGTTGATCAATACTTGATTCTAATTCAATATTATAATCATGTTGAAATTTATTCTCAATAAATTCAACATCTCTAGATTCCACAATCACATTAGAATCTAAATCTAACAACCTATAAGCCTTGGAATTTTCAGCATATCATACGAAAACACTTTTTATACCTCTAGCACTCAACTTTGATGACTTAGAGTCATGTATTTTATAAAAAGCTAAACAACCCCAAACCCTTAAATACATCAAGTTTGGTTTTCTTCCTTTCCAAATTTCATAAGGAGATATATGTGTTTTCAAGGATGTAATTCTGTTATGAATATGACATGCAGTGAGTAATGCTTCCCCCCACAAATTATTTGGTAGTTTTGCATTAAGGATCATGGAATTTATCATATCCGTGAAAATCTTATTCTTCCTTTCAGCCAAACCAGTTTGTTGAGGAGTAAATGGAGCTGATCTTTGGTGAATAATTCCAAATTCTTCATAATAATTATTAAATTCAATTGAGAAATATTCACCACCTCTATCACTACGAACCATTTTGATTTTCTTATCCTTTTGGTTCTCAACTTCAGCTTTAAAAATTTTAAATTTATCAAAAGCTTCATTTTTTGTTCTAAATAAATACACATAAGTGTATCTAGAACAATCATCAATAAAAGTGATAAAGTACCTCTTACCTCCTCTTGTTAACATGCCATTATACTCACAAATATCGGTATGTATTAAATCCAATATTTGAGTATTTCATTCAGCTTTAGGAAAAGGTTTCTTAGTTAATTTAGCTTGGATGCAGATTTCACACTTATGACCTTTAACATCATTGCAATTAATCAAACCATGCTTAGACATGTATTTCATAGATCTAAAGTTCAAATGTGCTAATCTAGCATGCCAAACATCACAAGACTCAACAATATAAGCTAAGTTGATATTATTATTGTTAATGCTGAGTTTGTACATTCCATCACAAGAATACCCTTTCCCAACAAACAATCCATTCTTTGAGATAATACAAATATTACCCTCAAACACAATCTTAAGCCCACGCTTACACATACAACTAGCAGAAATAAGATTCTTCCTAACGGAATGTACATGAAAGACATTATACAATGTGACTTTCTTTCCAGAAGTGAAGTTGATCTCAACTACTCCTTTCCCTGCTACTATGGCTGCTGTTGTGCAAATTTTATTGAACTCGCAAGCGCACGAATCTGTTGTAGTATAGATTAATGGTGACGAGTGTCGATCCCACGAGGAGGTGGATTTTAATTATTTATAGAATTAATTCTGTAAATGGGTGGTTGGATTGATGAAAATGATTTTGATTATCCTAAACTTGGAATTGAAATGGCGAGAATAAATTCTAAAATTGGAATTTAAATGGCAAGAATAAATTGAAGATAAATCTATTGAGATGACGTACCTGGGTATATGGATCCGTATCAACATGCATCATGGGCTAAATATTCCATATTAATACCAATTAAATCATGAGAGGAGAATCCACACCTCATGAACCACGCTCTAATAAATATGGTGCTAAGGGCTTATCGTGCCAAATAATAATAATCTTATACTAGGGAGCCGGTGAAACCAGGGCAGTACTAGACAAGATTAATATTATTTGTCGACGAGAAGTCAAAACATCCACAAAAACTAGAGGGGAAGAGAAAATAAATTTACCAAATCAAACCCATGACACATGTTGAGACTTCACCTTCAACCCAAGCTTGAAAGAAAATTAGCCACTCATAATTGAACTAGGGGCAAAATGGGAATTTATTAAAATACGTAGAAAATACAAGATAGAGAGAGAATTACAGAAAATGGATTCAGAGGTGCCAAAATAGGGGGGAGGCCCCCTTTTTATAGTTACATCGAGTAAATCATGGCCATCGGATTAAAAACAGTTTGGACGCTCAGGATTTTACCACGTCATCAGCCACTATTTGCACAGTACAGTCAACAGCCACTATTTGCACAGTAACGCCAACAGTACCCGTACATGTGAATAGTATCGTACATGTGAACAGTGTCATTTTTCCTTTTATACTCCTCCTAAGGTTTTCGACCGTCCTGAGTTCAAAAATGATGTCCGTTTTGCCATTTGATCTCTGGTTTATTGTGAAATGACTATGATGCCCCTAAAATATATAAAATACTTAATTAAAATAAAATACACATAATTAAAGTACAAGAAACTTAAACACATAAAAGTAAGGGTTGTTAGTAAAACTTGAAATGTAAAATGACGATTTTCTCCTTTATAAATATGCATTTTCTAACACACAACAGCTGCATTATTGTTCCCCATGAGAACCATTTGTCCTTCCGTTTCTTCTTTGTATGATAAGAAAATTTTCTTATCATTACAAACATGAATTGTTGCACCCGAATCGAGCCACCAATCATAGGACTTAGTTTCAGCCATATTGGTTTCGGTAATCATGCCAATTTGTATTTCAGAAACCATAGCACAAACCTTTTCAGATTTGTTTTCAATAACATTAGCTTTATGGGAATTCACTTCTTCTTTTTTCTTCTTGAATCTGCAATCACTTTGGCAATGGCCTTTCTTACCACAAAAGAAACAATTTCCAAAAAACTTTTGTGTGCTGGACTTCTTGAATTTCTTGTCATTCTTGACTTTAAAATTCTTTGAGAATTTACTAGCTTCAACAACATTAACTTTAGTATAATCATGCCTATCCTTGGATTCACGAGACCTAGTCTCTTCTTCAATTACCAAGTGTTTTTGTAATTCTTCTAAAGTTATGTTATCTTTACTATGAAGAAGTTTTTTTCTATAATCATTCCAACTTTGAGGCAATTTAGCAATAATAGCCTCAACTTGAAATGATTCAGAAATTTCAACTTTTATCTCTCGAAGCTTAGCAACAATAATTTGTAACTCATGTATTTGATCAAGAATAGATTTTGTGTCTACCATAATAAATTCAATATATTTAGATACAAGGAATTTATCAGTACCTTCTTTCTCCGTTTTGTATTTGTACTCAAGAGCATTCCAAATTTCCACCGGAGAAGCCATAGAATGGTAGAGATCATATAACCTGTCAGAGAGTGTATTGAGTATGTGACCCCGGCACATCAATTCATCATCTTCACAACATTTCCTTGCAGCCTTAACAACTTCGGTATCATCTTCTCTTAGTTCTGAAAATGATTCCAATTTCGGATCAAGAACATATGCCACTTTAAGAACAGTAAAAAGAAATAACAATTTTCCTTTCCAACGAGTAAAATTAGTTCCATCAAAACGATCGAGATGGACACTAGGATTCAGAAATGATGTCAAACTCTTCTCAGTCTCCATTTGCATTAAAAATAAAACCTTAAAGATTGTTGGAGAATTTCGAATATGGAGCCAAAGAACAAAGAAAATTTCTTAGGATTTGAGACGTGTTTGCACACTTTCCTTGAAGGTTTTATTTACCATCACCAATCTTGGTTTGCTATAGAGTTTTAATGGCAAATTACCCCCAAGATATATCAAATCATGAATACAATCTCTAGCAAATAAGATTGTATTTCCATAACATATTTGAAACCTACAAAATCTGATGATTATATAATTGTATGTCTTTCTTTGATGAAGAAGATGTTTATTTGAAAGAATACAACCATTAGAAAAGGTACTTCTTCGAAGACACTCTTTTGGTTTGAATTTGCATCGATTGACAATCTGAAATTTTCAATCTTGCTAACCGTTTTTCCAATTGACGCATTTCTGAAAATAAACGGTTAGCCGTTTTCTCAATAAACGGTGAGCCGTTTTCTTCCAGAATGTCAAATTGGTTGCTCTCTGTAAAGAACGGTTAGCCGTTTTCTCCAAACGGTGAGCCGTTTTCTCCAAACGGTGAGCCGTTTTCTCCAAACGGTGAGCCGTTTTCTCCAAACGGTGAGCCGTTTTCTCCAAACGGTTAGCCGTTTTCTCTAGAACAGAAAACATGCTCTCTGGAATTAAACGGTTAGCCGCTTTCTCAATAACGGTGAGCCGTTTTAATCCACAGCAGCAAACATGCTCTCTGGACTTAAACGGTTAGCTGTTTTCTCCAGAAATGACACACCGTTTTCGTCCAGAATATCAAACCAAAAAACTTGAAAAATGTTACAATCTCTCTTGCAATTCCTGCTTCTATCAATTTATTCTCTGACCATAAAAAAAAAACTCTTCATCTCCTAAATAATTAGCAATTGTAGTTAGACAAATTTGAGAAAACCAATTTAGTCCATTGAACGTGAACTTCAAGCTTTGCACATGGCATATGATGCAAAATGACTTAAAGTATGTAAACGGTGTTTAAAGGTATTGGCACTATGAAAAGTGTCTTGTCGGTATTTATGGATAGTATTGAGGATGAAAATGAGTTTCTAGTTGCTTGGAATAACATACTTGATAAATATGATGCACATGGTAATAGTTGGCTAAAAAGTGTATACGAGTTAAGATAGAAATAGGTTTATGCACATGTTAGGCAGGCATGGTCAACGGGAATGAAGAGCACCCAGCTTAGTGAGAGTTTTAATGTAATTTTAAAAGACTACTTGAAATCAAATCTCAATATGTGTTATTTTTTTATGCACTTTGAAAGGATGGTCAATGATAAACGATACAAAGAATTAGAAATAGAGTATGAATTATGTTATAGGTTGGTCAATATGAAAATGTCTATTAAAATGCTGGCTCATGCAAGGGAGATTTACACAAAGGTAATTTTTCAAGAGTTCCAAGACCAATTTAAAGAGTCTATTGCTTTATCTGTTAAAGAAAGACTCTAGCGATGGTGAATCCTTACTATGTATAGTTGGTATGGATGATTTTGAAAAGAGATGTGTGAAAATAGAGAATAACAACGCATTGTCTTGTAACTACAGAAGCTTTGAGATGAGGGGGGTTTTATGCAGCCATATCATCAAGGTTCTTAGAGATGTTATGGATGTCAAGAAATTCATACCTAGTATATTTTTAAAAAGGTGGACAAAACAAGCAAAAGCAAAATGTATTAAAGACGTGTATGGGCGTGAAATCCAAGCATATCCTAAGTTGCAACAGACATGTCGATAGAGGTCTTTATGTTATATATTTACCAAGACATCCAATAGAGCTTCTGAAAGTAAAAAAGCATATGAGTTAGCAAATTCGCGGGCCATGGATTTGGCTAGATTAGTTGAGGATATTTTACGTTTGGAAATTGATGGTAGTGCGGAAGAAAAAGTTCAAGAATCTCCTTCGACTGAGCACATAGATATTGTCAAAGCAAAAGGTCTAAAGAAGAAGGAGTCACGTCGTGGAAGACGTAGATTCAAGAGTAGTTTGGAAGTAGCCTTGACAAAAAAATAAGACAAAGAGGCTAACAAATTAGCAATCACAAATAGTCTAGGTGATTGCCTATATTACTAATTAACTAGTTTTATATAGACACAACATTGAACAATTACTTTCATCTAGATTAATTTTTTTGTTTAAATTATTTATTTTCACAGCCACTTGGTCAATTGCTTCTGGTGATCAATAATAGTCCTCATTCATTAATGATTGATCATTCTTATTCAGTAAGTGGTTTTTAATTAGTTTTTGTGTGTGAAGCTAAATTTTGTTCTTTCTAGCTAGCATAATAGTTCTTTTTCATGCTTATTATTGCAGCCACAATTGATGAATCAAGTTCGATAGGTAAGTTTGCATGATTTACTTCAACAAACAAATTTTTAGGCTTTGCTTGAACAAAATAGCACAGGATTCTCAAATGGATTTCAAAGCTCTCAAGCTCCCAGTAGCACAAATTTAATTTAACAAATTTTAGTTCAGTTTTTCCTTTTAATATTTAGTTAGTTTCAGACAATGTAGATTTTTTTGGTTTAGATTCATTTACAAATTGTTGGTTTTTGTATTTTTGTACTGGTTTTGCCTATCCATTAAGAGCTTTATATTAATGAGTGTTTCTCTTATTTGATATTTTAATGTTCAATGCTTAGGTTTGTTTATGCTAATAATACAATGTGAATAAGAGAACGTTGTAAATTTGGAGAAATGAGCAATATAATGAAAGTTTGCTTGCATATAGTATATTTTTTATTTGATAAAAATATTGTTCTTACAAAATGAAAGCTTTATTTTATTTTTTTGATAAAGAAAGAATCATTTCCATTCATTTAGAAAAGATGATACAGTAGCTATTTTTGCTGGTATAGGGTCCAGGCATACATAGTTTTATTGTTCACTACAACATATTTGGCCAAAATATAAGCCTGGACATTACACAATCATGGGATGTGTTGAAATCTGACTTTCTGGAATAACTCGCTCTGGTTTTAGATTTCAGAAATTACCCAAGAAATTTCATCTTTGCTTCCTTTCTTATTGTTAACCAAATCATCAACTTCCTTTGCTGCCTTTAGCCCTCATTTCATAGCTCCAGCCTCCACATATGCCACATCCTTGCATAATTATGATGTCTTGACAGCTACTATACTAGCTTGTCTTGCTATTTGAATCCCTTTTGACCACTTCCAATCCTACTTGTTTGATTTTGTTTATCAATTGTTGCATCAACATTGATCTTGAAGGCATTTCTTGGTGGAGGATGTTGCTTACACTAGCCTTGAGCAAAGGCGAACCATATTTAATAATGAAGAAACTCAACTATAGTAAACAAGTAATCCATGCGCTAGGCAAGCTATTCTTCATAGGCTAGTATATAGCAAACCCAAAATTTCTCCACAACTGTAACATTAAATTCCAATAGTATCAAATCATTATAAATTCATATTTAATCGGCAAAAAAAACTCCGTAACTACAATTTTGAGTAATGCAGATAATCTAACAAAAATTTAGTCTTGACCAGGTCACATAATCCTCCATAGACCAAGTATAACACATTTGATTCATTAACCTTTGTTCTTTCTCCACATTTGAGCGTGTATAATATTTAGACAACATTCTTTTGTAGCATCTCATTTTTGTCAGGCTGCAAAAAAATATAAAAAAAAATTCAATAAGTGAAATATAGTGAAAAAAAACTACTTTCAACAGTTTCAGCATAAAACAAATTAGTACTACATTTTATCAAACAGGTGGTGGACATCAAAAAATTATAAACTTATTTAGTAAGAAGATGGGACTATTCCCACTTTTTTGTTTACTTTGTGTTGCAAAAACATCTCAACAAATCTATAAAAAAAATAAAATCTTAGCAAAAAACAATAGGTTCTCATAAGAAAAATTTAAAGGGAAATTATCAGTCACATACCCTTAAATGACATAAGTATCAAACGTGCTACAACACTTTTCGCTTATATCACTCGTATACCTTAAGTGGACAAAAGAGTTCTGGCGTCCACTTTTCCGTTTATTACCGTTAAGAACTTAACAGAATTTGAGCAAAATGACTATTTTACCCTTTAAACTCAAAATGAGGTTAAAAAAATAAATTTACCTTGAAAATTAATGTAAATTTTTAATACACAATTTTTTTATTTTATTATTAACAATATATTTTTTTATTAAAAAAATATGAATTATTAATGGTACATATTATTAACAAATATCGATAAAAAAATATTCATCTTATACCATAAAAAATTATTAACAACATATTACTTACAATTATACATATTATACCATAAAAAATTCAAGTTTGAGCTTGGAGGAGTAGATCTTCAATAATTTAGGTTAAATTTTAGATGAGTAGATTCGGTTGTAAAGTATTTTTTTTAGCAATTATTAACAATTATCCGATAAATGTGATGACATGTTATTTTTATCAAAATATATCATATGACATGTCGTTTTTTACTAGGTAAATTGGATGACATGTTATTTTTTAAAAAAGACTAGATTACCCTTATGATGTCAGCGCTCGCAAACGACAGTTAACGGATAGGTGGACGGCAGAAGTACTTTGTCAATTTAGGGTATACGAGTGATACACTTGAAAAGTATTGTAGCACGTTTGATATTGGTGTCATTTAAGGATATATAACTGATAATTTCCCAAATTTAAACTTTTGGCACAAGAATGTTACTAATCTCAACAATGAAGAGATTGATGCTAAATCAATACTATGTGAGCGATTATCACATCTAGCTAATAGAATTTTAACTTCTTACCTTGATATTGTCAGGCGATTTGGATGTTTTCCATTTTGAAGATTTAGATTTCTTTTATGAATTTGACGAAACTTTAATTTTGAAAGAGACAGAGTGAGGTTTCACCGCGTTTTGGAAGGTGGGTTTTGGAAGGTGAGGAATAAAAAATTAATTACCAATAAATCTTGGCCATTGGATTTAATAATGCCACATATCATTAGATCCTTAAAAGCTCAGATAGTGATCAGATCAAAAGAGAATCTGAATCCCACTTTTTAAACCATTTGCTTATGGTTATTAATCAATTCTATTTTGTTATTTCATATTTTAACGAATATCTTTATATTTGTCTATTTTTCTTAATTCTTGGTAATTTAAGTGAGTGTTTATCAAGCAGCTTTTTTCTATTGGTTACTAAAATTCGAATTTTTTTTTTTGAAATACTGATATACTACAATTAGAATCTATTTTACTCCCAAAGCGGGGAGCCAAATAAACCCATATTAGAAGGTAGGGTGGGCAAAATACCCGATCCGATCCGATCCGATCCGACCTGACCCGAAAAATTTCGGGTTCGGATCGGATCGGGTTGCGAATATAACCCGATCGGATGAAAAATTATAAACCCGATCAGGTTGTGATCGGATCGGGTTATATCCGACCCGATCCGAAAACTCGATGGGGTTGCTTTAAAAAAAACTAACTAAACCTAAACCTAAACGCACGGACACCACACACAAATCACACTCACATAGTCACAATAGAACAGATTCACAAGTTGTAATAGTTGAACAGATTCACAACATGTGATTCATTGAAGAAATCACAAACACAGAACACACAAACAAAAGTACAAAACTCACAAGACACACACACACACAGAGCAGTGCCACAATCTGTTGACTCCCAACGGCCACTGCCAACGGAGGTTACACATGCTCCACCTCCAGTGTTGCGATCTATTGATGTCTCTCTGAACTTCGACCAATCCACGCCGCTGTGCGTCCAGCTTTCCGCGATCTGCCGTTGCACGTCCGCCCATCTGCTGCCGCCAACTGCCACTAATCTGCTGCTGAAAACCCATCCGTGATCTGTTGCTCCAAGGCCAAGCCTCCAACCCGAGTACCCGACCCAAGTTTTTGCCCTTTGTGACTTTTGATTTTAAAGCTTTCATTTCATGGTATATAATTAGCGTTAATTTTGAAGTTTTCACCCAACTCGATTAGAACTTAAATAACCCGAACTCAATCTGATTCATTAACCCTAACCCGATTCTACCTGAGTTCAACCTGATTTTTTGACCCGATCCGAACCGACCCGAATATATATCGGATTGGATTGGATCGGGTTGTAAGATTGGGTTGTATTCGGATTAATATTTGTCCAACCCGAAACCCGACCTGGATCCGATTTTGCCCACCCCTATTAGAAGGGGAGTCGAGTGCTCGGCCTCGAACTCATGTGCCCAAGGTGGCACTAAAATTCAAATATTTAAATAGGTAGGTGGCTAAAAAATTGATTTAAATTTTACCCTTCCCTAATACATATCGCTTGCCAACTTTTCAGAACAAAATAAAACATAAATGCATTAAAATCTAGCAGTTGGATAATTAAATTAAGGATACGATTATAGTAGGAGTAGTGTTTTTTAGAAAAGAAAAAATAAACGTCTCTTCTGATTTTATATTAATTCTAAAATCTGAAAAGAATTAAACATGATCGAATAGACTTATAGGTAATGAGAAGAAAGCTATAAATATAACATAGTATACGCGATGATATATAGAAATTTAATTGCTGTCGATTTTTGTAAGAGAGGAATGTAAAAAGAAAATAAGTTGTTCAAATAATAGTGAATGGCCATCGTCAAAGACGAAGTAAAGTCATCTACCGCCGCGGGGTAGGGGGCGTTTCATACTCATATTTTAGGAGTATGAATAGCAACACTTGGATAAGAAAATCGAACTATTGGGCCACAATAAATTGGATACAGCCCAATCTATATAAAATTTGGAAACCCAAACTACTAGCTAAAATTGTTCACCTACAAACAGACGCAACGCTAATGAAGAGTAGGCAATTTTTTATTTTTTTTTTTAAGTATGAGGCGGGCAAATCAAATCAATTTTATAATCTCATACCCACTTTAAGTTTTGAATTCAGGATGGTCAACACAAAAAAAAAAATTGCTTAAAAAATAGTGCTAAGAAAAGATTAATGTTGTCTAATCTAAATAAAAATAAATAAAAAAGATTATATTAATTTAAAAAACTAAGATTACATTTGGCAAGTAGGATTGGATTAGATTAATTATTAGAATTGGATTGAATTAAGTTGGATTCGATTAAGTTGGATTATATTATATATTGTATTATGTTTGGTACAATATCGAATTGGACAATGTTAAATTATATTTACATACAAAAAAATATTTATGAATATTTAAGAGTAATCATTAAAATTAATTTAAAGGTAATTAACAAGAGCATTAAATATGTAGTAAATTAGTTATTGGGTAATCATAATTATAATAAACAAATATAAATTAATAAAAGTATTTAATTATTTGATTAATTTTTATCAGATATTTTAGATATATTTTATTTTATCAAAACGTTAGCAAATAATGTATATATAAAATCAATTATTTAATATTATTATTTCCATGATTATTTTTTATCTTAGATTGGTGATTATTAAATTTAATACAATCAATTATTGTAATAAATTATTAAATAGTTAATTTTATTGGAGTAAAAGTACCAATTTAATTAGAATATAGAAACAAAATAAAAAATAAATTCAAGTAAATCACGAATAGAATAATTAATTAATTAATTAAATTTTAGGTTACAAATAAAAAATAGTATTATATATGAAAGAAATATGAATAATTTTTTTTCTCTTATCTAATCCCATCTAAACCCACATATAAATTGGGATTGTTAATCCTATGATTTAAGAACTAAATTTAAATTTAGTCCTCCCTAATCCAATCCAAGTAAAATAGCCAAACATGAAATAAAATATTTAAATCACAAAATTAATTAAATCTCATATTTAATCTTAACTCCCAAACATAACCTAAGAGTTTAATCTTAACTCCCAAACATAACCTAAGAGTCATCTCCAAACTTGGAAGTGTGCAAAAGAAGTAAGAAATACAAATATTTAAGTTTGTAACCAAGAATGAAACAAAATTATAATATTCAACATGTTTGCCACATAATTTTTTATTCTATTGTGGCTGTATCACAAGGTTCTTTATTATATGAATAGTGAACGAGGAATCTCGTATGATTTGTTTTGATCTTTATCTTTTCGCACATTTATTCTTCGCACATTTATTATTATTGTTTCTTGCTGGCAGATGCGAGATTAGAATAAGTTATTGGAGGATAAGGGCATTACAGAAAATGCAAGTGTCATTTAATATGAGGACTCGGGGACCTCGCTGGCATTGAAATGTCAAATGGCCTTGGGTTATTAATCTCATATGATATAGTTGTAGATATTGAAAGTCAAAAAAATATTTAATGATATCAATTTATTCACCATTAAATTGTATAAGATCAATTACTTAAAATTTATGTAAAAAATTTTATATATAAATAAAAGAGAGAAAAAACATAAATTTCAATACACTATAAAATAAAATATAGTGCAATAAAATGTGTATTTTTTAATCTTTTAGCTTATCTTTTATTTTAAAATAAGGAAAATCCTATAAGAATATTACTCTATGTATATTGTGTGTATGTTTAAAAGCTTGGAATATTACTCTATGTATATTGTGTGTATGCTTAAAAGCTTGGACTTGAATTTAATTTAAATATTAGCATGACAAGCTTGTGAAAGTGTATTAAAATGATAAAGAAGAACTATATATATGTATATATAAAATAGGAGTTTCCTTACTATGATATGGTAAGACGCAAGCTAAAAGAGAGAAAAATATAAATTTTAATACACTATTAAATAAATATATAATGCAATAAAATGTTTATCTTCTGATCTTTTAATTTATCTTTTATTTTAAAGTAAGGAACATCATATAAGAATATTACTCTAATAATATTGTGTGTATGTTTAAAAGCTTTGACTTTAATTTAATTTAAATATTAGCATGACAAACTTTTAATCTACGAGTTATATATTGGAGTTGAATTATCAAGGTTACAACTTCAGACTCCTAAAAATTTTCAAACCATAAATACTTATAGATTATAATCATTTATAAAAATAATAATAATAATAATAATTCCGTTCACTTTATTAACTGTAGATATTGAATTTTTTTAACTACAATCATGAAAAATCTTGATGATAGACGGAAACGAATTAATTATTATTATTATTACAATCTACAAGTAGTATATATAACAATCTTAGGTTTACTGAAAATTTAGAAATACATAATTACACAGTAGAGGCTACAAGTCTATCTCTACAGAGAAACTACACATTGATTTTACACAAACAAGAGCCTGATGGCTTAAATCGGTGGACTCGACCCTGGTTCTAGAAAGAAACCATGTTACAACATACAATTCATGATAAAAAGGCACACAAAATAGACGAATTGAAAACTACACTTGCATTTAAAAAGGAAAAAAAAACACATCAAATCATTCCTTTTAAGTGAAAAAAAAATAGAATTAATATTTTCACCTCCTCTTGTTCTTGCTCCCGAACAACAAAGTGAAGTAAAACAAAACCCTAAAAAGGAACCCAAAAGCAACGAGGATCCAAATGCACTTCCATTTGCTGATATCCGTTATCCCTTTCTGTTCAAGTATTTTCATGCCAGTATTCAAACAAGTTGACCCCGTAATGTTTCTGCCCAGCACATTGCTCATGCTTTGCAACAACTCGATCTTTGTTGAATCTGGGAGACCATCAAACGGTGTGCCATCAAAAAACTGAAGCCCCGTCAAGAAACACCTATTGGGATCCCCATACTCATTTTGTAGAGCACCTTGAAATGGGTACTTAACAAGAGAAACGTAATGAAACCAAATCCAATACGAAGGGATTTCATCATGAGAAATGTAGAATCCGCAAAAGAGAAGAGAAAGGCCTAAAATCGCTACAACAATGGTGAAACCTATCTGTATATTAGGGATGAATCCCGCGACAAACGCCATGAACGAATTTCCAGCCCAATATGAAGCAAACATTGTGATGAAGAAGAAGAGGAACCCCGAGAAGCCTCCGGCTAGACCAACTGCCCAAAAGGTTGTTAACGCGAAAACAAGAGAAAGGGTGATCATGGAAGGAATGGAGACCAGAGCATGAGCAAGTACATAAGATGAGACCCGGTAAGCGTTGTAGGAAGTTTCTCTTATGAAAATGTTCCGCTCTTGAAGCAAGGCGGGGATTTCTCTTGCACAATTGTAGAATATGGTGGTCATGGCAAATGCAACAAACGCTAAGCGTAGTCGTGTGCCTTTTGGGGAGTCATCGAGTTGCCAATAAAGGGTGGCCAGTACACATGCAATCACAAGCTGTGCTCCTAGGCGAGTGCCAAATAATTCGGGCATTCTTCTTGAGTTTGTGTTTGATCTTTTGGAAAGAAACAGCATTTCGGTCCAAAAAGGATTGACAAAAGTTTGAAAATTTTTGTTTGTACCAGCCGAGACTAATTTACCTCTGGAAATACTTGCCTCGATTGCGTCTTCAAGATCGACATCGGGTTGATGATCATTATCGGGGGCCATTTTTGGATTTCTCGTCATCTGCCAGGACTTATTGAATTGAACTAAGCTGCTGATTCCGCTCGGAGTTTCTTCAAGTTCACGAATCAAGTCAAGAGAAAACTCACATGGGTTTTCATTCTCAGGAATCGGATGCCCAAACTCAGCAAAGAATAGACTAAAATCAGTGGCTGGAGTTCCGCTGTACACAGTCTGTCCATGTGATAGAAATATCAAACGGTTTAGTAGGCTGAAAATTCTGTAACTCGGCTGGTGTATGGACATGATCACAACACTTCCGCTCTTTGCAATTTCCCCCAAGACCTTAACAACCTTAAATGCACTTGTGGAATCAAGCCCTGATGTGGGTTCGTCGAGGAACAACAGAATTGGATCATGAATTATATCAATTCCAATCGAAACACGCCTGCGTTCGCCTCCTGAAACGCCTCTGTGCTGCTCATCACCGATAAAAGTCTTCGCTGCACTTCGCAATCCGAGCTGATCAATAAGAGCTTCAACTCTTTCTCGTTTCCTTTTCTTGGAGACAGAGCGTGGAAGCCGACACTCTGCCGAAAACATGAGGGTCTCTTCTACGGTTAACATAGGGAACAGAAGATCATCTTGCATTACATACGCAGATATGATCTTCAAAAGCCTTGACTCCAAAACTGCTCCATTCAAAGTCACAGTCCCTTTCAAGCTCTCCTTCTCAATGCGGCCAGCCAGAGCATCAATCAGAGTTGATTTACCAGCTCCGCTAGCCCCGAGAATCGCCATTATCTCACCTTCTCTTGCTACCCCAGAAATATCATCCAGTAGAAGTTTTGAATTAACACCATATGATAAGTTGTTAAAAGAAAGCACAAACGGGTGAGTCGTTGATGCAGGGCTGCTAGCATTGGACAGGTCAATCACCTGATGCTGATCTTCGAGATCACGGATAGTGAGGGGATCTTTGAATCTGGCACTGCGATTATTATTTTTTCCAGCCTCTGTTTTTTGCTCTGTTTTTGGTGCATGGTGAATGAGGAGCAAAGGGTTGTCGCTTGCACTTAGGGGCGACATGTTTGGTGCCTCCATAATGACAGTGCTAATATGTTTGGATCCAAATTCGGAATGGAAATGCAATGCATATATAACTTGTTGGGCTTTGAATTTAACTTTTAAAACGAATCTTATAATAGCAAAAGAAATCATGTCCACATTCCTTTTTTGAATTTTTTTAATATCTTTGGAAGTAGTCCATACTGTTAAACTAGCAATAAAAAAAAATGACAATAATTCATTTGCTTGCTTCTCTTCTTACTTCTTCGTGTTAAACTACTTTATTTTCACGCAAATCATCAACTAGACTACATCCTTTATTTGACTTATATATAGATATAATCATTTTCAAATGGCAGCATCTTCATTTTTTATTACGGTTTACTAATTAATCAAAATAATTTTATTAAACCATATAATTTAATTGTGAATTAAAATTGAATTAATTTTACATTAAAAAATAATAATAAGAACATTCGCATTAAAAGAGGATTATATATATATATATATATATATATATATATATATATATATATATATATATATAAATGTTTCAGTTCGGAATTTTAAAGTGTGGGAAAGTGCGGAAAAATTTTAAAACCGCATGATTTTAAAGTCTTAAAACTATAAGTCTTTAAAACCGTATATTTTTAAAATTTTTCCGAACTTTTCCGCACTTTAAAATCACTGACCAGAAAATTATATATATAATCTTTTACAATATTGTAAAACTATTTACACTAATTTTACAAAAGTCATTTTCACACTTTAATAAAGTGTAAAACCTCATTAAGAAAACACTCTATAAATATAATATGATACTTAAGGAATATCCCTCTTTTTCCTTAACCTTCAAGTTGTCCTTACTGTATTGTTTTCTTTCCAATGTTAGATGTACATAACTTCATTAATCATTATAACACAAACGTGTTCGCCGAAGTGAAAAACAGAAACAAACAGCAGAAAAAATAGCAATGGACAGCAGATAAATAGTCGATCAAACAGCGGCAGAAAACGGCAATAAACATCAGGTAAAACAGCAGCAGAATTGTAGAAAACAGCTAACAAAAAGAGCAGGCAGAAATAGCAGCCTTTATTGTTTAATAAAATTATAAATAGTCAGTGCGCGTGGATTTGTTCATTGTCCTAAAGACCAAATTGCCCTCTCCAGGACATGAATCTTGGTTTAAAAAGTGGTGATTTGACCTTCAGAATACATTACCCACTTACACAACTTTTATTTGGCCAAGCCTATGTTACGTGCAACGTACCATACATTCAAAAGCGTAAAATATCAATAAACACCCTTAATTTAATAGAAATTTCAACTTCACTAATAGAATTAAAAGAATTACTTTTAAACTTTAAAGAAGAAATAAAATTAGAAATAGGAAAAATAAAAATATAATTAGCCACAATGCAAAAAAGTCAAAAGAAACATAAAAAATTAGAGAGATTTGAAATAATGAAAACAGGATTCTTAAGAACAAGTTCAAATAAGCCTATAGGTAAACCACAACCAGGAAGTTATGATGACTGGTTTATGAAAACCCAATATCCAAAGATATTAAGGGAAGCAGAAGAATTAACAACAGAAATAAAGAAAAAAGAAAAAGGAAAAGAAAAATTAGAAATAAAAGAACAAATACCAAGTGAATCAAATTCTGAATAATGGAAGATTTAGAAAATCTAACTGAAAAATTTAGTGATATAAATTTAAGTGACTTAGAAACATTTGAAAAAGAATATCATATAAAAATGAATACATCTGGTGGACCAGAAATGAAACCTAATGTAGCAGAACCAAGCCATAGATATATGGATAGAAGAAAGAAGAAAAATAAACCTTTTTATGAATATATACCCCAAATAAGAAAAACACCTTGGAAAAAAGAATACTTACCTAATCAAGACTCGTTAACTCCTATAAGTAATGCAGGAACACTATTAGATTTAGATTGTAAAGTAAACCCTCGAAAAACACTAGTAGAATGGGGAATACAAATGAAATTATTTTTTACATATAATGGAACAAATGATGATTGGAATGTAGGAACAGAAGAAGAAAAAATAAATATATTTGCTGAAATCCTTGTAGCCAGTATGATAGGAAATGTATTTAACTGGTGGAGAGGACTAAGCGATGATACTCAAAGAATTATAATGGATTCTGTAAAAATAGCTTTTAGAAGAAACAAAACACTAGGCATACAACGATTAGTGGAATATATAGCAAGTGAATTTCTAGGAGAAGATTGGTCAGAAAATTCAGTAAGAGAAGCAAATAAAGCGAAACTAGATGCAAGATTAAAATTAACAAACTTAACAATTTGTAATATGTGTTATGTTAAAGAATACACATGTGAATTTACCAGATATTATTATGAACAATATATAAGCTTAGAAGATCAGGAAATATATAAAACTTTGTATTATTCTAAATTACCATACCCATGGAACAGTTATTTTATTAATGAATATGAAAAATATGATAAGAGAGATAGGGCAGATACTTTAGGAACTAGGATAAACTTTTTAAATACAAGATTAAGTGAAATATGCATGCAAAGAAATTTAATTAAAAAGAGTAAGAATGTAACAGAAATATGCTGTGAGAAGACAGAAATGCCAACCCAATGGGCTTGTTATGTACCACATAAAAGAAAGAGGAAATGGCATAAAAAAGAAAGAAAATATAAGAAATATAAATACTTTAAAAAGAAATATAAAAAAGCTGGAAGGAAGTATTATAGAAGAAAATACCAAAATCCAAGTCAGAATCAAAAGAAACAATTAGATAAATCAAAATGTAAATATTGGAATTGTGGAGAAATAGGACACATAAGTACAGACTGCACAAAGAAGAAAATTAGAATTCTACAAAAAGAATTTGAAGAGATAAAAATTGATCTAGAACAAATAAGTAATATATCAGATTATGAAGGAGAAGAAATATTTATAATGGAAAAAAGCGATAGTGAAAATGAGTCAGAATGATAATTTAGTAGAAAGAGAAGAAGAAATAGAAGAGATTGAGGACATAGAAAGAGAAGAGAATAAAAGCGGGTATAGTTTGGTAGCTACTTTTAATAAAGAAAAATATAACAAACTCCTAAAATTAAATATTGAAAAACCTGAATATGGAGTAGTACAAAAATTAAGAGATCTATTTAAAAGAAAAAGAATAATTTTGCATGAATATTATAAACAGGAAAAAGCAGTAACTATAACACAAGCTGAATGAAATATTAGATTTAGTCTCATAAATAAAAGAACAATAGATCTAGCATTAAGAAAAATAAAAAGTGAATCAACAAGAGAAAAGATACAATATGTATATTTAGCTGAAATACAAATCTTAATAAAATCCCTATTCAAAGAAGGTGTAGACAGCCCAATAGTATTGTCAATACATGACCAAAGATTCTATGATCCTAATATAGGACATTTAGGAACGGTAGAAGGAGATTTATGTTATACAAAATTATTATTTACATGTCACCCACGATATTGTGTACACATAAAAGATAAAAACATAGATGAAACATTAAGTTTACATTTTAAGTTATTAAAAAAGAATTTAATGAAAGAAGGAAATAGATTAATGACCATACATTACTCTGCTTTATATAGCTTTTGTAATTCAAATTATGGAGAAATCTATGGAAGTAAACCATATATAGAAATCAATAAGGAATGCGAAGACATAAGTACACTTATAGAACCTATTATACAAGATTATAAAATTCCTTTAACATATGAACTAAATGTAAACGACAACAAACAATTCTTAAATGATAATAATGAAAACTCTATAATTCCTATAAGCTTTGCAGGAAAAACTCTCTTAAGAGGAAGTTCGTCTAGAAGATTAAATTCAGATAGACAATTAATAAAAATAGATAGACAATTAATTAAGCCATTAACAAATAATAATGTAATTAAAATATTAGGACAGTACTTTAATGGTATAGAATATACAACAAGAATACCTATATTAATTGATACTGGAACAAGTCATAATTATATGAATCATACAAAAAATCAAGGACTTTTAGTAAAAGAAAAAGAGATTCCATATGAATATACAGATTTTAATGGAAATAAACATACATGTAGACAAGAAGTAAAAGTACCATTAATAATAAAGGAAACAAGAATAATTGTATATTGTTCTATAGATTCCTTTATGACTACAGATCCTGAGAAATATATAGTACTAGGAAATAGTTTCCTTAACAGTTTAGAATATTATAGAATTGAGAGAAATCAAATAACGTTACAAATAGAAGGACAACAAATAATCTGTGAAACATGTTAAATCAAGGCTATGTAAAATATCCCATGTCAGTTTATATACAAATAAACATTCCAGAAAAAGATATAGATACTTGCGCCTTAATAGATACAGGAAGTGAAATTACAATTATGAAATCCTTTATATCTAACCAGTGGAAACCTAATGGTAGCTTAAAAATAATAGGCATCACAGGCGATAAACATCAAGTAAACTTATCCTTACAAAACTATGAAATCCTTTTAGGAAGTAAACTCATCCGTATTACTCAAATATATCAATATAACCAGATGGATTGTGATATCCTTTTAGGTAATGACTTTATTCAACAATTTCAATATTACCAACAAACATTATACCTTATTACCCTTAAAACTCCTTGTAATTATATACTCCGTATCCCGCGAGAATTTAAACCTTACCGAGTTCAGCCAGCCCAGCGTGGTGATAATCTTATATATGAAAAACATTATTTAATATCACAAGGACAGAGTTACAATATAGAAATAGAAACTATATAGAATCACAACTTGAACAAGTATATAAAGAAAATCCTTTAGCATTATGGAAGCCAGATCACCCTAGAGCAAAAATAGAATTAATAGAAAATAGGATAATAAGACTAAAACCTATGTTATATATCGAAGAAGATAGAGAAGAATTCAAAATTCAATTAAAAGAATTATTAGATCTTAAACTAATAAGACACAGTAATAGTCTGCATAATAGTCCAGCCTTTATGGTTAGAAAACGAGCAGAACAGGTTAGAGGAAAAGCTAGAATGGTAATAAATTACAAAGAACTTAATAAATATACAAAATTTGATGGATATTTTCTCCCAAACAAAGAAGTATTAATAAATATTGTTAAAAATAAATCTTACTATTCAAAATTTGACTGTAAGTCAGGATTCTGGCAAATAAAGATGGAAGAAAATAGTATACCTTATACAGCCTTTAGTACCCCACAAGGACATTATGAATGGTTAGTAATGCCTTTTGGATTAAAAAATGCTCCACAAATATTTCAGAGCAGGATGGATAAAATATTTAAAGATTATAAATATATTATTGTATATGTAGATGACATATTAATAGCTTCGGACACATTAGAAAATCATAGAAGATATTTAAAAGAATTTGTTAATATATGTGTAAAAGAAGGAATAGTTCTATAAAAAAGAAAAGCAGTAATAGAACATAAAATAATAGAATTTTTAGGAATGATACTTGATAAAAATGGAATAAAACTTCAAAGTCATATAGGGAGAAAAATCACTGAATTTCCAGATAAATTGGAAAATAAACAACAAATACAAAAGTTTTTAGGATGTTTAAACTATGCGGAAGGTTTCATAAAAGATTTAGCAAAAAAGAGAAATATTCTTCAAAAATTACTTAGAAAATATAACACTAGAGGATGGAGTATAGAACATACGGAAATGGTAAAGAATTTAAAAGAAGAATGTAAGGACCTCCCTACATTAAGATTACCAGAAGAAAACGATAGATTAGTCATACAAACCGATGCTTCTGATCTGCATTGGGGAGCTATACTTAAAACAGACATAAATGAAATATGCAGATATACAAGTGGAACATTTAACCAAGCTCAGGTTAATTATCCTGTGCATGAAAAAGAACTACTTGCAATATATAAAGGAATTAAAAAATTTTCCTTATTTTTACTACAAAAACAGTTTACAGTAGAAACAGATAATACACAAATAAGCTCACTTATTTACAGAACTTTACCAAATGAGCCTCAATACAGAAGGTTACATAGATGGCAAGCTTACTTATCATATTACAATTTTAAAATTGTACATTTAAAAGGAACTAATAATTTTCTTGCAGATTTCTTGAGCAGGAACATAGAATTCAGAAATGAATCCTGAAATGAATAAAACCATCGGTGCAATAAGAACCGAAATAGCCCGGCTCAAAGCAGAAGCATCTGACATAGTAGATGCAACATGTTTTCTGAAAGAGGCCTCTGAAGCCCATGAGAAGGGAATACATTTGTTAGAGTCATACATAGAAGACCTGACAAAAGGGCTCACAATAAACACTAGCCCAATAAACACTTATATCGGAAGCAGTAGTGGACCCATCAGAGAAAATAAACCAATCTCTGATCCTACTCCTAGTCAAGTCATAACTATAGAAGTTGAACCCCAAAAAACAGAGTCTTCAAAAAAGTATATTCAAATAAACACCCCACAAGTAGAACAGGAGGAATTGCCTCTAAACCCAAAAGAAGAAGAATATAAACAATTCTCTACATGGATTTATTCTACGTGCTCTCACCATAACACAATATTTAGAGCACTAGGAAAAAATATGTATCTTAGAATGATTGCCACAAGAGGAGCAGACCCACTCCTCCTAGGTAAAATAGCAAAATATGGATTTCTTGATTTAATATATCCCGACATAGATCTTAGGGAAATCGCTAGCTTTGATGATTTACTGGTTAAAGAAATCTCAAGGTTTGCACAAAAAAGACCTATATACCTCAAGTTTTACACCATAAGTCCAGAATACCATCAGAATATAGAATACCAGGCCTTTTACATTATCTCAGTTGGTCATATTACCAAGAATTTTAAAGTCGAGGTCGGGACAGAATACACAAGTGTTCCAAAGATAAATCAGTCATGGATAAGGAACAGAAAAGCTAGAGGTATTAAAGCCATATGGAGCATAGCAAAACATATGTACAAGAGGAACTTCAGAACCATAATAAAATTTGAGAATTATATCTTGATCACTTCATAAGATAGTTATACACCATCAGCTATACTAATGGATTTCATAAATGAGATAAGCACGATGAGAATCCCTAGTAGCGGTGAAACTATGCAACTAGCCAGACAGCTCATGGAAGATGAAGACAAGACAAGACAAGCCCGTGATAGACAAAAGTAAAAAGAAGATAAGAAGATGCTCGCTTGATATAACAGCCCGTGGCAGACAAAATGGCCGACAGAAACTCGCATGGCAGACAGCATCCACTCAATAAAGCAAAGTGGAGTAGTAATAATGTAATCGAATAATGTAATCTTTTTCTTTTTCTTTAGCCCAATAATACAAGGGCAACGATGTAATCTTAGAGAAAAGAGCCCAATAATTCAAGGGCAATAATGTAAAACCACGATGTAAAAAGTTTTGATATAAAAAAAAAAAAAAAGAGGAGGACCTCAGAGCTTAACATTTTTCCATAATTTTTCAGAGCTTATCATTTTCCCATAATCTTCAAAGTTCATTTACTCTCAATCCTAAGCAACCATACTCAATACCTTCGATCAAAACTTTCACTAAGATACGAATAAACCAATAATAAAAACTAAGAACATGAAGAGCTAAACTTCTTTTTAGCTCTAAATCCCAAACAACATCATCAATAAAATCAGAGACAAAACCACAATAGAAGGGAAAGAGAAACCTAAATCAGAGATTCTAAGCAAGACGATTAGAGTCCATACAGTAAAGCCATTCATGTCCGCTCATCCTGTGTAGGCAAGGAGGCCGTTGAGGGAATCAGGACGATCAAGGCTACATGTCACTAGAAAAAGATCGTGAGGCAAAGAATCAAAAGATATTAGGTAATAATTCTTTAACCTTATCTGTTGGTGGAAGTTGTTGCTGATGATATTTGATGACGAAGTTTGTGGAGAAGGAGCTAAATTTATGGAAGTGTTAAATTATAAATTTTTGGAAGTGTTAAATTATGAATAATTGGAAGTGTTAAATTATGAATAATTATATTTTATTAGGAAATTCTAAAGAACATATGATAAACTCAACAACCAGAATAACATATAACGATTATATGATGATAATAGACTTTAATTTAGGATCATTCAAGCAAGATTCTTACTTATTCAGTAAACAAGAATTAGTAAGTACAGAAGAACTTCAAGCTGTTTATACACTCGAATTTCCTCGAGAAATTAAACATAAAATCATAAAACATATAGAAATCGAAAATCTAAAACATAACATAATTATGTTAACAGTAGAACAAGAAATCGATATAGCTTTAGCATATATAGAACAAGGAAATAGAGAAGATGGACCATCATATATATATGAGATTAATTCAGATAATGAAGAAATCGAAATATGAAAAGTATATCGGCTGGAAACCACTGTGTGCGGGCTACTGGTCCAAAGGAGGTTTAAATATCTTGATTTATCAAGGACCTCATCACGGGGGTAGAACAACGCCACGTACTTTCCTAAAATTATGATTTAAATAAAAGATATTGAATAAAATGGACATATACGAGTTTCACATTTATACAATAAATAACATAACCATAATAATTAGCATCAAATTAATATACAAGTTGACACCTGAATTTGTAATAGAAACTGAAGAAAATTATTATGAATATTATCAAACAGAACTTTTTTTTGATTCAGTACCCAATTATATAGAAAATTCCGAAGGAGAATTAGAACCAATAATAGCATTACATATAAGAAATATAGATGGATCTTATAATACATATACACAAAATAATATGATCTTGTAAAAAATAAATTAGATTCATTATTTTTATTTCTTTGTTTTTTTTTTAGTTTTCTATCTATCTGTTTTTCTGATTTATCTGCATAGTGCCCCAAATGGTATCAGAGCCATAGACCTTGCATAATTTTTATAATTATTTATTGGAAATTTAATAAGATTACAATGGATCCCATAGAAGCTATAGTAAATAATCTTTATAACTTAAGAGTATATAAAAAAGAGGAAATAAAAAATTTAATAAAGTCTATAAAAACTGAGAAAAATAATATAAGAAACATAGATCTTGAATTAACCGAAGAATTATTAGAAAAATCTATAGATACAAGAGGTGGTAAATATTTAATAGAAAAGAAAATGAGGTTTATAGATGAATTTATAAAATTTTTAATATACTGGTATAAAATAGAAACACAATGAATCAGCACGCATTTAACGCCATACGTAGCCTAACAGAAAGTATAAATAGTATGAATCTAGGATGGGAAAACATAATAAATGTTTATATAAATTTAATAAATCAAAAAATAGATTTATTAGAAATTGAACGTGATGGAATAATAAATTTAGGACCATAAATTTACTCTGAATTTGTAGATCTATATGAATTTGATAATCATATATTAATGTTTAAAGAAATAAAGAAAACTTTAGAAAAAATGAAAAATAGATGTGTAAGGGATGGAAGAAGACAAATACATCCACAATTATAAAAATTAAAAATAAGAAAAACTATAAGGACTTAAATGATATTTGCCAAGAAGAAAAGGACAACGAACGTAAGATACATTGAACGCAACTTAGGCGCTCCCCTTTTATAAACATGCAATTTTAATTACAAAACTATTGGAAAAGTGATATCCACCCACTGTAGTAGATCAGAAAAATAATTTATCAGAGTCTAATTTAGATGATAGTAAAATATAAAAATTAAAACTTTAAATATATAAAATATTTGTTAATACATTTATAATTATTGTCTAAATATTTTTGTATTTTGAAAATATTATACAATAAACTCATTATTAATATTATTAAATATATTTTTCCTACATAAACAACTAAATTATAATTCATTTCATCATATTACATAGATGATTCTTCACGAATTTTGTTATTGAAAACTTTGCTCTAGTATTACTATAGAAACTAAAAGAATTAATTTTATTTTTTAGAACACAAGAGTGTTAAGCTTTTATAATTCCTAAAAGTTAAAGTTCAAATTTTATAGTTTATAAAATTATAGGGACTATGTTAATAGATTTAACGGAGGCTAATTAGAGACCCAAAACATTTCCCTCTTTTATTCTTAGAAATTTTTTTTTTTTTGGGCTAGAGGGGGCCTGAGCCCCGCTGGTCACATGCTGGATTTGCTGTTGTTCACCCGCCGATGAACCCCAGACTCAACCCCACAAAAGTAAATTTTGGGGGTAATTTTGTTATTGATTTGAAAATTTGAACAACTTTATTATTACTTTTGAGTTTTATTTACTCCTTTGTGGGGCTGAAACTTATTCACTATCAAAACTTTAAAAGTCTTACAACAATATTTTTTGAAGTATTCTTTATACGGGTGAGATATCTTTTATTTTGGAAGGAAAGTAACAATGTTATAACCAAAAATTTGGCGGCACAACTAATTAATTTCCACGGTTGTCAATTACGCATCCGTTGACAACTAGAGTTTTATTCTACGGTCGTTGTGGCTGAAGAAGTACTAGGGATGGCAATGGGGAGGGGAGGGGAGGGGACCAATCTCTCCGTACCCATCCCCGATATTTTGCGTATGTCCCCGTCCCCTCCCCATCCCCATCCCCATCCCCGTCAAAATTATTTAAGAGAATCCTCATCCTCTCCCCGAATAATAACAGGGGATCCCCGAGGGTCCTAGGGATGGCAAAAATCCCCACGGGAACGGGTACCCTCGGGGATTTTCCCCATTCGGGGAGGGTATGAGGATAATTTCATACCCAATTTCTTATTCGGGGAAGGGACGGAGAAATTTTTTTACCCAATATCTTATTCGGGGAGGGGACGGGGATGAGGTGGAATCCCCATCCCCTACCCATTTCCCCATTTTACTTTTTAATTTTATTTTAATTTTTTAAAATTACTAGTAAATAAATAATAAAATTATAAATATTGGTAAAAATAAAAAATATCAAAATATTTATATTATTAAACTTTTAGGCCTAATTAACTAATTAAAGTCTTAAATTTTTATTTAAGACATTAAAAAGACCGAGTAGATTCTATTAGCCCAACATTTTTTTTAATTTTAATATTTTTTAAATATTTTAAACTTAAATCTATTTTTTATTTATTTTTAGATGTTATAATTGCCCACAGAGAATCACAATTTTAGTATCTAATCTAATCTAATATAATATTTACTCTTGATTTGCTCCGATTTAACTATTGTATTGTAAAGGGAATAGTCCATATTTATAAAGTGCTCACGCCACCATTGAAAAAGTTAATTTTGAATCTAAATTTAATTTTATTTGTAAAAATTTTATATTAAATTATTAATTTATTCATGATAGTTTGTAAAAGATATATGTAAGATATATTTCGAACTTTACTTTTATTTAAATTTTTTATTTTAATATGATTAACTCAAAATCGAAAATAAAAAAATGTATTAGTTATTCGGAAATTGGGGACCCTCGAGGATCCTCTGCTATTATTCAGGGAGAGAATAAAGATTTTCTCAAATAATTCTAACGGACACAAAAAAAAAAAAAAAACATATACAAAATATCAAAGATAGATACAGAAAGATCGATCCCCAAACCCTACCTATTGCCATCCCTAATCCCAAGCGCACGCTAAGAGCCTGTTAAAAAAATAAATTAAAACTAGAAACAAAAAGCCAAATTCCTCAATTTCAAAATCCAATCCCTAATTCCCTTAAACAAAAACAGTGAAGCAAATGAGAGAGGAACGACACTCCACTAGTCACAGCCTCACACCTAACAATCGCCGATAATTACAGCCATCACCAATTCATCGTCCGGTCATCCACCCAATAATTGCATGCAGCACACGCAGCCACGCGAATTTTGTTCTCGATCCAGCACGCAATCACCGATTCGGCTCCATTCTAAGGTTGTCGTCCAGCCAGTGACAGCTCCTCGTATCAACCGTGCTGTCATCTTAGCTCATCACCAGCCGTTGCTGACTTGTTGTTGCACCGGTGAGTTACGTTCATTGATGACTTTTTTTTATTGTTCTTTATTTTTTTCCTTAATCCTTATTTTTTCCTTAATTTTTTTTTGTGAGTTGGGATTACTAGATTAGGATTTAATACTTTAATTTTTGCGGCAACTTTTTAATTTTTTTGTGAGATGCTAGCTGTTAATTCTCGCCTCATCTGTTACCTGTTGACTGTTAATTTTTATTGTTAGTGTATTTGGGGAAAATTCCAATGACGATTGCTTAATTTTGTATGGATTTATTTACAAATTAATTAAGTTTCTGTTTCTGTTTTCATTTTTGGCCAACCACGAACTTTTTATTGAACAATTCATGTCATTGTTATATTGTTATTAGCTTAGGGAATGGGAATATGGGATTGATTTGCTTTTTATTTAATTTTGTTGGTGTTCTAATGAATGAAAATTACTATTTATGTCAACATTTTTTTGGCTACAGACAGGTGCAGTTCCTAAAGATGACGGGGATTTGAAGGATGAGGAAAAAGATGCCCTCAAATATTTGATTAGTATGTTTTCGATATTAGTATTTATTATTTATTATGTTATCTTGCTATTATTTTGTGTGGGAAACTTTTATTCTATAATGTAATAGGTTATTACATATATTAGATAATTATTTTTTTTGTTACCTGTTGACTGTTAAAATTATTAAAAGTTTATGTTCGGTTCAGGTCTAACCCAAACCCATCGAGACTAAGGCGGAGGCCTAGCCCAAACCGTCCAAACTTAGATGCGTTTTTGGAGAGCTTGGGCTTTTAACAACAATATGGGTTTGGGCTTAAAAAAATCCGGCCTAAGTCGGTATTTTGCAAATTATATTTGAGATTGAATAATTTTTATGGTGTGTTTACTTAATGAGAATGAGATTGTGAATTGGGTGGAATGTGAATGGGCTGAGAATGAAAATGAGTTGGAATGTGAATGAGATTTTAATATCTATTTGAAAAAAATAAATGGGAATGGAAATATGCCAGAATGCTATTGATGTGTTTATTTGGTAAAATAAATATAAATGTGGAATGAAAATGAGAATTAATTTATCAAAATTCCTATAGTATTAATAATTAATAAAAATAATTAATTTATCATTATTAACAATATTATCATTATTGTTGTTGTTAGTATTAATAATTAATAAAAATAATTAATTTATCATTATTAACAATATTATCATTATTGTTGTTATTGTTATTGTTATTATTATTATTAAAAATAATATTAATAATAATTAATAATAATTAAAATAATAAAGGTAATAAAATTTAATAATAATAATATTATTATTTTAGTTATTATTAATTATTGTTAATATTATTTTTATTAATATTATCATTATTAACATTTATTATTATTATTATTATTACTATTACTATTACTATTATTATTAAATTTTATTAATTTAGTTATTATTAATTATTTTTATTAATATTATCATTATTATTAAATTTTATTAACTTTATTATTTTAGTTACTATTAATTATTATTATTATAATTTTTATTGATATTATCATTATTAATATTTATTATTATTATTATTAAATTTTATTAACTTTATTATTTTAGTTATTATTAATTACTATTAATATTATTTTTATTAATATTATCATTATTATCATTTATTATTATTATTATTAAATTTTATTAACTTTATTATTTTAGTTACTATTAATTATTGTTATTATTATTTTTATTAATATTAGCATTATTAGCATTTATTATTATTATTATTTTAATTAATATCATTTTTGTAACAATATTTATACATGTATCTAGATAATGAAAATTACATTATTATTATTATTATTATTATTATTAAATTTTATTAATTTTATTATTTTAGTTATTATTAATTATTGTTATTATTATTTTTAATAATAATAATAATAATAATAATAATAATAATAATAACAACAACAACAACAACAATAATGATAATGTTGTTAATATTGATAAATTATTTATTTTTATTACTTATTATTTTTATCATTATTTTTATTGTTAATAATGATAATAATAATAATAATAATAATAATAATTAATAATAACTAAAATAATAAAATTAATAAAATTTAATAATAATTATTATTATTATTAATGATATTTAAAATAATAAAATTAATTGTGATTTGAATGAGGGTAATTTGGAAAATCTGAAAAAAAATAGAGGGATACAAAAGTAAACATATATTCCATTTATATTCTCTTATTTTCATTTTCAACCCCTCATGGGAATGAGATTCGTATTACTTACTCCCAAATTGTGTGGAACCCATATATTTTATTCTTATTCCTAAATTACATTTTGTTAAGTAAACATGAGTTTCATTCTCATTCTTTATTCCATAAAGTAAACACACCATAAAAGTATAATATTAAAGTGTTTGATAAATATTAGCTACTTTAATTTAGAAGATAAGTTAATTTGGTTTTACATTTGTAAAAAGTCTGGTCCAAGCCTGTATTTTGCCAATCATATTTGAGATTGGAGTTAGATAGTTGTAATTTTAAAGATACAACACTATAGTATTTGGTAAATACTAATTATTTTAATTTAAAAGATAAATTGATTTAATTTTATATTTATATGACAAAAAATATATTATATATTTACTAATTTATTAAAATTATTATTTAAAAAATTATATTTACTATAATTCTTAATTTTATAAATTACTATAATTATAATTTAAAAATTACAGAATTTCAATACTAGGCCAGACCTTCGTCACGGAGATAAGTTTAATTTGAGGTGGAAAATAATAAGAGTGTCTTGCAACTAGAAAAAAAAAAATTAAAAAAAAATTGTTTGTTTGTATGCTCATTATTGAGCTTAGAGGTGGGGCTTCGACTGGCTCCAAAAAAACACTGGTCCGTATACTTTTTGAAGATTGTGCGTCAAGTGACGTGCAAATGAGACCCACTATCCCTGGCGGGCCTAACTTGCATAGGCCTCTTTTTATTTAACTATAATTTAATATAAAAATTAAATTTATTAAGCATCAAATATTATCAATTCATTATAATTTGATACAATTACTGTATTATCAATTCATTATAATTTGATACAATTCAATACAATGCGGCCCACCAAATGCATCTTTTATGGAATTCCTAAGAATACAATGGAATCATGTTCTAATTTTATTGTATTCTAGTGTATGTGCACCAGTGAACTGTGAACAATGCTCATCACTCCCACGCACAAGGAAAACCTAGACCAAAGCCCAGCCCGGCCCAGCCCAGACCCTTGGCAATGCTTTGGTGAATTTCTTTATTGCCATATAAAGTCAAAGACAAGAAAGACTGACGGTTTTAGGTATTACAAGTTGCAAAAAGGAAAATAAATACAAAATTATTATCATTTACATTCTCTTATTCTTGCTGCCAAGCAACAAAATGAAGTAAAACAGAACCCTAAAGAGGACCCCAAACCCAACGGTGAGCCAAAAACAGTTCCATTTACTGATATCTGTTGCTCCACTGTGTTCTAGAATTTTACCCCCAGTGGCCAAACAAGACGAGCCAGTAATGTTTTTGCCCAACACATGGCCCATGCTTTTTAACAGCTTGATCTTCACGGACTCCGGGAGATGAACAAAAGTTGTATCCTCAAAGAACTGCACACCTCTGACGAAGCATTTTGTTGAATCATCGCCATATTCATTTTGAAGAATACTTTGGAATGGATATTTAACTAGAGAAGTGTAGTGCAGCAATACCCAAAATGAACTCATTTGATCTCGAGGAATGTAAGCTCCGGAAAACACAAGAAAGTAGCCTAAAAGGCAGGCGACAATGATAAAACCGACCATCACATGAGAGACGAGTCCTGAAATTAATGCTATGAATGAACCCCCAACCCAAAATGATATGCATATTATGATGAAGAAGAATAGAAACCCACTGAAGCCGCCAGCTAATCCAACAGCCCAAAAGGTTGTTGCTGCAAAGACAAGTGAGAGGATAATCATTGAGGGAATAGGGACCAAAGAGTGGGCGAGTAAATAAGACGACACGCGGTATGCATTGTAAGCTGTTTCTCTTATGAAAATGTGCCGTTCTTGAAGAAACACTGGGATTTCTCGCGAACACTGAAAGAATATGAGGGTGATCCCAAAACCAAAGAACCCTATTCGCCCTTGTGTGCCTTTGGGTGAGTTATCGAGTTGCCAGTATAAGCCGGCGGTGATAATTGCAGCCGCGAAAACGGTAGCGAAACGAACAACAAAGAGTTCAGGCATTCTTCTCGAGTTTATCATCAATCTTTTGGATAAAATCATCATTTCAATCCAAAACGGATTGGCATAAGTTTGGACTAAAGATGTCAGGTCTGAACCAATATCATCATTCGAGGCTGCACCAGTAGTGACTAGTTTCCCTTTGACGATGCTCGCCTTGATTGCATCTTTAAGTTCACATTTCGGTTCATCCAAATCCCTTTTTGAGTACTGCCGCGACTTGTTGAATTCTACTAAGGTGCTGACTCCACCTGGAGAATCTTCAAGGTCACGAATTAAATCAAGTGCAAACTCAGCTTGATTCTCGTTCTCAGGAATCCCATGGCCGAACGCCCCAAAGAATTGTGAGAGATTACTTGGTGCTTCACTGCACACGGCCTGTCCGTTTGATAGAAAGATCAAACGGTCCAGGAGGCTCAGGATTCTATGGCTTGGTTGGTGTATGGACATGATGACAATGCTTCCACTTTTTGCAATCTGTTTTAACACCTTGACAACATTAAACGCGCTTGTTGAATCAAGCCCTGATATGGGTTCGTCCAGGAACAAGAGAATTGGATCATGAATTATATCAACTCCGATAGAAACCCGCCTGCGCTCGCCTCCTGAAACACCTCTGTGTTGCTCATCACCAATTATGGTCATGGCTGCACTTCGAAGACCGAGTTGATCAATCAAAGCATCCACTCTTTTTCGCTTTTTTTCTTTAGATAAAGATCGAGGAAGCCTAAATTCCGCTGAGAACATTAGGGTTTCCTCTATGGTTAGCATGGAATACAAAAGATCATCTTGCATCACATAAGCAGATATGATCTTCAAAAGCTTTGACCCCAAAACCTCTCCATTCAATGTCACAGTGCCTTTCAATCTCTGTTTTGATATGCGGCCAGCAATAGCGTCCATCAAAGTAGTTTTACTAGAGCCACTAGCACCAAGAATCGCAGTTATTTCACCTTCTCTAGCTACCCCAGAAATATCATCCAGTAAAAGCTTTGTCTTCTTAACATCGTCTTGTGAGCCAAAAAATGGAAGACCCGGAAGCAATTTTTGACCAACTTTAACACTGTAGGATAAGTTGCTGAATGAAAGAAGTAATGGGTAGTTAGGTAGTTCGTTACTGCTGCTACCATTAGAATACAGCATGTCGATGCTGATGACTGAAGAGTAATCGTTAATCGGCTCACTTTCGAGCTCTTTGTTGATGGACCTGCCAGAGGAGCCTGTGAATCTGCGACTTCGATTTTGGTTTTGAAGCTCTACATTTGGTTTCTGATTGATGAAGAGCAAAGGGTTGTCGTCGGCAGAAGCTGGGGACATAGTTGGATTATTTGCCATCGGAAAATGAGAGTGCTAATAATGCAAAGTACCAGGTTTCTGTGGGATTTGGGTTGCATTAATGCAAACATGAAGCTTACTTAATTTTGGAGGGTGAGCTATTACTAGTTAGCAGCTTTTTC
Organism: Citrus australasica; assembly: GCA_029618585.1. Lineage (NCBI taxonomy): Eukaryota > Viridiplantae > Streptophyta > Magnoliopsida > Sapindales > Rutaceae > Citrus > Citrus australasica. Next base: position 13,901,889 of record JARCIV010000006.1, read on the forward strand.
AAAGAGAAAAGGACAAGAGGTGCAGAATAGTCCAGAGAATTTTGAAATGAACTGACTTGTCTGCGCAAAATGTTTCAAATTATTTAAAATGTCAATGAGTCATTGTACTAACGTGTAACGACCAACGACCGTCTATCTCATTAATTAACACTATTGCTACTTGGACAAAATTTTGCAAACTTCAATAATAGATGATATAGCCTCTCACCGTATATTTTGTTTAATTATTTTTCTCCAAACAAAATATTATTGGATTAATTAACTTACATCTTTCTTTTAAATATTAGAACTGTAAAATCTTTCATGCGTCTGGAGCTCCATTAAAATCAACTCAAATAAAATAAAATTTTAATAATTTTTTTAAGAATGTAATGAAAAAAGAGAGAAAAATAATTCTCAAAATTTTAACAGAGGTGTAATTAATTTTATATTCTCCACTCCAACCACACTCCAATCTCCATTTAAACTATATATATTTTTCATTTATTTTTTTATCCAAATGTATTATATTTTTATATGATTCAAGATATTATTCTACTGTATTGGATATGTCTTTTAATTTTTAATAATTTAAGTACTTTACAATATGTTAGTGATGATAACAGTCATTTTATTTTTTATTTCACTAAAATTATATATAAAATAATTAAATAAAGAATAAGAGGGGGATGGGTATAGTAGTCCTCACGTGGGATACTCTATGGTTATCCCCTTAAATTTACTAAAAAATAGAGTGGAAAATAGAGGAGGCCTCCGCAAACCAACTCCTTTAGTGGCCATCCCTACTAAAATATATCTCAGGTTAAGTCAAAAAAAATATATATATATCTACATGGGCATGATTTTTAAAGACTCTGGAGGCAATAATTTGGAGAAAGATCCAAGGAGTACAAAGACGATGGAACACTAATTATAGAGGCTAAAATCAAATCAAGCTTTATCTTTCACCATCAAAAAACGTCTTGGATAAGACTTATCAAAGTAGAAATTAAAGTAGAATTCTTTTCTTGATCCAAGCTTCCATCAGTTTCAAAAATTTTCTATCACGTATCTATTAATAATATTAGTAGGCTAAATTTTTATCTTGGGTTTAATGTTCTTGTTTAATAGTTAGCAATTACAAATTTAAATTTTGCAAGAAGAAACTCATTTATGAGAGAATTTTTATTTTGTAATGGACTTTCGAATAAGCTCATATCATGCATGTACATACCGAGATTTAATTAGATAGACATACACGAATAACGACACGATTCATCCTCCTTATGTAAGTTTTTTACAAATTTTTTAGTTCGTAAATTAAATAGTTTTTTCTTGGTGTGACCAGTAGCAGTTAAGAACACAAAAAATATAATGGGACGAATCTTATGTAAAATTTTCTCATTATTTATAAGTCACTTTACCGATCCTTAATTTGTGCAATGACTTACCAAATTTTAGAAACCATGATCCTCTCTTAATATTTCCTATTACGGAGAAAAATCAAACTTGTGATCGTTAATAACTAAGAGTGCATACATCAAACTCGATAACATGTTGTAAACCGTATCTGTATGTGTGTGCATTAAAAGGACAAGAGAGTTAGATTAAAAGAAGATCTTGACTCAACTTTTTGAAACCAGACAAAAGCAGTGTTTCCTGAATTACTTCAACCGACAATAATATTGTTCTGAAAAAGAAAACTTACAAAATATAATGGTAAATTCTAATATAAATTTTTTTTTTTTTTTAAAAAAAAAAACTTACAGCACAAGCCACCAATTCATCATATCATGTTTTGTCCCGCATCCACCTCACCCACAGGTGTAAATAATGGTTTACCTTATCTGCAAATAGTAGTTGGCAAAATAGATAAGGAAATTAAAGGCCACAATTAATAAGAGGTGAGGCAACGTTTATTACTAAAAACTGATAGGCTCCCGAATCCCGTTGAGCTGTGACACTGACCTGTGTGATAAGAGGTAAAGATACACGTAAAATAATTGAGAGATTCACATGATGAAGATACAAAGCTGCCTTAATGGAGACGTAATTGTAAGCCACAGCTTTTTTCTTCAAACAAATCTTTAAAAGAAATTATTGTTTAACAAAAAGACAGTGGTTAGGAGTTAGGAGATATGGTGATCTGAAATATGACACGAAGGTTGCTTGTTTTCCAATTGTCATGAGTTCATTGATTCAGTTTCAATCGGTTAAGTTATCGAGATTATTTGTTTTTTTAACACGACAAAAATTTTCAACATTAAATTATTAATTTTTTATTTTTTTTAAAATTAATATTACGTATCTTCATAATTTTTTATGAATATTTTTATATAAAAATTCATAAATTTAAATAAAATTGATTAATACGTACTGATTTAGAATGTAAAGGGTTTTATTCAATTGAACATGAATTAGATTATAATAATATATTATGTTAATTAAGTTATTTAAAATATTTATTATTTATTTAACATTTATAATTTGTAAGAGTATAAATATAAAAATATTATTTTTAGATTATTTAAGTTAAAGAAAAACTTAATATTTATTTTTATTAATTCAGACAAAAAAAATTATTCAATTTTATTCGGAATCAAAATTAATTTAAATCTATTTCAGTTTTGGATAAAAAAATAAATATCACCGAGGCAAATAAGTTGTCTTTTATTGAAATAAAATTCCATTTTAGATATGAATGGGGATTGACAAAAGTCCACATAACGAAACGTACAAATCAAGCAACTTAGACAACAGTGTGGAAAAATCTTTAGTTATCATAACTTAGGGTGTAAAAGTCTTGACAAGTGATTAATATATACGTGTAAACAAAAATCAATCCATTATTAAATAGAAAGTTTACAAAATGATTTAAATCACTTATTAAGATTCATATTTTTAAGTGTTTTTCATCTAAATTCTAAATTCTAATGCATCAATGCTTTTCGATCTTATGTTGCATAAATCAAGCAAATCTCCTCTTTAGATGTGTGTGTGTGTGTGTATTTTCCAGTTTAACATCTCCCATCACAAAGACATCCATGTTCTTGAAGGCGCAAAAGATAAAATTAGGGTTTTTTTTATCTCTCGAATATTCTTTATAATCTCAACTACTAAAATTCTAAATAAAATCAATATATTCTAGGAAAATCCCCCCCCCCCCCCACAACAAAAGAAATGTTTAAAATGTTCTCATCCTTTTTTGGTTGCTAATATGATATAAAAACCACATGATAGAAAATGATTTTCAAATTGATCTTTATCGAGTTAGGTCGTTAATAGGTTAATTCATTACAACCCTATTCTATAAAAGGTTGGATTTTAGTTTAAGCATCAAAACACATTTCGCCCAACCCATTAATAGTAAATAATTGTTTAATTAGTTTAATAATTTAAATTATAAATTTTTTAAATAAAAATTGACTTTTTTATGCTATATGCAAAAAAAAAGACTTCAAATTACTAATTATCTAAAGTTATTACAAATCCTAAAATCCCTATATATTTATTATAAAAATTGAAGCCGTCATTGACTCATTATAAGATTTTTTTCATGTAACACAAATTTCTTTCATTTTTTTTTTAAATTTTAGTGACTGATATTGGTGTGTAGAACTAAATTATTGATTAGTTGTAGACTATATTATTAGAACTTGATGAAGAATATTAAGGTTTTCTTTTCTTTGATATTATATTTAAAAAAAGCCAATTTTGTACATTATTATATAATTTAAACTAAAAATATATAATAATTATGTTAAATTTACTAAAAAGTGAAGATTAAATGGGTCAATTTGCATAACACAATAATAATAATGAATGGGTTTGGGTTCGTATCTTTTGATTGAAATAAGTTAATATAGATGGATTTTAGTGTGTAGAATTTAATATGCCACGATAAGAACGCAACGTGAAACGGCCTAAACATGACCCATTGCTAGACCCATCTAAAATTTTGAATATCTAGGAAAAAAATAGGTGAAAAAAAAGATCTAAACTTGATCATTGAATACTAGTTAATCAACAATTTAGCAAGGAGACACGTAGGATGTCCAAAGTCAAAGAAGTCAATGAAGCTTGTGGTCGTAACTTGCACGATCTTGATTTGGGTTTTGCTCTGTTAAAGTATTGAGCTCTGTTTGGTTAACAAGAAAGTGAAAGAAAATGTGTAACGAGAGAGAATTCTAGAAACCGAAAATTATTTTCATTAAGATTTAAAAACAATATGAGTGATACAAAGATATTTATAGCAAGGTATGGATCTTTCTATAGCATACAAAGTATGACATGGCAGCTAACTAATTGTAACAAACTCTTGGCGAGAATCTAACAAACTTCAAACGTTAATATCACTTTGCATAACAGAATGCCAACTCAACATTTGACTAAGCACTCCACTTGTATAACAATCTGACTTAGTAGCTTACTTAGCAATCTGACTCATCATATAATCTTAACATTCCCCCTTAAGCTCAAGGTCTCTGAAAGACATTGAGCTTAATTCTCATGTAAGCAAAATGATCAAATGAAAGAGGTTTAGTAAGAATATCAGCAAGTTGATCTGAACTTGGTACATGTTGAATAATCAATTCTTTCTTAGCTACATGCTCTCAGATAAAATAGAGATCCAACTCAATATGATTGGTTATTGTATGATATTTTGGATTGCTAGCTAAGGCTTCAACACTTCTATTATCACAATACAAAACAGGAGATGTCTCCAGCTGCACTTTTAATTCTTTTAGCAAATAGGTTATCTATAACACTTCATAAGTGGCTGAGGCAAGTGCTCGATATTCTGACTCAACAGTGGATTGTGAAACAAGTGTTTTCTTTTTTGATGACCAACTTACAAGATTTGATCCAAAGAACACACAATAACCTTCTATTGACCTTCTATCATCTGGATCAAACCCCCAATCCGCATCTAAGTATGATGTCAGAGTAAGAGGCCTTGAATGATAAAACTGAAGACCAAAATGTGTAGTGCCTTGAAGATACCTAAGCAGTCTTTTACAAGCTTGCCAATGCAGAACATTAGGGGCTGCCAAAGACTGACTGAGTTTATTAACTGTAAATGCTATCTCTGGTATTTTTAAAGTGACCCAATAATGCTCTTGTAGAGAGATGGATTCTCAAATGGGCTACTTAAGTCTTTTTGAAGCTTTTCAAAAACACTTATGAGAGTAGTGCATCGTTTACTGCTAAGCATATTAGCTTTACTTAAGATATCACCAATATACTTTGTTTGATAAAGATGTAATCCTTCAATAGATGGTGTAACTTATAGACCAAGGAAATAGTTGAAATCCCCTAGATCTTTGAGTGAAAACTCATAATCAAGTTGCTTAATGACATTTTCTATGAGAACTATACTTGAGCCAATGATAAATATATCATCTACATAGATAAGAACTATTACTATATCTCTCCCAACGTGTTGAAAAAATAAAAAAGTATTAGACTTTGAGGATTGAAAACTCCACTGCAATAAAAAGTTCTTTAGCCTGTCATATTAAGCTCTTGGAGCCTATTTGAGACCATAAAAAACTTTATTTAACTTGCACACATAGGAATATTGTGAATTAATGAATCCCTTAGGTTAATGCATATACACATCCTCTGTTAGCTCTCCATTTAGAAATGAATTATTTACATTCAATTGTCTAACTAACAAGTGATGCGTGACAACAAGCGTGACAACAAGACTTAAGATAATTCTGACAATGCAAGGATTAACAACAGGACTAAAGGTTTCAAAAGAATCTATACAATATGTCTGATGAAATCATTTAGTAACTAACCTGGCCTTATACTTGGAAACACTCCTATCCGGATTGTACTTCATCGTAAACACCCATTTGTCACCAGCAATTTTAATTACTATCTCTGTTGGCACCAAAGTCCAGATTTGATTTCTTTCCAAAGCAGTGAACTCCTCTTTCATGGCCATACGCCATTTTGGATCTAGTAGAGCCTCTTCAACACTTGTTGGTTCATAATTTTTGTATGACAATCAGGTAAGTTTTCAGTTTAAAAATATTTGATTTTTCTCTTGTAACCATTGGATGTTGGTTGATTGGTTGTTGAAGCAAAGAGGATATGTGAGGTGGTTGTGAATGTTGAGGGAATTGGGACTGAGTGTGTTGAGCAGTTTAAGAGTAAGATGAAGAAGATTGAAACTGGAAAACCTGGTATTGGCAACACAGTAGGTGACTAATATGAGCTACTGTCATGAAAAACATAGAGTGATGAAGAGAGAATTGATTGAGTAATAGAGGACTGAGAAGAAGAAGAAGAAAACATCCTAAATAAGGAAATTTAGACTCATTGAAATGAACATGGACAACAATGTAGACTTTCTGTCACTTAGCCAAACACTTGTAGCCTTTGTGAATAGGATTGTAACCCAGAAATAAGCATTTTTTAGAATGAAAATCAAGCTTATGTGAATTATATGATTTGAGAAGTAAATAACATGTACATCCAAAGACTTTGAGAAACTGATAATCTAGTGGCTGATAATGTAGCTTTTGATAAAGTGACAAATTATTTAGAACTGTTGTGAGCATTTTGTTAATGAGAAATGACGTAGTATGAAAGGCTTCCCACCAGAAAGATAATGGTATGTTAGCTTGTGTAAGAAGGGTTAAACCAGTTTCAACAATATGCATATGCTTCCTTTAAAAAATATCATTTTAGTGATGTGAATGAGGACAACTATGCCTAAACTGAATGTCTTCTTGCTGAAGAAATGTATTGAAAACTCTAAATTCTCCCCCCATATCAGACTGTAAGGTTTTAATGGACATTTTGAATTGGTTTTCAACTAGACACTTGAAATTTTTAAAGATTTCCAAAGCGTCAGATTTTAGAACAAGATGAAAAATCCAACTGTACCAAATATATCATCAACAAATGAAAAAAAATACTTGTATCCATCCATGGACATTATTGAGGTAGTCCTCAAAGATCTGTATGGATCAGTTCTAATGGTTGTTTAGTTTTAATTTCAAAGGTGGAGAAGTGAAGTTTATGCAACTTTCTTTGTTGACAAGCATTGCAATTATTATAACCAGAAATCATTCATGAATTCTTTAGTATGATTTGAATAATATGTTTGTTTGGATGACCAAGTCTATTATGTAACAAGTTTGTAGAGTTTACAGTTTTGATAGACTCTTTATTGAAAGAAATTGAACCAGGACACTCTATTGGAACTAACACGAATACTGGAAGGTAAGATTGACATCATAGAACTTGGATTGAGAATTGAAACATTGGAAGATATGACTTGATCTTCACATGACAATAGCTTATATAAACCACCCTTAGTAATCCCCTGAACAAGTAGTGTTCCCTTCAACTAGCCCTTAACAAAACAAGCATAAAAAATGAATTCAATAATAATGTTATTATCAGTAAGAAGTTTAGAAACACTAATTAAGTTTTTAGTAATTTTAGGAACACATAATATGTCTTGAAGATGAAGATATGAACCACAAGAAGTGTAAAAGCAGGTATAGCCAACATGTGTGATTTGTAAACCCTGACCATTTTCTATAAGTAAGGAAGTGGAGCCTGAGTAGGGCTTACCATCATTTAGGTTCTGCACAGAATTGGTAAGATGGTGAGTTGCTCAATTGTTAAAACACTAACCTTGATCTACTGCTCCCTCAGATGTTACCATATAAGTTGCTCTTGGCCCTTGATGTTGTCCTAGAAAATAACTTTGAGGTGGATAATTTGGAATGAAATTCTTGTTGAATCAATCTCTGCACTTAACAACAGTGTGGTTGTATTTGAAGTAAATTTGACAGACAACAGCTGTAGAACCAGGACCACCTCTGCCATATCCACCAAGACCAAAGCCTGCTTTGCCATATCCACTGTTAAATCCACTAGGACTGCCTCTGAAGTTACCATTCCAGTTATTACCTCTACCTTGTCCTTGATTATTTCCCTTTCAATTTCCAGTGAACCACTTCTTCCACCATTAAAGTTCCAATTATTGCCACTATTTTTATTCCAGTTGCCTTAAGAATTATTAAAATTACCTCATTTCTTCTTAAAATTTCCAATTTGAGCTACATTTGCTACATAATTGCTTTTCATTTCTTTATTCTCATTGAATTTATTATTCTCAAGCATAGCTTCATGTGTTAACAACATGGAATATGCTTCACTCAATTCCATATTCGACATGTTAGCCTCAATGTAAACAACAACTGGATAATAATAGTCATCCAATCCAGTAATAAGATGAGTGATGAGATCAATATCACTCACAGAACTACCAACTAATGCAAGGCCGTCAATAATAGTTTTGAGTTTTGTAAAACACTTTGTCATTGACAGAGAACCTTTCCTCAAATTATTAAGAAGCATTTTTAGATAAACCTTATTTACCATAGATTCATATCCAAATTGATTTTCCAAACTTTTCCAAAGTTCAAAAGAAGTTTGAGAACTTACCACAAGGCTAAGTATGTCAACACTCATTGAGGACATGATCCAGCTAAGGAGAAGTTGATCTTAATATTTCTATGCTCCATATTCTAGATTCTCTTGAGCTTCAGATTTTAAAGAATTAGCTGATCCAAATTCAGATTGCAAATATTGATCAAGACAAAGTTTGGATCCATCAATGTAACATTCTAGGCCATTTCCACAAATTGAAAAAAGCACTTGCTGATTTCAGATCATATAATTAGTATGATCTAACTTCGTGTGAGTAGCGAAGGTAAAGGTAACGTCAGGCTGTGAATTTGAGCTTGTTAAGTCCATTAGATTGATATGAAAATTAGCTCTGATACCATGTTAAAGTATTAAGCTTTGTTTGATTAACAAAAAAGTGAAAGAAAGTGTGTTACGAGAGAGAATTCTAGAAATTGAAAATTATTCTCATTAAGATTTAAAAACAATTTGAGTGATACAAAGATATTTATAGCAAGGTCTAGATCTTTCTATAGCATACAAAGTATGAGCTGAAAGCTAACTAATTGTAGCAAACTCTTGGTGGGAATCTAACAAACTTTAAACATTAATATCACTTTGCAGAATAGAATGCCAACTCAGCAATTGACTAGGCACTCCACTTATATAACAATATGACTCAATAGTTTACACAACAATCTAACTCATCATATAATCTTAACACGCTCGATCCACGTATATAGGGGATCTAATCTTGTTCTCGTCCCGTGCCCTTATGTGCTTGCTTCAACAATAGAGAGTTGCTATGAAAAAAATAACAATAATAGAGTTTTTCTTAATTATTACAAAGCTTAGGATAATTCATAATTAGTTAAGAAAAACTCTTATACAAAAATGAGAGATTGCTCCATTTGAAATTCCTCCGTAACACATTCATTTAATAATCAAATACTCTTAGTTGAATACTCTTATGGTGCGTTTATCAGTCGATAATCGAAATGGACATGAATCAAAATGAAGAATGAGAAATGAGAATTCGAGTCAGAATAAGATGTTTACTTAAGTTACAGAAATTGGAAACGAAATTAATTCTATTGTCATTAATGTGTTTATTTTATCTTAAAATTAGAATTGATTGTTACAGACTACTAAAATGCCCTTAGTTAATTATTGTCAATTTAATCATTATTATTTGTTAACAAATGTGATTATTATTGTTCAAGAAACTTAATAATAATAATAACGATAATAATAATGATATTAATTAACAACAACAACACCACAAATGAAAATAAATATAATTACTATTATTATTAAAATAAACAACAACAATAACAATAATAACAAGGGTAAATTCGGATATTACCTCTTCATGAAATACTCCCCAAATTATTGTAAATCTCAACTTATCCCATTTTTGTTTAAAAGACAAAGGAAAAATGCGGTCGCATTGATGAAAATTTTCTTGTCTTTTTAACAAAATAGTGGTAAGTTGATATTTATATTAGTTTGAGGGGTATTCTGAATATTGTCATCTCATAAGGGGGTAATCCAAAATTAACTCTAACAACAACAATAAAAACAATAATAATAATCATCATGATTGGCGATCAGTATAGTAGCAATGAGATCGACAAATTGCTAGTGGTGGTGGTTCATATATAATGATATCGATTGCTATTGTTACTAGCTCAACGTTTCTGGTGAGATTGATGAGCAACTAATGGTTCAGTTAGTACTTCTGGTGCTTGACAAAGATCGATGACGTGATTCTAGCATGTGCTATGCAATGGCAATGATTGCGAATGGTGGATCAATTGAGAATTAGGGAATGTGATTTTTAATTTTTATTTGTTTAATTATTTAAAACATAAATTGAGGATAAATTAGAAATTTTAAAATTCAATAGGGGTATTTTGGTCAATACTGAGAATGAGAACTTGATTCCCACCCCTCTTCATAGGAATCAAGTTCTTATTCCCAAATCTCAAATTTGTGTGGCCCCTACTTATTCAATTCACATTCTCCCTTTTATTTTAGCAAGTAAACAATATCAATAATTTTAGTTCCTCAATCACATAAGTAAATACACCATTAATTTCCATTTGATAGAATATGAAAAAGAGCATGAATATGCAAGAAAATTCAAAATGGATTCAAGTTTAGGAACGGGTGTAAATGTTTCATCAAAACATTTTTATTCTTCCGATAGACATAATCATTGCCATCAAAATGCGTAACTAAAATATGATCCTTACCAACATAAGCAAATCCTAATATAAAATAAAAGGCAAATCATTTAATAAACAGGCACAGTCTGTCCTCCTTTTAAATGAACAATGGCCAAAACTTGGATTGGCATACCATTTAGGAGATAGTCCAATAAAGTTGTAGTCTTGTAGATATGGTTGGCAAAACTTGAGTCTGGGTATCGCAATGGCCGGACCCAGCCCGAATGCAATTTTTAGATGCCCCAGCCTGATTTTTTTAAGTCTGCACCGGATCAAGTTTTAATCCAGGTACCCAGATTTTGTATTTTTTTAATATTATATATGTACAGTTTTTTTTTGTAATTTTATAAGTTTTAAATTTATTTTAATAAAATTTGACATGAAAATATAAATTTTAAGTGTTTAAAACTTTACATATGTGTAGTAGATAAGTCGAAAAAATATAAATATTTAACTAATATATATTTTATAATATTTTTTTAATAAAATTTAGATTTCGGGTTTATCAAGTTATGCTCAAGACCGACCCTACTTCATACTCGACCCACAATGCCCGGGTGCGGTCCAGGTCCAAACCGGGCTGATATTTTTGCCACCTCTACTTGTAGGTTAAAAGCTAAAGTCCCTTTAGCACACAAAAATTGGGTGCCCAATTAATGTCCTATTTGAAATTGAGATGTTGTAACTTTTACAACTGTGGAAAAAAACTGTAATTATGAAAAAAAAAATAATAGTGAATATAAATTTTAAATAATAATTTTGATAAAATTATTAAAGATATAATAAATTTTTTATTATACAAGTTAAAAACCATATCAACATAACTTTTAAGTTATAGTAGATAGCGTTTACTAAATATTTAGTGTTGTAAATTTTAAATTAAATTTGTCTAACGTCAATTTTAAACGCACCCAAAAAGTGACAAGCTCAGAGCCTCAGACTCAGAGTATATGAAATTGGGCGAGTGCGTACACAAAGTTGTTGCATAATGGCAATCATGAATGATATAAAAGATATTGTTTCTAGCAAGAGATGGGATAAAGCTTGTTTTTAATGTTTTTCAACTTATTAAAAAGAATCTTCTTGATCCAAAATTGCCTTTTTCTCTCATTCATAGCATGCAACTAATGATTTCTCATGAAGTAATGTAACTTTGTTTAGGCAAGAATATTTGGATGAACTCATTTTTCTTCCTATGGGTTACCTTCCTTTCTCTTTAGAAATGAAACCCAGATATGAAGCATACAGTGATCTTTATTGGATCCGTGGCTGTCACTCACAGGTTGGGTGGGGTTTTTTAAGGAGATGTGCTTTCTTAAGAAACAAAGAGGGATAATTGAAGGGCTAAGAGAATAAAAAGAAGAATTGATAAGAGAAAGGAGGTTGGTGAGAAGCTGTTAAGACTAATTATTACTACGGTCAGAAGCTTAAATAGGTAAAGGATGAATGCTGAAGAGCTCATACGCAAATGCAAAGATATCACTCTACGATCAGAGGAAGATAATACGATCAGCTTTAAAGAGAGAATGAAAGTGAATGGAGAAAAACTTAGAGCACATTGCCTTGTGGAAAAACTTCTTCAGACATGTAGTGTGCATCGGGAAGGATTACTGGCTGCTATACAGCAAGCTTGGAGAACAACCAAGGAAATAAAGGTAAAAAGGTTGGGAGACAACGTTTTCATCTTCAAGTTCGCTTCAAAAAATGAGAAGAAGAGGATCTTGTATAGGGGCCCTTCACATTTTGATAGGTCTTTACTAGTAATAACGGACACAAAAGGGATTGGTGATGTTAAAAACAAGATTTTAACCACGCATCCTTCTGGGTGCAGATTCACAACATTCCTATTATGTACATGTACAAAGATGTAATTCAAGAAATCGAGGGAAAATCAGGGAAGTTCAGAAAGTAGACACGGATGAAGCAGGGGAATGCATTGGTTCTTTTGCTCGGATTAGAGTAACGATGAATGTCACACAACCATTGCAAAAAAGGCTACTGCTGAAATTGGATGATAGGGGAATGATGTCGTTACGAGTAGCCTATGAAAAATTACTGGAGTTTTGCTTCTGCTGTGGATTAATAGGGCACCAGATTGGAGAGTGTCTCGAGTACAAAGGCCAGCCAAAGGATGAATTAACGTATAAGACCTGGATACGAGCACAAACAAGAGCAGAAAGAGTAAGGCAGACTAGAGATAAAGATCGCGAGAATGGAGGTGGAAGATAATCAACCACAACAACTAAAGGCCAAGAACAGCAGGAATACCAAAAGAATACGGGCCAGGCTAAACCAGATGGGAATGAAGATGGATACAGGTCAACCCAAGTAAACATGGAGATTTGCTCAGAACCAATGGGGAGCAGTCATGTAGAAAGAGTATGTGAGGGAGCATTAATTAACGACATGAATCGAGATAGGCTATAGATAATTGACTGCAATAAGAAAACAGCTGAAACAGAAATTAAGCAGACGCATAGAGAAGAAAGCACTTTAGAGGGAAAAATAATAGGGAAAGAGCGGGAAAATGAAATGCTAGAGGAAAACAAAATTATGGACTCAATGGGCCGAAAGGAAACGAGTAGAAAAGGAAACAAAGGGGGCTAAAAACCAACACGAGAGACAGACATGGAAACGAAGAAGAACCAAAACACAAAAACCAAAGGAAGGAAATGGAAGTTTCAAGCAAGAGAAAGGGCAATAAAGGAAATGCGACACAATGGGTTGGTATCTTTGAAAAGAAACTTGCAGGAACAGATAAGCCCAAGCCCGGAAAGCAAAAAATTAAAAACGGGAAGCCCAATAACTGCACGAGCAAATCATATCAAAATTTCCCCTCCATCAGCAAAGCTCAAGTTGATAGGGGAAGAGGAAACACAATTGGTGATAAACAAGATAGAAATGTCAGGGGAGATGTTATCGGCGGAGGCTATAGAGCAGCCCCGCCGTCAGCCATGAAAATCATATTTTGAAACGTTCAGGGTTTGGAGAATCCCCGGACGTGTCTAGCCGTAAAAAAAATTATCCACATGCACAAACCTCAATTGATATTTCTCTGTGAAACCAAATTAAAGTCTGGGCAGGTAAAAAAAGTCTGCAATCAGTTAGCGATAGAAAATGTTTTTGTAGTGGATAGCGAGGGGAAGAGTGGAGGGTTAGCTATTATGTGGAATACGGACATGGCAGTTCAAATTAAGTCATATAGCAGGCACCACATAAATTTCCAAGTCCAGAATGCTCAAGGAAATGTGTGGAGGGGAACATGAGTGTACGGGCATCCTAAAACTAGTCAAAAGAAGCACACATGAACCATTTTAAAGAGATTGGCAGGTTTGTCCCCACTCCTGTGGCTATAATTTGGAGATTTTAACGAAATTCTAAATTTAAATAAGAAATTAGGAGGGCTTGATAGAAGTGCAGAGGCAATCGAGGAGTTTAGAGAAGCTATTCGAGATTGCAACTTGTTTGACTTAGGAAGCAGGGGCTACCCTTTCACGTGGTCAAATAAGCAATTTGGACCCCAACTTATATAAGAGAAGCTAGATAGGTTTTTGTGCAAGCAAGAACTGAAGGCTTAGTTCTATGATGATCTTGCCACAAATTTGGTGCATTGGGAGTCTAACCACTGTCCAATTTTGATGGAGGTTAAGGAGAGACAGAGGAGTTTAAGTTATGAGAGAAAAACTTTTACTAGACTTCATAATGAAGACATATAGAGCTCATATAAGATTGCAAGAATATTGTCAAGGAGGAGTGGCTGCAATGGCACACAAGCAATTAAGAGAGTCCTGCTCAGGTTTTTAAATCCATAGCCAAAAATTCAATGGCTCGGCTGATCAGCTGGAGAAAAAAAGAGTTTGGAGGAAGAGATAAGAATGTTAAAGAATTAATGGGGAAGCTAAAGCAAGCCAAAGAACGTCATGATCAGTATAACAGAGGTAACAAAATCAGGAGCATTGAAAAGCATATCCAAAGAATTTTGATGGAAGAAGAGATGTATTAGAAGCAGAGATCAAGGGTTGATTGGTTAAAACCTGGGGATAAGAATACAAAAATTTTCCATGCCAAAGCTTCATCGAGAAGAAGAAAAAATAGGATAGAAGAAGTTGAAAATAAAGCTGGAAATTGGCTCGAGAATAAAGATGATGTAGATAATAGATTTTGTGAATATTTCCAGGACTTGTTTACTACCTTCAAGCCAAACATAAAACAAATAAATGCAGCTCTACAAGGCATGAGACCAAAAGTGAGTGCAGAGATGAATAAGCTTCTGGATCAAGCCTTCACAGTCGAGGACATTGAAAAAGCTCTCAACCAAATGTGCCCAACAAAAGCCCCTGGACCAGATGGATTGCAGGCTATCTTCTTCCAAAAACACTGGAAAAATGTCAAAAAATGAGTGATTGTAACATGTCTCAATGTTCTAAACCAGTAAGGTACTTGTTGTGTAAATTTTATTGAACTCACAAGTGCACGAATCTATTGTAGAATAGATTAATGAAGACGAGTGTCGATCCCACGAGGAGGTGGATTTTAATTGTGTAGAATTAATTTTCTATGTGGGTGGTTGGATTTGTGGTGAAAATGATTTGGACTATCTAAAATTTAAATTGAAATGGCAGAATTAAATTAAAGTGGAAACTATAAAAATTGAAGCACTTGGGTATCTAAATATGCATCAACATGCACCATTGGCTAAATATTCTTTATTAGTGTCAATTAAATCATGAAGGGGGAATCCACACCTCATGAACCACACTCTAATCAATATGGTGCTAAGGGCTTATCGTGCCAAATAATAATAACCTTGTACTAGGGAGCCGGTGAAACTAGGGCGGTATCTAGAAGTGATTATTATTATTTGTCGACGAAAAATCAAAACATCCACAATAATTAGAGGGGAAGAGAAAGTAAATTTACCAAATAAAGCCCATGACACATGTTGAGACTTCACCTTCAACTCAAGTTTGAAAGAAAATTAGCTACTCATGATTGAACTAGGGGTAAAATAGAAATTTATTAAAATACGTAGAAAATACAAGATGAAGAAGGAATTACAAAAAATGGAGCTCAAAAATGAAATCAGAGATGCAAATTAGGGGGGAGGCTCCCTTTTTATAGATACATTAAATAAATCATAGCCATCGGATTAAAAACATTTCGGACACTCAGGATTGTGCCACATCATCAGTCAACAGTACGCGGTTTGAATAGTAACACGGTTTGACCACGCGATTTGAATAATGATGTGGTTTAAACAGTGACGCAGTTTGGTTAAAAATAATCCTGTGTATATGCATGTACCGTACGTGCGATTTTTGGTCCACTAATATGCCGCCACGTCACCGATCAACAGTACATAAGAATTTTAGTCCAACATGATCGTGGCACCTCATCAATCAATGCCATATCATCGGTCAATACCACGTCATCGTTCCGTCTGTGTGAACAGTGTCGTGAACAATATCATGGACAGTATCGTACATGTGAACAGTACCGTACATGTGAACAGTGTCATTTTTCCTTTTATGCTCCTCCTAAGGTTTTCGACTGTCTTGAGTTCAAAACTGATGTCCGTTTCGCTGTTTGAACTCTTGTTCATTGTGAAATGACCATGATGCCCCTAAAATACATAAAATACTTAATTAAAATAAAATACACATAATTAAATTACAAGATACTAAAATACATAAAAGTAGAAGTGTTAGTAAGACTTGAAATATAAAATGATGATTTTCTCCTTTATAAATATACATTTTCTAACACTCAACAGTACTATAGCTCCCATTAATCATACTTGCATTATTCTCATTCCTAAGATTGAAAAGCCTAGGAAAGTAACAGAATACAGACCCATCAGTCTTTGCAATGTCATATACCGATTAATTGCTAAGGCCATTACTAATAGATTAAAACAGATTCTCCCAAAAATCATATCTCCTGTGCAAAGTGCTTTTGTCCCAGATAGGTTAATAACTGATAATATAATTATTGGTTATGAATGCTTGCACAAAATTAGACATATCAAAGGGAGAAAGAATGGCTTAGTAGCTTTGAAGTTAGATATTAGTAAAACCTATTATAGGGTTGAGTGGTCATTCTTGGAGCATACCATAGAGAGATTAGGTTTCTCAAATAAATGGATAAACTTGATCATGAACTACATCACCACTCCCACATTTTCGATCATCATAAATAGAGTTGCAAAGGGATTGATTATCAACCTCAAAGGGGTCTAAGGCAAGGGTGTCTCATGTCCCCCTATTTGTTCTTGTTGTGCACAAAGGTATTTCTAGCTTAATGTGGCAGGCAAAGAGAAAACATCTTATTCATGGGTTGAGATTTGGTAGAAACATCATAATTTCTCATCTTTTGTTCGCGGATGACAACCTGATTTTTGCAAGGGCCTCGGTGGAGGATTGTAAGCAGCTAAAGAAGGTTTTTGATTGTTATGTACTGGCATCTGGGCAAGTGTTCAATTATGCAAAATCGTCCATGTTTTTTAGTGGCAAAATTCAAGCAGGGCGAATAACAGCAATAAAAGATATTTTTCAGCTCAATGTAGTCTCAAGGCATGAAAACTACTTGGGATTACCTTCCATGGTGGACAAAAAGAGAACCAGTTTCTTTAATGATGTGAAACTCAAAGTCCTAAGTAAAATTTCAAACCGGCAGCACAAGCTATTGTCCAGTGGAGGGAAGGAGATTCTCATTAAGGCGGTAGCTCAAGCAGTCCCTGCATAGGCCATGAGCGTATTTAGGATTCCCCTAGGATTATGCCATGACATTCAGAGAGCCATTGCAAGATTCTAGTGGGGATCCAAGGAAGACAAGAAGGGAATTCACTAGGAGAAATGAGAGAAAATGAGCTATGCCAAGATTAGAGAGGGGATGGGATTCAGAGATATCTCAAGCTTTAGTTGCGAAGCAAGAATGGAGGCTACTGCAAAATCCAGATTCTTTAGTAGCAAAGGTGCTGAAAGCTAGATATTTCAAGAGAACATATTTTCTAATGGCTAAAGCATGCTCAAATCCATCTTTCATTTGGAGGAGCTTTTTGTGGGGAAGACAAGTGTTGCAAAAGGGTATAAGGTGGAGGATAGGAAATGGAGAGAAAATTCAGATACAAGCCAGGAACTGGATACCTAGACTAACAACTTTTAGGCCAATCCGTATGCCTTCCCTGCATCTAGAAACAAAAGTCTCAGAACTTATTCTGCCCAACCAGCTGTGGAATGAAAGCTTGATTGAGCAAAACTTTACAAGGGTGGATGCCGAAATTATAAACAGAATTCTGTTACCAAAAACCCCACAAGAAGATGAGGTAATTTGGCATTATGATAGAAAGGCTTGTACTCTGTGAAGAGTGGCTATCAATTGGCACTCAAAATCAAGTTCCCTGAGCCTCCAGCTAGATCCACATGTATTTCTCAGGGGTTTCAATGTATATGGAGACTAAACTTGCCAAGCAAAATAAAAATTTTTGCGTGGAAATGCTAGAAATCTGCTACCAACAGCAGACAATCTATGGAAAAGAAAAATACTGAAGGAGCTATTGTGCCAAATTTGCGAAGGTGGGAGAGAAGATATTTTCCATGCCTTGATGGAATGTAGATTGGCGAGGAAAATATGAAAATGCACTAATCTAGAGGCTGGAGTGAAAAGAGTAATGAGAGAAGACATGTTGAGTGTCATGCAGAGAATAAAGAGTTTTTAGGACAATACTGAGATTGATTTTATAGCAGCCATTTGGTGGACTGTCTGGCATGCCAGGAACAAATTCATCTTTGAATTAAGGAAGCTGGACCCAGAGTTTTCAGTGGCAAAGGCTAAGGCAATTATGGATGTGTATCGGACATTGAAACTTCAAAATCTAGAAGAACACAGAAGCGCAGAGGATCCAGAAATGCAGAGAGGAAGCCACCCCCGAGAAACAAGTTGAAAGTCAATGTCGATGCGGCAATTAATGAAGAAAGGAAAGTTGCAGGTTTAGGAACGGTTATAAGAAACTCTCAAGGCCAAATGGTAGCTGCAGCAGTGAAAAGAATAAAATTTGAAGGAGATGTATCGATAGCAGAGGCTAAAATTGTCAAACGGGGAATGGATGTGGCAAGGGCCGTAAGCTGCACATGTGTGATCATTGAAACAGACTGCAGAATAGTAGCTGAGTTAGCCAACAAGAAGGTTAAAAACATATCAGAGATTTGGTGGATTATAGTAGAAATTCTCAACAGCAAGGGTGATTTTCAATCGATAACTTTCCAGCTTGTGTTAAGGCATTGTAATATTAGTTCTCACTCTCTAACAAAAAGAGCTTTACAAAGCTCAGAATTTGTCATCTGGAGGGAGAATTTCCCTACGGATATTTTGTGTATGCTTGCTAATCCCCCTGCTTAATGAAAGGTCTACTTTCTTTGCAAAAAAAAAAAAAAAACTAATGATTTCTCACCCATCTTGTGAGGGTAAAGGAAAAGGAGTTGTCGATAATTAATTCCTTAGCAAATCTTTAAAAAAGTAGTGCAATTTTTCTAATGGATTATGAGGAAATTAAATTAAATAATAGAAGAAGATAGAACAAAAATCACGGTATCTTTTTACTTAAAAAAACTTACAGAGAAGCCAATCACCAACAGTCACATACACACCATTGGATAAAAAATAGAAAATTTAAAACTGTAATTAAAAAACAGTATGAACATTATAACAATTAATCAAATCACCTTCTCTTGTTTTTACTTCCAACCAACAATGTGAAATAAAACAGAATCCTAAAGAAGAATCCCCAAGCAACAAGAATCCACAAGCAATTCCATTTGCTAATGTCTGTGATTCCCTGTTGCGTCAAAATATCAGAGGCTGTAGTCACACAAGTGGAGCTTGTAATGTTGATCCCCAAAGCATTGCTCATGCTTTTCAACAACTTCAATTTCATAGACATGGGTAGTGACCCCAACGGCGTGTTATCAAACATTTGAACTCCGCGGACAAAGCATTTGTTCGGATCATCAAATTCATTTTGCAGGACTCCTTCAAATGGGTATTTCACTAGAGAAATGTAATGAAACCAAATCCAATATGCAGGGATTCTGTCCCGGGAAATGAAGAAGCCGCTGAAGAGGAGGAAGTAGGCTAATATGGCGACAACGACAGTGAACCCGAGCATAACATGAGAGACTATACCGGAAAGGAATGTAACGAATGAGCTTCCAGCCCAGAACGAGGCCAAGATTATGAAGAAGAAGAAGATGAATCCTGAGAAGCCGCCTGCGAGGCCGACGGCAAAGAAAGTTACGGCAGCAAAGGTCAAAGACAGGACTACCAGAGCTGGAATGGAGATGATGGAATGAGCAAGAACGTATGATGAGCGGCGATATGCATTGTAAGCAGTTTCTCGCATGAAAATATAACGTTCTTGAAGGAAAACTGGGATTGCTTCAGCACAAGTGTAGAATGTTGTGACCATGGCGAAAGCAAGAAAGGCTATGCGTTCTTGGACACCTTTGGGTGAATTGTCAAGTTTCCAATAGATAGTAGCCAGGATTATCCCCGTAACAAGGACGGCGCCAAATCGAATTCCGAATAGCTCAGGCATTCTTCTTGAGTTTGTCATGGATCTCTTCGCAATAACTATCATTTCAAACCACATTGGATTGGCAAAAGTTGGAACTGAAGATGCGCCGGGGTCAGTTGTGGCGCCGGAGACTAGCTTACCTCTTGAAACGCTTTGCCTTATCGCGTCCGCAAGCGAAATACTTGATTTGGATTCGTGATTATTATTCTTCGGACTCTTTGTTCTCTGCCATGACTTGTTGAACTCGACCAAGTTTTTAGTTCCTTCAGGAGTTTCTTCAAGTTCACGTATCAAATCAAGAGCGAATTCTGTTCGGTTCTCGTTCTCAGGAATCGGATGACCAAATTGGGAAAAGAAGTCCGGAAGATTTGCTGGCGACCCGCCGAAGACTGTATTTCCATGTGAAAGTAATATCAAACTGTCAAGTAAGTTCAAAATTCTGTAACTTGGTTGGTGAACAGACATGATAACAATGCTTCCACTTTGTGCAATTCGCTGCAGGACTTTAACAACCATAAAAGCACTTGTTGAATCAAGACCAGAAGTTGGTTCATCAAGAAACAACAGAATTGGGTCGTGAATTATGTCAATTCCAATAGAAACTCTCCTGCGTTCACCTCCAGAGACTCCTCTGTGTCCCTCATCACCAATCACAGTCTTAGCAGCGTTTCGAAGACCCAGCTGATCGATCAAGGCTTGAACTCTGGCCTTCTTCTTTCGCTTTGAAAGCGAACGAGGAAGCCTAAACTCCGCAGAAAACATGAGTGTTTCTTCTACTGTTAGCATTGGGAACAAAAGATCATCTTGCATTACATAAGCAGAAATCACCTTCAAAAGACTCGACTCCAAAACTTCACCATTCAAAGTCACACTCCCTTTCAAGCTCTCCTTTGAAATCCTGTTCGCTAAAGCATCGATCAATGTTGATTTCCCCGACCCACTGGCCCCAAGAACGGCCATGATTTCACCTTCTCTGGCTTCGCCGGATATGTCATCCAACAAAACCTTTTCCGGAGAATCAGACAAGCCCTTTCCGCAAAAGGGAAGCTCAAACTTTTGACTAGCTTTGACACTGTATGTTAAGTTTTTAAATGAAAGAACAAAAGGGTACGAAGTTTGGACAGAGCTACAAGCATGGCTTAGCTCAATGACATGATGATGATGATCAATTGCAGTGTTGTCACCGGAAGTATCTGCACCTTCCACACGCTTTAAAAGCTCAGCAAGCGAGGGAGAAACTGAGGGTCTACCTCTTTTTGGATACTTTTTGTGCTCTGCTGGCTCATTTTGGTTAGGAAATGAGAGGCTGTCGCCGGCGGTAGGCTTCACCAGCGGCATACTTGAGCCTCCAAAATGAGACATTTGAGTCTATTTTTATTGGCGGTCTCTAGTTCCAAAACTCAGACTGCAAGTAATTTATAGAAGTAAGAAGAGATGGTTAGTATGTTTTGGTGATTCAAGTATCTACCTTTTGCGTACTGTATACTTCTATGTCAGTATTAGTGGGTGAGATTATGAGAATTGTCAAGGAATTTAAATAATTGGAACATATATATTATATAGTTTGTATCATAAGTGATGTGCTATTTATTGGTGAGTTGCGTAAGATTATTACATTAATGATTAAAAAAATAAAATTAACTAATATGTAACACATGTCTAAATAATTATTATTAACACATTATTTAAGATACAAATTATATATCTTGACCATATAAATATAGACTCTAAATTTTAAAATGCAAATACTAAATTCTATAAAGGGTTGATTGATTATGTAACGTTTTCTAGAAAGAGTTGAGAAAATTCTTCCTTTTTTCTTTGTACAATTCTTTATTTAAAGGATTGTTGATCCGTATACATTAACCAAGTATGCCTATGGATAATGTTGAACAGGACCCGCAAATTTAATTTTATTCAACGAAAGGGATCATTATCAAAAGATGATAATTATGTCCATTTTTGTATTATGGTTTTCATGTTACTAAAAATAGTGTAACGGGGCAGGAACCCAGTGTGGATTTATTTGCTTAAATGGTTGATTATTCTTTGATCCTTCACCAAGAAAGAAGAAAGGCGAGTTACAAGAAGGGACCATTCCTTTATTAGATAATTATTAGCTAATTTTCTGCTTGAAAAGACTGGTAAGTTGTCAAACGAATCCTCATTTGCACAACGTTTCCACTTTCTGCTTTTCGTCTTGCTTCCAAAATAATCCCAAAACTCTAAATTGGTCTCATCTTTTCAGTTGCGTTTATTTATAAGAAGAATAGTATTAACCCATCAAAAACTAAGATTAACACAAGCATTTTCACTAGCAATTAAATCCTTCTCGTGTATTGCGCAACCTGCAACATTAAAATTGTCATTAATAATTTATTATTTTTATGTTCATCATTGGAGCAATAGATACTCAGTGGTGACCTACAATTCCTAATCTTTAATCCACACGCCTTCATTTCTTCACGAAAACTCAATTTGACTCTTGCGTTTTCTAATTTTGCCTCCACACTACAGTTGTGAAAAATACAACCATCAAATTTTCTTTTTATGTGCAATTTTCTAATCAAATACAAGGATGATTTATCATTTAATGCAAAAGGTAGGTATGGGTGTTGCATCTACTATGAAAATGGCAAAATGGGTGCTCATCTGCTTGTGGACTGAGTAATTAATTAACTGAAATTTCTGAAGAGCCCCGGCCTATACGCAGAATTGTGGTCAAATATTTTTTAACAACTCTGAGATTCAATTCGAAGAGAAGCTTTTTGCTGCCTGCTGTCTTATCTTTGTTGAACCTATATATGTTCATGGTGGAACGTGGAATGCGCAGGTGTCATAATGACAAAAGTTTTGTGTCAAATTGATTGAACAATGTGTGGCCAATTAATCGAAATAAATGACATGCCTAAGAGAAAATGGAAACTGAAAATAATTCTTTAAAAATATAGAAACAAATGAAATATCAGCTAATACGGACCACAAATGAATCTGATAAACGGAGGAAAGTTTAGTAAGTATTCACTTTCGTCAAAAACCCAACACAATTTTTTTGTTTTTTAGTTAAATACTATTGACGTATATATGTTACTAATGTTACGAAAATAATTGACATATGCATGCTAGGAATAAAAAAATGGTAACAACTAACATTTAAGATATTTGTTTTAACTTAGTATATTTGACACCACATATGCCAAAATAAATTCAGGACACATTAGACTTGCGTGTTAGAATATATATATATATATATATGTGTGTGTGTGTGTGTATTTGGCCAAATATTATTGGTCCTCAGCTTAGCCATATTTTGGCTAATGGTGAGGTGCTTTTACTTTGCTTCACCAATAAATAACCGAGTAAGGGCACTGAATGATTGCACCAATCACTTATTTATGTGATTCAGTTGTGAACTGTTTACATGTTTTTATTTCTTGTTACACTTTAATCTTAACGTATATATGTTACTAATGTGAATTGCAGCAATCACCAATCACATGTTTTTTTATCAATAACACAATTTTCTTCAAAATATTTGTTCTTTTATCTCGTTCCCAGCATCCATTTTTCAAGAGATGTACATCAATAAGCACATGGGATGATGCCAAAACTTCAATCAAAAGCCGTTTGTCTTCAATTCTAGACCTTACTCATGGCTGTAGATTCTAGAAAAAACGAGGTTAAAATGTCAAAGAAACTAGGAAACAAAATCATTAGTGTTTGAGGAAAACTCTTTGCTTATGAAGTTAAGAAATCCCGATCTTGTAAGTTAATGCCTCCAATGTATATGTTTATCAATCACATAATTCCTGAATTACGTAACCATATGGAAATAAGAAAAAAACATGCATATAGATTCCTTAGCATCGAAGTATATAATGCATATATGTTACATTAGTAACATATATATGTTTATCAATCACTTTACGCATATTTTTAGTAGCCATTTAGGTACAAATTTTCAAGTTATTCTCAATATATATATTAAGTGTATGAATCTATAGTTCCAACTCCTAGTGGTCCCCAAATTAATGTTTGCATGAATTATGTTTTTCTTCACTAAGTTGCAAATTTTCAAAATAATATATGTTCAATCTATCTAGTATCAGTCACATATAAGTGGTCTTCCGTTAAATATTGGACTAGTACATATATATACGCTTTATTTATTTGCCGTAATGTTCATTTCTTCCTTCTGTAACCAAAGACTATTTGTCTATATAAGTTCATAATATGAACATTAGGTACATCCAAGAAATGAAACTAAACATAATTCAACAAAAACCAAAATGAAATGCTGCCCCCCATCTCAAGAAATCAACGTTACGTAAACACCCACCCAGTGAACTTGCGGCTCCTTATTTGTATCTAGAAGTTATTGATTCCACCATTTGAAGAAGAGAACAGTTATTGTGTGAGCTCTGCTTTATCCCACTTTGACGCTTTTCTTTTCCAAAATATTATATTAAAATCTATTTGTTAATACATGTTTCTTTCCTGTCAAGATTGAACCAAGTGCAATACACAGAGGTATGCCTATTCACACACAGCAAACAAACAAAAAGTTAAATGGGTTAACCGAAAAGGTAAATTTTCGGTATCTCCACTCTAATGCTCAAGTCAATAAAGGCCTTGAATTCAAGTTAAGTGATGAGGTTTTGTTTAGATAAGTTTTTTCTTACCTTTTTCTCCATCGTTTTCTCCTCAAATACCTTTTAAAAATGGAGTGTGTGCATTCAGGAGCGGGGGTCGTGCTTCTATTTTTGTGCACTTGATGGTTTCATAGTCAACTTCCTCAACTACCTCATGGGTTAACTGCTCTCTCCACCGGTAAGCATTATCCTTACATTTTAGGCTTGCCAACTTTGTGATTTTTCACCAATTCGTAGCCTCTGTTGAAAATTGATTAAAAAAAGGAAAAAAAAAGTGATGAACAGTAATACGGTTTGACCACGTGGTGAACAGTAACACAGCACGAATAGTAACACGGTTTGAACAGTGCTATTCATTTGGTTATAAATAAGAGAGTCTTTCATAAGTTTTGATCATCCCAAATTTGAGAAGCAAGAGAATGCAAGAGAAGCATTGAGAGCTTTCAACATGGGAGAGAAATATTCTTAAGCATGTATATGTATTGTAAGAGTATTTGGCTCCTCAGTATGAGTATTATGAATTTGCTTTGTTAAGGGATATTTCTTGAGATCATATATTTGGGGTTTGGATGAGAGAAAATTATTTCTAAAAATATGGTTGTAAAAATTTTCTACATAGTGAATATTTTTCTTTTGTTATTTTTTGACAACGGCCATAATTTTTCTCTGAATTTAAAGTTTTTGACGTAAATCTTGTGTTGTGTGATTGGTGTATTCTCCATTTAATTTTTTTTGTTAACTTATTGCTTGACAATTGCTTAGAGTGATCTTGAGAGAAAACTCAAATTACTAATAGTCTCGACTCAAAACTTCTTGATTTCCTCCCTCGAGGGATTTGTTATTTTTCCTCTGGTGGACCTCACCCCTTGAGGTGGTGTGAATATCAATTTTCCCTATCAACATTATTGCTATTAAAATAAAAAATTTATTCGATTATTCTTTACCTGCGTAATAGAAAATTCTAAATTATATGAGTTTCTCCAAAATAAGTAAATAAACAGAGATAAGAAATCTCATTCACTGATCCTTTGCTCTTAATTATTATTTGAAGTTAAAGTGACTAAAGATGTGATGTACATTCACACATCGACAAGGTATCAATATCACACAAAAACCTTACTGCTTACGGTTACAGATACTTTTGTTGGTATCATTATTCTGTTGTCACACGTTATGAATATCACTTGAATCATTTATGGCAAACGTACTATTCTAAATTGACTCCAGCTGACCACTCGAAAGGTAAAAAAATAAAAATAAAAATGGTGACTTATTTCTTGTGCTGTAGAGTTGTTATTATTTAAAATTGTGAGCAATGAATCTTCTTGATCTTGATACTGTTATTTTCGGGTCTTCCTCGGTTACATTATCTATAATATTTAGATTATCTGTATGCAACTTAGTTGCCTTATATTTCATAAGCATCAGACTTATTCAAACACCCCAGAATTTGCTGATCTTTTAAAGATTACCAACACATAATAGCTTTAAAATCCCAGGTCATCACTGATTGAACCCTTGTCAAGGGCAGATGAATTGTGTCAGCTTTGCTATTTCTGGTAGAGCTAATGATATTTTCATCGTTTAGATTTTGGTAATGTTAATAACAAGTGTTGTTAATAGTTGATCAATTTTCAATTAACACTCACAGAAAGAAGTTTTAATTGCGTGGATCATGCCATTTGAATATATTGAAAGAGAAATTAGATGTGCTAAATCACTAATATAGCTGGGGTGGTCCAAACTCTTAATCCATGATGGTAAAACAACCAACTAATGAGCAAAATTGTAGGAAGCAAAAATCAATGCAAAGGAAATCAAACAAGTACGAATAATGTGTCTAAGTGACCTCATGTTTTATATATTATGGTTTGGCTGTAGCTTAAATTACATCACTGAAGTATTTCATAAATAATTATTGTTATGATTTGAAAGCTAAGTTAATTTTATACACAGACATATATAAAGAGTGTGAATTAAAATATAAGTTTTTCTGTTAATTCACTCACGCCTTATTGAAGCCGATGGAATGCTGCTTCTTTACAACTGAAACTAAAATTTGCCTTAAATTTAGATAAGAATTGTCTTCCACTCCTACTCTTACTTTATTAGCGCGAGACGCGATTGATTAAACTGCAGTTTCTTTTTTCTCTTGGGTGGGTTCTAAAGTTATAACATCAAAAGTAGTACACAATAAAATAATATGAGTTAACCTTTCAAAATTTTAATAGTGTCATGGCGTGGCTGAATATTTTGATAATTAAGTTTGAATTCTTTATTATTATTAAAAATTTTGCAAGTAGTTAAGAAAAGTCACGACCGACAGATTGTGACAACATATCTTATCTGCGATCACCATTATTATAATAAAGTACTTATATTATTGCTGGTACAGCTGTGTTCATTTGGTCACCAACTAAGCAAGCTTTCTTAAAGCGTACTCGCTTTTTACTAATCATATCACATCTCTCAATTGCCTTCCCTTTTGCCAGAAACAGGACACATTAACATTAGCGCTGGTACCATTTGTGGAACAACTCTCAAAAATTCTAAAACCGTGACGTTGAACTTCCTTACGTGGGTTTTGCTCGATCAACAACTCATCCAACCAAAAGAAGTTTTACTTTCATTCAATTGCAATTCCCATTAGTAAAATATGTGGTTTTGAGTCCTTTGACAAAACCTGTATGAGATTAGATAACTAAAATGGAGGGCTAAAAGAAACAACCTAAGCTAGTAATCCAGTCCATACTATGATACCATCCGGCCTATCCCTCATTGTAAAACTTGCAGAGGGTCATCGATGGGAAAAAAAAACAAAAAATATGATTCAAGCAATGTAATGTGCCAGAGGACCATTGGAATGGTACTAACCAATTGATGGCACTTCATTTGCCGGTCACTCACTCTGATTTTGGTTTTGAAGATTTTCTTCTTGATGTTTGAGATCCACTTGTACATCTCCCGACAAACTTTAGAACCTCATCGATCAATACCACAGGGAATGCAATGGCCAATACCAAGAGCCATTCGTTAAAGCTTAAGGGCACGATACCAAAAATTTGAGCTAGGAATGGCACGTAGAGGATCAAGAAGTGTAGGCCAAAGGAGACGGACATAGCCAAAAGGAGCCAAGGGTTGACCCATGGGGGCATTGTCAATAGGCTTCCATCCTCAGAGAGGGCATTGAGGGAGTTAAACATTTCAATGGCGACCAGCACAGAAAGAGAAAGTGTCATTGCTTTTACTTTGCCGCCATGGAAATAATCACAAGGATTATCATTGAATGTGAAAACCTGATTCCCAGCTGTGAAGGGAGAAACGGTAAAATTCCCCCAGGATGGGCACTGGCCCCAGTTAGAGAGCTGGGTGTATGTGACAAGGCTGTGACCGTCGCCAATGAGATTGATGCCCAAGAAAGAACCATGTGTATACCAAATGATGAAAACACCAACCGTTGCTATTCCAACATACAGCCCGATAACCTGTAAAGAGTAGAAATACACGAGTTACAGATGCAAGTAAACAGTAGAGATCGTTTAATGTTCTAATGTTAGAGTTAAATCACTTAAAACATGCAGGAAACAGACAAGACAATACCAGATAGCGGAACAAAATCCAAGCAGAAATTAGTGAGTCATCACTCCGACGAGGGGGTTTCTCCATTATGTCTTTATCTGGAGGATTGAATCCCAATGCTGTTGCAGGAGGTCCATCTGTAACAAGATTGACCCACAGAAGCTGGACAGGTATCAGGCCTTCAGGTATACCTAAAGCTGCTGTAAAGAATATAGAGGCGACCTCACCGATGTTTGAAGATATCATGTACCTGAGATAGGTGTTAAAAACTCACTAAGCATAAACTCATGCATTAGAACCTAGGACGGAATTCCAGGAGTAATAAAATGTAATAATCAAGGTTTAATAGTTAAACTCGGCTGACAATCTCTTCCAAAGTGGTTATATATGACTGGAATAACATGATATTAGCAGTCTCGGGTGTTGTTTGTACAGAACTACAAAGCTGGGCTCTGTAAACATCATCATCCAAAGTCATTATATCAGTCGCCTATTTGGTGGAGTCAGCTAAACTAACCAAATCTTGATCATAATTCATTGGGGTCACTCAGATGAGTGTTTACTAGATTGGCTTCTTTTACCCATAAATGTTTCAAAGACCGGTATTTTGGGTATCGTTCTTCAGTCTATGAATCTTTAGATCAATTATTAGTTGCTGCCAAGCTTAAAGAGCTGAATTGGTTATTCTAAAAAGAAAACATCATGTCGGCATTACTTTCCAGAGAAAGTGAATTTTTATTACTCCAACAATCTGGTTATTTTCATTATTTCAACATTATTTTTCAAAGAATATAACAGCCACAAATCAATAAAAATGTCCATTACTGTTGCACAACAAAAACAACTAATAATTTGAGGAGACTACTTAGGAAAAGGGAAAAAGAAGAACCAACCAACCTGATAAAAGCCTTCATGTTGTTGTAAATGGATCTGCCCTCACCAACAGCAGAAACAATGGTACCAAAATCATCATCTGCCAATACCATGTCGGAAGCTTCCTTTGCAACCTGGATGCAGAGAAATGATGAGAATCAATGGGGAAAAAAGTAGGGAAAAATAAAAGTTCAAACTATAGTGTAAAACTCTATAAAACAGTGTAATCATCAATGTCCATCATTCCCGCTAAGTCCCTGCTCAAACCACTTCATAATAGGCAACATACGTCAGGTTACATAGTTTGTACCATTCCAGGTTAACTGAAATAACATGTTATCCAACCAATTGAAAAAGAATTTCTTTAATTACTTCTACTTCTAGATCTTACATAAATCTCCAAAATTATATAGCAATGCAATTTTCCCACTGATTTGTTTGTTCTACTCAAATGAGGGGTGCCTTAGAAAGTAATGTAACATGAAGTTTGTCTGAAAAATTAGGGAAAAAGATAAACTACCTCGGTTCCAGCAATCCCCATGGCAATTCCAATATCAGCCAGTTTCAGAGCAGGAGCATCATTTACTCCATCACCAGTCATGGCAACTACCTCCCCATCTTCTTTAAGCAGTCTCACTATCTCTTGCTTGTGCCTTGGTTCGGCCCTAGAAAACAAAAGCCCACCGCTTTGTCTTAAATGGGCTTTCTTATCATGCATCTCCATGAACTCTTTGCCTGTCAAACTGTTCAAACTAATGTCTTCATTACGTTCAAATACACCTATTTCACGACATATGGCTTCTGCTGTGTTCTTGTTATCTCCTGTAATAACCATAACACGAATTCCAGCTGCTCTACAGTCCTCAATTGCTTGATGAACCTCATTACGAGGAGGATCCTGTGAAGATTTAGAGAGATAACTATCCAAAGTCAGCTCATAAATATAATCAAATTACTAATAGAACAATTTAGAAACTAGATATATTACTACTCACCCTCAGTCCAACCAAGCCAACAAAAGTAAGCCCGCACTCAATTGACGCATAGTTCGATGGATTAAGTAGAAGTGTATGAGCTGGATGATCTTCATTGCCATCATAAGTTTCAAAATCAGGTAGCTCATCTTTGTATGCAAAACCCAAGCATCGTAATGCACCAGTTGACATTTCATGAAGTGCATCTAAGATGAGGTTCCTTGACTTATGATCTAGTGGTACAACTGAACCATCAAGCAACTGCATCTTGGTGCTCCTCTCCAATACATTCTCTACAGCACCCTGCCACATCAGCACTTCATGTAAGAACTCTCTAGAATTTTGTACAAATGCATCATCATTGTCGTAGAGGAAAGTCCTCCTTTACTGGACCATTTATGTCTTGCATGATTTCACAAGGAGGCATAAAGTTCCAATAATACGGGCAGGGATGAATGAAACATAAATTCCATAAACAACTAAGAAAAACTAGGACCACATATAAAATGAATTGAAGTCATGAGTTCATAGACTACCAATGACAAAATTTCACAAGGGGTCAAAGAAGTATCACAAACAACCAAAATTAACTTTGGTAGACAGAATCAATGTTGTGGTCTTAAACTTTGGCAACCTTCCATTGTTTCTGATTTTTACTGTGGTCTTAAACTTTGGCAGCCTTCCATTGTTTCTGATTTTTACTTTAACCATGAATGAAAAGAATGAAAAAATTGAAAAAAATGAAAATGCAAAACCGTGTGCCATTATAAGAACTGGAATAAGCTAATAGATATAGTGCTATTGGGACATCTATATTTGGAAATACTGTTGCATTTTTTTTTTATTGACCCTCATTTAAGAATGGAGGGGGAGCAGATAGAGAGAGAGAAAGATGGGGTGCGATAGGGAAAGAGCACCTTGACAAACAATGATCTTTTCCCTGACCGGGAGTTGACAATAACACCCATGGACTTCCTATCACGATCAAACTCAAGAGTAGCAATTCGACGTTCATATTCGTTCCACATTCGGCAGCAACCTTAATAACATTAAACATGAAATAAAAGCATGTAAATTTTCTAGCTTCAAAAGTTTTAATAGCAAGGGAAAGTTATGCAAAAAAATGGAATTATATCATGGTTTAACATACTTAGAATTTCACCACCAATTCTTGATTCGTAATCTCTAGATCCTTCGGGAAGCCCCATTTTCTCAACTAGAACCTGAAATGACAAGAGGACGAATCCAATCAAGATTCCAAAGCAGCTACCATTTCTTAAATACTATGGATCAACTCCAATAGATAAACAAAATAAATTACCATATATAGCAAACACATATTCTTCAAATTGCATCTGAAAAGTGGTAGTTCACTATGTACTCAAGGGCAAAAGAAAAAAACAAGGCTAAGAGAAACAATTGGAACAATTATCACCTTTGATATCGTATAGCATTGGTACATGAATAAAGAAACACGGTAAATCAAATTCATTAAACAGGGACAAAAAACTATTTTTTGCAGCAAATGCATGCTCACTAAATCACATTAACCAAAAAATGATTCAAAATTGATCACATGCATGAGCATAAACTTCAAAAGCACTATATAACAAAATAACAAAAATGCTTCTGTAGAAAGATCCAAAACATAACAGTCTCACCTTAAGAGCTGCCTCAGTAGGCATTCCATGAGAAACATACTTATTCTCTGAATGTACAATACCGGCATCATTACACACAGCAGCTATTTTGGCAATCATTTGAAGATTAGCATCCAATCGACCAGGGGTCCAATCATGTATCTTTCCGTCGTAAGGACTATAAGTGGTCCCATCAACGTTAAAACTTCGCAACTTATCCACTCCACCACCCACTGCTACAAGTTTTGCCACTGCCATCTGATTCGTAGTCAAAGTACCAGTCTTATCAGAACAAATCACAGTCGTACAACCCAATGTCTCAACACTCGGCAGTTTCCTCACAAGGGCATTCTTTTGAGCCATTTTACGAGTACCGAGCGCTAAACAAGTAGTAATCACAGCAGGTAACCCTTCGGGAATTGCAGCCACAGCCAATGCAACAGCAATTTTCAAGTAATACGTACATTTCTCAAACGAAAACTTGAAATTCCTCGGCCACCCATCAACATTCTCCCAACTTAGAAAATACTTAAAATTAATTAACCATACGAAAACACAAATAATTCCAATCATCTTCGTCAAAACCTCCCCAAAATCATTCAGTTTCTTCTTCAACGGAGTATCCTCTTCGCTCTGCGAAGCAGCATAAATTTGGTTATGCACGTTCCCAATCTCAGTCTCCATTCCAATCTGCGTAACCAAGCACACACAATTCCCATTCACAATAGTGGTCCCAGCAAAAAGCATACATTTTTTCCCTTGAATATCCGTATCTAAAGGGACGATCTTGTTCGTTTTGTTAACTGCCTCACTCTCTCCGGTCAACGAACCTTGTTCCACTCTCAGAGTCGAACTAATCAACTCCACAACTCGCATATCAGCCGGCACTCTATCGCCAACCTTAAGCTCAACAATATCTCCCGGCACAAGCTCCTTCGCGGGCAATTTCGGAATTTTACTGCCGTCGCGAATCACCGCGGCGTGCTCTGACTGGATCTCTTTCAAAGCTTCTAGAGCCTTCTCGGCGTTGTTCTCTTGCCAAACGCCGACGATAGCGTTGAGGATTAGAATCATGAAAATCACTAACGGCTCCACGAACGCCGTTATCTCCTTCTCCCCGCCTTCCTCGCCGTCGTACCATGCTAAGACGAACGAGATAACGGCCGCGCCGAGTAAAATCCGAACGAGCGTATCGTTGAATTGTTCGAGGATCAAGCTCCAGATTGACGGCCCGTCGTGCTTCTCGAGTTCATTCAATCCGCAGATCTTACGGCGTCGTTCCACCTCCGCGGATTTCAAACCAACTCTTTTTCTCACTCCATAATGCTTTTCGCATTCGTCGACTGATTTCGCCCAAGCCGGGAAGATCTCGCGATCCTCGCTCGTTTTTGCTTCACTGATAACTTTCCGTAGCCCGTAGTCTTCGCCGCCTTTCCCCATTCCAAAATCTAACAAAAATCAAATCTGTTCTGTTTGGAGGTCAAGAAAAAAGCGAGAGGAAACGAGAGAAAATTTCAATGAAAAACGTAGAACCAAGTCTCTCTCTCACACTCACACACACATCGAGGTTTCTGCGTCCAGTGCTATTCCCACCAAGTGGCCGCTGCATAGGCGTGTCGCTGTCTAGTTTCCTTTATAGCATAATTCTTTAATCTGATTAACTTCGTTTGGTTTGTGGAATTGGTTGAATTAAAATAAAATACAAATAGAAGGGATTAAGATAATGAGCAAAAGAAGTTTCCGAGTAACAACATCCCACGGTTATTTAAATTTTCAGAAAAGCACCGGCTGCTAATCGGTACTAAGACCGCTTTTAGAAGGAGAGGCAGCGGGTATAATTCAGCGAGGAAGTAGTTTTTTTCACGTGCTGGACAGCTGGCCAATTGAAAGGTACGTACGGCAGATTTCGTTTTGTCGTAATCACATTTGAATCCTCGATTTTTACCTAAATCACAAATCAAAATCTATTTAGTTTATACTTTTATGACTTCTACAACAAAGAAGGATCGGGAGTCTTTAAAGTTTTATTTGGAATTAAAATTGAGTAATTATATTTTAAAAATTATAGTAATATAAATAATTGGTGAAAACTAATTATTATAGTTTAAATTTTAAATTAAATTAATTTTGTATTTATATATGAAAATTTTATTATATATTTATTAATTTTCTTAAAATTATTATTTAAAAATTATATTTGTTATACTATTAATTTTATTTCACAATTATAATTTTTTATTATATTTAAAAGTTACAATACTTAAATATCAAACAGAGTCTAAATTAGGAGTGGAAAAACTTTTCAAAATAAATTAGCAGAGTTTGTTGATGATTAGTTCAACATTCAATTGGTTTTTAATTATATTCAAGTGTTGAAAATGAGCTGAAATAAAAATATAAAAATTATTTAAATTCAATAGCAATTCACATTTGAAAAAGGTGGTGACATGTGTAAGTACATTTACAAGACCTACATGTTATTACTCCATTAGGGACCTACATGTTATTACTCCATTTTGTCATTATTTTAGTTGGACAAGTGCATTTGGACTGGAACGCTATTGGTTTGATGTCGTTATCATGGGTTTGTTCGTGTTGTTCCTTCCTTTGTTGCTTCGTCCGTGAGATTTTAAATATTATTTGAAGTATGTAGAGACGAATAATTTATTGTTCCAAGTTTGATGTTGATTTGTAGACTTCAACTATGTCCGTGGAAACCGGAAATGGACAGTTTTGAATATTTTTTCATACGCCAAGTGTTTTCCTTCTTTTTTTTAATTGGTTATAATTCACCAAGATTTATGATATAAAATTTAGGATAAATACATACTTAGGTGTTTGTATAAAATTTATGATATAAAATTTTAACTTAATCATTTAAAATGACTTAATTTAATTAATTAAGTTAATTAGAGGTGTTTATTTTTATAATTTAATGAAACTTTTTAGATAATTTTAACTTTATAAAATAAGCCATTTTTTTGGCTTTTTACTTAATAGAGACATCTGAATTAAGTCAATTACTTTCTAATATCAAAATTATCCCTACTTTATAATTTATTTTTCATGTCTATTCTAAAACTCACCCATAGATATTTACCCCACATAATAATCTCATCATTATTTTTTTAACCGTCATGAAATCTCTCCTCACTTTGGTATCAACTCCTCAAGTATTAAAGATCAAAATTACATGTAACAACTTTGAGATGAAATGGCAAATCAAATGTTTCAACCATCTTATTATTTTTTTTCTCTCTTATATTATATACAATAAAATTTGAAATTTATGGTATTTTATGTATTAAAATTCCAAAATCATTATGTATTCACTTGAATATAGTTGTACTTATAAATGTTAAAATATTGTGGTATTTAATATATTATTTATTTGACATTCAAATTTAATAAGGATACAAATGTAAAAGTACATATTTTCAGTTTTTTAAGTTGAAGAAAACAAACAATTTAATAATTATTTTTCGAGATTCAGACGAAAAAAACAAACATATTATTCAGATTCAGACATTCATATCTATTTAGAATTCAGAATAATTCAAGTGTATTCAGATTTCAGATAAAAAAATAAACGCCACCTTAGTCTTGATATTTTAAGTTAAATATTCGTTTAGTTTTTATATTTTGCATATATCTATAATAAATTTAAGAAATTTATTGTGACCGACTCAAAATTCCGTTTCCATTAATATTTCAACAAAAAATATTTACCTTTGTCTACATTTTTAGGAGACTCAATTACTCACATTGTGACCTAATGGATTTTATATTGCTGCCAATGAGATGATGTCGCTTTATTTGATTTCTTTGTTCCTTCTCAAGAATATAAGTGAGCTAGCCATTCAAGCAACAGAGACAATTCAATTTCCTTTTCAAAATTAAGCAATGACAAAGACGAGGATTTGACACACTGGCGAAGGAAACTTAAAAGGCAAAAAATAGAAAGTCTGTATTCCCAATCTGAAGGAAACTTAAAACACAAGGCAAGTAGGCGACTCAATAATTGAACTTAATTAAGGCTGCTGAAAATGAATTAATAAACAATAATCTTGAGGAAAGTGACAAGAAAATGCAATGCTTTTTCGAGTGATATCGTTTGATCCACGTACTTCAAGTGCATTCCTATCGTCTTTCTCAAGATTGATTACTTGCAATCGAATCCATATATCTATTTAGTTTTATCATACGTATACACATATATTATATATATATATATGTGTGTTTTAATGACGCAGGGCAAAAGTCATACTAAATTTCATTCTAACGTATGTTTTTAAAAATTCAAGAAATGAACTTTAATAAAAGAGAAAATATCTCAATTGAAAAAATATTGAATATTACTAATGTGCAGCTTGTGTGTGTTGTTACCACAAACTATGGATAACAAGCATATATATATATAAATTAATAGCTAACTTAATCCTAATCATTCTCAAATAAATAAATAATCTCAAATCCTAATTAGATTATAATTATAAATATGACTTAAATAAACTTAATAAAATAAAAATAAATATTAATAAAATACTAAATACCAAATTGACCTAAATATTATAATTCCTAATAAATTCTAATTTATTTTATCTAATATACTTCCTACATCAGTTAGCCTTGTAGGTTGAAAATTTTGGTGTAGCAAAAGTAACCAATTGTATTTAATATCACACATATACGTATTTTATTAATTATTTAAGTTGATATTTTTTGTAATATTTTTAACATTTTCTTCAGAATTTATGTAGTTAGATATTTAGCGGGATGTATTCTAGATGAGTATTGTTTTAGTTTTCAAATAGAATTAGAATCTAATACCAATTTTTTGTGCTTATTTTTTAACAAATTTTCAGCATATATGCATTTATAACTGTGTATGATTAAAACTTATTTACACGTATGTTTTTAATCCAATAATTATAAATCACAACTTTCTAAAAAATCAATGTAAAAATCATATCAATGTTAAATCCTCGTCCTTTCAAGCAATATTCCAATATTTGAATTTTAAATGATGTGGTTTTTGATTTGTTACTATCATATTGTTTTATTAATTAATAAAAATAATCAATAATTTTAAGGGACATAACAAGGTATAATTCAGCAGCCGCATCACTTAAAGATCTAAACAATAAAATATTATATGTTGGAACCCTAGCATAGTTCATTTTTTGTTAGTCCTAATATCTCACATTTAGAGGCGAACCTTCCCTGGACAAAATCATTAATAAAACTTAAATTTTCTTTCAAACTTGTCGGTGATTCAACTCTTTTTTCTTTTCTTTTTTTTTTTCCAGCTAGAGTTAGGTAGAGACTTGTTTATTAAATAATTTAATTATATATTTATTGAATAAATTGAAATCATTAATAGCTAAAATGATGCTACTACTTTAATTTAGTATAAAAAATATATCATGATTTAGTTTAAGTGAAAGAAAAATATGTCAAAACATTACAATATTATCACTAGTATTAGAAAGTTACAAATTGCCATTTAGTAATTTCATAGTTTATTTCCTTTTACAGTCATACTTGTCATTTTTCTTTTTAGTATATTAGATTATTCAAATATTTCACTTCATCTATCAATAAAATAAAAATAATAATTTTTTGGTACAATTTTAATAATTTATAAGCTTATTTGTTGTATTGTTGTTGTTTTTTTTTAAAATATATGTATTTTTCTTAAAGTTTTCTTATAACTCTACTTGATATATGTGTGTTTTTTAAATCCTTTATATACACCGACATTCGCAAAATATTTAAGATAAATATATAAATTAGTCCGGACTAAAAAAAAAAAGTCTTGGATTCGTCCCTAATCACATTGTGAATGTTGAACTCGTTTCGAGAGCATATAACTTTATTTGAATATATTCAAATTACAATATTATCTAAGTATATAGGCTAATGTTGGGTATTAATATCTAAATAAAAATCCTCTCATCTCATGATTTAAACATATCTGAGTTTTTTTTTTTAAATAAACCTTTTGACATATAAATATTTTTATTTTAATATACTTAAGATTTATTTTTTATTATATTTTTATTTATTACCTACAAAATCCGGTGAGTAAAAGTAAAAATATTCGGCTTCATAGTCGACCCCTCACAGTATTCCAAAAGTCGAAGCTTGATCCAATACGTATTTGTTTCTTTTCTTTGTTCAATTTTGTTTTCAATGGTCATAAGTGGATCAATAGTTTGAAAGTTGTGGCGAGCGGTTGTGAATGAAAGGAGAGCTTTTGTGCTTTGAATAAATGTTTTCTGTGTTTCTGTTTTCAGTCTTCGGCTTTGTTCTTGGCTCTTCCAGTCCTTTTGCCTTTTTTGGAATATTTATAATTCTCGAGTTCTACGCTTCGAAGTTTCCCGGAATGTTCACTAACAAAACCTTCTTACGCAAGACAAGGTTAAAAAGTGAAAGAAGTCAAGGCAGCAGTCAAGGTCCACTTGATGTGGCTAAAGTTTGATTCTCCATCTGTCACTGTCTGAAAACACTAACAGCGGCTGCGATTAGCTGATGGCTTTATCAAACCCCACCAATTATTTATTTTATTTTATTTTATTTCAATTTCAGATAAAAAATAAAATTTAGTTGCTTAAAATTGTGGGTGGGTAACGGTTCGGCTCAATTTTCAATGGAATTGAACCGTCTGTTTTTGAAGAAATAATAAATTTTGATACGGTTCAAGTTTTTTCTCTTTTAAACCTTACTTTTCTTTTTATTTTCTAATATTTTCAGTTTTTATTTTTTCTCATATAAATTGATTAATTTATTTTAAGGAACCAAACCGTGGGTCAATTTTCAGAACTTTTTTTTTTCGGTCCACCGTATTAAAGACAGCAATTGAAGTTGAAATTATTGTCATTTTGTTAGACTATTTTAAAAGGAAATCTTGAAAGTGAAATTACCAAAGAAACAATAATACGAGAATTATTGTTATAAGAGTTTGACTTGAATGATTTTCAAGATTTTTTTAATCTGATAATATTCAAATCTTGAAAGAGAAAGAGTTAAAAAAGAAAAAAAAATTATTGTGATAAATTATATACTCTTTAATTATGGTCACTAATGGCCAATATTACAAGAGTTGTACTTAATGAAGAGATAAATGAGGAAAATTTATTCTCTCTCTCTATCCACTCACTTTCTCTTTTATTTTTCTTTTTATTTCTCTTATCTTTCTTTCATCTTTCTCTACACTAAATATATATATATTTTTTTGGTTTTGACCACGAGGTATCCTGGGTAGGGCCCCAACTGTGGGAGTCACTTTTAAGCTCGTACCACAACCCAGACTAGAAGTCCCCGCTCGAACCAAGAGGCACATGTTCTCCCAACAAAGGCGACTTCCCTGCGACTAGAACTGGGGAGCAAACCCAATCAAGTCACTTAAGGGGACTCCATTGCCAGTGGAGCCAACACTTTGTTGGTTACTAAATATTTTTTTATTATAAAGAGTATTGTGGTTATTATACTCTTCCATTATGGTCATTAATGGCCAATATTAAAGAATTGTATTTAATGAAGAGAGAAATGAGAGAAATTTATTCTCTCTCTATCCACTCACTTTCTCTTTTATTTTCTTCTTTATTTCTCTTATATTTCTCTCATCTTTTCCTACACCAAATATTTTTTATTATAAAGGGTACTTTGGTTATTGTTTGGATGGAGTCGGATCTTACATGTAAATCTTATTCCAAAACAAATTCATCCATTGCATTTGATTTAAGACAACAAAAACAGGCAGTAACAAAGAAGCAAAAGAGCCCAACAAGACCCGAATCTTTATGTAATCGCTGTCGGTTGTTGTCATTTGATTCCAATGCCCAATACGAACATGATGGTGTTACATTGGGGGATTCCAAATTATATTGCCGGTGGGGACATGGCGGATTGCTTTGGTCAATTTAAAAATAAAACCAAATGGATAAAAGTCAAAATCGTGGGAAATTTTTTAAATCAAATGGGAAGTGACTTACAGACAGCGATTAAGAAAAA
Source organism: Citrus australasica (assembly GCA_029618585.1). NCBI lineage: Eukaryota > Viridiplantae > Streptophyta > Magnoliopsida > Sapindales > Rutaceae > Citrus > Citrus australasica. The sequence continues at coordinate 13,941,843 of JARCIV010000006.1, forward strand.
GTTGGAAAATGAAATTTGGGTTGACTAAAGTACATAACAACAGAGGGTACAGTAAAAAGTAAAATATGGAAATTGGAGGAGCTTCCACCTATTCAAATTTCAAGCTTTTGATTTAGAAAATTTTGGGGCTGGTGTAGTAAACCGTCCATCTCTCAGTCAAGAGATGGGTCCACTAATTTAAACAAATTTAGGGCCCAGTTTGATTAGTTGGTGATGTGCTAGGTTTGGGTTAGCCTCACGCGACTAGGTTACCGCATATGTAATTTGCATCCACCTCTACATAATTTTTAATGACCCCTTAGTTGTTTGACTGATAATAATTAAATTTTATAAAAAAAACTTAATTACAGGTTGATGTAAGTTACATCTTAGGGAGACCTAGGCTTACATCCAAAAAGTTATCCAAATTTTTTATTATTTTTTTCACAAGTAGAAATTTCATTTATGTATAAAAGGTAACAACAAAATTATGTATATCGCATATATTTATGGCCTTTCTGTTATTTTTTTAAAACTCTAAATAATTTTTTATATCTACCAATTCAATGAATTTTTAAATGTAGCACTACACAAATTTTATTTTTTGGTTGACTCAAAAGAAAAATCTAAAGATGACATACGAAATAATAAATTGTTAAGATATGAAAAAAAAAGTTGCTCTCCAAGAAAAATAATAAGCTTCAAAATTCATTTGGAACTTATTATGCCATATACATTCCTTCAAATAATTCAATTAATTTCACTTATCAACTCCCTCAATTCACACTTATCACTAACATCAACATGCAAAGTGGCGTGGTATAAATAACTCGAAGTAAAAAATAATACAAATATCAAAATTTAGAAGTTATCATTTCATCTAATATCAAAAGATCACACAAAATGCCTTCAAATTTTTTTCTTTTGTTTTTGACAAACAAAGCATCACAAAAACTAAGAAGATCCGTTTTTGGAGTCAATACACTCTATATCTAGCCATCTTCAATTCAAATTTATCCAACATTAGTAAAAACATCACTAGGATTGAGAATTTAGTAAAAATACATCAGACACAACTGTCAGTTATTCTAGAATTGTCAACCATTCCCTCCCCACATCCAAAATGAGATATTGTCCCAATGTTTTAAAAGAAAGAAGTAGAGTTTAAAAAAATAACTTGAACATTGTAGTAGAAAATACCTACAAATAGAGAGTTAAAATCTAATTTGTGCTTCTTACTGGGTTATTACTGCTATCATCAATCGACTAATTCAATGCAAAGATCTTGGGATCTAGCTTTGGTCTATAAGTTTATAAAAGATTAATGTAATTGATTAGCAGTAGGGGCACAAAGAGTTTTTCACTATTACTGAAATGAAATCATTCATAATTACATGGTCAAGAAATATTATCAAGCATTATAAAAGTTATTAACATTTAGTAAAAGATGAATTTTTTTATAAATGTTCAAATGGGACCAAGATCCAAATGTAATTAGTGTCTCTAGAGTTGCGAGGTATCTTGGTAAGAAAATTAAAAAATCAGCATGATTTAACATTTCATATATTCCCTCTTGCATATTCGAGATGACTAACTCTTCTCTAGTTGGTGAGCTAGGCAGATATCTAAGAGGTTTTAAGGCTTTTGAAATGATGTCTAGGACTTGGCTTCCTCTGGTATAAGTGGATTCTAAGATAAGATTTGATAACTTTTGTTTAACTCCTTCATACGCCAGGTGTATTTTCGTCTTTGCTAAGGTTCAACCAAGACCTATAGTTACTTCAATGAACTCTTTCTATTTTTAATATTGAAACCTGGAAAACACACAAATGTTCTTAAATTGTCTACTCGAAGTTGCTTCAATAGGGTCAAGTTTTAAAAACAATTTGTGAGTGTTTGAAAAAGAAGCTTGTATTTAAAGACGACATACACAATGATGTACAACTGTTTATAAGGTGGTGTGTTTGTCAAATGACATGTGAAGTTTATGGCCCAAGATTTAAAAGCAAACAATAAAAGAAAATGATTAAACATAAAATCACACTATTAAAAACAATAATGTAAAAGATAAAAGAACGGTAAAATAAAATGATATTTACTGGTTGTTGTGATTGTGATACATATCTTTTCTCTAATTTTACGTCCATAAACGGTTTGAACGACATCGATGGGCCGAGGATAATATTTCCTTCCAGTTTTCTTATAAATTGGCAAATAGAGTTGTTTATAATTAAATTTTCGAGACTATATTGTGCACATTCTTTCAAGAATAATTGCCATAACTAGGCAATTGCATTTTATACATATCCACTAAGATGCATTTTAAGAGACAAAAGGACATCGTCCAATGACTCTTTATTCAAGTCATCTCTGATAAATTGAATCTTGTCTTCTCTATTATCGGACATCCTTCCCTGAGATGTATAAGAATGTTTATTATAATTTGTTGGGGCACACTTATAACGAGAAACATGAAGTTGTCTAACTCTTCATTTTCTTGAATAGTTTTCTTTCCCGCAACCAAGCATGTAGGTAGCAAATTCAGGGGGTAATTCACTTGCCAAACTTACTTTTGCTTTGGTTAACTGACAGATTTCAATAGGGATGTTTTTCATCATAAGCAATCTCAAGTATATGAACCGAGCTTTATAGAATGTGAGAAGTGCATTTTGAAGGAGTGAGGGAAATCACTTGTGAAGATTTGCAATAATTGCATTCTTATCCATAACTTGGCTTGAGAATATCAGTTATTGTGGAAAACTTGGCTTGAGAATATCAGTTATTGTGGAAATCTGAAGGAATTGACTTTGATAGTCACGGAATACCATTATTTGCCACTTAAACGAGATAATAAATGACAACACATCTAAAAAAAGAATCAATCCAACAAAAACAAGACAAATGTGAAAGTGAAAAAAAATTAAAATACATAATAAAAAATGGATATAATCAAACACTTAATTCACCATCGTTCTTTTATTGAATTAACCTCAAGTTTCAATTGGATGTTATATATACCACTCTCTATTACCTGATTTGTCTTTTTAAATACTTAACATAAGATAATAACATTGGCGATGGTGAATCCTACGAGAATGTGATTTATAAATTTGTATCAGACCTCTTAAGTGGAATTTCACATATAGAAGCTTTCAAGATAGTTGAAGAGGGTTTGTCTCGTTGAAGTACTCATGGCATTAAAAATGGTGAATTAAAATACAATTGTCAAACAATACACTTAAGCAAGAAACAATATAATGCTCAAAGATGTAAGTGCGCATCATTTGACACATGAAAAGAAACAATTCAACGATTCAAATGGTAAAATAATAGTAAAATGAAACAACAAAAAGTTAAACATCCATTAAATACTAGAAAAGATTTAATAAAGATTTGGTAGGTCACTTAAACTTTTTTTGGTGTCTTCTTCATGTGGTTGGTATGCAAATATGATTTTAATATTTGGCCATTAACATTAAACTTGACACTATTTTTTAGACCCTCAATTTTAATGGCCTCATATAGAAAAATAATATGAACAATAATTTACCAACACCATCGAGAGCGTAATTTTCTTGAGAGTAAATGTAGGAAAGAGTTGAATAAAAGAACCTTCTATCCTAGTTCTATCCTAGTGTAAAGACTTTCTCATGCTTGTCATGAAAGACTTTCATCAATTGCTTGTAATTCATGGCATTTTCATATGCATCATTGTAAATTCCCTCAAGTTTATGCAATTGTAATTTACGCACATTACTAGCATTATCAAGATATGAATTAAATGCTTTAATAGTCAAAAATGATTTATACTCGAGTTCAACTAGTAAAGGGTAAGGTTTACCATGAAACAAATAATAGAGTGACATTCCTAAAGATGTTTTAAATGTAGTATGGTAAGCCAAAAGTGCATTAGTAGATTAAAGAGACCAATCTTTGTAGTTTAGATTAACTATTTTTTTTTCAAAATTTGCTTCTTCTCTCTATTTGCTAACTTTACTCTATGTATAAGGGGTAGCAACTTTATATGTAACTTCATATTTCTTCATTAAAAAATAAATCTGCTCAGAGGATTTTCTTTTAAAAAAATAGATCACAGTTTGTGATTGTTTTCCCAACAAGGAATCAATTCAATTTATTTTAAAACATAATCAACAACAATCAAATATATATAAATCCAAATGATAATGGGAAAGGACATATAAAATTAATTCCCCAACAATAAAATATTAACAAGGATGAGGTTTAACAACATCATATTTTACTTTAAGATAGACCTTAACATTTGACAATTCTGACACATTTTATAAAATGCATGTAAATCTTTAAATAATGTCGGCCAATAAAATTCACACTGCAATATTTTTGGAGTTGTCTTCTTTGAAAAAAATAATCACCACATGCTTAAGAATGATAAAATTGAATGAGACTACTTACCCTATCGTCTGGTATAATTCTCCAAAAAATTTACTCAGAACAATACTTGAACAAGTATGGATCATTCGAGTAAAAAAATTTCACCTTTATTAAGAATTTCTTCTTTTCTTGGAATTTCCAATCAAATGGCATTTCACATGTTAGAAGATAATTAATAATGTTAGTATACCATGGCATATTGTATATGAACAACAAAAATTGATCAGGGAAATAATCATTATAGGTATTGTATTAATTGAAAACTCGTTTGTAATTCTTGACAAGTGAGCTACAACAACATTTTCGGCACCTATTTTGTCTTTGATTGTGAGGTTGAATTCTTGGATCAACAAAATCCATCGAATTAATCTTGGCTGGGCATCTTGTTTAGATATTAAATATTTAATAGTAGCATGATCAAAATAAACAATGGTAGCTAAGCCAATTAAACACAATTGAAAATTGTCCAATGCAAATATTACAGTAAATAGTTCTTTTTAAGTTGTGGTATAATTTATTTTGGCATTATTCAAGTTCTACTTACATAATAAATAACAAAGAGCTTGCCTTTTTTTTCTTTATCTGAAAACAACTTCAATGGTGTAATCGCTTGCACTACACATTAGTTTAAAAGATAAAGACCAATCAAATGGTTGATATTAAGAGACTAATTATCTTTTCAAAGGCTTTCTAACAATCTTTAGTCTTCTCATATAGTGTTTCTTTTAGCAGTAGATTACAAAATGGTCTAGAAATGACATTAAAGTATTTTATAAACCTCCTATAAAAATCGGCATGACTGAAAAAGGAACGAACTTCCTTAACTGTCTTTGGTGAGGGTAATTTTAAGATGACTTTGACTTTGCCTTTATTAACTTCAATTCTATTAGAAGACACGACATGGCCATAGACAATCCTAAAAATAGTCACGAAATGATTTTTTTTCCAATTTAAAACAAGTATTTTTCTTTGCATATTTCCAAAACTCTTTCCAAATTAATAAGACATTTATCATAAGTGTTTGGGGAAAAATATAAGCTTAATGACATAACAACATGTGACAATGTGAAGTTTTATAACTACAAGAGATCACTTAAAGGCATCCAACCTATACTTGACAGAAGTAAAATGGATAAAAAAAATTATCTAGAATATTAGCTACATAAAATATCTCTATCACCCAAAAAAGAATATTTGATTTGGCAGAATCAAATAAAGAATATTTTACTAGAAAAGAAGTGACAACTGGCTATCATACCTGCAATAAGTAAATGATAATACAACTAGGACAGTGGTCCCCTAGACAGTCTCTGTTAAGGTATCCAGGACCATCATGTAGTACACGCAACGTGTAAAAGATAACAAACCAAGCAAATAACCCTCAACTTGCTCTTTAAGCATGCTCCCAATGATGCAAACGAATATACAAGCTAAAGGAATAACATATTCTTTAAGGCTGACCAATATAAATTGTTCAAGTGATAAGTAACTAAGGCACCCAAGGCATTCTATATAAAGGCGCTTAGGTTCTATTTTTTCTCACTCATAAATATCCATAACAAATACACATAAAAAATGGGCTGAGGGTTTCTTTAACCTCTAGCCACCATTGTTAAAGGCTAGCAAGCTCTTAACACTTAAAATATTGTTCAAAAACTGACTTGAATGTCAGAGTGTGGTTGTCGGCCACTACCGACTCCATATCTAATCTCTCTTCTCTATTTTGCAAGTAAAATACAATCCATCAAGCCAACCCCCACTCTAGATCCAAGTCTCCCAAAGCTCTCTCACTTCTTCCCTTTACTCTCGACACTTCTTCCCTTCACTCTCGACATTCATCCAAAGCCATTTCAAATAACATACCTCGGCTATGTGAGGCACCTTTATTACCTTTAATACAAATATTATTGTGTTTAACTGGGTTTTATTTTTTTCCTTCGTACCGAAATCTAGTTAAAATAATAAGAGTTTTCAAATATAATTAAATCGTCTATAAGAACATCCAAACGATTTTCAGCTATGTCATTAAAGATGTTTAGCATGTTTATCTTAAATGCTGTAATAAGCATTACAGAGTCCAAAAGACATTTTTTTTTAAATGCAAATGTTCCAAATGGGCTTGTAAATATGGTCTTTTTTTGGTCAATGCTGATGGGTGTTAGCATATATGTATCCATAATGTTGATAACAAATAACATTAAGAATGATTAAGTTTTTAAAACTCAAATTATTTTAAATAAATCATTATTTTCATAATATAAAGACTTTATACTTAATGGAAAAATGATTTTATGAAATTGGTTATTTTCAATTAATGGTCTAAATTGAAAAAGTTTTGAAACTCTGGAAATGGACTTATTTGTAAAGTTTTATGACAATTTAGGTCATAATATAATTATAAAAAGTTTTGGGGTAAAATTATAATTTTTAAAAATAATTTCACTGTAGCAAACGGCTAACCGATAATTTTCAGGAAGCATGTTCTACAAAGTATTGTTAAAATGATGATTTTGGAAAATAATGGTGAACCGTTTACTGAAAATAGTTAACCGATTATTTTCATATTGCTAACTTTGAACCGTTTAGTAAGAATGGTTAAACCAAATTTATTTTACAGGATTATGGAAATTAACGGCGATCCGATAATGACAAACGGTCAATCGTTAATTTGAAATTTGGCTCAACAGTAACTTTGACTAATCTAGACGATTAACCATTAACAGTTAACGACGAATCGTTTTCGTGCAGACAGTCTATAACGGCTATTTTTCAGCTCCAACTATAAATAAGCTCATTCAAATTCAAATAAGGGTGGATCACAACATTATCATTGAGCTTATAATCGAGAATACAACATTCATTGAGCTTTAAATTCGTTCTTGATTCATTTATTCACACATTGAGCATAGATTTGTAATCATATATTTTGTGTGAGAGAAAAACACATTTGTAATCTTTGTTTTGAGTGATTGTAAGTATTGGGATACACTTGAGTTAAGAGATTGGGGATAATCTCTTGGTGCAAAGGTCTATTGACACCTTGGAAGTTAATTGTAAGCATTTGAAGCCTTGGAGGCTTGCATAGTGAAATCCTCAAGCTCTGTGAGCGTGGAGGCGTGGACGTAGGCGGGGATTGCCGAACTACGTAAAAATCATTGTGTTTGTTTTCTCATTCTTCACTATTTTATTATTGTCCTTTATTAAATTTATTGTTTTTTATTTCATTAGGACGATAGATTAAATTGTTGTGGTTTGCTTAGTTTAATTTTTAATAACCCAATTCACCCCCTCTTGGGTTGCTTAGATAGTATTTCAATGGGTACCTGGGGTATTCCATAAACAGAATCAGATTTTAAAATGCATTAAAGAGACAACATCTAGAGCTATAAAAAGTAAAGATAACACCACAAGAATGTCATAAAATAGAAAGAGTTTGCAAGTACAACATCAAAGCATTTCAGGTGTCTCGACAAAATAGAGCAAACTGCAAAAGAAAAAATTAATTCCAAGTACAAAATCATATGAAAGTGCCAACAAACAAGCAGTAGTGCCAAACTAAGTTACCTGGTGCACTAGTCGTCCTCACCTTTGTCTCTTAGGATAGGGGATAGAGGATCAACAAAACTGCTGGAGGCAGTAGAAGCACGAGTATCAGCAGAAAGGGTACTTCAAATGACCTTCGTGAGGTTTCAGGTCAGGATGTGAGAGGAGCCCTGCTATCCTCAATAGTTTTAACGATGGCCGACTTATTTACACATTTTTCTACTCTCAACACCACTAGTCCCAGATCAACATTTTATATCTTAGTCATAATGCACTCAAAGGAACAGTCAATTATGTTTTGCTACTTTGAGATCAAGTCCTTATGTTTAGCTTAAGGTCTCTTACTATACGGGCTTTATCCTCGGAAACTTTGTCAAAGTGCCCATTCAAGGTCTTGATCTCTTGGGAGTGTTTCTTCTTATAAGATATCTTACTCTTCAACTTTTCATTCTCTGACCAAACACTAGTAATAGCAGCGAGATCTTAAGGGCCGTAACTTAAAAGAAAAGTAATATATAGCAAAGGGTACCCTAAAGTTAGAAGAATCAAGAGAAGAGAAGAGGAAAACAAAAAAGATACAACATACAAAAGATAAGTTTTGGCTAGCCTTAAATGCTAGGTTATAGCGCTCATCTAAGCCTAACTCATCCATTTCCACGACTACCTTAGGAGTGATGTTCTCAGAATTGTAATAGAGGTATTCAGCAAGGTGGGAAGTATTCTTGTTGGCCACTGGATCAAGTTTGCCTTCAATAAAGTCCCCATGCAAGGAGAATAGGGAACTAATTTTGTTTATACGGGTACCCGAGGTATCCCTAAAAACACGAGAGAGGAGCCTTGTGATTTTATCTTTGTTGCTGGGGCATGAGGAGGAAGGGTACCTTTCGATAAGGTGGAACCTAGGGTAATTGATGAACAACTTCTCAATTGGTTGATAAAGGATTCTAAGTCTTCGTTGGATGATCTATATCTGTCGACCACCATGCAAAACGAGAAAAAAAAGATCAGAAATGCAAACAATAAAGGAAAACATAAGGCTTGAAAACAAAATACAAGTGACATTGGGATACCTTTAAAACACTTTTTACTCATACTTGGTTTATTAGAAGAAATCGATAGGGAACTCTGACCAATTAGTCCTACATTCTCCACCCGATCTACACTTAATATATCATTCTCCCCCTGCAAGGCCAAAAACCTTGCCTTGTAATAACTCACCTTCCTACTCACCTCCTACACAAAGCATCTCCCTTTAATCCATGTAATATCTACAAGATCATAAAGAGCCTCGAGTGACGAAGATAAACCATATACACAGAGATGTACAAACAAAAAAAAAGAGAAACGGTCGTTTTACACAAGGGAAGACAAGTGGCCAGACCAGAAAAAAGGCAGCCGAGATACTTTTTTTTTTTAACTCAATCATCTGTAAAGAAGAACCGAATATCGCCATGTGTCATTCACAATTCTTCAATAAGTTTCTTTTGCCTTAATTACTTTTACCAAAAAAACTATGGAGATGTTATTTGAGGAAAAAATAAACTTAATGACAGAACGACACATGTCGATATTAAGTTTTATAACTATAAGGGACCACTTGGAGGTATCTGGCCTATACCAGGTGTACTTGATAATTGAGCTGATACATGGAGTACTCCATGACATAAGTAAACTGGATAAAAAAAAAACTATCTAGAATATTAGCTACATAAAATATCTTTATCACTCAAAAGAGAATATTTGATTTGGCAGAATCAAATAAAGAATATTTTACTATAAAAGAAGGGACAATTGGCTGTCATACCTACAATACGTAAAAGACAATACACTCAAGATAGTGGTCCCTTAAAAAACCTCTACTGAGCTATCCAAGGCCACCGTGCAGTATGCTCTATGTGTAAAAGAGAGCAAACCAAGTAAATAACCCCCTACTTACTCTCCAAACACGCTCTTAATGCTACAAACGAATATACAAGCCAAATGAATGACATATTCTTTAGGGTTGACCAATAAAAATTCTTCAATGACAGGTAACCAAGACACCCACTCCATATAAAGGTGCTTAGGTTCTATTTTTTCTCACTCATAAATATCCCTAAAAAATACACATAAAAAAAAAGGGGTTGAGGGTTTTTTCACCCTTCAGCCACCATTGTTAAGAGTTAGCAAACTCTTAACACCCAAAATATTGTTAAAAATTTGACTTTAGCATTTGAGTGTGGTCGCCAGCCACCGCCAACTCCATCTCTAACTTCTCTTCTCTATTTTGTAAGTTAAATATAGTCCATCAAGCCAAACTCCACTCTAGATCCAAGTCTCTTAAAGCTCTCTCACTTCTTTCCTTCACTCTCGACCTTCATCCAAAGTCAACTCAAATAACACACTTCAGCTACGTAAAGCACCCATGTTACCCTTAATATAAATTTTATTGTGTTTAACTGGATTTTAGTCTCTTTTTCTTTCATATTAAAAGCTAGTTAAAACAATAAGAATTTCTAAATACAATTAAATCATCCATAAGAACATCCAAACGATTTTCAACTATGTTATTGAAAATGCTTAGTATGTTTCTCTGAAATGTTTAAGAAGTATTAAAGAGTCCAAAAACCATTTTTAAATGCAAATATTCTAAATGGGCATGTGAATATGATCTTTTTTTAGTCTTCTAGGGCTATATAAATTTATAATAACCTAAGTAGCCATCAAGAAAGTAGTAGTATAGGTGCCCTACTACTTTTTCGAGAATTTAGTCTAAAAGTAGGAGAGGAAAATAGTTTTTTCTAATGACATAATTTAATTTTTCTATAATCAATTCACATGCGCCAATTAGATGGGACTTGTGTTGGGATTAGTTCACCTTTTCCATTTTTCGTAGCAAATATTTTAAATTTATTTAGGACTACTTCTATTAGACTTACCAATTTACTATCAGAGATAAGATAGATAGTTCTTACATATAGTAGTTTAAAAATTTCATTTTTTATCACTTCTTTCATATGAAGGCTTAGTCTTCGTTGTGGTTAACGGGTTATTTTGACATTTTCCTCTAAGTGTATTTTGTATGTGCAAATTAAAAGATTAATGCCTTTTATGTCTTTCAAATTCCAACCAATTGTAATCTAATTTTTTTAGTGAGTTGGGAAGAAATTACCGCTAAATATATTTATTGATCTCCGAGGTATATATACTCTAATTCTTCAAGTGAGGCCTTCAATTCAAAGTTTCAAACTTTTATGCTTTATTTTCATTTGTCTCTTCAAGTTGTATCACGTCTTTAAAGTTTAATTGGCCAATTTTATCTTTAGGTGCCTGCATAGAATCAAGTATAGAGCATATTTTAGTAGTATCACATTTTAAATCCTTGATTCATTCAAAAGATTCAGTAAAACTTTACCACCACAAAGAGTTATGATTGATTTGACTTGGATCATATTTTACTTTTATGTATTACCCATTTAAGGCAGTTGACTCATGGAATTGGTTCTAATTGAAAAGGAAACTAACTTTTTTTTCTAAATAGTGAGGGTTGATGTAAGTTTGGAGACCATATCAACATCATGAAAACTTGTTAAGGTATGCACGTGCCCACACCTCTATTCTCCTACTTCAACTAAAATAAGGAGGGAAGAATTTACAAATGAAGAGTAATCACATAAGTTAGATGCCTGAAGTACTTACAAGGCTAGCCAATATCCTCATTGATCATTATCTATATTGTTTATTTGGTTACGAATGAATGGCGGATCACAAGCTTTTCGACCATCTCGCAGAGAGGTATGCAACAACTACCTTGATCATTATCTATATTACTTACTTAATTATAAGCGAATGATAGATCATAAGCTTTTTGACCATCTCAAATAGAGATAGGCAGCAGCTGCCTTGATCATTATATATATTGCTTAGTTAGTTATAAGTAAATAGAGGATTATGAGCTTTTCGACCATCTTGTAGGGGGTAGGCAACAATTACCTTAATCATTATCTATATTGTTTATTCGGCTACAAGCGAATGACAGATTATGAGCTTTTCAACCATCTCATAGAGGAAAAGGTAGACGACATCTACTTTAATCATTATTTATGTTGCTTATTTAGTTACAAGTAAGTGGCAAATCGTGAATTTTTTTACCATCTCGTATAAGGCAAGCATATTTGGATGAATCATGTTATTAACGATAAAACCAAGTTACTCCAATACGAGTGAAGAGATAGTTCCATGAATGTCAACGTTGATGGGTACCCAGCAGAATTAGATTTCATAAGCAAGCAATAGTGTAAAGCTTAATTATGCACGTGCTAGACGCCCTCACCTTTATCTCTCAGGGATAAGGGATCAACGAAAGTATTAATTGGCAGCATGAGTACCTGATGGTGACTTCACCTGGGGTACCTCAGGTGACCTCCATGGTCTTTCAAGTCGAGATGTACGAGGAGCCTTGTTATCGTCGATCGTCTTTAGAATGGTAGATCTATATCTGTATCGTCGATCGTCGAGATACACCATCATCCATGGATCAACACTCTACACCTCAATTATAATGCGGTCAAATGCATTGTCAATCACGTTCTTTTGTTCTGAGATTAAGTCATCATGCTTAGCTTGAAGCTCTTTAAGGTCTCTCGCCATACAACATTTCTCCTCAAAAACTTCCTCAAGGTGCCCTTTCAAAGTCCTGATCTCTTGGATGAGCTTCTCTTCACGAGATCGGCGGCTTTGAATCTCACTCTTCAACTTTTAATTCTCTAACCCAACGCTACTAATAACAACAAGATCTTGGAGGGTGTAACTCAGAAGGAAGGTAACCCACATCAAAGGGCACTCAAAGTCAATAGAAAGGGAAAAATGAAGGAGAAAATAGATACAACTTGCAAAAGATACTTACATCTTGGTTAGCCCTATCCATTTTATCAGTCACCTCAAGAGTAATATTCTTAGAAGTGTGATAGAGATATTTAGCCAAGTGGGAGACATTCTTATTTGCAAGTAGATCAAACTCTTATTTAACGAAGTCCTAAGGCAAGGAGAAGATGGAGCCTATTTTCATTTTTTGAATACCCGGTGTATTTTGAAATTGTCAGGAGATGAGCCCTGTGACTTTGTCTTTGATGCCGAGCCTTAAAGAGGAATGGTACTCTTTGACGAGGTGGCACCCAAGGTAACTGAGAAACCACTTCTCAGACGGCTTATGAAAGATTCGAAGTCTTCGTTGGACCGATCCATATATGTCAATTACCATGCAAAATAAGAAGAAAAATCAAATAAGCAAATGCAAAGCTTATAAATGGAAATAACAGAAGGGCAAGTAGTAATAAAAACACAAGACTAGAAAACAAATTATGAGTAACGCTGAGGTAACCCTGCAACACCCTCTACTCATGCTTGGTTTATTAGAATAAATTGATGGGCAACTCTGACCAATCAACCGATCCATGCTTAATATATCACCCTCTCTTTATAGGGCAAAAAATCTCATCTCGTAGTGGCACCTTCTTATTCACATCTTGGACAAGACATATCTTCTTGATCCATGTAATATTTCTAAGATCATGAAAAGCCCCACATGAGGAAGAGAAACCACATATATATACAAATACAAAAAAAATGATGATTGGAAGTCAGAAGAGCCAGAAAGAAATAAAAAAAGAATAATACGCTAACCGAAGTTAAAAAAGAAAAAAAAAGGCTAACCTAACCGAAGCCAAAGAAGAAAGTAAAGAGTTGCTGGGATTTCAAATGAAGAAGAATGGTATGTTGCCGAAATACTTGTGGATTGAAGGAGAACTCTGGGGATTTAAAAAAGGGCCAAAGAGGAATAAAAGAGCATAAAAAGAGAAGTGGCACGAAAAGAAAATGAAAAAGGTAGGTCATCACTTAATCAAGGTGAGAGATAGCGCGTGTCAATTAACGAAGTACATCACTTCAAAATTCAAATTGGAGAGAGAAAAAAAAACCTAACAAGCTACTTTTAATGTCCTTATATCCCAAGAGTGTGGTATCTATAAGACACAAAAAAAAAGAGAAAAGTGGCCAAGTCAGAAAAGTGTCCGTGAAGGAGAGCTCAATATCACCAAATGTCATTCACAATTTTTCTACGAGTTTCTTTTGCCTCAACTACTTTCCCCAAAAGAAACTAAGGGGATGTTGTTTGAGGAAGAAATATAAGCTTAATGACAGAACGACACATGTCAATGTGAAGTTTTATAACTATAAGAAATCACTTGGAAATACCTAGCTTACATTGGGTATACCTGATAATCGAGGTAGTACATGGGGTACTCCATGTTAAAAGTGAAGTGGATAAAAAAATTATTTAAAATATTAGTTGTATAAAATATCTCCATCGTCTAAAAGAGAATATTTGATTTGGTAGAATCAAATAAGAAATATCTTACTGGAAAAAAAGGGACAACTAGTTGTCACACCTACAAAAAGTAAAGAATAGCATATCAAGGACAGTAGTCCTCCAAATCGTCTTTGCTGAGGTATCCAAGACCACCGCATGAATGTGCCACGTGTAAAAGAGAACAAACCGAGCAAATAACACCCTACTTGCACTCCAAGCATGCTCCTAATGTTCCAAAATGAATAAATAAGCCAAGAAGAATGGCATATTATTTAGGGCTGATCGATAAAAATTTCTCTAAGTGGTAGGTGACTAGGGCACCTAGGGCACTCTATATAAAGGTACTCAGGTTAAATATGGCCCATTAAGCCAACTCTCAATCCAAATCCAAGTCTCTCACAGCTCAACCACTTTCTTATTTTACTCTCAACCTTCGTTCAAAACCATCTCAAATAACGTACCCTAGGCTAAGCGAGGCACCCCTATTACCCTTAATACAAATTTTATTGTGCTTATCTAGGTTTAGGTTTCTTTTTCCTTTATACCAAAATCTAGTTGAAACAAGGACTTTTGCCTCTCAATTCACTACTACACGTCATTTCAACAACCTGTTTACTTTGGGATGTTAGTCCCCTTATAAAAGTAAGAAACTAACCTTTATGTTTCAAAATCATAGAATGGGCAAATGCTTAGTAACTTCTTATACTTATCCCAACACCGGTAAAAAGTCTTTTCTCTCTTTTAAGTGAAAGTGGTGATTTGTGTTATAAAAGAATTTGTCCTGGGAGGTGGAAAGAAATTTTTTAGAAATTGCACTTGCATTTCATCCTAAGTTCTGATAAATCCTAACCTAAAGTTTTTTTAATTATGTTTAAGCTTTTTCTTTTAGTGAGAAAGAAAAAAACTTAAAGTCTGATTATGTTCATGTTAAACTCTATGAAATAAGAGTTATCATGACACTTTTAGACTTAAATCAATATTACTTAGAGAGTAAATGATGTGTTTTTAATGTATTTTTGTTACATTTTGCATAAATATTCATTTTAGTCTAGTCTTAATGAGTTTTGTTTAATTTAAAGTAATTTGTGCTCAAATTGTGTGCATAATTGTAGGTTTCCAGAAGCTTATAATTCATGGAAGAAATGCTGATGCAATAGGCAGTCAGAAAGGTGAAAGAACATGGCTATAAAAGAATTAAAACAAATCTGGAACAGTGCAGTTGCTGTAGCAACCATTGCTATAGTCGTTGCTGTAGCAATCTTGAAATAATGACAGAGAAAATTCCGTGCAGGATACTTACAGAATTGCGATCTGCAGTTTCTTAATCTGACTTATGCGCGCCATAAGCTTTCGTTTACCCTACTTTTCAACTATAAAAGAAGCACACATCATAAGGATTAAAGAGAGAGATTAAGGGCTGCACAAGAGGAGAATTTGCAGAAATCAATTAGGAGCTCAATCATTCTTATTCTTCTCTTGCCTTCTCGTTTTCTATTTATTTATGGGGATGTGTTTCATGGCTGAAATTTTATTCTTTATTTTTCTTTTGCAAACCATGAACTAAATTTATTTGTGTTTGAGTGATAAACAATCTTGATGGTTTATTGACTGAATATATGTGTTGTTGCATGTTTGCTGTAGTAGTTTGTTTTTATAGTATTTATTTTTATTCATTATTTCGGTTGATCACCCATTTAATGATACAAGTTAGGAGAGAGCTGCAAAAGAGCATATCTTAGTGGACCATATCATAGAAATACTTAGTTTTAGATTGGGTTTCCTGGATTGAGTTTAACTTATCTCAAATGGGCCATGCTTAATCTAAAATTAATGATAAACTAGACATAGGGATTCACCTTGTAGGATAAATAGAACCTAAGCGTATAATGCTATATCTTATATTGGCATAACAATTTATCATTGTTAGGTTACCTATAGATATAAGATATCCAACATTCGACGGCTAAGGATGCATAAAGATTCTGCCCAGTGTTATAGCAGATACTGTAACAACCGAGCCAACCGTTAGAAAATAGTCAAGACCATTAGGAGAGTTTATTCACTCAACTACTTTATATTCCCATTGATTTTATCATTGAGATTGACGTGATAATTTACTTTGTTGTATTTTATTTATTACGTTTTTATTTTAATTAGTACAATAGTTTCATCAATTGTTTATCTTAATTTAGATACAAAATTTGCACTGTTAAGATTGTTGTAGCAAGTCTAATAACATCAATCCATGTGGAGACGATCTTGAATACTCATCACTTTATTACTTGTTGTGTACACTTGCACATTGACACCAATAACATTAGTATTTATACCCAACAACCAGCCATACAAATAAATTAATTAAACAAAACATAATAACTTGTTAACAAAATATTTACAATTTAAGCGGTACTGTAGAGCCATCCATATAAATTAACGACACGATAATAAAACATAAATGTGAAACAAAAATAATAAATGCAAAAGAAAAATAAATAAAAGTGAAATTTTAGGGGAAAAAAGAAATACGTACCTTGAGATATATAACTCTCTCTTTTTTTTCTAATAACTTTTAAAAATTACTGACCAATTAGGTAATTATTTTGAATTCTGAGCATTAATCATAATTTTCAAAGTCCAAGTCTATGTTCATTATGTTCACAAAATCCAAAGTCAATGTTCACTTAGTCCTCAAATCTAAGAGTCTAAAGAATAATTCATAACCCAAAGATCCAAATTCCAATTTGGTTCACGGATTGATTTGCAAAAAATTTTAGGTTAAAATGAAATTTCTCATAAGTTTTGTGAGTTCCGAAATTTCTAGAGATAGAAGGATGCTTAGTGAAATTTTATGAAATAAAATTGTTAGATCTAAACAATGAAATGATGAAAAAAAATAAATAAAAAGAAAAAATAATGAAATTGACATTAAATTTAGAAAATTTCCTGACAACGGGACTAAAAACTTGACATAACTCAAAAATATTAATTATTCTCAAGTATAAGAGTGCCTAATTATAATATAACCCAATGAGTCCAAGGTCGAATCTCAAGAATTTTAAAAATCTAGTAGTCAATGACTAAATAAAATTAATTTGCAGAAAAAGAAATTCCACGTTTAAAAAGTGCTAATGTAAGGGATATAGTCTTAGTATTCAAATTATGTTCAAAATAATTTCTCATTATTATATGACTTAATTATTAATTAACCACTTATGGATAAATGTGGGGATAAAGTACATAATGTACCATAGCCATAATAGTGTGTCAGCATTAGATCTTAATATCATATGGATCTAAAGAAGATCTAGATCTATAGATTAAAATGAATTGAAATAGTGAAAAATATAACTTGTAAATATATAATTAAATTATTAAACTCTAAACTTACATGAGAGAATAATTATTATCTTTGAGCTTTACCTTTCACTTTAACTTAGAAAATTAGCCAATCATATTGACAAACAAAACACTCATTTTGTTTAACAAACTCCTAAAATATTCAATAAGAAAATCAACTACACAAGAAAAGGTAAGAAATTGTTATCTCCGCCTTTGTCTTCGATCACTCCCCTTCTATGCCTCTTTGCCCAAATTCTCTCTTGCACTTCCCTTTTATAGACAGCCAGTGTTTCTTTTCGTTCTTATTTTATTAATTATTATTATTATTATTATTATAAAAGGAAGAAAGAAACAAGTGATAGTCAAAACTCAAAAGTAGTGGCTGCCACTTAACTATCACTTTATAATTGGCTCTATTTCATTTTTCTTTAATCAATGTGTTCTATCTTCTTTATCTACTATTTTCAGCTCCAATTTCCTCTTTATTCATGAATTATATCAACAATATAAAATTAAGATAACATATTATGAATTAATTTAACATAAAACTATATCAGGGGAGCATTAAGATAATTTATAAGTTATAAGCACATAAATTGAAATTGTAAGTGAAAAGATAATTATTTTAACCTTTATTAAATGTACTCTTGTTGGTGTTAATTATAATTTTTTTATATCTTACTGGAATAGGACGGTTCAAGTCACAATATGTGAGGGCTAAAAGATGCTATGTTTAGAAGAAATAGTTCAAAAGTTCCCTATAGTAATGCATCTAATCAAAATTATCTTTAAATTTGATGACATTACTTTTTAATTAATGGTATTTTATTTTGTCAATAGGTTATTACCACTTGGTTGATTGTAGATACACTAATGAGATAGTTTTTTTTTTTACTATTTAAAGGTTCCCATTACCATTGAATGACTTTAATGATGGACATCAACCTACTACCTTAGAAAAGTTGTCCAATATAAAGCACTCAAGTGCACAAAATATGATTGAATGATATTTTGGATTACTAAAAAAGAGATGGGCTATACTAAGAAGTCTTACCTTTTATGATATAAAACACAAAGTTTGTTCTATCTGTTTATTTTATGTTACATAACTTCATTAGAGTAGAAATGTCTTTCAATGATATGGAAATGGAGAATGAACCAACTTCAGATATTAATTATGACTTAGAGATTATTGATAACATTGAACCCTTAAAATGAATGGACTATTTAATGACAAAATTTGACCAAAGATATGTGGAACACATAGCAAGCAAGTAGACAAGAATGAAGAGTTTGTTTATAATGTTATGTAATTTGGTTTGTTTAACATTGCACTGTATTGTTATTTGACATTTGTTATTGTATTGTTCTTTTACATTGGATATTGTATTGTTCTTGAGTTTGGATATTGTATTTTATTTAACTATGGATATTGTATTTAAATATATAAAAAGAGTTCAATTTTAAATCCAGCTCCTAGAGGTCAGGGTATGAACAAATATTTATAGACAACTACTGAAGATAATGCATTGATTGACTCATTGTTGGAATTGAGTTAAAATCTTATGTGAAAGTCTAATTGTGGTTTTAAAAAATGAGTATTTGCAACAATTAGAAAATAAGATTGAAGCACAATTGATAGGTTGTGGTTTGAAAGCTTCTCTCACATTCAATCTAGAGAGAAATGGTTTAGTAGAAAACATTGTGCTATGTTTGATATGCTTTCTCTTAGTGGGTTTGGTTGGGATAATGAGAAGATGGTGATAATATGTGTATAGGATATTTTTTATGAGTATGTTAAGGTAAAAATTTTAACCTTGTAGTGTCATTTCTACTACTTGATTTTGTTACCAACACATCTTTTTTTTTTTTAAAAAAAAAAAGGGATGCATCTGGTTTATTTAATAAACCATTTCCAAATTGTTACACATTGGCTAATATTTATAGCCTAAAGTAGGCAACTGCAGCTAATGTCGACAATGCAGACAATGATGAGGAAAAAGTACGTCAATGTTACAGCATTGGTGTGAATTTAGAAGGCAAGTTAATTAATAAACCCTTTATGGAATATTACATTGATGATATGTCATATACTCCTGATATGAATACTACTCTTCATCAAGTTGATTCCGTTCCAAGTAGTTCAATAAATAAGTCTAGGAAAAGAAAAAAGCAAAGACAAATCATTTGATCACATGTGCTCTAATATTGGGGCAATGGCTGAATTGGTGGCAGCAATGGTCCTTAAGCTAAATGGTTTGATTAGTAAGCTTTCTAATGGTTATGATATGGTTGATTTACAAATTAAGTTATATAGAGAAATGAGCAAAATTAAAAGCTTCAGTGACACAAAAATACATGCCTCAAAACATGATTTGCTAAGGATGTTTTGTACCTTACTTGATCACCTTAAGAAGGGATGTGTCATTCAAATGCTTCATCGTAAGATGTAGTTTGATATTGGTTACGATGTTAAAACTTCGTACTTATATTATTATATTGAGATTTTGAACGTATATTTATAATAGGTGATTTATTTAACTAGCGATGCTCGACCAACTCTATGTGTTATGTAGCAATTTTTAATTTTATGTTGGTGGAACTTATGCTGTACTGGAGATCATTTTAAATTATATATGAATTTTATACTTGCTTATTATTATTGTTACTTTGATTTATTAGCATATTACTAGCTCAAAACAAAATGCCAGCGACATGAGGGTTGTATCAAGTACTATCATATTTTACATTTTAGTCCCTACATAATTAATAAAAAAACCCAAAAGTTTTATAATATCTGTAAATAGATCCTTTATTAATTAATTGTAATAATATAATGATGATGATGATGATGATATCATTATTATTTACTAATTTTATTATGTTAATTATTGTTATTCTCTTTATTGTTATTATTATAATAGATACAAACAATATTAAAATAACAACTAACAAAGGGCATTTTAGTAACTTGGATTAGTTTATTCAAATTCTTTGATAAGGTAAACTCATTAATGGTAATATAGTCTATTCTAGTTCTTATTCTTACAAATCAAGTAAACAACTTATTATAGTTTCAATTCTTCATTTTAGTTCAAGTCTATTTCTATTACCAATTAGTAAACACATCATAAGTCTTTCACCTTTAAAAGACTCAGGACCTAGTTATTAGATCTTCAATTTTTCTACAATTTGTTTTCGAAGTCCAGTGATTTTCTGCCTCTCTTACTAATCATGTTAGGCTTGGAAATTTTCACTTTGGTATTATTATTGTTATAAATTTTAATTATTATTATTATTTATTAATTATATTAATTATTAGTATTATTATTGTTATCAATTTTATTATTTTAATTATTATTATTATTGATTAAGACTAGAAAGTGTACATTTGATAAAAGTTAAAATTATCATTTTCCACTTACATTGTTGATAAAATTAACAATGACATCAAATTTACAAATCCCTAACACATTTTATGAATTTTTTTATTTTTATTGGTTATAAAGTATGATTTTTGTGCTTTGTAGATAAATCCCTAAATTCATGATGTTTGGATCGAAAAAGTGATCGTGAAATTTAGATTCTGGAGACTCAAAATCCTTTAGAAGAATTGCTACTCTTTTGATCCAACATTAATTATAAATAGCTAAGATCATGCTATGTGTCTAAGCTAAAGTGCACCTTATTGCACTAGATTTAACACTTATCAATTTGATAGATCAACTATCTTGAAAAATGGGCCTATGGAAGGTCCCGTTTTGACCTCATTTATAGCCATTGATTATATTGAATCCGATGATTCATAATGGTTGCAATTTTAAACCCTTGGATTATATTAGTAAAGCTCATTGAAAGGTTGTGGTTGCAAGCTCATCGAAAATATGATGTAAATGTCCAACTTTATCAACTCAAAATTTGCTTATGTAAAGGCAAGAGCTCTCACAAATTTGGGTAGAGAATTTAGAGAGAAGGTAGTAGAGAATTGGTAGTGGATTTTACGGGTGAGTTTTGTAGAGAAATATAATGTAAATCTAAAGTGAATTTTAGAGAAAAACATAAGTTCGGTGTAAATCTAGAGCGAATTTTAAGAAAAAGTCTGAGTTTGTTGTAAATCTAGAGTTAATTTTAGACTCTCAATACTTTTTTTAATTTAAACTATTCCTTATTAATTTTCTTTTTATAATTATTTTTATTTAATAATTAGTTATTATATTTTTAAATTCCTTATGGTTTGACTCGAGATTCATAAGTTACAATACAGCTAGACACTCTTATATTTGGGAGTAATCAACCACTTTTGAGTCATGCTAATTATCATTATTTATTATTATTATTGTCTTTATTGTTATTTTTTTATTATTGTCATAATTTTTTGTAATAGAAACAAGTAATACTTAGGATAAAATTAAAAAAAGATATTTTAGTAACTTAAAATAATTAATTTTAATTTTAAGATAAAGTAAACATATTAATAGTAATACAGTCTGATTCTGATTCTGATTCTGATTCTGATTCTGATTCTGATTCATATAATTTAAGTAAATAATTTATTTTAATATCTATTTTTCATTTTAATTTCAACTTATTCCTATTAGTAGTTAGACTTTCACCTTTGAAAGGCTCCGGGACTTGCTTATTAGACCTTTGATTTTTCCTCAATTTGTTATTCAAGTCCATTGACTTTCTACCTCTATTACCAGTCATGTTGGGCTTGGAAATCTTCACTTCCTCCTGGCCATCAGTTTCCACTTCTATCTTCTTTGGGCTACATCTTCTTTACTGGGCTTTGTTGTAATGAGCGTGAAGGTGGGCCAGATTATTTAAATGGATTAACTCTATTGGAGGTAGATTATTAGTTGCAATATTAGGATCATCATTCGTCAGCCCCCTTCGCCGCAGAGAAATTTTCTTATCTTTAAATTCCTGGCCCCCCGTCTGTTGTGAAGGTTGAGTTGTGTTGGCGTTACCTCGGATGTGAAGAACTGGCCAGAATAATTCCATGAGGGGCCATGTCCACTTCTTCTACAGTGCCTAAATGACTGCCCAAGAAATGCCCCACCACTCTTTTGTCAAACATACAATCGACAAATTGTGAACCTAGTAACCAAAGTGAGGCATGAGAGAAATCCAATCAAGTTTGGATATGTCCCCCTTTACCGTTGGTTGGACTAGACAAATTTAGACCATTCATGTTGGCTGAACTTTTTGAGTACATTTTGAAAGTAACAACCATAGTGACATAAATAATGGACATAATACCAATAGCACCAACAGTCCAATGATCCTTCTTTATTTATTTATTTATTTATTATTTTTTTTGTTGGCTACATTATAGTAATTCACTTATTTTATTTATACTTATTACATAAATTCAAACTCATTTTAGGTACTAAAGTCAATGGGCATAATTGTGAAAAGAAATTTTGGGTGACTACTTGTGAAGGGGTGGAATTTTCCTCCAAACACCCATTTTCTTATGAAACCAATTATTAAAATTTCAAAACTTAATTTTTACTCTACACATCCTCTATATATCCAAAAAGAGGACCTTAATTAAAGATATATATATATATATATTTATTTATTTATTTCTACAAATTTGTTTCTACATCTGCAACCACTAACTCTTTTGTTAGCGTTCTCACTTTTTCTTCATCTCAACAATGTCCTTAAGTTGTTCTCTTATCAATCTCCACAAGAGCATGCATATTAATAAGGAGAAATGAGACTTAAATAAATAAACATGACATAATTAAAATATTTAAGATTACTAAAATAATAGTATTCTGCTACGAAAAGATCTCTTTTCAAATTCTATGTGCTGCTACAATGCTGCCAGCCTGCTATAATACTTCTTGAAAAATTTTTGGGTTGCAAAGTCGCTTGTCCCTGTTTTATATTTGATTTGCGCAAGGTTCATAGATGAGAAAGAAAATATGGTATCAGAAGCACCAATTTCTATTATATTGACACTTCTTGAGTTCGCATCATGTGCATTCGCTTTATTTGTTATTATTTGTGAAACACTCTTTTCAATTTGAAAAAGGAGAAGTTTTAAATGAACGGCCCAGAAGAAAACGAATTAGGGTGAGAATAACTTTGTCTCCAACATTAATTTCCTTTAAGGATAATTTAATAATATAATTTATCAAAATTACGGGTGTAAAGAGTACTTTTATGGGTTCAAATACCTTAGAAATGGTGAGAATAATTAATTTTCTTACAAGTGATTGATACCGGCACAAACTCTTTTATAAATTTATTTTGTGCAAACTGATTTGGTATTAATTTATTGGTTGAATAAAAATATAAAATAATAAAAATAAATCATGTACACCAAGAGATATCTAATCCAATCAATTAAATCATGCCACATCAATTTGTACAAAAAATATTTGTACAAGAATTTGTGGCTATATTATTATTATTTTCTTATACTCTCTTTTTAATATTAATTTTGATAAAATTACCTAATTATCCATCTTCTATCTTTCACACTTTTCATTTGTTTTGAGAGCCGATCTACGACCACCCTCACATTGTAGTAAAAGAGACTATATGTATGTATGTATGTATGTATGTATGTATGTATGTATGTATATGTACACGCTTAATAATAGGACATTAGGAACCTTACCTCTACGAATATTTACTCTAAGCAAATTAATTATATAAAATAAACTAAAAATGCAATTCAAATACAAGTTATATATTCTTTTTTACAAAAGGTAAATTAAAATTAAAATTTATTAAAATCTCAAGTACTTAAATAGCATGCTTACATAAATTAAGAAACTAAAATTTTATATCTTTTCAATTTTTAAACAAGTATTATTTTAAAAAATTAATTAAGCTTATTGGACACTCAATAGCACACAACTTTGAGCTTGCTTCAATTTGTAGAAAACAGCTTCCCTTTAGCACAGCAATTTCTTCATTAAATTTCTCAAACAACATGAACTATGTCAAATAGAGCTTCATTGTTTAAGAGACAAGAGAATTTTAAAATTAATGATAACATACAAATAACTAATAAAATTTGATAACTTAATAATAAAATTCAACTTTATTGCCTTAATTAGGACAATAACTTGACAAAATTGACTTTGAAATTAAGGTGAAATTGGCTTGGCCGTAAAGTGACTACTGATATTTGTCTTTTGTTAGTTGTTGATCAGTGGAAATTGGAATAAAAGAAGAAAATGGAACTTGAACATTTGACTTAAGTATCCAATTAATATTTATATTTTTTAAAAATATCTTAAAACAACCTTACAGTTAAATATATTACATTCTTACCTTTATTTTTTATTTTTTACAAAATACCCTCCTAATAATATTCTTGACATTAATTGATTTATTAATAAAATATTAATTAACAAGTACTTATTTACTAGTAAATTAACCAATAAATATTAATGTGAAAGAATTAATTTTTTTTATTTGTACAACAAGTTTACTAATAATTATTTATAAATAAATTAATATCAGTCAACTTAAAGTAAATTTTATACAAAAATACCCTTGCAATAAAATTC
The DNA here is from genome assembly GCA_029618585.1 of Citrus australasica. Taxonomy (NCBI): domain Eukaryota; kingdom Viridiplantae; phylum Streptophyta; class Magnoliopsida; order Sapindales; family Rutaceae; genus Citrus; species Citrus australasica. Next base: position 13,967,004 of record JARCIV010000006.1, read on the forward strand.
TTGGGAATATCTATAAAAAATAATTTATCAAATTAACTTTAGAAGTAACATATAAATTTACACAAACTTTTATATTATTATTATTTTATTTTATTTTTAAGATTAACTTAGTAAATTAATTTTTTTATAAAATAATTATTAGTAAGATTGCTATAAGGATGTTTGACCCGCTAAAATCAAATCTTACTTTTTAATTAACAAAAAAATTTACCAAAATTACCTTTTTAAAAATAAATATTGTTTTTTCATTTTCATTTTTTAGTCTCATCTACTCTCTCTCTCTCACTCTCACACAATTCATCATATTGAATTCTTGATCTTCTAATATAAAACAGCAAGCAATTAATAAGAATGAAATATGCAGTAAAAATATAATGATTCGTATGGGGTTCATATCCGGAAAAACAGAATAAATTCATATCATGGGGTCATCATTGTTTCTCTAAATTCATTTTACAGCTAAATTTTCTTGCTATTCATGCAAACAAACTTTTCTTGCTATTCAGCTAAATTTTATTATTATTATTATTATTATTATTATTATTATTATTATTATTATTATTATTATTATTATTATTATTATTATTTATTTTTTAAATCCATACCGAGCTACAGCTCGCTGCACTGGTTCAAGTGTGCTCTATTTTATTACATTTTTTAGAACTTGAGTTGAACTTGAAATTGCCACTCTCTTAGTAAAAAATTTAAGAGAGTGGGTTTGAATCTCTACAATGGAAGGAATTCTATATTTCAAATTTGTCATGAGTAAAAAAAATAAAAAATAAAAAATAAAAAATATCGAAATTGTAAATGGAGAATATGAGAAATTTGAAATTAGCTGCAAAATGATACGGTGATCATTCAAGATCACAAATAGGTTCCTTTCAAGATTACAGCTGGACCTGAGCTGCTAGATATTTTTTTTTGGAAGATTGTCATTTTGTCTCCTACAATAATTAATATATATCACTTTTTTTGTACTATTTTTATAATGGTTAAAAATTCTCCTGATAGCATAAATTTATAACATTATCTTTATTTTTAATTAATCTTTTATTTATATTTATTATAAATTAAATAAATCTCATGAATAGAAACTAAATAAAAATTTAATATTAAAAATAAGAAAATATATTTTAATATGAGAAAAAATTAATAATAAAGTTTTTTTTTATATTTATTTATTTTGTAAAATTTTTTTTATAATAAATAAGATGGGAAATAAGACGGTGATCATTCAAGATAATGAATAGGTTCCTTTCAAGATTACAGCTGGACATGAGCTGACAGTTTTTTTTTTTTTTCTTTTTGAGCTCTTGAGAAGAACAGGATTATAAACGACAAGAAGAATTGTTTCATTCAAGTTTATGTGGTGATAATTCAAGATAACATTGGGGCACTAGAGGGATGGTCAACAGGCAAATTACCATCACAATAAACGTGTCAAATAACTGCAGGTGCGCTCCGAAGAGAGGAAGAAACTCCAAATTATCGGATAATCATAGCAAAATGGTATTGCTTGCCTAGATCAGAAGTACTCTTGTATCAATTTTTTAGCCTCCCCAAATTCTGTTTCTGTACACTGTAAGTATTTTTCATCCTCATTTTCTTGTATCCATTATGCGTTATATCACCATTTATTTTCATCTCGATATTTGGTTTCAATTAGATCACCGGAGGAAATAAGATGGGAAGAACACAGATCATCTCAAAGAGCACCGTCTGTGCAGCCATTCACAGGGAACCAAACCTTAGAATCGATTTAACTCCATGGGATCTTAAGCTCATTCAATTTGATACCATTCAGAAAGGACTTCTCTTCCGCAAACCTCCAAATGATAACACCGATACCAGAAGCTTGAACTTGATCCACCACCTCAAGACCTCCCTTTCACGTACGCTAGACTACTTTCCCGCACTTGCCGGTCGTCTAGCCACCATCGAGCATCATGATGACAGCAACACAATTTCTGTTTACATAAATTGCAACAATGCCGGCGCAGAGTTTGTGCACGCCACGGCCGATGGAGTCTCTGTTGCAGATATCATTTCACCTGTTTATGTTCCTAATGAAATTGTTTACTCTTTTTTCCCACTAAATGGAGTAACAAACTGTCAGTGTATCTCCGAGGCCAAGCCGTTGCTTGGGGTTCAAGTGACAGAGCTTGTGGATGGAATCTTCATCGCTTGCACTATCAATCACTCCGTTGTTGACGGCACTTCCTTTTGGCATTTCTTCAATTCTTGGTCTGAAATCTCACGGGGTTCTGATTGTATTTCAAAACTTCCAGTTCTCGAACGTGGGTTTCTCTCTGAATCAGAATATTTCCCCATTCGCCTCCCTCTCTGGAGCATTGAACCTTCCGGAACTCACACTCCACCGCCTAATTTGCGACAAAGGGTTTTCCACTTTACGAAGGAAAACATTGCAAAACTCAAAGCAAAAGCCAATGGTGAGATTGGTAGTACCAACAAGATCTCCTCTCTCCAAGCAATCCTTTCCCAGATCTGGCTATCATTTACTCGTAATCGATCTCTTGATCCTGATAAAGAAGTTCTTTTCGCGTTAGGAATCGGATTCAGACAAAGATTGCAACCGCCACTGCCACCAGAGTATTTTGGAAATGCAGCTCAGGGAGAGTTCGTGTCCATGAAAGCGAGATATCAACTTGACCAAGGGCTTGGAAATGTGGCATTGAAAATGAATAAGTTCATCGCTGCATGCACAGACGAAAAGATAAAGAACTCCTTGGAGTCTTGGGGAAAAAACCCTGAGATCCGAACATGGGATAGCCTGCCGATGAAGAATAATGCTTGCTTCGCAAGTAGCTCGCCGAGGTTCAATTTCTACGGTAACGATTTCGGGTGGGGAAGACCAATGGCAGTGAGGAGTGGTCCAGCGAACAAGGCTGATGGGAAGATCACCCTGTTTGCCGGAGTGGAAGAAGGGAGTGTCGACGTTGAAGCTTGCTTTTTGCCTGAGACACTGCAAGGTATGGGAAACGATACAGAATTCATGCAATTTGTATCTTAACTGTTAAAAATCTTCAGTGCTCTGGAGCTTTGCTCATCAACCATTATATCAATGAAAGCTTACTTTTAAATACATTTTTTATGAATTAATGTAGATCAAATTTAGTATGACATGTTTATGTTTCTGATCAAATGATGTATTTTCATTGGTCATGTGAGAAATAAAAGAGATTCAACCGCAACTTGCTTCTACCAAACATTGACTTTCAGATTATTGGCGTGCCTTGGCAAAAGCCCAATTAGGAATTCAATTAAAATATATCTAATTTTGATATTTTAAAAATAAAGCCATGGTGAAAGAATTGACATAATATCAATATCACACCAATAGTTCAGTGATTTTTTTTTTTTTTGGTTTTGGTATAATGTGAATGTAGACATAAAAGTGTTATATCGTTTATAGCAACTTGCAGATATAAACTTTGTAAATTATTTTGAATGCTTAACATATTTCTTTTAATGTAATCAATGAAAATTTTAAAATCAGTCGAACAGATTAATGACAAATAAAATTGTTTCATATTAAAAGTAAATCTCGATGACTTGATAATCCTGTGAAGAAGTTCCTTTGTACTATCGATAGGAGTTAGAATAAGATTGCAACCATCATTGCCGCCTGATGAATATTTCGGAAATGCACACAGATGAAAATACAAGGGACTCCTTGGAGTCATGGAGAGAAAACCCTGCGGTCTTAACATGGGAAAACTAGAAGACGAAATCTTGTTGCTTTCCAAGTAGTTCGTCAAGGTTCAATGGCAATAAGAAGTGGTCCAGGGAATAAAGCTGATGGGAAGATCACTTTGTTTACAGGAGTGGAAGAAGGCAATGTCGACATTGGAGCTTGCTTTTTGCCTGAGACACAGCAGGGTGTGGGACATGATACAGAGTTCAGGCCATCTATATGTTAACGTCTTTGGTTATCCAGAAACATTACTTTCTAATCATTCATTTATTCGTTTTCAAATGTAAATGAATGGCATCATAAATAATTAAAAATACCCAAATGACAAAAAGTGAATTGATTACTATAACTATGCTTTATTTAGGCATCTCATGTAATAAATTATTTCATCTCAAAACTCAATTTAATAATTAATCCCATGAACATCTATCCATTAGAGCATGACAACAAAATTTCTGTTAGAAATGGCAAAAGGTCGGACCAAGCCCGAGCTCAACCCGATCAAAAAAATTTGAAACCCCACCCTAAATGAGCCCAACCATTACCCTATTGAAATAGTTTTCATAGAACTGATAATACCAAAGCTAAATAGCTAATGCCGACGGCATAACTTGTGCCTAGTTGAACATGTGCGTTGGTTGGCAGGTAGATGCAACAGGACGGCGAAAAAGGACGGCTGGTTCACGTCGCAGCGTCGTGAAGCTGATTGCGATTAGAAATGGAGCAGACTGCAGGCAGCAGGCGAGAGCGAGACAAATGGAGAGTGGAGACAGTTCGTGGCTGATTGGATGGTCGTTGGCTGGTTGGCGCGCAGTGAATGGTCACTATGTTGGCTGATGGGACGGCGGCTAAGTGGCTGACTTAGGGTTTTGTCACTGATAGCTTTTGTGTATTGTGAATATGCGTAAGTGTATATGGCATGTGATTTACTGAAGAGTGAAGCGTGCATGTGTGTGTGATGCAGATGCATTGATCTATGTTGTGTGCGTGTGTGATGTTGTGATGCGTGCGTGTGTAAAAATTGTGTTAGTTTTTTTTTTAATAGGGTCGGGTCAGCTTAAGCCCGACCCTTACCTAAAATTTGATTAGGCCTAAAAATTTTGACATGGACACGATTTAAGATTCGAATATTCAATTTAAAGCGCAAAAAATTAGGATCGGGTCAGTCGGACCAAAAATAGGATCAGTTCAAATTACCAAGACTAATTTCTGTAATGGCATACGTGGCAGAGCATAATAGCTGTAGAGAAATGAAAATTGAAAGGAAGGAGCTGGTAGCTTATAACTGTGATTCAGGTTTTGCTTTAGAAAATTTTTGGCCCGGTCTAGTAAACCGGTCAGTACCTCACGAGCTCATTAAACCATCAAATTCAGGGCCCAGTTTGATGGGCCTAGTTGGTTGCTGTGTTGGGTTTTGTTAGTCTCAACAAATAATGGTCGTAGCCTCGTACGCAGTTTGCATTAGAGATTTATGATGATTGTTATGTGTTAATGAGTAATAGAAAACTCTATTTATTAACACAAAGAGTAACCCTTGTGCGGTTGTGCAGATAAAAAGAGAAAAGAGCAGTGGGTTATGTGAAATTAAAAGTAACATGTTGTAAACACGATTAGAAAACTCCTGATTCACGCTATAAAAGCCTTTAACTCAACACCAAAGTATTCAGGGAACTACACTCATGGTTTGAATAGAAATGCACAACCATGGTTCTAATACCAATGGGTAAAATAAATTTAAGCTTTACGTCAATGATATTGTAAATCCATTCAACATATTTCATAAGGAAGAAAGGCAACATTTTATCTTCGTTGGCCATGAAAAAGACTTGCAGCTCAACTTGTTTCTTGCCCGTTAATTCAACCTTTTGTTCTTAGCTTCAATCGCAACAGCAAAATCAAGCTCCTCATTCACTGCACACACGCACACACACACAATTAGGAAAAAAGGAGAAAAAGAAAGACGGTGTATAATGGAGCTGCATTTTAAAAGAAATGTTTAGAAAACAGTCGAAAACCTCTACAGAATTCTTAGTATTTTTGTCAACAAAAAACTTCTTCTTTTAAAGACATTTATGCCATAGCACAAAACCTTAGCCTACAAGATTTGTACACACAGAATGAAAAAGAACCACGTAATTCATGAATCAAACACACAGACCAAAGAAGGGATAAGTAACATAAACACGCACACGGAATTGGCACAGATGAACAAAGAACGAGTTGCAAGCTCTTTATTATTGAAAGAAACGAGCTCCAGATCACTTGATCTCCCCACCTGCTTTACAACGAGCTATCATATGCTTTCTAACACTCAAAGATTAACAAGTTACAGGCCTTAGAAACTGCTCTCGTAATCAGCTTTTTATATGCCTAGCTCGGTCAACGAAAGCCAAAAGCTGTTATCGTCAGCAAGCTCTTAACAGACTTGCCCGCCAAAACTAAAGCACTTGGAATTCCACTTAGTATTAGGTTCTAACAAAATGGTTTAGAAAAATTTGAAACCCTTTCAGTGAAACTAGAGCTACTTGAATTCTTGACCCCACATTTACCTAATTAATTGAAAGTACACGTTTTATAATAAGGCTCCTTGTGAAAGAAAAATCTTAGTAATGAAGAAGAATTGGGCAAAATTAATATATATATAGAGAGAGAGAGCTTTGTATTATGCTTAAATTGAGATAAGTTATTACTTCCATTGACTAAACCATTTGTTAGTGATGATTAAATGGTCGATAATTGTTGTTAGTTGATAAGAAACTGTGGATCTGATATGAAATTATGAATCTTACTCTTTAAGCACATGGACTAATCTGAAAATTTCTCAAACATGATAGAGACACAATAAAAGTATATAAAGTTCTAGCTTGGACTAAATTGAAATAGTTTCAAAAAAATTATCTATCTCGTAACTTAACCTACCATTTCTACTAAACGACATTCAAACTTGCTATTTTTGCGTGTTTCTGTGCGTTCTTTTGTGCATATATCATTATTGTGAAACAAACGCTTCCGTTATGAATTCTAATTGGAGATGATAACTAACATTTTCTTCCTATTGTACCTCGCAATTTAGGCTTCTATTTACCAACAAACGATGGTCCAATCAAAAAATATTTTCACCAAAGATAGGGGCCTTCATTGAAATTTATCTTGTTTTTGTGTCATTTATGTTTCGGTCCCTCAAGATTATTCTATTTATATTAATATGATAATATCCCTTCAAGTTTATTATCTCTTTATTATGGCCGCAATTGAACTAAAATCTTAATTCAACCACTAGCGACTAATAAGTGATGGTGATTAAAAAGATAAGTTTTAAAGAATAAATTTTATGAACAAAAAGAGCAGGACTTTTTTTAAGACTCATAAAACGTAATAATGATGTGGAAATTTAGATGGCCCAATCAACGTCTATTATTTTATTAACAAAAATGATAGTTTAGGGGTAAATTACAAGGAAATCAACGTGGGTTCAATTATAAGCAACATTCAGGCTCTAGTGCATTAATCAATGATTTATACATTTATGAAACAAGTTATTGTTGTAAAATTAATTTTAATTTTTTTATAAGCTATGTATGATAAAATCTATATAAATATATTAATTGGACCACACCTAAAATAAATTTATCTTCAACACTTTTTTATTCTTATCAAACTTCCAACTCATCAGATCTCATCAGAATATTATGCTGATTCATCACGAAATTGCAAGATATTTTTGTGGATAAAAAATACATAGATATCCCCATTACGTGATTTTATCTACATTTCAATTATATTTTGCTATAAATTGATTACGTAATCCAACTCTATTGACTTTATCTTTTTACCTATTACAAATCTAATTGAATTTAATTAAAGATAAGACACAATAAGATTCATTTTTTTATATATGGAAACCTATTGAAAGAGATTTGACTATTACCCAAAAGGAAATCAAACTTCTAAATTGTAATCAAAGAAATATTGTAGACAATACACACCCTAATTAAGTTTGAATAATAGCACTTCATTTTCTAGGGACCTTCTAGTAAGTCACTCAAAAGGTCAAAGTATATCACAACTTGCATTATTCATATATCCCACATAATTCCTACATTCTCTTTCAAAATCCACCTTATGCATGGGCATTTCGGTCAATAAAACTAGGTTGTCATTAGCCTAGCAGCACATACCTACACAGCATGTTGAAAAAGAAAAACACACACATTCATTGCCAATAATTATACAAAATCATAACACATAAATTAAAAAATCCCACTAAAAATACCAATTACAAATCTCACTTTCTCTCTTTCTTTTCTTTCAATCTAAGCCTTCCTAGCTATTTAAAAACCGCAATACCCCATTTCATAAATCTGATCAAACTCTGTTACTCTCCAAACCAAACCAGAACCCAAAAAAAAAAAAAAATGACCTCAGTTTGCATATCAAACTGTGTAAATGACACACGTGACCCACGTGTTCCGGTGAGGGCGACGTACGTGAACCTCTACAAGTGGCCGGAATCCGACGCTGAGTTTGTCCGGTCGAGATCACGCGGGATGCACGTGCATGGCCACCACCCTAGAGTTGTGGACAGCATCTCATGCAGGCAAATGTATCTGAGAAGCTACACCTTCTCAAGAGAAGAGGATAATGTGGACGAGAAAACGGCAATGTGTTTCGGCAGAAGCAAAGAGAAGAAGGCGGCGGCGGCGACGTCTGATAATGATAATAATAATAACAACGGGAAGAGGAAGAAGAAGAAGAAGAAGGAGAAGAAAGATCATCATCGACGTAAAAGAAAGTGTTTAAGGAAAATTTCATGCGCTGCCTTGTTCAGGATTTTTCACAGGTTGTTATCTTGTACTGCTAGTGTAGATGTTGTTGATGGAATTTAAAAGGATGAAATTACTATCATAATTGATTATGTTTTTTTTTTTCCTTTTATTTATATTTAAGAGATTTGTGTTTCTAATTAATGGGTGTTTTTATTCTACTTAATTTTTCTTTTTTTTTGGATGTAATGTGCAAGACGTTTTTGTATATTTGCATGTTTCGGGGTTAGAGAGATACAAGTAACCGTTGTTTAATTTTGCTCTTTGATTATGGAGAATAATAATATTATTATCGCATTAAGTTCTTGGACTAGGATTTAGTACTGATATGATTTTATGCTAATATTTTACAATGTTATGATCGAAAATTGTTGGATAACAACATGTATGAAATTAACTCTTATCTGTAAATTGTTATAAATACAGACGGGGCACGAGAACTTTAAAAGATAAACACAGTAAAAATCAAGAATTTTTGGAAGTTAATTAACAGATTCAAAGAGGTTTATGGGATGAGAGTCAGCAATGATGTAAAAGAATAGTGTCTTTCAAAAAGTAATGTGACAATAGTCTTTGAGCTAATTGATGATGCTAACTAACCCTTTTTGACCAGGAGTATATATATAATTTAATATTGTGGTCAATTTGTAGTTTTACTTTTACCAAGAGTAACCAGCCTGTAATGTTCATATAAGTCGTGCCAGATTAATCTGTACAAAGAATCCAGGGGCTTAAATTTTGTAATTAGCGATTAGGATTGGCCCTGGAAGACTATTTGTGTGGATCTTTTTGGCCCCCTGGTGAAAGTGACAGTTCTGCTTTTCATCAATAAGACAGATATGGAGAATTTGTACTGCATAGGATTCTCTTCAACTTAAAAAAGGAATAAAAGTGGTGGGTCAAAGAAATATTTGTTTTTTTTCTGATTGGAAAGCCTATTGTTACGGCAAAATTGCCCATCAGAGATGATGCTAACTTGTTCGACGTTATTCACATTTACACTCACTGTTGCCTGCTGTAAACTTTCGTTATAAGAGACAAGCTTGATTCATACTATACACAATTTACAGAAGTGCTTTTGCTTTTAGCTTTTCACTAGAAAGTCATTACTGCTCTAAGCTCTTTGTCACAAGATGTAAACGTAATAAAAACCCTGTTTAAAATTTCTGTTCCCAATTATCATAAGCACTTTAAGTTTTTCCCAGCAAGCTTTAAGGTAAAAGTAAGTTTGGTGCGGGTTTCATTGCAGCTGGCAATTATCAAAGCATGTTTAATTTATGGCAAATTTAACAAGTAGCAGCAGCTGGTGCCCCTTGCTCGTCGCTCAACCGGCTGCGGGGGGGCATTAAAGGACGAGTGGGGGTAGTTGTCACCGCTAAGTCTACAATTTCTAAAAGATATTTTCTTTCTAAGTCGGTTAAATTATAGATTTGTCTCTATTGGATTAGTGATATACATTAACTTAGGTTTAAAATATATTAAAAACATTTTAGACTTAAAATTTATTTTAAAAATCACACAAATATTTACACACATAAATAGGCGGTGCCACGTTAAGACTGGGAGGGACTCAAGCCCTCTCTGACTTTTCAAAATTTACAAATTTAATTTAATATCTGTCTCATTTATCATAAAAGTCTTTATTAAAATTTAAAAATAACTAAAATATTAAGTATTTATCTTTAACTTCTAACCCACAAAGAAATTATTATTTTGAGATTTGTTGCATCCCAACTCTCCCCACACAAAAAAATAGAAATTATTTTATCTTATTGAGTTTATCAAAATGATTTTTCTTCAATGAATCTTATAACACTTAAAATTCAATTTAATAGTTACATTACATAGGTGAGTCCTAATAACAAATTTTTAAAATTGAAAAAGATTGATAGGCTAACAAGAAAAATAGTTGATACTTAAAAAAATAAATTGTATTCATTAATTTATTTATTGATAATATTAGCATTGATTTTACTAGTTGTCATGACTACAGTAATAAAAGGTATTTTCAACTATGAATTTTGTGAAAAATCATCTGTGAAATTAGATTAGAGATTAATAATTGAGTAATATTATTGTTGCATATGTAGAAAAAGATTTATTTTGTATTCTTGATGATAAATTTATTCTTTAATGTTTTTAACATATGAAAATACTTCGAGATCAATTATAAACGTATTGAATATATTAATGAATTTTTATTTTTAGTACTTGTTACTTGTTTAACTTTTTTAAATTACATTATTATTTAAACTTAGTCTATGTTAAGTTAAATTTCTTGCACCGCCGCATACATGCACACACACATATATAGTTTTGATATTTTATTTATTTGTTTCTTATTTATATTTTATATAAATCATAAATTTTTATTTCCGCTGGATTGATTTTCTGACAACATCACTATCTGTGAATGAAGTTTCTTATCCTTATCCAAGCTTTAAAAAGGAGGGGAAAAAAATTAACTAGTAGCAGCTAGAAGAAATGGGCCAAATTCATGAAAGAGAGGAGTCTGGATGACAACTATTCCTCGGCCACGAATTAGAAGAAAAAATAAAATATAAAAGCGATAATCATAACAGCCACCAAACGTATAGGCTTTTTCCGATGCTTGTGTTCTAAGGAAACAACTATCATTACCCACAGCATATAAGGATATATATGGGCCATTAATTTCATTTCAACAAATGCTACTCGAAGAGTGTAATCATCTCTATGAGATGCAAATTTCAGAGCACACACACACACACACACATATATATATATATATATGATTATATATAGTGGTAGTGGCGGCATTCTATTCTGCCAAGGGCCAAGGTTTACAGGTTACTCATGATCAAGCTCCATTATTTCCAAGAAAACATCATTATGAGGAAAGCATCAATTAAGCTGAAAAAGATCGCAAGCTTTCTACGTCGAGTTCTCAGGAATCATCCACATGTATTAACGGATGCATTTGTATCTAATTTCCTCTGTTAAAAGTAAAAAGTTTGGGATTCGAACTCGGTTCACGTGGAAAGAAAGAGGAAAGAATTAGACTACTATTAAACTAAATAATAATAATTAAAAAAAATCTTATCTGCTAATTTTCCTCTCATTTTTTTCATCTGGCGTTACTTGTAAAACCTTCAAAACGGTATTGATATTTTTAAAGCTAAATCATCCAATACATTTAGTAGAACATCCTCACTGCTTGTAAAAGAAGAGTTGAGCTATTAATGGATTTGGACTTGTTGGTGTTCAAAGCTTTGTGCTCAAGTTTGTTATATATATATATATATATATATAGGAGTTTTCCGGTTCAGAATTTTAAAGTCCAGTAAAAGTTCGGAAAATTTTTAAAATCGCACGGTTTTAAAGTATTATAAAATTAACACTTTAAAACCGCAGAATTTTAAAAAAATTTCAAATTTTCCGCATTTTAAAATCTTGTATTAAAAAAATTCTATATATATGTATGTATGTATGTTTGTATGTATACATATATATACATACATACATTGTTATAAAAGTATACATGGCATGAAAATGGTCCACTGAATGGCCTAGGGGTGGCAATATGGGTCATGATTCGTTTATTTGATTCGATTCGATGCGTATTAAATGGGTTTGGGTTTGAAAAAATTGATTCGTTTAATAAATGGGTGAATTCGATTCGATTCGTTAATTAAACGAATCGAATGCGGGTTTGAAAATTTAGATTCGTTTATTCGTTTAGAATTCGTTTAGTAAATGGGTCATAAACGAATCGAATATGGGTCGATTCGTTTATGATTCGTTTAATTAAATTATTTTTTTATCCTTAAATTTATTTGAAAGTTTTTTAAAATTTGAAGGTTAATATTGTAATTTTAAGAAAAAATAAAAACAAATTAGCGGAAAGCCGGAAACCTAAAGCTAAACAAAGAAATCCTGCAGGCTGCAGCCCTCACTTTTCTCTTCACTGCAGCCCTCACTCTCGATCCAGTTCACTGCAGCTCACTCTTTCCCCTCAATTTTCTCAATCCAATTGCAGCAAATCTCTCTCTTGGTCGCTCTTGGTGTGCTAGCCACTGCCGCAGCTCCTTCTCCGCCGTAGCCGCTGCTGTTCCGACTCCGTCCAGCTGCTGCTACTTCGTCTTTGCTCTCTCGGATCTGCACTTGCTCTCTCGGATCTGTACTTGCTCTCTCGGATCTTTGCTCTCTCGGATCTGCACTTGCTCTCTCGGATCTGACGGGATTCTGTTCAGTATTCTTTTCCTTTTAACTTGCTATTTGATGGGTTTCATATGTATTATTTTCCTTTTAACTTGCCTTCTTGTCACTTTAGTTGTTAGTTTCCTGCTTCTTTTTTTACTAGGCAATTTGGATGCGACTTTTCTTGTTCTTGTTTCTCTTTTGTTTACCTCCTGTAGAGTAAAGCAGTAGTTGGGGAAGAGTCTTAACAGTTCTTTTGTTGTGTTCTTAAATAACGAGTGGCCAAGAACCAAACTAACATTAGCATATGATGTACAGGCTCAGGTTGCTCTTCTGTTGGAGGAGGTGCTTTCACAGAATTGGGTCCATTTTATCCAAGAGGTGATGGCCGGGGCCTTGGAAGGAATTCGATGTCATGGAATAAAGGTATAGCTACTGCAACTGGAATTCATTTGATAATAATTAAGTTTCCAATTTAGACTTATTTCAATTGTCTGTTTTTCTTGGTAGCATCAAATCTTCTCCTTGTTGAGTCTCTTGCTGGAGTTGGATGGTCATACTCAAATACAACTTCTGACTATAATTGCGGGGATGCCTCCACTGGAAAGAGGAACATGATACAGCTAATTTATTTGATATGATTATGGGAAAAAAAAACTATATTTTTACAAATTTACATAATAATTTTGGCTTAGTGTAAAATTTGGACTGATTGAAGATAATTTTCTCTTTCTTGGCTGCCAGGGATATGCATGTATTTATGATGAACTGGTATGAAAAATTCCCAGAATTCAAGTCAAGAGAATTGTTTCTTACAGGGGAAAGCTATGCAGGTATGACAAATAGCAATTAGAGTTTTAGTTCCAGCAAAATATATTTGCTTCGAGTAGAACCTTTTCAAGTGTTGCCTCTATTATCCATTTAGATGGATAGTATAGACAGTGCCCTATTGGATATCAAACTCATAAAAGACTATCGCTTTAAGTTGACATGCAAGTGTCAATTGTGTTTAGCTCAAGAAATATATATGATTTGCATATTGATTATTTTGACTTTGATCAACATATTTTTGTGTAGCATATTAATTTGATTTCACAGGTCATTACATACCGCAGTTGGCTATTATCAATGCTACAAATTTGCTATATATTTGATTTTTGAAATTTTACAATGACTATTATTAATATTGCAGCATGTTAATAACATTTTATTTACTTTTTGCTGTAGGATTTTTGTTTTCAAGGTGACAGAGACAAATGAAGAGAATTAAAAAAATTTCATTTCTTTATAATTTGAATTTGAATTATTGTTATTTGTAATATTAAATTTGTGTTTTTTTTGCTTAATTTTGTTTATTAATTATATTTTTCTAAACGAATTGTAAACGAATCCTGATTCGATTCGTTATGGATTCGTAAAGGATAAACGAATAATAAACGAATTCGAATATTAAACGAATTAAACGAATCGAATCAATTCTGTTAAATGAATTAAACGAATCGAACCGAATATTCGTTTAATAAACGAATCGAATTCGAATCCTGAAATTTCAATTCGTTTAATAAACGAATCGAATCCGAATCCATAGAATTTTGACCCAATTCGTTTACAATTCGATTCGAATTTGATTCGTTTATTCGTTTTGCCACCCCTACTTAATGCTTATCGGAAAGTCTTTAATAATTCACTATACACAACTCAAATCTTGAACTTTCTTCTTAATGGATTTTAAAACTATTTGGCAAACCATATGACCTGGACGGTGTTTCATATATGTAAAGGAGAGAATTACAACATTAGAGTTGTTTGTGGAGATTGAATGGTATAAGAAAAAGTAATGCGATGCCTTTAAGTTATTTAATGGGGTATGTTTAGGGAAGGGATTTAAAGTATATAGTAGAACCAGTGGCGAAGCTAACATCATTTTTTTGGGTGGGCTATATCTTTTTAAAAAATAAAATTTACTTCTCAAAAATTTATTTTATACAAACGAAATTAAACACATTACATAAGTAAAAAACTAACCATAAAATTATAAAAATACAATATAAAAAAGAAAAATATTATCAAATATTATATTTATTTTTATTTTTTATTAATATTAATAAGGTAAATTTATAAATTATAATTATTTTTTTTCAAAAAGCTAACCCGGGCTACAGCTCGGGTTAGCCCACCTTGAGCTTCGCCTCTTAGTAGAACAAAAAAGTATTAGTAGCACCACTTGTTAAAAGCAATGTTATGAGATAAACATATATGGATATAATTTTAGGGTTATGTAGATCCTAAGAGACAAGGATAATTTAAATAGAGGCTTGTGACACAACTTAAAAGTAATTTTAAACTCCCAAGTATAAGAGTGTCGTGTTGTATTATAACTCGGTGAGTCCGAGGTCGATTCACAGAGAAAATATTTAATTTGTTTATTTTATTTTATCTAAAAATTTAAAATAAAACTTAAATATAAACAACTTAATTTAAATAAAACTATGAAATTGAACTAGTTAGGGTTGTGGATCAACTCTTAGTAGTAAATAAAGCTTAATAAATTATTTTTGCCATTTTTTAGATTTATTACCCAAAAGATTAATTATATAAATTATTACTATTTTCCCTTTAATTTTATGATGGATTAAGTATTTATTGTGCAAAAATTTAATTTGTCTACAATAAGTCAAAATACCATTTTACCATACCTTATATTAAGATATTGAGAATTTATTGTGCCAAACTCCCTTGTTTGTCTACAATAAATCAAAATTTCAAAATATAAAATATGTATAAAATTAAATAGAAAATAATTTAATTTATAAAATTAAAAATAGAATTTGATTAAATCATATTTATTTCCTAAGAGTTTCATCTCACCATAACTATTATTATTTAATTAAGCATAATTGAAATAAAAAGAATTATTAAAATTAAATTACTTATAATTAAAAGTAATAAAAACAACTAAAATTGAAAATAAAACTAAATTTATTTATAAAAATAATTATACAAAATATTAAAAACACACCTGAAAAACAAGATTACAGGGAGATGAAGAGAATTTGATAAGAAGAGAGATGATTAAAAACATAAAAATGAGGCTATGTTTAGAGAAAAATAAATTCATAATCAAGTATTTTGCGATCCATCATAAGTTTCATGCATACGCTCCTCACAACCATCAGATCAAGATCCAACGGTTGGTCAAACTTCAAAAGTCAACATCACATGTGGTATCGTTTGACTCGTTTGATTTGGCTAAAGAACGGTTGAGATTTGGCGAGTTAATGGGTGGATCGGGTCGACCCGAATACAAGGATTCGGATCCTACAACTTGCTTCACCAACTATTGCCACGTGGCACGATCATGGCCATTGAATCATGAACGATTGAGATTTAGTCAAAATTGACAGCTATCCCATGCACTCAAATCTATTATAAGCTCATTTCATCATCCAATCAGTGCTCGGTTAACAGAAAAAGTCAACTCTTTTTACACAAGCCCAATTTTAAGCCGATCTTGATTGGTCTTAAAGTTTTCGGACCTTCGGAATCCAAGTTTAACCTCCGTTTATCTATTTGGAGTCTCGAATTGAGTGAAATTAATATTTTACCTAATAAACCACAAAAATACATAAAATTAGATATATTTAATACATAATTAATAATTCCTAATATATTGTATAAACACAAATATAAATGATGACACAAGCACAAAATAACATTATTACCGCTTGACAATTAAACAATTTTTAACACTAATCAACTTGAGACACAATTTTTAGCAGTATGACTGAAAGCTTTGAAATCTCAGACGTGGCGAAGACCCTAATTTCGGAGAGGTTTTTCCTTTACCATTTAGGAAGGCTAGAACGACCAAGAAAGTACGGTTTCGTGATGAGGAAAAAGACGGTGACAACCCTAAGCAGATCTCGTACAAAGAAACTCTCGTGAATTCTTTGCAAGCAATGGAGAATGGTATTTGAGGAAGAGCAGTGGATTGGGAGTTTGAGGAAGGATATGTGATTGCGAACAATGATGGACCTATGCCGTCAATCACTTTTCCAGCTAGGATTCATGAAAAGTTGAGTGAATTGTGGAAGAACTCAGTTGTTGTTAAGCTGCTTGGCCGAACAATTAGATACATAACTCTATGTACAAGGTTGAATGTAATATGGAAAACAACCTTGAGCTACTCAGTGATTGATTTAGATAACAATTACTTTCTGGTTCGTTTTCGCTTTGCTGGTGATGCTATTGATGCTCTAACTAAGGGCCTTTGGCTTATAATAGGTCATTACTTAGGGTATGTTTGGGATTGAGGTGCTGTAGCTATTAAGCTGCAACTGCTGTAGTAAAAAAACTATAATTATGAAACAAAAGTTAGTAATAGATAGTAAATATAAATTTTAAATAATAATTTCCAAGCTACAAGTGAAAAAATACAAGTGAAAAGATACATTAGCATAACTTTCAAGCTACAGCAGCTAGTGTTTATCAAACATTTTAGTGCTATAGTTTGGAAGCTACAGCTACCCAACCTCAATCCCAAACGCACCTTAACAGTGTAGCCATGGACACCCTCTTTTGATTTCACTAACCCGGTTTTTGATCAAGTTAATGTATGGATCCACTTACCTGGCCTTACTGTTCATCTTTATGATTAGAAAATTCTCAGAAGCTTGGACAGTTGGTGGGTACTGTGATCAAAATTAACTCGAATACAGCCTCCTCTACTCGTGGTAGATTTGCTTGAATTGTAGTTAACATCTCTTTGGCTAAGCCGTCAGTATCACAGTTTGAGTTGGATGAGAAGATTCAAAAGGTGGAGTATGAGGGATTGCCAGTGATTTGTTTTACTTGTGGAAGATACGGACATAATAACAATACTTGCAATGAATCTGGTACAACGAAAAATTCTGAGAATGTTGTACAGCCTCAACCTGATGTGCAGTGTCAGAAAGTCCTTACCCAACAGGAAGTTGGTCGTCATGATGTTAATATTGTAGAGCCTTTTGGACCTTGGATGATTGCAACCAGAAAATGAAGAAAACCTAATAGTGGTAAGGAAAATATATCAATGACTCAAACCGAAACCGTGAACCTATTGGGGTCGGTGCCTCAAAGTTCCAAATTTTAACTCACGTTTCAGATGACCGTGTAAATCCTAGCATGCAGCTCCCAAAAATATCACTTCCACCTCACGTTAACCACTTATACCCATCTTTGAACTCTAACGTGTAAATCCTAGCATTCAGCTCCCAAAAATATCACTTCCACCTCACGTTAACCACTTATAGCCATCTTGAACTCTACCTTTACCTCCAATAATGATATCATAACAAAGACTCCTGCACAGCACAACCAACATACCAAATTTGTTACTACAAAGTCTCAAAATAGGAAACCAACTACCTCAATAAACCCTACCTGAAATCCCTTTCAGTCGAATGCTCTTCACATAAGAGAGAAGGGTATAGATTCCCCACCCCAGTCTGAATTTCACGTCATATTCCACAATTTGGCCCTAATACTTAACAAGTTTCCCCTTTAGCTATCACATTGGACCTAACTAAGCATACTGTGGTTTTTTGTTCTCCTCAAACCCTTCCTAATGGGGATGTGAGGAATGTGGTCGCTGAGCATAGAGATCAACAAGGTCCGGACCCTCAACATTTGGTTGACCCTCTAGATGTTCATAATACCTCTCGTGTGAATGAAGTTGAGAATGCTCATATACATCATGTCATGCCTGTGAGTGGAGTTGATGGGGCCGGGATGTCTGACGATGAAGATTCGATGGTTCAAAAAACGCTTTTGGCGTTGATGGCTTATGTCAATGATCAGCAGCATTAAGGTTTTTGTCCTCTTTAATTTGATTATTTTTATGTGGATTAGCATCATGTATTGGAATGTCAAAGGGGCGGCCTCGTTTACTTTTAAATGCTCGTTTAAGACTGTTGCTAAAAATTATAACCCTTCTCTGGTGGTTTTAATGGAACCTCATGTTAGTGGGATTACATCAGATGAGTTTATTAAAAAAAGTGGTTTTGATAATTCTCATCGAGTGGAAGGGGTTTCTCTGGAAGAATTTGGCTCTTTTGGTGAAATTTTATAGAGGTGGAGATTTTGTTTAATCATGGGTAATTTATTCATTTCAGAATTTGTATGAATAATGTCTTTGTGCCTTGGGCAATGGCTGTTTATACTAGCCCAAATCCAATGTTACGGAGACAACTATGGAATCATATCGATAGCCTTGCTCTTTCAGTTCAAGGCCTTTGGTTGATTGGCAGGGATTTTAACTCTATTTTGTATGCTTCTAAAAAGCAGGGGGCGTTGCAAGGCGTTCTGGAATGTGTGGTTTATTTCGACAGTGGTTTGATGGGCATCAAATATTTGATTTAAAGTTTAAAAGTCCACGGTTTACCTAGTCACGTGGAACTCTTCTTAAATGTCTTGACAGGGCCTTATATAATAATGATTGGTTACTAAATTTCTCGAATAATTTTGTTCTCCATCATCTGAAGGTTGCCTCATATCACAGGCCGGTGCTAGTTCGGTTTAAGGGAGCTGATTTCATACATCAGGTTAACAAGCATTTCCGGTTTTTGGCATCTTGGTTAAACACATTTGTAAAGCAGATGTGGGATCCTAATGTTCATTAAAGTGTTGTGGCCTCTCAGTTTGTCCATGCGGTTCAAGGTTGGAATTAGGATGTTTTTGGGAATATTTTTCAGCGCAAACGAAGGCTAATGGCTCGGATTAATAGTATTCAAGCATCCTTAGAGAATTATAGTTCTAGAGGGCCGATTCGATTAGAGGCATGATTATGTAGTCAGTTAGAGATGGTGATGGCTCATAAAGAGATTCTTTGGTTGCAGAAATCCAGAAAAAATTAGCTCCTGCATAGGGACAGAAATACTAATTTCTTTCATAAAAAAACCATTATTCGAAGGAGGGAAAATAGAATTGAGGCCATCCAGGATAATTCGGGGAATTGGTTGTACAATAAAGAAGAAATCCATAGCCATGCAGTTGGGTATTTTTATTCCTTATTAAAAAGTGAAGCTGAAATTTATCAAGTTTATCATGTTCCGAATTATTTTCTAGTCTTGGATGCTAATGATCTTGATTGTGCTGCTGACCCGATTTTGGAAGAGGAAATTAAAAGAGTTGTTTTTAGCATGAAGTCTCTTAAGGCTCTAGGTATTGATGGTCTGCATATTATTTTTTATCAGTCTTAATGGCAAATTGTTGGACCTTTATTCTGTAAGTTTATTGCTAACATTTTTAATACTGGCAAAATCCCTCAAGAAGTCAACATTACTCTTCTGGTGTTGATTCCCAAAGTAGAGCATCTTACTAGTTTAAAAATGTTCAGGCCTATCAGCTTATGCACAGTTGCCTATAAGACAGTGACTAAAATAATTGCCAATCGCTTGCAAGCCTTAATGCCTGACCTTATAGGCCCTCAACAGACAAGCTTCGTTCCTGACCTGCACATTGTAGACAATATGGTTATTACTCAGGAAATGATTCATTCCATGCTTAGGAAAACAGGAAAGAAATGGTTCATGGCCATCAAGTGATCTCGAGAAGGCGTGTAATTGGCTTAACTAGTCTTTTATTTTTTATACTCTTCAACAAACTAGTCTCCCGATTCATTTATCTAGGCTCATCATGGAATGTATAACTTCAGCTAGCATGAACATTTTGTGGAATGGTGAGGTTACATAGGATTTTTTTCCTGGGAGAGGTATCCGTCAGGGAGACCAACTTTCTCCTTATATTTTTGTTCTATGCATTGACCGTTTGAGCCATGGTATAACCCAAGCAGTGGCAGATGGAAATTGGAAGCTAATTCGGCTGGCCAAACATGGAACGTCTCTAACCCATTTATTTTTGCATATGACTTTCTCTTATTTGTAGAAGCTTCGATTGATTAAGCTTATACTATTGATGCAGTTCTGGAGAATTATTGTCTGAGTAATGAAGCAAAGGTCAATAAATCGAAAACCAAAGTCTTTTTCCGAAGAACTTTTTATCTAGAGATGCACAACTCATCGGTGATGCCTTGGGTTTTTCAGCTACAAATAATTTGGGTTGCTACCTTGGAATGCCTTTACTTCATTCGCGAGTGAATAAAACTACTTATCAATCTATTTTAGACAAGATGGACATGCGGCTCACTGGCTGGAATGCGGCTCACTTATCTTTTGTTGGTCGAGTCACTTTAGCTCAATCTGTGTTGCAAGCTATGCCCATCTACGCTATGAAAACAACATTGCTTCCTTCCCCGGTATGTCGTAAAATTGATAAATTTTGTCGTCATTTTATTTGGGACGAAAAGTCGAAAATTCACAAAATGAGCATAATGGGTTGGGATAAAAATGTTTGCCAAAAAACCATGGTGGCCTGGGGTTTAAAAATTTAGATGTGGTTAACCATGCTTTGTTGATGAAGATTAATTACGAAATTGTTTCTAGCTCAGATAAATTGTGGGTGAAGGTTCTTTGTTCTAAATACAGTGTGGACCCTAGTAACTTACCGTTTTCCCTTCATGCCAAACATGTCAAGAATCTAGATGGCTATTAGGAAAACGTGGTCAGCAACCGTGCATGGAGCTTGCTGGTTCGTGTGTAATGGTGCTAGAATTCGGTTCTGGCTAGACTACTGGGTAACGAAACATGACCCTTTGATCAGGTTAGCCCTTTAAATGATCCCTCCTGACTCTATTAATACCACTGTGAGTGAGTTTAGTAACGAACATGGTGGCTGGAAATGGTCAAGTTTTAAACACTTGCTGCCCAATTTTATTCTCATGCAAATTGTTTCGGTCATGCCTCCTACTTCCCATCTTGGTCCTGATAAAATTTACTGGTGTTTTTATCCAAGAGGTGTGTTCACTGTTCGATCAGCCTATGACTCTCTTTTTCATCAAAACCTAGCCACTCAATATAAAGCTTGGAACTTACCATGGTCTTGGAAGGGGCCTCAATTTATCTGTCTCTTTCTATGGCAGATTACGTATGGTAAATTGAAGACTCACAGTGAGCTTTCTAGGTGATATATTCCCGTTTCTGATGTTTGTGATAGGTGTGGGGGTTCGATTGAGGATATTCTTAATGTTTTGAGAGATTGCCGCTTTATTAAGAGGTTTTGGCTTCGGCTTGTCCCGGATTGTAATCACTACACTTTCTTTCACTCTAATTTACGTGATTGGATTGTTGTTAACTTACAAAATAAGTGGAAGATTGTTTTTACTCTTCCTTGGGATTGTATTTTCGGAGTGGCTGTTTAGAGGTTGTGGTTCTGGCGGAATCACTTTCTCATTGCTAGGAAATTGGTGGATAGCAAAACAATTTATCTGGATACTATGGCCAGAGCTAATGAAATTCATAGAATGAATAATTCTCACATTAGTCAGCAACCGTGGCGAAAGGAGATTTTTATTAGTTGGTTGCCTCCTCCATGACCATGGTGTAAATTGAACATGGATGGCTCTTGTAAAAATATAGGGGATGTAGGAGCTGGTGGTGTTATTCGAAACTCTGTTGGCCACTGGGTCTCCAGTTTTTGTATGAAAATTGGGGAAAGTTCAGTGATTATGGCGGAGCTTTGGGGTCTGTATCAAGGCTTAACCCTTGCCTGGAATGCTGGCATAAAACATTTTTTGGTGGAAGTGGACAGCCTTTGTGTTACTCATATGATCTCTAAGCAGGTGGTTTTGCCTAATGTTTTATATGCTTTAGTTGTTGCTATATGAGATTTATTAAGCTAAAACTGCCAGATTTCTATCACTCACATCTTTCGTGAAGTGGATTCAGCTGTGGACTTCATGGCTAATATGGCTTATTCAGTTCCTTATGGTTTACATTTATTCTCTAACCCACATGTGGCTATTTATCCTATTATTTCGCAAGACATGTTTGGGGTTACTCAGCCCCATCTTTTTTTTGTCTAGCTCGTTTTGATAAACCCTTTTTAATAAAAAAATAAAATAAAGGCTTGTAAAAAATTAATAATTAAACGTAGGGCTATCTTTGGAAACTGGAGTAGGTGTAGGAATAGACAAAATTTTAGGACAAAATATTTATCTCATTTTGGCATGCGTACTTGGATTAAATTAAGCAGAACTGATGGATTGAACTAAATTCAAATGTAGTCCTAAAATCAAAGGATTAAAAATCCCAATTTTCGCAAAATTTACCTATAATCAGAGAAAAATATTTTGACCATTTATAACAATAATCTTTTTTTTGTTTAATACTTAGAATTTATTTATTTATATCGCATTTATGATGTCTTATTTGTTTATTTTTATTAATATTTTATGTTCAAATAATTTTATATCATGTTTATTAGCAAAATAATTATCAAGAAACGCGTCATTTATAAGCCGATTGATTGCATAGTATTTTGCGTTTGAAGAATGAAAGATGGTTATTACGTACCGAATCAGCCTTCACTCGCTAGTGTTTGATTCCACTTGACGGGAAAAATGGGCCTATAAGGATCGTTGATATTCAATTTTACTTAATAAACTCTCACTTATACACTATTGCATTAGTTTTCAATAGAGATGGCAAAATAAATTATCAGGTCATGTTGATATCGTGTCAAATTTAAACTGATCCAAATACAATCTATTTAATAATTATATCAAAATAATTTATATGAAAATACATAAATTATCTTATAATTTACTTAATATCTAAATATTTAATAAAATTTACATTAAACTTTGCACTTTACACACACACATATATAGTGTTGTTCCAATCTGAGACTCCCAGATTGGAATATCATTTCTCGCGGGGATGCACACGGTGGACTCCACTCCACCATGTGCAGCCACCAGCCTTCCCGCATTGGAACAACCTCCTACACACACCTCACAATATTACATTTACACTATTAAAATTTTAAATGTATATACAATTTTGTAAATGAAACACTATATATACATATTCATCCTTTTTTTAAAAAAAAAATCATGTCCAATATTTGAGTTGTTGACAGCAAGAACCTACAAATTCATTTCAAATAAAATATATAATCATATCATTAATTGAATAAATAAGTCAAAAACTTTAACTCTAACCTGACAAAAAAAAATTGCATCAATTCAAGCCCGATTTATTTAATAATCGTGTCAAATTTAATGATTTCTATCCATTTATTCATATCGGAAAATCAAGTTGTGTCAAATTTTGTTAGCTCCAATTTTGAGCATTCAAATATCTCCCAATCCTAGGCGATGAGCAATTTGGCAGGATTTCAAGACAATGGAAGTTAATTCTACAATACTCATGTACCATCAAATTAAAACTCGAGAAAGGGAAAAAACAACAGAAATTTTGGATGAGAGGCAAACACAGTACTGATGTGATTCCAAACATACATGGATATGAAAGGTTAAAAATTGAGTTATGACAGGTCTTACAAGATGCACTGCCGGCTCCATCCGGTATCAAAATGAAAATCTGCATAGACCGGCGCTAAAAGAGACATCTATGGTGATATTTTAGACATTGAAACTCATGATGCAGTTTCTTCTGATTAATGAACATGAAAAACGGCACCATCGTTCATGATTCCAACGGAAACAACAAATTTAACCACATCAGCGCGAGGGTGCTCCTAACTTTGCCAAAAACTCATTTAATTGGAAAACAAAAGAACAGAATTCATGCTTCACATGCAAAGAAGAAATAGAGATCAAACAAATTAAATGATTATTTAAATCAACATAGATGCCTTTCAGCTCAGCTAAACTCCTTGTATAATGTTTGACACAATACCAAATTGAAATAGTCTTCAAATTTATATATTCTAGGTGTCAAAACAGCAAAGAACGGATAATGGCCCCAGAGTTGGGTAAAAGAATTAGACTTACCCCCTAAGCGCACCTGACCAATGTATAGGCATCACTATCCAAAGACAGTCGAAAATCAGGAGCCCCTCGCATCCCTATATAGATTGCAAGGCCTCCAAGAGCCTAACTAGGAATAACAAATCCAGATACGCATAACCACTAGAAAGAAAACCTTCAAAAAGTAAGCGAATCACCCTCTGGCTAAAACGAAATCGTGGCCTAGTTTCAAAAAATATGAAGATACTCGAAGCAAAGGAGCTCTGCAAAAGATATAGAAGTTATAAAAGGGTGTATCAGGCATGGCTTCCTCATCTATCAAATAGTAAACTTGCAACTTAATGTACAAGCTAGCTCAGTGCCAGGTAAACAGGGAGAACCTTCAGTAGAGGCAAAATGTTGTTTTAAGGTAAATCCAATAAGCAATCAGCAACAGGGCCTTGATAACACACAACTGAGACCCATTGGGAAGTAGTCAATGTTCCGACAGCCAAAACCTCAACTAACCAACAGAGCCCCCTTTACACTTACGGTTTTAAGAAGAATTTATTTCTCGCATCAGCAAGATGTTTTTCACACTTGAGCTAAACAGTGACACATGATACACCCCCTAAATTTGAAGGACATGTAATTACAATCAAGATCATTATTTTGGGAGGAGAATACTCATTGGAATCTCTAGCCAGACAAAGTAACAAATAGTGAGGTGAGATTCTCATGGTCAAAACAACTAATGAAGCTTTCAAGTCAGATTATTAACATAAGTAAACCTCACTTCCAGATTAAAATCTCAATAAAACAAAATTTCAAGCTCAATAAGGCAATTGTATTCCAAATTTGCAACTAGGCCTTCCTTTTTCTAGAGTAATTCATTTCCCCAAATATAAACATTTAAAGACCAAACTTAATGTTATCATATATAAAAAAGATCACAGCTTACTGGTATGAGAATTGCACATCATGAAGAAAACAATGTGTGCGGACACGCCCTACTAGTAGGCTAACCTAATAACAAACAAAGTACCATTCCCATCTCCCCCAAATAGTCAAGTGATACAGGTCAACAAGGTGGTAAAAGTAATGCAAATGATAAATTAAATATCTTTGTATCCACATTTTCAATCCACATATATTAAGTTACAGCACAAAGCTTTTCTTCAGTTAGCCAACAAAAATGTGTGTAGAAGAACTTCAAAGAAGACTAATCAAAAAGAGATGTAAAAAGATCAGTTATATCAAATAATACTTATTAGGTGAAAATGTTGTTTAAACAGAGTGGTAACTTTGATGACAATTAAGATATTACCTTAATGGTGAAGGGGATGGAAGGGAAGGAAAGAAAGACAACTTCTACTCCATGACTTTGCCGATATTTGACCCATTCAATTTCAAGCATAAGAAATCACACACTTGTGCAAATGCATGCTTGTCAATTCCAATATGCTCTCATTGCCAAGTAACCATTTAGTTTTTAACGCCTATTTCATTTCAATCTATTCTCACTAAGAGCTCTTTGCCAATTTTTATTATCATAAACTACCACTACATCGGATGTAAAATAATATAACACACACTTTATCCTCCAAACTAACTAACAAGAATAAAATCTGCATATCGTTTGAACTAACAAATAATAATACTGCATGCTTACTTTTCCAACTCAACAGCAATTAACAACAAAAATTTTGTTTGGGCATGTAATCAACCCTCTCAAGGAACAACCAGCAGAAAGCCAAGACTATTTCTGTGATCAGAATTGGTATGGATTTAATGAATAGCCACAAAATCTGAAAAGACAAATTACATGCATAAACAAGTACATTAGCACTAACTCTACTATCAAGAATTCTTTATCACCTTCATGCCACAAAAAAATTCCATTAAAAGAGTACAGACACTATATTAAAGATAAGAGTGATTATAACATAAAAAAGTAAATACCCAAAAAGAAAAAATCACGGGGCATCAACAGCAGACCTAATGCTATCAGCTGTCACCCTTGCAAAGTATTGTCACAGTTTGCCAAATTCAAAGCTCAAACTCTTCATCCCTGAGAGCCTGCTCCGCAGCCTCCTCTTCCTCCTCATCAAGAACAAAATACTCATTGGTCTCCAGAGGCCTAAACATATAGAAAATCACAATATAAAATGCCAAACTCGCCAGCTCTTCAGCTGCATTGCTCACCCACTGGTACTTATAAGCAGCGATGGTCTTAAGCGCAAACACCACAATTCGCGTGAAGTACAAGTAACCAATCACAACAATGTAAAACTGCCTGAACAAAGTCAGCTTGGCCAAATTCCTCGCCGCCTTCCCGTCAGTCTTTGACGTCTCTCTCAAAGACCGAATTGACCACACGATCGGGAAAATAATCGCACAACAGCAGATAATATCCACCAACAAAAACACCTGATTCCAAGTCACCCAATCCTTAATAAACGGCCCAGTTTCACCAATCACAACCGATGCCACGTTGGCCAGAACCTGTAACGGAATCACAATCATCAACACCTTCTTCTCCCTCTCTTGCAAAAACGGCTTTAAAAACGACCACCCTGTCCCGATCAAAACGATCACCGTGAAGAGCAAAACAACACGAATAAACTGGAATATGTAAAACAACACGTCCCATCCGTGCGGCGTCCCCGTGACTTTCACGTAATGCTTATCCTCGGCAGCGCAAATCAAGTTCAAAGCTTTCATTATGAGCAAAATCCCCATCACCAAATGAATCCGATGAACGGATCGCTTATTCGTCAAGCAAATGTAGATCCAGATTCCGAAAAAGCCGATGTACAAAACCGAGAAGAAGAAAAACAACGAAGGTAACTGAGTCAGACCGGCAGAGAGGTAATCCCGCGAACCGTCCCGGTCAAAATTGTAGACTTCGGTCTTGACGTTCATGGAGACCTGAGTCTCGGGCGCGCAATTGGCGAAGAAGAGGGAGTACTCATTGGGAGCGGTGACCGGGTATGATTGTTCGAAGCGAGAGTGCGGCGGCGGGGAGAGCTCGCGGAAGTTGAACAGACGGAGAATGTAATGAGAATCGAGGACACAGAAGTTAGGGTTTTGTTGGATCTCGACGAGGACTTGGAGGAGGGATTCTTCGGAGAGGAGGAAGAAGCCAAGGCGGGAAGGGTTAGGGTTAGGAGCGGCAGAGGAGGAGGCGACTGAGACGGAGCTGACGGAGATGGTGACGTGGCCGGTGTGAGTGAATCCGAATTTTTCGAAGAGGATCATCGGGCGGGAGTCGGCCGTGATCGTTAGGGATTTGATCTCGGCGGTGGAGAGGGAGAGGAGAGAGAGGAGGAGGACGGAGAGTGGGAGGAGTAAGGGTATTTTCGCCATTTTGGCCGATGGCGGTGAGTCCGCTGGAGAATTGTTGTGAAGGCGATCTAGTGTTCAAAATGCAAGGAGGGGTGAGAGGAATTTAAGAGTTAGTTAGATTCGGACGAAAGTGCCATCGTAGGAAATTGGGATCTCAGATCTGGTTGTTGTTGGGTGGGAGAGAGATCAGAGACGTTGCGGGATTTGGGGTTAATTTTCGTGGGATGATACGATGTCGTTTTTTTCAATTTCAAGGAATTTTCATTTTTTTTTCCTGTGATTGGTCTTGTCAGGCAGAACGGCTGGCTTTCCTGTTCTTGGTCAATGGGTCCAGCCCAGTCAATTTGCAAAATGAAACCAACCCAACAAAAACACTAATGTTGCTGTGGTCAATGGTGTTTACAAAAAAAATAATAATAATAACAAGGAGAATAAGATTATATAAATTTCCATAATACTTAATGATTTTAACCTTTAATCTATTTTTATTTCTTTGAAAAAATGTATTTAAATAATTACATATATTAATATAGTAATTGTTTCTATTTAACTGCCACTACGCCCCTACAATAAGTTCAATAAAAAAAAAAAATCTTTGTCTGTAAGTTTGTCATTGACAGTTTATCAGGCCTCAAATATGCTTGAGTAGCTCCCATATTTACCTTAAAAAATTTTGAGAACTTTATAGACTTTTGTTCTAGTGGGATTTCGATTAGTGCATGTGTCTTTGTCAAATTCACAAGAGATAATTCTTTTTTAACAGAGAATAGGATTTGAGCCTGATTTGTGATTTGAACTAGTTATGGTCTGTGAACCTGCCTTTCTATTTAAAATTCAAAGAGTCCACAATATTATCTAGGCATTAATCTGATCTGTATAAACTCGTGTTGAAGTTTTGACAAAGGTTGACTTGTTGGAGAGAGTTTTGTGTTTCAAACGATTAGGAATCTACTGTAAGTTGTAGTGTGGGGGCAGACTACACAAGTGAATAATGGAGAACCGAGTTTGGGATGTTGCCTCAGTATCTAATGTGGCCGTGAAACTGTTACAAAGCACTCATGTGCATTAAGGTTTAAGGATGCTATTATGGAATGATTACAATCTAGGAAGTATATATATTCTTATAGTGTTTTTGGTAGTATAAAGTTGATCAGGATAGTTAATTTAGACTTTCTTAGGTAGAATCTTTGTTCAAGAAAGAGATCATCTGTTAAAAGATGATGGTGAATGGTTGTAACGATAGTTGTTTAAAGGCTTCTAAGTAGCTGACAGGTTGTTGATAATTATTTTAGGGTAGGTTGCCATAGCAAGATCCCCTCGTGTGTATGGGGTGCTTTATATATAGGTTTCGAGATAAAATCTAGTTAACAAGGTTTAGAAATCTTGCTCTTATGAGGTGGCATGAATTATTGTGTTATAGGGCAGGATTTTAAAGATCTTTCCCTCTTTTAAGAGTTAGAAGTAGGGTTTTCTTATATTAGTTAGGATCTTAAGATTTACTTCCTATTAGAGTTTTTTAGCTATCAAGCATTTATCTTATAGGGGTAGGAAAAGCACCAAGCCGAAGTTAGGGTTTTAAGGAAGACTTCTACAAGACCACTTAATACTACGTCCAGGGGCGGATTCCCTTTGGGTCCCCACTGAAAAAAAAAATTCTTTTAATAGTTAATTTAATTATCTTAAAATTTCTACTAAATTTTTCTTAAACCCTCAATAATTTATATTCAAGTCCCTAATACATATTTACGCTCAAATTCTCACACTCCAAATTTTTAAAATAAATCAAAAGAGATGGACTTTACAAACTAAAATCAAGCCCCAAAATTTAGTATTAGTGTAGAGAGAGCATTTTCAGCTATGAATATTTTGAAGAATCGATTACGAAGCCAAATGAGAGAGCAATGGATGAATGATAGTTTAGTTGTTACATAGAAAAAAAAAACTTATTTAATAATATTGATAATGATGTTGTAATACAACGTTATCAATATATGAAAACTCGTAGAGGACAATTGTAAACATATTTTGTAGTATGAAAAATCTTTTAAATTTATATATTTATTACTTTTTAAATTTTTTTATAGTATCATTGAATAAGCCCCCAATTAATCAATACACTAACTCCTCCCCTGACTGCGTCCCAAAATTACGATAATTTAAGATCGAAAAAAATTGAAAATAAGGGCTTTCTAGTTTTATGTTGTTTTGGGCTTTCTAAGGTGATTGGTTCTCTATTAGCTCGTTCCATTAGGCACTTTCTTATAGACTAATTTGCTTTCCATAATAAATACAATGTCATGCACGTGCAATTGTCAATTGTTACACGCCAATAAGGGTAAGCCACCGAATTAGATTCAATTTCTTCATTAATCTCCACGAGATAACCTTCTTTGTCTGCATGTGCATGAATTAATTTGATTGGCTTCGATTTGATCTGCTTGAATTCCACCTGCATGTATGCTTAATTTCTTCCTAGTGCACCACTTGAATGCATGCATGATGGATAATTGCATCTTCCTCGATTTGTTTTAATTAATTTTCTTTATTCTTTTTCCTTTCTGTTTCTTTTAAACAGATGTCTTTCTAAATGTCCCAATTTAATTCCTTTTTAGTCTCAGAATATATCTAGAATACTAAAATATAAAAATTAAGATAAAAATTATTATAATAAAATATAATTTAACAAAATAACTAAATTAAAAATTAACTAAAACTATTAAAATATTTAAGACCAAAACAAGAAAAAGATGGAGAAATTAATTAGTAAAATATAGAGAAAAACGCACTTATAAATAATGCTAAATCTGAAACTTATGTATAATTATTGTCTGAAATTTTTAATGGAATGCACATAGAAGAGGGAAATGATACAGTTAACCCTATCAATGATATAGCATTATTGGGTAAGGAATTATCTTTTTAGGAAATACAATTGCTTATAAAATACAAGTCTCCGCTATTTGTTAATAGGTTACCACCATCATGGGATTCGGTTTGTTACATTTTTAAATTGTTCAAGTTAAGTTTTGACTATGAACACTTAAACGCTAACTTTACCAGTAGAATAAAAAAAGAAAGATTCATCGAAAATGCTCTAATTTGATGATCAAAGGATTTTTCTAAGCCTTCTAAGCGGTTTGAGAAACAAGAGAAAGGAAAGATGAAAAATAAGAATGTAAGTGGCCACAAAAAAAGAAAAAAAGAAAAATGAATGTTTGAAATCTATCCAAGTTAGAAATTTCAATAAAGATTACCTAGAAATCAGAAGGAGAGAGAAACTGAGTAAGGAATGAAAGGGTCTACTCTTATTATCGAAGGAGCTCTGATAACAGATCCTGGTTCAAATCATTGGTGGATAGAGAGGTACCCATTATATGGCAAAATCTAAAGATGGCTTCCTCACATGCAAAGAGTTAACACCAAGAGTACATTGATAATTTATGGGAAATAATACAATAAGGACGTGTTGGGTTATTAGAGTTATAAAATATGTTATGACATGTCTAATATTTTAATAAGTTATATATTTTATGCACATATTATGTCTTTATCTAAGTTAGATTAAAAAATATATGAGGTTAGGTTCAAGTATGGAAGTGTGGCTATTGGAAGAAAGCGTCGAGTCTATGTAAGAGGTGATAAAATAGACTGCATGTATTGATATTGCAATTGATAATGGTAATAAAATAATTAATTCTTCTTATGTGCTATAGTTCAAGTTTAATAAAATTCATTCATATGTTTGACAACTTAGACTATGACGTATTAGTAAAGATAACATAAATAGATTGCATAAAAAAAAGGTATTATACATAATATATAGGATATAGATTTTAAAATATAAGGTATCATAACTAATATACAGGATATATATTTTAAAATATGTCAACCTTGCAAACATGAAAAGTTGTCTAGAAAATCATTTATTCAACAATGGCATTTATATGAATAATTAAAAATAATTCATACGTATATTTGTGAACCTTTAATGGTGTGTTTACTAAACAATAATCGGAATTTGTTGGGATTGTAATAGATATGAATCAGAATTGGCTGGAATGAGAATAGAGATTGTGAATTAGAATAAGTTATTTACTTGAACTGTAGAAATCGGAATTGGAATAAGCTGAATTGCCATTAATGTGCTTACTTTGTCTTGGAATCGAAATTGAAATGAGTTATATTGTAACAAATTACTAAAAGAGTATTTAATGAACTATTGTCATAATTATTAGTTTGTATTTTAATTATGGTGATTATTTATTCAAAAATTATTATTATTAATTATTGTTAATAATGTATTAATATATTAATTAACTAATTATAATAATATATTAATTATGATAATTATATTAATAATTATTGCTATAATATATAAATTAATTAATTATAATAATATATTAATTAATTATAATAATGTTTTTGAACTAAGGACAAAATGGGTACTTTTGATTTTGTAAGGGGCCAAAATGGTCATTCTTAGGAATGGGAGACTCATTCCAACCCCCTGGGATCAATCTCCCATTCCCAAATTGAGGTAGGACTTATGATTTTGATTCCAATTCTTAACTCTATTTTGCGAAGTAAACGCTGTTAATGATTCGAATTCCTCAATTCGAAAAGTAAACGCACCATAAGAGTAAAAACACATAAAGGGATGGAATGATTTATTATTTTCATTAATGACTATTGTAGACGTGAGTTTGTCCATCTTATTCATCATAAATATGAGGCATTAGAAAAGTTCAAAGAATAAAAACTGGGAATAGAGACTCAATTGGGAAGAAAAACTAAATTTTTGAAGAGTGATCAAAGTGGGAAATTATGAATAGTGATCAAGGTTGGGTATGTTTATCTTATTTATACTGTGATAATATTTTTAGGTTATTTGATTGAATTATTTGCTTGATCTTTATTTCATAGGTTATACATTTGAAAAATGATAATAAAATGTTATGCTGCTGAAAATTTTAGATTTATTACTTTTATGTATGCTCTATGAAGAACTTTTTTAATATTTATACTAAAAGAATAAATATAAAAATTCTAAATTTAACGCTTCTATATTTAATATTTTTCTAGGTACTAGTAAATATTGTTTTTTAAAAATTTAAATTAATTAAAAAATACATTACAATATAATACAATGGAAATTAATATAGTACAATGTACTATCAATGTTGTGCATCATTAATATAATATAGTGCTAATGTCATATAGCATAATACAATATATCTGCATTAAATGTGCAATACTGTAAAAACCAATACAATGTGTCAAACGCACTTTAAGACATTGAGAGTTCTTAGAAAATCCTATGTCACAGTGATTCTCAGTTATAGGTTATATCAATTCCAATGACAATGATATATTTTCAGACATGTAGAGTTTTTAATTTGTTTATTTTTTATAATTTATGTCTGATTATAAGATGTTTATGTCTGAATGAAAAAAGTTAAATATTCTCATTTTTATCTAAATAGAAAAATATGTGAATGAAACTTTAATATTCTCTTTCATTAGTAGCCCTATTAAATACATTTATTTCGTATTATATGAATTATTATTTATTATTTCTTTTATTTATGAGCTTCTTGTTTCTTGTTCATTGCTTGTTCAATTATAATTTTTTTTTCAAGTGAATGAGAATTTTAAATATATCAAGACTTTAGTTGAGTGTGTTTTATAATAGGTGTATCTCTTTTGCATTTACAATTACTATTTTTATGCTATATTTTGCATATTATTTCATACATTAATTTTAATTCAAATGATTAAATAATTCATGGTTGGCTTACATAATTAACAAGAGAAAAATCATGTAATTAATATACTAAAAATAACATTATAAGTATCATATAATAATATCAAAAAAATACATGTGCTATATATATATACACACACTCACACTTTGTTAAGGTGCACATCATCATTTTTTATTATTTTTACTAATAAAGTAATTTATTTATAATTTGTTGAATGTCTAATTAATAAATATAAGGATTCATAACATTTATAAGATTATATATGTCAAAATATCATACTTAAGATGTTTTCTTTTTACAAACAAATAATTTATACTTATATTAAGATATTAAAAAAATGTCATTTATATGTACAAATTCAGATCTTTCAGAATTTCAAATAAAAAAAACAGTACCCAAATTTTCTTTTAAATATTAAAAAATAGACCTAATCTTTCTAAGTTCAAATATTGAAACTACAATATTTTAGAGCTAATTTAAAATTAAAACAATCACCCATTAAAAATGGTGCATTATGTTAGGAGTATTTTTAAATTCAGTCTAACTTTGTCAATTTATTCTTATTCTTTATTTTAATTGATGCAGCCCCTGTGAGAAAAGCCCATTCACCCTTTATTTTAACTTTTTTTTTGAAACAATAACCATATAATTTTATTATATAGTTACTTAGTCTAATAAATTAGCTTTATTAAACAGCTAATAAAAATGGATAAAAAAGGGAAAAAAACAAGAGTGGCAGAAACATAATGAGAAAGAGAAAGGGAGAGGAAGAGAAATTAGAATTACATAGAAAAAAGAGAGAAGAAGGAAAGCACTAAAAGAAAACTTGAGATAGATACACCTGGATTGCGAGAGAAAAACATCAGACTTCATATTTTTAGTATGAATTAACATTGGGTCTCCTGAATTTAAATTCGGATTTTTACAATAAAGTTTTGGTGAGGCTTTTTCACATGCACGTATGAATTTTGAATTTTTGCCAAGAAATTGAAATGATTTTGAAAAAAACCACCATGATTTTTAAATTCCTGTAAAGACTCTCTATCATTGAATTAGGTTTCCAAAAATTTAGTGCATGCATGTTTGAATGTTGTTTAAGTAATACGAATTATGTTTTGATAGGATCTAAAAGTCTTTTATACCACGTGCATGTCTCTTAATTTCAGTATAATATGAAGTCTTGGATGACAAAATCAAGTGATTGTGGGTCAACTGTCCATGGTTCTAAAATTGGTATTTTGGATTTGTAGAATCATTTTGGGCCTAGCTGACACTGCACTAATTTTGCTATCCAATACAAATTTCAACATGCTTTTAGCAAGCATGTTCTTAAAGTCCACTTAATTTATTCATGATTCAAAATGGGGACGATATTAGTTGTCATCGTAATTAGATAATTTTACTATTATTTTTCACTTAGAAAGTAATCTTAGTGAGAAAGGAATCAGTCAAGCAAGTGACTACTAAAGCGAGGTAGGTAGTTTATGTGCCTTTAGGGATTTTTTTTTTTAAATGAAAAGCATGATTGTTTATGATCTGTTATAAAATAATGATTGTGGTCGGCTTTTGTTTAGCTTATGCTTGGTTTGTCGACTATATCTGTTAATGAAATCTACCATTCCTATGCACCAGTTCCATTAATAGAAAATGTGGAACTAAATATATGGAAAAAAAAAGGGCCACGAGATTTTAAGTATGGTAGGATCAACAGCTGAAAGGTGAATACAAAGATTGAAGGGAACCAGCAGAATCAGGAAGTGGTGGCCCAGTTGATTTTATAGTGAGATAGAAGAAAATATGTATGTGATGTTTAAGTGAAATTGGGGAAAAAGTGAAAAAACAATAAAATTGAAATTGGAAAAAAATGATTAAAAACACCAGAGAATTACTTGATTATTCTTGTATTTGTAGAATCATTATGTACATTAGCAAATCTAACCCAATGACATTTGAAATTGAACGGGTCAAACACCAAACAGAAAGCGTGGAAATGAAATGAAGGGAAATGATCATAAACTGAAGAGATGTGAACAAATTTTTTAAAATATTTCAATCTAAAAGTGAAACGAAAGAATGAGGAAACGGGCCATGATTCAGTATTGAAAATGGCAACATATGTTTCCTTGTTCTTTTTAAGTTTACTTATTTACTGAAGGATGTGCATAGATATTGACAAAGGAAATAGTTATCATATATGAATATGTTAAATGTGCAAGACGCGATGTGGAACGCAAGGAATTCAACAGTGATAAAGAAAAATGATAGAGAAATTGAGGGATCACAAAAAAATGTATGTTTTTGACATAAAATAAATGAATGAATGAGTTAAAATTTCTTTATCATGTTATTATTTCAATGTAAATGGTAGTGCAAAAATGATAATGTAGGGGATCATAAACGAAGAGAGGAAACAAAAATTCTCCAATGAAGAGATAAACGTTAAATTTCTTTAGAAATTGATGTGAAAATTCAAATTTTTTGTGACATATAAAAAAAAATTCTAAATTCGCGAGTATTGTGGAATAGCGGATGATTTGGTCAAACAAGGAAATTGGAACATTAGCAAAGATATCCCGCCATGTCAATATTCATAATGATTCATATTACACAAAAAGGCAATAATGAAGGAAATGATATTTCGAAATTTGATACTCGGTGTGCCCCGGAATGATTTGGAAAAGTGGTATCGAATTTTAGTTAAGAGTAGAATGAGGCAATACGAGAAATAGGATCTGAAAATTTTACGAAAGTGAGATATGAGAGGTTAAAATGAACACTTTGTACGAGAATAGTTGATAGTACGAATGGCAAAAGTTCGGGTTGGGCTCAGGCTTGACCCGATCAAAACAATTTGAAGTCTAACCCTAAATAGACCCGAACATTTTATCGACCGACCCGAATCAGGCCAATATCGGGTCGGGTCCAACCCGACCCTACCGAAATAGTTTTCATATTATTTTAATGTTAAACTATTTTTTAATATTTTATTTTTTATTCATGTTATTTTAATATTTTCTTCTATACATGCACCTTAATTAACAAGACAAAGGCAAAATATACAATACAATTAATCAAAAAATAATTCACAAAACAACCAATTAATAAGAACAATTTTTTAAATTCAATTCCATAATCAAACTTTAAAAACACACAATGCGATTAAATTAAAAAAAACACACAATTCAATTCCACAACCATTTCAACCCCACACACAAATTAATTCCAAAATCCAACATAAAAAATATACAATGCAATTAAATTAAAAACACAAAATGTAATTCAAATAGGGTTGAGTCGGCTTAAAGCCCGACCCTAACCCGAAATTTGTTCGAAGCTAAAAATTTTAGCCCGACTTTGACCGAAGACCCGAAAATTTGAGTCAAAACTCTAAAAATTAGGGTCGGGTCAAGCGAGCCAAAAACAAGGTGGGTCAAATTGCCAAGCCTATTTCTTCCCAAGTTCATTTATAAGTGTTTCCTATTTGTTTTCCTTGGTTTATGTAAAATTAAAAAGAAACGGGAAGCATGTTCTTTTTAGTTTTTACAAGTTAGTGCAAGCTATAACTAGATATAGGAAGGAGCATCCTACATTCGTTAATGGTTGTCTATTTCTTATAGAGGTTAGTTTCCATCTATTGTTTAAAGTGGATATATATTCCTTGCATTAAGTATAAACATGTTTTTTAAGGGTGTTACAAAGTTGCTAATTCTGGTCATTTATAAATATAAGTGTTATATTTTCACTTTATTGTTTATGGTAATATTGAAGGAGATCTTTCGAAGGTTCCCATTGTATTATGGAACAAGAAAGATATAATATGCTTCATTAAGTGATTGGATAAATATGGTGGTTTATATAGTAAAGAGATATGTTCTGTGTTATTGTAATGCTTCATTGAATATAAATATAATAATTTTGCTGAAAGAACATTATGCTTGAGTTTGTTACGAGGTTTATTAATAAATAGTCTAAAACTTAATTGATATCTACATATACTAGTCCTAAATATAAGCTCAACCAATGCAGTGAACATTCATAGTGAATGAAACAATAGAGCCAATCATTTTTTATCAGATTCACTTTTGTGATTTCAAAACATAATTCATAGGCATAGGATATTAATAGGTTGTCAGCGAATATAGAGGTGCTAATCA
Organism: Citrus australasica; assembly: GCA_029618585.1. Classification (NCBI taxonomy): domain Eukaryota; kingdom Viridiplantae; phylum Streptophyta; class Magnoliopsida; order Sapindales; family Rutaceae; genus Citrus; species Citrus australasica. Next base: position 14,004,839 of record JARCIV010000006.1, read on the forward strand.
CTCGTGTAGAATCTCAAAATAAGTTTTTACATGACATGATATCAATGGTTAAGTCATAGGGTTCGTTGAAATCTCCTTGTGATTAGGACACATTTGTGATAAGAGGTAGAAATAGGGGTGGGCGTTCCCCGAACCGAACCGAACCCGAAATTTATTTCGGGTTCGGTTTGGTTTGGGTTAACCGGTGAAACCCGAATGGGTTGAAAACTTCAACCCGTTCGGGTTAAATTTCGGTTCAGGTTGAACCCGAACCGAATTTTCAACCCGTTCGGGTTGAAACTTTTTTTTTAATTCAGCTTTTAAATTAAAAATATATATACAAATATACAATTATACATTAAAGTGATTAAACCAAAAAAATCCCTAAATCACCGTCTCACTCCCTCCCCCTCCTTGCTCTATCTTCTCAAATCTCAGTTCTCACTTTCTGAGTTTTGTGGCCGACGACGACAGCAGCAGCCGGCAGCCCCGTTCAGCTTCAACAGAAACTCTCGGTCTCACCATCTCACTCCCTCCCCCTTCTTGCTCCCTCTTCTCAGATCTCAGTTCTCACTTTCTGCGTTTCGTGGCCCACGACGACAGCAGCAGCCAGCAGCCCCGTCCAGCTCCAACAGATACCAGCCGTTCACCGTAGCCCACTCACCATTAGCCAGCACGCCTCGCCCGCAATTGTGCTTCACCGCAGCCCACTCGCGTCCCACTCAGCCCAGCATAGTCTCGATCTGCCGACGTTGTAGCTGCTCCGACCTCCGAGATCAAGGTTTGTCTTGCCTTGCCGACGTTGTAAGCCTGTAACTTGCTGACTTGCTCACAGCTGATGGCAACAAGCTGAATCGAATTTTAAGTTTTTGAGTCAAATTTTGACAGCCTGTTGCTATTAATTAAATTGTATATTTTTAATTAATTGATTGTTGTTATTCTGTTGCTTGCATTGAGCACCTCGCAAAGACGAACAAGGTTTTAAGGGTTCTGTGCGGATAACATTTGTAAAAGTTTGTAACTTAGAGGTGTCTAAGAAACTGACGACGAGGGTACAGAATGAAGTCAATGAACCAATGGCATGTCGTATGATATCCACTAAAATTCCAGACCAATTAGCAATTTTATTAAAACGTATAATTTTATCCGCTTGATTTAAACAGGAGATCGTAGTTAGTTCTACTTCTAAAGTTAGCAGTAATTTTGTTAATTTTATAAGATAAGATAAATAAGTTTTTTTTTAAAATAATATTATCATTAATTAAGGATAATCATGACATTGCGAGTTACTGTTGTCCAAAATATAAATCTAGTTTCATTTTAATTAACTATGCCTTCTTTTGATTTTGTCCAGCTCTTTGGGCTGTACTTGCCAAGCTTAATTAACTATGCCTTCTAAAGTAGGTTGATTTCTGCCTTCCATTTCTATTTGGATTTTGGCCTTCCTTTCCTAGACATCGATTTTCTTTGGCCTTTCATGACAGTTACTCAATTATTTGAAGTGGGTTTGTTGTTGTTGATTGATAATTAAACAAATGGAGATTAAATTGTTCCAATCCATTCTAACCCGAATTATTCTAACCCGAACTAACCCAAATTAACCCGAACCGATAGTTTAACCCGAATTATCAACCCAATCCGATCCGAATTGCCAACCCAAACTGAACCGAACCGAATTAAATTCGGTTCGGTTTGGTTCGGGTTGGCGTTTTCAACCCGATTGGGTTCAATTCTCCAATCCGAATGGGTTGAAACCGAAACCGAAACCCGAACAACCCGAACCGAAATCCGATTTGCCCACCCCTAGGTAGAAATGTATGTTAAACCTACCAAATAGAGAGACTTTAGAGGGGATTGGAGAGAAATTTCAGCAAATGGATCTTAATTGTAATGTGATTGGAATTTACAAGAAAATAACTGAATTTAAATGTCAAAATATGGAGGACAAGCACGATGTGTTTGTTGTAGTGCTATTATAGTCAATTTTGATTATATAGTCACATATAAAAGACAATTTGATATGTAATTAAGTCATTTTTTTTTCAAGTTAAAAGATAATGTTTCAAAATCAATTCCTCTACTGAACTCGTTCGTGCATAGTATTGGTAAGAGTGAAGAATGTCATTTCTTGGTAAAAAAAAAACTATAGCTCACCTATATCTCACTTTAGAGCAAGTCCATTTGTAACCTCAAAGCAGAGTGTGAAAAAAGAGTCAATGAAGATGACAAATGGCTAGTGTTTCTTTATTGTCATATATGAGTATCTTTGTAGTATATAATGTATGCAAGTTGATATTTGTTTTATAATTTACCATCACGTTGAAGATAATGTTTCACAAATCATTTCTCTATTAGACTCACCTATAAATAATATTAGTAGAAGTTTTAAAGTAAATTTTTCTGAAGTCCTAACAATATCATATTTAGAGAAAATATACTTTACTGCATTGTTTGCACTTTATAGATCCAAGCCATTTGTGGTGACGACACTGTTATCAGACGATGACTTGTTTTATCATATGCATTGCACGACAATCTAGACAACGATTTAAAATTTTCAACATGTTTGTCTTATAAATTTTATTAATAACTTCATTTGTTTAGTAATGCGCAAGATTAATAATATTTAAGGAGAGACTTATTAAATTGAAAATGAATTTTGTTTGTTGAGTTGGAATGTTATCTTTAAACCCATTGGGGTGGATTCACAATGAGATGCATTGCATTTATTATCCTTCTATTGTACAAACCATCCTAAGTATCTTTTACATCCTTTATGTTGCAAATTATTACAACCATGACTGAAATGTTAACATACCAAGAGAAATGCAAGTCGCCAAATTCAAAAGTGGACTAGTACTTACCTTTGCAATTCTTTGTGAGTATTTCACATAATAATTTTGATGTGGCAATTTTGAAATATTTTTCAATAATACTATGTCCATATATGACTTACACAATGTGCAAGATGAGAGATAGTAACTTGAGTTGTTTTATGCAAGACATTAATTTTTAGAAAAAGTTTATACTGGAGTTTTCTCGTTGTTCTAAAGTCTGTATACTTTATGGCTAAAAAGTTATACAATGGTGAAAGTGTAGTATAATTTCAGCAAATTATAATTTTTAACGGTTGTTTGACTGGGATTGTTATAGATTTACATTTTGATACATGAATTGTCATTGGTACTTAGTTATTGTTAATATTTCAAAAATGCGAGCTAAGATTTGGGATCCTTTACATAGTCATAAAACAAGCAGTCGCATGTAGAACACACTGAAAATATTATTAGTCACTGTATTCTTTGAAATTAGGAGTTGTATTGATTACTATGAACATAAAAGTATCCAAGGCTAACAAGTGTTAATTTTATTTGTTCGTTGCATTTAGTAACTTTAGACTTCATTCTCAATGAAGACATCAAAAGTTTACATGGAAAAAAAACTAATGAAATATGCAAATATCAACTATAATCAAAAGCACAATTAACAATATATTCACAATGATAATGAACTATTAAGAATATATATCTATACACACACACACTCACGCTAGTAATTTTGTGAGAAGTTAAGCGTGTTGGAAGGAAGACATTTTCAATTATTTAAGACGCACCTCCAATGTCAAATAAACTAGATATATATGATATATACCCAACAATACTCATTATTTAGTTGTTAATAAGCCAACCAATGAAGAATGTTTTATGAATATCTCTTACTCCAATTAAGAGTTGGACTTATTACGTATTTACTAATGAACCAAATAAAATATTTTTTTTGTCCATAATCATAATCATGAAAATATTTTTTTTCCTCCATAATAAATACTGCAACTGTATTGCTGAAGTGGATTTTAGAAAATAAATAAATAAAAAATCGAAAGAAACCACAGTTGTATCAAACAAAACGGGTCATATCAAATAATAAAGTATGCAATGAATAAAGAGAGGTAGATGAAGAAATTTAATTCAACTAGAAAAATTACCAACCCAAGTAACCAAACTACTAACACTCGATCTATAAGTGAACTCTACTCTCTGAACATTCTTCCACTTTTAACATATATTTTATAGATACTTCATCCTTGCATTCCAAGAGCATGCCATTCATTTGTATAATGTCTACTACTTTTTGAATATTGTTGCCTCAATTTTACATATAACAAATATTTCTAGATTTCCCAACACTTCGAACATTTGGTCACTATAGAAAGGTACGATAAGCTAAAAATTTAATTTTTTTTCTCCATATCTTCAACGAAGTAGTATAAGAATTCATTGCCTAGTGTTGAAGAGCGGTATGCTTGCATGTTAGCACACGCTTGACTATATTTGGTAGTAAACCCTAATTTTTATCATGGGTTTTTTTATAACTAGTTTACTAAAAGAGCTAGATGAGTAAAAATTTTGCATAATTCTTTTTGATAAGTTACATTTAAAAAAGGAAAATTTACAGTCGTTCACCTATTTGTTTAGCCTTTTGTAAAAATACACAAACACTTTTTTTTTCTTCAACACACCACCTAAAGTTACCCTTTTATTTCACTTTTCCACTTCCGTCTAGTCTCCATTAGAACATTGCTGATGTTAAAGGGGCAAAATCGATATTTCATTTGGAAACTTAAAACTACACTGTATCGCAATATCTAGCTAAAAGAGTAAAACGACGTCGTTTTACTTCTATGGAAAAATTAAAAAAAAAAAGAAATCCACAATCGTTTAACGCGCAATTCATACATAGAATTTCCTAAGTCCAGCAAGTAAGAAACATTTCCTAACATTCTCGGCATCCACCTTCGTCTTTGACTGTGTTGCTTGAAAAAGCTTAATCAAGCCAGTTAATCTCCAATTTCCATATATTTTCATCAAAGAAATAAGCTTGGGTTTTGTTTATACAAAGATTCAGAAGTGTTGACAAAACAGACGAATTGTTACAAGCCTGGACGTTTCGATTTAGGAGGTTTTAGCCAAATTTCAAGTGAGTTTTGTTGAATTTATTTATTATTAAGTCTCAATGTTTTGTTAATTATTGTTCCATTCGTGATTTTTGTTAACCATTGTTCTTGGAAACCCTAGAATTTATTTTCACAAAACGAAAAGAACATTTACTATAATGCATATATTTTATAATCGTGTTACTGAATTTGCTAAATCATTTTCGATGGGTTGCTTGGACCTGAATTTTCTAAATCATTTAGGATGACACAACTGCAGTTGGTAATATCCTTTAGAGATAAGAAGCAGAATTTTGGATTGCTTGGACCTGATTGTATCGTAGCCAAAATAAAGGATGATGCATTGACGATTACGGGTGCATACGGATTAGGCTCGAGCTCACAGATTCTGTTAAACGTTACAAACCTAGAGAATAAGCTTAAGATTGTGCTAGATTCAGACTTTGGGTTGGAGTGTTTGTTGGCACTATATAAGTGTTTGGGTGCCCGTGTATTTAAAGTTGACGTTGTACCGGTTCTTTGCCCTCAGTTCAAAGATGCTGTTTTATTTCAGGCGTTGTTGACTAACTTAGGAGTTGTATTATCTGATGAACTAATTACTCATGTAAATGACTCAATTGAGGGACATGCTTCTGTTGAGGAAAATCATGTTGTTGGGGGGCATGCTGCTATGAGGGGTCATGCTTCTGTGGTGGAATATGCTGCTGTTGAGAAAAATTTTGTTGTTAGGGATGATGATTGTGATGAGGATGCATTACTATCTGATTGCTCGGACAGAAGGCTTAGCAGTGATGATGATCTTGATGTGAACTTCATGCAAGCTGATCTTGATAGAGCTGTTGATGGAGCTAGTGATAGAGCTACTGAAAGACTTAAAAGCAGCCACTTGGAAACTGATTCAGATGATAATTTATCTGATGTTGATAAAGAGGTAAAAAATGTGATTAACTCTTCTGATGATGACATTGAGCTTGGCACTGCCCAATTGACTAATTATATAGAGGAACATGAGTACAAAATAGGTGCTGATGGGAAACATAGGCTAAAAGTAGGGCATGTATTTAGAGATGTAGTTCATTTTAGAGAGATATTAAATGAGGTGATGGTTAGGAAAATGTTTGCTATAAAAACAGTATATAGTGAGCCGAGACGATTTGTGGCTACTTGTAAGCAATCTGGTTGTCCATCGTATGTGGTTGGTGCAAAAATGAACAATGGAAGTGGTTTCATATTGCGAGAGTACAAAAAAAAGCATAGCTGCAGACTTACTAATAAAACAGTGAAAGTAACTTCCACGTGGGTTGCTGGTAAAATAAAGAATTAAGTTGTTGTTGATCCCAATTTGAAGATTGATATCTTGAAGAATTATTTGCAAGAGACTTTTGGGTTGAAGATTGGAAAGATGACATTGTATAGGGCTAGAACGAAGGCAAGACTTGAGGTATTTAGGGATCATTCCAAGGGACATCAAAAACTATTTCAATTTGCAAAGTAATGTGTGATGCTGTCTTTATACCTGACAAAGTATTATTCCAAAGGTTTTTTGTTTCTTTTCCTTCACAGAAAAATACTTTTCTCAATGGCTTTAGGCCTTTTATTGGAGTTGATGGATGTCACCTGAAGGGTAAGTATGGTGGAGTGTTATTAGTTGCCGTTGGTATGGATGCTAACAATGGGATTGTTCCATTGGCATTATGTGTTTGTGAAATTGAGAATACGAAGACATGGGGCTGGTTTATGGAGCACCTGCATAATTACTTGGATGATGGCAGACTAGTGACATTTATCAGTGACAGATAAAAGGGACTTGTTAATGCAATTGCAAACACATGGCCTAGTGCTTATCATAGGGCATGTACTAGGCATGTTTATGCAAATTTTTCTGAGTTGTTTGCTGGTGCACAGTTGAAACAACTATTTTGGATAGCTGTTAAGAGCAGTAACAAGCATGATTTCAGCGAGGCAATGGCAGAGATTAAGGCTGAAAAAGAAGATGCATATCAGTGGTTGGAAAAAGAGCTTTTGGGGTATAATTGGTCGATGCATACGTATAACACAAATTGTATGGTAGATCGAACTGATAATAACGCATCAGAATGCTTCAACAGCTGGATATTAGCTTATCGAGAAAGACCTTACTTGACAATGCTTGAAGAAATTAGATGTAGACTCATGAAACGGTTTACAAAGAGAAAAAATGAAACATCCACTTGGAAAAGCCCTTTGATGCCTAAGGTGTTGAAACATCTGGACAAAAAAAGCACAATTGCACAAAAAATAATTGTCCAAGCTTCTGCCGATCTTAATTTTCAAGTAATGGATAAAGTTTATTATCCAGCTAGGAGGTTTGTGGTGATGTTAGAGTGCAGAAAATGTGATTGTGGTTATTGGGAAATTGCTGGCCTCCCTTGTGCACATGCTATGGCTGCCATGGGATATGCAAGACATGAAGTTTAGGAGTATGTTCCAATGTGCTTTACCAAACAAGCTTACCTTAGCACGTATTTGTTGATGTTTAATCTTATTCCAGACCAGTGTACATGGGAGCCTACTGGAAGACCATTAATTGATCCTCCAATTGTGCAAAGGAAGATTGGAAGGCCCAAGAAATGTAGAAAAAGAGCCATAAATGAGCCACATAAAGAAAGAAGAAATTTTTTTTATCATTTGCTCATTCTGTGGTGGATCTAATCATAATGCCAGGTCCTGCCCATTAAGGCCATCCATTGCAAAGGCAGCTCGAGCTAGAAAAAATAATTCCAATGTATGTTTATACTATTATTATTTATTACAAAAATATTTTACTATTTTTTATGTTTATTGTTCAGCATTTACTACATTTATCATGTTTTGCAGGCATCACCAACAACAAATCAGCCACTGAATGCTTCAGAGCAGAGAATAAGGAAGAGAAAACAGGTGTTAATTTCCTAATTTTTATTTATTGTGCATTACTTGTGAAATTCGATGCTCATTCACAACATGTTTCCCAGGCATCAGCATCACGTTCAATTGCTTTAGGCCAACCAACAACCTCATCTCAACCGACAACTGCCTCATCCCAAGCACTAAGATCATCCCAACCAGCAACCTCATCCCAACTAGCAACCTCATCTCAACCATCAACTGCCTCATCCCAAGCACTAAGATCATCCCAACAAGCAACCTCATCCTAACCAGCAGCCTCATCCCAAGCACTAAGAAAGCGAAAACAGGTGCATATAAAAATGCTTCCATGTTCTGATATTTTTGTTGTTGTGTTTGAGCTTGTTTAACTAACATTTCATGTATTCAGATACAAAGTGGTCCAGGAGAAACTTCTGAAGCTAGAACAAAGAAAAGAAAGGCTGGATCTAGTAGTGGACATGCTGGAACAAGAGGATGACCAACTTCGGCATGAGCAAATTGGAAGTAAACTTGACTTTTAACTTGTTTTGTAGGCTGTTGTTTAAGACTATGATGGTTATTTTGGCTTCAGTTTGGATAATTATGATATGTTACTTTGGAAATCACATAGACTATTTATGATGTCTTAGTAGTTGCCCTCTTGGATAGTTACCATTTTGGATATTATGTTATGTTGGAACTTAGTTAAACAATTATTTTGCTTCTTTTCTTACAGGGATTTTACTATTGTGTTAAAAAGCTTGCATTGGTTCTCATATGCATTTTTCTAAATCAAGATATGGTAGTGTTGTGCATTTTAGGTAGTGTTCAGTAGTTACCTTTTCGAGTTGCATCTGTTAATGTTGTTGATGCTAAAAGTATCACTAATTTATAGCTTATAAAACCAACACGACAATTGTGGAGTATGCCACTTTTAAGTTTTAAGCTAAACTATAGTTGTTTTACTAAATAAGTAGGTATTACCATGTAACAATTATTTTCAATTGAATACTTTCATTAATTATCAGTGATAGAAGTTAATTACATTAATGTATATAAAAAGAAGCTACATTACATTTTAAAAAGCACAATTGCACAGACACAAACCAGCAGAATTATGATATATTTAAGCTTCCCCTCAATGAGCTTAAGTTTTTTCTTTATCTTCACTACATCATCATTCAGCTCCATATTTTGATTATCCACCATTTGATCAGTACTAGGGTATATGAGAGCTTCAGTAGTAAACCATTGCCAAAACTTGCATTTATTCAACTTACATAACCAAAACATTGCATTAGGATTATGTTGTGTAGTCGAAACCATAGCACATGCTTGCACACCACACCAACAGTTCTTAGGAATGCATTTAACTTTTCTATGTGGCTGTCCACTAACTGCAGAACTTGAGCTATAACTCGATGCCATTTGTAAAAGAGAAAAGGAAAAGTAGTGAGCTTGAATGTGTGGATTATGTATAAGCAGGTTTTTAACTTCAATTTAACTGGTAATGGCTATAATTAGGACAAATGGATGGCATAATTGTTTGCATTAATGTGCAGTTATGGGTTTCATGGATTGTATAAGGCAGATTAGGTTAATGTATAAGCAGGTTTTTGGTTTCAATTTGGCTGGTTCTGAGCTTTAAAAATGGCAAATGAATGGTATAAATGATGTGTTTGAAGATGATGTCTTTGGGCATTGTGAGTTGTTTGACATGTTTCTTGTTATTTCTTGTGTTTATATATAGCCGAAATTGTAGCCGTTTGAGAGCTAACGGTTACATTTTTTTAATCTTATTTTTTTGTCTTTTATTTCGGTTAAATTGTAATTTTTCCTTGAGGGGCAAAAAAGTCATTTCATTAATATTTTGTTAACTCTATTAACGGAGACTAGACGGAAGTGGAAAAGTGAAATAAAGGGTAACTTCAAGTGGCGTGTTGAAGAAAAAAAAAGTGTTTGTGTATTTTTGCAAAAGGCTAAACAAATAGGTGGACGGCTGTAAATTTCCCTTTAAAAAAACATATTATAACAATCATTAATATTTTTTTATACAATAACAATCATTTTAATGTACTTGTATATATCCATGCACCGCCATGGAGAATGTATATGTGACTACTTAGTTCAAGTACTAACTAATGGAGATTCAACATGCCTGTATGTCAGCACACTCTAAAATGTGGGTTATTGACCTAATCAACTAGCTATTGAACTTGGAGAAGAAAAATAATTTCGTTATTTTGGACATACATAGGTTGATTTTTCAGTTGCAATTGGTTTATAATGTATGAATGCGTGGATGGAGGTTAATGGTCACATTGAGGAGCTTTGGTATTACATGGGAGGTTGGTTTGTTAAATAGGTTTTCTATTTCCAGTGATAGCTTGAAAAATGTTGCTTTCATTAACTTTGTTGAAGTTGACGTTGACGAAGCAGTAAGATTCACACTTGTACTACTTATTGAGCGACTCTTTCTTGGAAGATCAAATTCACGTGTTATTGACAATACCCCGCTGAAGCTTGCAAACAACCTTAATGTGTTCGATGTGTGCTCTTTGGGTATTGTTGTATGGACTTAAACTTATAATTTTATTATCAGGGCAATGTTTACGAGGGCACAAAATTTTATTTATGAAAATATTTCAAATATAGTGTATGCAGAAGATAAGTACAACCTCAGTAAATTTGCATTTGCTCTTGCAGTAAGATCAAGTAATGGTATTAGTTTAAAAATGATTATACTTTATGTAATGTACAACACATCATTACACCTTCGATGCCTGTAATATATGTTACTTTTGTAGGTGTGGATATTTGAAAGCATCATATTGGCTCGTAACCTCAATGCAATTTATCAAAATGATTAAGACATTCCACGGATACTGAGATAGATAACACATGATCCTCCTTCAGATAAACTATTGGGCAACGACTTATTCCAATTCCAACTGTTCAATGTAAAATCTTTGATGTTGTTAATGCCTACATATAAAGGGATCAAAACTGTACGGTAAAACTTGTTGAGATATCACTTCAACAAAAAATTTTATGAGTTCATTAATGTTTCACTCATAAAAGCTAGTGAAAGAGCATCAAACACAAACTTTAAACATAAAACGACCGCAACAAAAAAGTAAGAATGTTCATTGTATTTTTTCTAAAATAATTTACTTATTGAGTTTATATAGATTGTAATAGTTATGATTATGCAACATATGTTTAAATCTTTGTACTAAGTGTAAAAAAATTGTGTCATATAGAGTGTGAAAAAATTATATTATTAAATATAACTTTTAAGGATGTTAATTATTTATACATATTTTGTAATAGAAAAATAACGATGTCCTCATGCATATTTTCAGCATTGATAATATGTATGAAAACATTACTGAAATGATTGTCAGAAGCATGAGAAGTGAGTTCAAAAATTGAAAGAATCAAATCAAAATTAGGATAAAAGAGGAGATGAAGTTGCGGCATATGATTATTATTAAAAAGATAAGCGTTGAGTACTAGAGAATGCATATTTATAAATGATAAAATTATTATTTTATACTCCAAGTTTCACTAACATTTCTACTTTTATGTATTTAAATCCTCTAACCTTTAATTGTGTGTGTTTTATTATAATTTAAATATTTTATGTATTTCAAGGGTATTTTGGTCATTTCATGATTAACAAGAAGTCGGACAATGAAATGGATGATGTTTTTAGCTCAAAACAACTAAAAACCTTAGGAGAAACATAAAAGGGTATGCAATAATGTTCATATATATGGTACTTTTTATATATATGGAATTATTCACACGTAAAGTACTGTTCACATATATGATATAATGATGTAACATTGATCGATGATGTGGCAGCATCCTATTAGATCAATGATGTGGCAATGATAGCGTTAACTGATAATGTGGCGTTAATCGATGATGTGACAAGATTCTATTGGACCAAAATGATGATGTGGTGTTAACTGATGATATGGCAGCATATTATTGGACTGAAATGCTAAGGTGGCATTGATTGGTGATGTGTTCCAAGCAATCAAAACTTTCCACATAGTGCAATATTAAGTGTTTGAATTGTTTTCATTCGATAGTCATGATTTACTCATTGTATATATAAATATGGGGTTCTCTTCTTAAGCTAACACTCTTGAATTTATTTTTTAACCTCATTTTTTGTAATTCTCTATCCATCTTATACTTTCTAAGTATTTTAATAAAATTCATATTTTGTCCCTACTTAAAAAATGAATAGCTAATTTAATTTTAAACTTGGGTTGAAAGTAAAGTCTTAACATGATCTATGGGTTTAGTTTGACTAATTGTCGATAGACATTGTATCTTAATTAAATTTTACATGGTATACCGGTTCTTTAATGAAAGATCGTTATTGTCTGATACGATGAGCACTTAGCACCATATTTATTACAGAGAAAATTCTCGTATAATATTTTATGGGTCGTCTTAACTCAGTGTCGACAGAGAGTACATATAAACTACTTAGTGGATGGTTTTGTAACGTTATCGATAGAAAGATTATTATCGTCTGATACAACGTATTCTGGATACCACACTTAACGAAAGATCATTACCCTCTGGCACACTAAGTGCTTGATATCATATTTATTATAGTGATGATTATGAAGAGTGAAACTATCCCTTTATAAATTAATTGGAACTAAAAGGAAATATTAAGCGTATGGTGAAATGTTGATTGTGAATCCAGAGACTCAATCATTTCATTTGCATTGGTTCATATATGATTCATTATCGTCATTTTATTTTATTTTACATCTCTTCCAACCAACTCACATACACTCTTAGTAAATCAACCCTACATATAATTAAATCTACATTTTCATGGGATCAACAGTTGTCACCATAAATCTATTGTACAATAGATCCGTGCGTTTGTAAGTACAATAAAATTTGCACAATAATAAATAAGCCAAGGAAAGTGAAGCTAGAATCTATTAAGGGAGATGATGACGGGCCAAACCAATAGGAGCTTAGTAAGACATGTTATATTGTATTCCAAACAATGATATTTATTATTTTTTCTATTTTATAAACCTTTATAATTTTTCACACAATGTTCTTAATTTAATTTTGTGCTATAAATTCGTAGATATTCTGACTCATTAATAAATACATGGTTGTAGATTGTTGGGTACTCTAAGGTTTATGCTTGCCTAATTGACATTAATAAAGAAGTTTTCCAAACTCCCCCAAGCAATTTGCCCAGTAGTGGGAATATCTATACTTTCACAAGGTTAAAAAGGATTATATTAAAGGGAGTTTTCGATGTTTTGTGCAAATAGAAATGCTAAATCAACAGAAGAAAAAATGATAGGAGAGTAAGTTGTAGAGACAGATAAAGTTGGCCTAGTTGAGTCATTACTGAATCATATGAACTTGGATGATGAAATTAATATCAATAGTCTAATTAATACAAAGATTAAAGAAGGAATGTGAAGGTGGATTGAAAGTGTCCTTACCAACATCATAAATGTTAAAAAATTTTGGAATATTGAAATTACGATGTCTTTTAACTGGTTACGGATGGTAGTGGGTAATAAATGGATTGAAGGAGATTTTTTTGAAAAAAAAATTATTAAATATGGTACACAATTTAGACTATAGTATTATATATTTTTTAAAGTAAACTAACTATATAATTGGATTGTTATCACATGCAGCATAGTCTATCTACATCAATATCATTCACCACCAGATGATGATGTATCCTAAAAATGTAAGAAATAGAAGCAGTACAACTGACCATGAATTTTGGGCATGATTAATAACAATGCGACAAAATTTTATTGAATCTTACACATGCTTACATAAATTAATATAGTAATTTACATTATAATATTACATTAAAAAATATTATAACAATCATTAACTTTTATTTTTTTATGCAATAACAATCATTTTAATGTACTTATATATATCCATGCAATGCAGTGGAGAATGTATATATTATTACCCAGTTCAAGTACCAAGTGGAGAAAATTCAACATGTCATGTGTCAGCACACTTTAAAATGAGGGTTATTAATCTAATCAACCAACTGCTAATACCAAAGCAAAAAAAAAAACTTCGTAAAATAACCCTAGGTTATTTTTTGGACATGCATATGTTGATTTTTCAATTACAGTTGGTTCATAATGTATGAATGCGTGATGTGGAGGTTCATGGTGACATTGAGGAGCTTTAATACTATACCAGAGGTCGGTTTGTTAAATTCTCATGCCAAGAGTTTGCTTTTATAATTGTTTGGTGTATGTCCCATATTTGAGCATGACCAGAAGTTATTATCTCGTCCAGTGGGCTCCAATCGAGCTAAGTTTATGAATAATAGGTTTTCTTTTTTCTGGGCGACAGTTTGAAGAATATTTTGCTTCCATTAATTTTGCTAAAGTTGATATTGATAAAGTAGTAAGATTCGCATTTGTACTACTCGTGGAGCGACTTCTTCTTAAAAGATCATATTCATGTGTTATTAATGATACCCTACTGAAGCTTGTGGGCAACTTTGATGTGTTCGATGCATACCTTTTGGGGACTGTTGTTTGGACTAAAATTTATAACTTTATTATTAGGGCAGTGTCTATGAGGGCGTAAAATTTGATCCACATAAAGATTTCAAATAAAGTGTATGCAGAAGACAATTACAAGCTTCGTAGATTTGTATTTGCTCTTACAGTAAGATCAAATGACAATATTAGTTTAAAAATGACCATACTTTCTAAAATGTACAATACATCATTACACCTTAAATGTTTATATTATATGTTACATTTGTAGATGTGGATGTTTAAGAGCATCCTATTGGCTGGCAGCCTCTATGTAATTTATCAGAATGATCAACACATTCCACGTATACTGAGATAAAGGACACATGATACTTCTTCAAATATACTAGTGGGCAACGACTTATTCTAATTCTAGCTGTTCAATATCAAATCTTTGATATTGTTAATGTATGAGGATAGAGGGATCAAAACTGTATATTAGTGAAGCATTTTGAGGTATCACTTTGACAAAAATATTTTATAAGTTCGTTGATATTTTACCCATAAAATCTGGTGGAAGAGTATCAAACATAGACTTCAAACATAAAATAATCGCAACCCAAAAAGTAATAATGTTCATTGTCTCTTTTCTACAATAATTTACATGCTTAGTTCATACAGGTTGTAATAGTTATGATTATACAACATAGATTTAAATCTTTGTACTGAGTGTAAAAAATTATGTTCGTAGACATAGTTTATAAAGATGTTGATTATTTATGCATTACTTTTATAATAGAAAAACAACAATGTCCACATGCCCACTGTTGGCATTGATAATAACATGTACGAAAACATTATTGAAGAGATTGTCAGAAGTATGAGAGGTGAGCTGGAAAAATTCAAGAATCAAATCAAGGCTGAGATGATGGAAGAGATGAAGTTGTGGCATATGATTACTATTGAGGAGATAAGCAAGCTAAGGAAAATGGAGATATAATCTATTGACGGAGATGATAATGGGCCAAACCAATTAGAGGTTTGTGAGACATTTTATAATTTATTTCAAACAATGACATTTATTATTTTTTATACTTTATAAATCTTTATAATTTTTCATGCAATGTTCTTAATATAATTGTGTGCTATAAATTCATAGATATTCTGACTAATTAACAAAATATATGTGTGTATATTGTTGGGTACTCCGAGGTTGATGTCTGCCTACTTGAAATTAATGAAGAAGCTTTCCAAATGGCCCCAAGCAATTTTCCCAATGGTGAGAACTTCCATTCTTTTACAAGATCCAAAAGGGCTATATTAAAGGGAGTTTGGATGCTTTATGCAAATAAAAATGTTGAATCAGTAGGAGAGAAAACTATAGAGACAAATAAACTTGGCCCAATTGAGTCATTATTGAACCATATGGACTTGGATAATGAAATTAATATCAATAGTCTAATTAATACAAAGATTAGAGAATGAATATGAAGGTGAATTGAAAGTGTCCCTTCCAACATCATAGAAGTTAAAATTTTTATAATGTTGAAATTATGATATCTCTTAACTGGTTACGGATGATAGTGGGTAATGAATGGATTAAAGGATAATTTTTTGAAAATATTCTCATAAATAGGATACACAATTTGGTTTATAATATTATATTCTTTTAACAAACTAACTATATAATTAGATTGTTATTACTCGCAGCATATGTCTATCCATATTAATATCATCATTTACCACCAGATGATGAAGCATCCCAAAAATGTGGGAAATACAAGTGGTATAATTGACCATGAATTTGGGGTATAATTAATAACAATTCGGCAAAGTTTTGTTGAATGTCACATGGACTTGCATAAACTAGTATAGTAATTTTCATTGTAATATTTATAAAGTGTCACTAATGTTGATAAAGGTTGCTTTGATGAAAGCATCATAAAAAGATTTGTAAAAGGCAAAATAGCATAGACAAATATCATGAGGTATAAGTATTATGTTTCAATTATTTTAGGAACATTATAATTTATTTGTCTTGGTTAATTAGCTTAAATTTTCTTATGCAGATATCTATGCCAATAAACATACGTGGGTGCATTGGGTGGTTGCGACCGTAAATATCGTTGTCAAAACTATTACCATTTATGATCTAGCTTTAATGTCATTTACCGATGATGAGATTTTGGCTTCTGTGCACCCATTGTGTGCGCTAATGCCCCAATTTCCAATGTACTGCCCCAGCTTCTATGTTAATAGGAGATATCTGAACATAAGCTTTGATCTTTATAGATTTATGCAGATCCAATTTGGTGTCTTACAACACCGTTATGAGTGAGGAGATTACGAACCCTATGTTCTAAAGGTAATTAAGTATTTAATATTTGGCATGCTGCCTTTCAATTTTACATGTGAACATAAAGGCCTAATATGCAGGAAGATTATGGTAGATATATGAATGGCACATACTCAGTAAAACAATAAAAAGAAAAACAATGTCTCTATGGTTGGATTTTGGTATAATATATATTTTATGCTTTATGATCATGCTTTCATATTTTGACTTGTATCTCAGTTGCAAGTTTGTTGGATCATGTATACACTTAACCCAAACCTTATATATTGTCTTTTGTACTCTTTATTGATTGTAGAATCAATGTTTAATGTTCATGAAATTATTCAATTGTAGAATTATTGTGTTGTACTTCATATTGACGCATTAATCAAATGGTGTTTTACAAACAATTTTTTTTAACAAAAATTACATTGGAACTTTTTAATTAAGAAATCATTATCATATGAAGATCAATAACCTTTTTCTTGTGAAATAATTGTTGAAATTACAATATATAAAGATCTTCAAATCCAAAAATTGGGTGACTAGTAGACTGAGCATTTTTTCTATTATTTGAGGTTCATTCATATTGTAAGAGAGAGTCTTCACCTTCACTAGGTGATGAAAAAATGTGTTCTCTCTTATACTGTTGAGACAACACATGAACACAAGCAACATGACCTTGACCTTGCACAACATGAGCTCTTGACGAGGGTTCATTCATGTGCATAAACAAAAGAAGTTCTGGCTTTTGAACCATCAATTGGTAAACCATAAAAATTGGTTGTTCTCAGAGATACTGATATTCGTGGTGAGCCCTTGGAATTACATTCACACAACTTCATAATGAACTTTATATGAATTGCAAAAAATCTAGCATTTACACAACAAAAAATAATATCCACATGGGAAAAAAACACCAAAACAAAATTAGGATAAATTAATTATTAATTCCATTAGCCCACATATAGTGTTTTTGTTTTCTAATACAATAACAAGATATCTATAGATGCATAAGAAACAACTTTACCATGCATTCCAGAGGGAGAAAAAAAGAAAGAAATAGAACTAAACAGCAACTGGAAAATATTATTTATCGAAAGAAACCAACAAACTGAACAACATAATACCTCAAAATTCACATATACAAGTCACAACACAAATGCATCACAAAGCAAATATCCTTTCAGAAATCAATTGAGAAAACCTCAAATTAAATGGGTCAAGCTTCAAGCATCAAACTATTAATTGTTACCAAATAATTTTAGTTGAAGAAAGTGACCATTTTAGATCTCAATTACAAAAGGGGATAATATTGACCTAAAAGCACTCAAAGCTTTTGTTCAAAACTCAAACTACTAATAATAATATCCAGTTCATTCAAGCCACTAGTATAGAAATAGAACAAAGAAATCTTAATCACTGATATTAGTAAAATGACCTACATTAATAATCTCCAAAGGCATGTCGAGCATCTAAACAAAAATGTAATCTCAAAGTTTAAGATATGTAACTTGCCAAATGTATTCATTAGAAACATCTAAGCAAATTATTTGAGCAACTGACTTTATTTGTCTCGGTATCATGTCCATTGTATATTTTCCTCTCGTAAGGATGCTCAGACAACTTTTGCTACTCTGAGATTGCTACTGGATATGTAGTAAGGTAAAACAAAAAAAAAATACAGGAACTCCATTTGCAATAAAATCAAAATACATTAAATAATCATCTTTTATTTTAAAAAATCTTCATAGCACAAGACCTTATATGAACCCATCGTTGCATCAATTAAATTCGAGAAACCTAGCAAAGTCAATAACAAAACATAATACTTTCTAAAACTGATAACAGAATGCATACCAACAGCATTTGATGGTAAAGATTCAAAATCCATTCCAAAAATTGGCCCATCTTCCCTCAATGGTTCCTCTAACTGCGCTTCCACAAAGGCAATCACTTTGAATTCCATTATTGATTGTTATGACTCATAAGACATCTTTACAATTGGCAAATGATCCATTAAACCTCGGGAAGACTGCACTATATTCCTAAGCTCCCATTAAAGAAGAACTCGAGGTGATCCTTAGCCGAGCCATTATCACTCCCAGGCTCAACCCAGCTCTCAATCTATAAGAGATTTTTCCATTATCACAACCACATTTTTTCGCTTTTTTTTTGGGCAAATTCTCCTTTTCCTTCTTATCTTTCACTCTTCTATGACAAAAGAAGATTTAATATTTATTAATAAAATGCAACCCTCTCTCATAAGATTTAATATTTATTAATAAAATGCAACCCTCTCTCATTCTCATAGTTTAATGTTATTATATATAATGCTGAGAATAATGAATAGCAACAAAATTTAAATAGAATCATATACCCCTATTATCAAGAACACCCTTCTTCAAGAACCCGCACAATTCTTAGGCAGTGGTTGTTAAGACTAAAAAGTATGATTTTTTTTTTTTTGTGAAATTGGGAATTTGAGGATCAAGTTTGGTCGTTTGGCTTTCATTGTTTGCAGCTACCGAATGCCCATCCCTAACAATAGCCTATAAGTACAAACTATTTTTCTCTATTTACAGACTTTTACAACATGGGGTCTATTGCCACAGCAGCACTGGATGATCAAGATTAGTGCCAGTGGTTATGAATAAATATTATTAAAACCTCAATAGCTCATTTCTATCTATTGGGCATTAGCTCACTCCTACTTTTTAGGTCTTAGATACTGACAGCTTGGAGGAAATGAGAGTGGTGTGCTTTCTTTGTAACGGTAGGCTTATAGCTCATGAGGGGATGTCGGTGTAGATTAAATTTGTATATGTTGTGGTTGATTGGTGCATTGTATTTTTTTGGTTTATAGCTAATGGGTCCATAAGGCCCAATGCGAGTATAGGGACATTGATTTATATCTTATGGGCGGTGTTTAAATACTTAATTGTAAAGCTTAAGGATTAGTTTGCTTGTAGGAGGAAGTCTCAGACATTTATTTTCCTATTAAAATATTCTGAATTCTCACGTGCCTGGGAGTTGAGGCATGACGGAACATTAATCTTTGACTTTTTAAGTTAGAGAATAGGGTAATTTAGATTAGGATTCATTTATTCTGTTTGAAAAATAATTCGCTAAATAAATGAGTGAATTCAATTTAATTCGTTAAATAATCGAATCAAATTCAAATTTGAAGTTACCGTTTTATTTATTCGTTTAGAATTTATTTGTAATTTGAAAGATCCAAATTTTATGGTTTTCCTATTTTATTTTCATTAATTTTTTTATTAATTATTATTATTTTTATAAACAAGTAATAAACAAATTCAGATTCAATTGATTTGTTATTAATTTTTCATAAATAAACTAAACGATTTGTAAACAAATCTAAGCTCGATCAATTAATTTAATTTTATACAGTAACAAATTAAACGGATGAAAGAATCGAATCCGGATAAATAAATTGAAATCCTTAAATTTGGACTCATTTTATTTATTCATTTTGCCACCTCTCCGGAGACAATCCAACGTATTATATGATTGTTATTGTTATTTTATCATTCTTTTTTATCATGTGCTTGTTCGGAGCTCGGGGGAGTCCTCGAGTGTATCGAAGTAAAAGCAGACGTTTCGTGTGTACACAAAACTTGACAAACGTTACTTTACTTGAAACAACTGAAAAATAAAACGTGAAACAGAAAATAAATTTTGTTAGGCACATGAACAAAACGTGTACGTCACTTATGTCCTTCTCTGTTCATTAATGCCTCCCCGTCTTCCACAAATGCCCTTCATTATTATAGTAATTACCGACTTTGACCTCTCTTTTCTGGTCTTCTTGCTCCGTTGAAGTTCCATCAAGAAAAATTTTGGGGAAAAAAGGAATTCAATCGAGAAAGATTACTTTGTACATTTAATTTAGAGTTATCCCGGAATATATTCGAGATATGGTGGGTCACGTTTGGACAAGGGCCACCCGAAATTAACCGACCCTCCAAGAAATTGAGCTAAATTAAACTATAATGCATAATTATATTAAAAAAAATCATGCATTATAATTTTGACTTTTCTTTTACAATGGGTTTCTATGGCATATACTATGGGATTACTCATTTAAAAGAAAGATAATATAATATTTTAATTAAAAAAATCATGTGATCAGTGTTAGTGATAGATAAAATTATTCCAAAACTTGTAAAAAGAATTCGGTGTGCATGTGATTAATAATTGAATATTACAGAATCAATAGTTTCATCATATCATTGAAAATTTTTAAAAGTAATAATATGGTTATAAAGTTTGTATCTCAAATAAAATAATATTTTAGTTGTTAGTAAGAAATTATTTTATTGGTGAAAATTTGTCTCATTAATAATAGTATATAAAAAATCAACTATTACTATTATAAATTCTAAACTTTTATTTTAAAAACTATCTCAAATGATGTGATACTCATTAATCGGTTTGTGAGATAATATAATTATTTTACCTTAATTTTGTAAGAAATTATCAATCATTTAAAGAATTATCAATTATTTAATGCATGACACATTATTTGAGATGAAATTAAGGATAAAAAATTTAGGATGTTTATCGTTACTCCTAAATATAATGTGATAGTCATTAATTAGTAACCCATCATTTAGGATATAAGTGTGACACATCCCATAATTTTATCTCAAAAATAATCTAGAACGAGGTGCTATTCATCAATTGAAAGGTAAAATAATACAATTAATTCATTTTAATGTTATAAATAATTATTAATTACTTAATGAACGACACATCATATATTATATTATTTGAGATAACATTAAAGATAAAAGTTTTGGGACATCTATCATTACTCAAAATTTATATCAAGTCCCTTCTTTATACGCAATATCATTACTCATTTTTAAAAAAAGTTAATAACTATTCTTTAAGACAACTTTTATAATTCTACATTTTTAAAGAAACTAATCAAAGATTTAACTAGCTCTCTCACAAAAATTAAATATTTAAATAAAGGATTTTAAATTAAAAATTAAAAGATTTTAAGCATGGTTAACCGTTTACAATTATAATTCTAAAATTTTTTCT
Organism: Citrus australasica; assembly: GCA_029618585.1. Taxonomy (NCBI): domain Eukaryota; kingdom Viridiplantae; phylum Streptophyta; class Magnoliopsida; order Sapindales; family Rutaceae; genus Citrus; species Citrus australasica. Next base: position 14,026,599 of record JARCIV010000006.1, read on the forward strand.
TTTAAGAAATAGTGGAGGGGGCATTTCGTCATTTTACTGTCTTTTATTATTATATTTCTTTTTCCAGTGTTTCTTAGAAGTTCCATTCATTAAATTTTGTTACTTCAAGACAATAATAATGGCACAGAAGCGGTGCTGGCCCGGTTCAGTACACACGTGAGAAATCTAATTTACAAAGAGCCCTCACGTAATTCCAAAAACACCCAGCCATTAAGTCAACAATTACACACCATCTCCGAAGGTATTTCCGTCAATAAACTCAAACCACAGGACTAGTTGTTGAATACTGGCTCAGGATCGCCTATACATATTTAGGAAGAGGTTATTTGAACCCATCAATTTACTTAATAAATTTATTTATTAAATAAATTTATTTTAAAATTTTAAATTTTACTCAAAAAATTTACTAAAATATCTAATATGTCTTTTCTAAATTTAATTTTTATAATAATAGTGATTTTACTCATTAAACCTATAGTATTCATTTATAAACCTATTAGATTGTAAATTGATTATTAATTGAAAACTTAATAATCAATTTTGAGTGAATGACCCTCGTTTAAGGACAAATGAATCAAAATATTTTAAATGGAGAAAATAGTTGTCATCATGAAATTATTTTTTTGAGTTATATTATATTGGTGAGAAAAATCTTGTATGATGGTATGAAAATCTAATATGAGGAATTTGAGAAAAAATATTTTTTTCAGAATTTGGGAAAAAACAATAATTGATTATTAATTAAAAATTTAATCATCAATATTAATTAAACAATTTTGAGTGAGGGGTCATTCTCAAACGAATCATAACAATTAAACTATTAATTCTCCATAAAATCAATATCCATCAAATCAATAATAATTAATTTTGTTACTTTGAATCAACTCACATGTGCCTATTTAACAATATATATGGCTTGAGAAGAATCCCACCTCTTGATTGATTAGGGTTTAATAAAAATTTGATTAGAGTTCTATAAAATTATGTTGAATATAAAGATGGATTTAAAGAGTAAAAATTCTGTTTTTTTTTTAATTATATTCTAGTGTCCATAACTGTAATTTAATTTAGGAGTATTTTAATGATAAAAAATTATTTTTAAAATAAATTTATTAAATAAATTAGTGAGTTCAAATAGCACTATCCATAAATTTATTTTGCTAGACTTAAAGAAGCTTTCTGTTTCTGGGCGGTCTACTTGTTATCCAAACAACCCCTCGAGAAAAAAAAGTCCAAATTTTGAAGCAGCCAAGAATCTTTTAACTGCCCAGAATTTATTTACAAAACATAATATAAAAATATTTTAAAAAATAAAATAAAAATAAAATTAGAAGCCAAAGAATTGAAAATTCAACAAAATTAAAGTACCTTCAAGAAGACAAAGAGAGATATACACACAATACGCACACACAATTGCTTCAATTTCTTCAGCTGCTGGTGAGAGATTAGCTGGTTTCATCGTCATTTCCGATTTTTTGAATCTGTAAGTTCAAAACCGCCTTTGAATTTTTCTTTCATTTGTTCAAAGTTTGAACAATTTTTAATTTTTGGCATGCTTCTAGGGATGTGTAAATTTAATTTCTCAATGCAGTTTCTCTTCTTACTCTGTGTTCTGTTTGGTTGCTGAGAAAATTTAAGAAATCTTTGAATCTTATGCCAAAGATATTCTTTTTTCTTGGCAATTGGATGGATTATTGGTGCTGTAAATTACCTCGTGTTGACAGTGATTTCAATTTTGTTTTCTTCTTGTATGTGTATTTATTTTAAGTTTTAAATAATGCAGATACAACTGAATAAGAGGCTTTTGATTATTGGAGGAACTAAAATCTTTTTTTGGGATTGTTTGATTGAAAGAAAAATTGGATTGGGAAAAGGTGAACTTGAATAGGGTTTTTTTGATTTGACTAGAATCTGGTCAGGTTGGTTACTGGTAGATTGATGAAATGAATGTGGTGGGCAAAGTTGGGAGCCTAATTTCACAAGGTGTATACTCTGTTGCCACCCCGTTTCATCCCTTTGGTGGAGCTGTTGATGTGATCGTGGTTCAGCAGCAAGATGGATCGTTTCAAAGCACGCCTTGGTATGTTCGGTTTGGTAAATTTCAGGGTGTCCTCAAGGGAGCTGAAAAGGTTGTCCGCATAACTGTTAATGGTGTTGAAGCTAATTTTCATATGTATCTTGATAATTCTGGGGAAGCTTATTTTATAAGAGAGGTTGATTCTGGTAAACGTAATGAGCCAAATGAGAGCGTGGAACTTACAACTGATGATGGTAGTTTTATTGATAGTAGAAACGCGGTGGAAGTTTGTAGAATAGAACATAGTGTCTCTGATTCTGGGTTGACTCGAATACGAGATGAATGTGACTCCTTAAGTGCAGACAGATTTCAGAGGGCTGAATCTGATGGTGATCGGAGGCTTTATGAATACCAAGATGAGCAATCCTCTCTGGAAGCTTCAGTTGAGATGTCCGATTATGGGTCTAATCGTTTTCAGAATTTGGATGGTAAGCCCTATCGGGAAGCACAGGGTTCAGATTCTGAAGTCATATTGGTGAGTGTGGATGGTCATGTACTTACGGCTCCTGTCTCAGCATCAGAACAGACTACTGAGAATGTACAACTAAGTACTCCCCAGTTTCATTTGGGACCAGGTGAAGGAGCTGAATTTTGTGAGGACAATGGGGAGTTCAGTTCAAGTGATAATGTGTGGGGTGATGATTATATTAGTAAGTTTAATTCTTCTACAGCAAATGTTGAATGTGATAATAACTGCACCACGGATGATGATGACCTGGCTTCTGGCCGTCAGCTGGTTTGTGAAGGAGAGGGGGAACACGTCTGTCAAGATGGCGAAACTAAGAACATTGCAATCAAGGAAGAAGGTCCTCAAACAGGCATTGGTTCTGCTGATATTAAGAGAGAAGATGTTTTTCAAAGCTGTTTGGAACTAACAGCATTAGCCAAGCAGGTAGAGAATTCTCCTGAAAATTCATCTTTGGAAATTCCGGCTTCAGTAGAGAATTCTCCTGAAAGTCATTTATTAGGTAATAAAACTGAAGATGGTAATAAAACTGAAGATGTTGATAAAACCGAAGATGCATATGTATATAGAAAAGATGATGGGTTATCTCCTACATGCAGTCCTTGCTCTACTAGCAAAAAGAGCTCTCCAGATCTACAGGTTGAACCAGATGTGATTGAGGACGCAGGATTGAATACAGAAAATGTGGTTTTTGACAATGAATCTATTGGTTCTGTTAGTAATGAGACAGAGTGGAAGAGTGAACAAAATGGTACACCAATGGCAGTTGAAGGAATGGGTGACAGTCTGCATAGACCTGTACACAAGGATGACTGCAGTAAAAGTGAGTGTGTGGAACCCCAAGGAACAACGTCAAGTGAAGGAATATTGACTCCTCCAGGCAAAAGTAAAGACCTTATGTGGCTGACTTGAAATCGTGGATCTTGTATCATTGATTGATTCTTACTGATTACTGATTTTCTTTTCATTCATCTTATATCTGTAGGGTTCGAGATCTCACTCTGTGGCAGTGAACTTTGCTCCGGGATGGGCTCAGATGCTGCAGCTGAAGCCTTTGATGCACATCGTATATCTGAAGATGAATTCAAAAGCAATTCTGCACCAATTATTAAGAATGAAAATTTAGTCATCAGATTTAAAGAGAGGTACTTGACATGGGAAAAAGCCGCTCCTATTGTTCTTGGAATGGCTGCATTTGGTTTAGATGTATCTATTGATCCAAAAGATGCGATCTCCGTGGAACAGGAGGATACACAAAAGTCTAAGGACAATGATTCTGGTATTACTTCTACCCCCTCTGGACGTAGATGGAGGCTTTGGCCTATTCCGTTTAGAAGGGTCAAAACACTTGAACATACAAGCAGTAATTCATCAAGTGAGGAGGTATTTGTTGATTCTGAAAGTGGTTTGCTGAACTCACAAGAATCCCCAGAATCCACTGTCAATATTGAGTCTCCTCACAAGCAATTAATTCGGACCAATGTTCCCACAAGTGAGCAGATAGCATCTTTGAATTTGAAAGATGGTCAGAATATGATAACTTTCAGTTTTTCTACCCGGGTTCTAGGAACACAACAGGTTTGCCTTTCATCCCTTTTTTTTACCCCCCAGATGATGATGAAAGATTGTAGACTTTGATTTCTTACTTTACCCCTTATTTTCCTTGATATTTTTAATTGCTGATGGTGTTCTTTATAACTAGGTTGAAGCGCATCTTTACTTGTGGAAGTGGAATGCAAAAATTGTGATTTCAGATGTTGATGGAACAATTACCAAGTAAGACAGTTGATTTCTTCAACAAATGGGCTTTTAACTTGTAATTTATTACTTTCAACGACTTTAAAGTTAATTACAATGCTATTTTTTCTTAATAGGTTTTTCCCTATCTGTGATTTTTTACAATAGAATATGGATCTCTTATTGTTTGGCTTGTTTTTGTAGAATATAACAATATAAGCTGGTGTAGTTAATGGCAATACCCCTATTATTGAAGTTGTTAACTGTATAAGCAAAACATTAAAGTTCTAGACTCTGCACATTAAATAAAGTTCTGGGCCTCATGGGAACTAAATCAGATGAGAAAAGACTAGGACTCTTATTTGATGTTTGGTGATCTAGCCCTTTGTCATCCCTTGGCCAAAATATGTTAGGTCCAATTACTGAATAGAAGTTGGGTTTATCGTAACAGCCTATCTATGTTATGTTTACTACTTTTTCATCCTTGTTCTTATTTTAACTCAAAATTTTTATAGTGGTTGTTGTTGCTGGAAACATTGGATATAATGACTGTTTTATGCATAGTTCAGTCTACTACATTGTTGGGGATGCATTTAAAATTATTCTAATATGTATGTTCACTAGTATTTTTAATTCTTTTAGCTTTGTTGATCAGTCTGGAGTTATCTTGGTTATTTTCATGTTGTTGGTATCCTTCTTCAAGACATTTGCCTCCTAAATTAGAAACCCCTGGGAACATGCTGAAACTTGGACTACTGGCCAATTGATTTATATTCTTGCTGTATATTTGCTTTTCCTCTTGGAGGTGATTTCCCCTTCTTGGTGTTTTTTTCCCGTGTTTTTTTCCCCTCTCTATTTCTAAGATGTTAAAAGGAACAATACATTTTTAAAAAAAAAAATTCACTTCAGGTTGCTTGATCAATGCTGTAGACATGCAGATTTGTGTGCATTAATCTCCAAGAAAGAAAATTCTGGTATCTCATTGTTAAATGCTATGTTAGAGTACAAGAAACTGTGGTCCATGATGATTATTAGATTTAAAAAATTTTGAGCGTTCTTGCCATGCAATGTATCAAGAGAAAATGTGATGTTTTAGCCAAAACTGAATAATAATAATATTTTCACCTGGATGTTTTCTTATAATATAGATTACTTTTTATTGTGCATTTCTCTCAGGTCCGATGTTTTAGGCCAGTTCATGCCTTTGGTTGGGAAGGACTGGACACAGTCTGGTGTGGCAAAACTTTTCTCAGCAATTAAGGTATGCTGCCTCGTCAGTGACTGCTGATCTTATTCCATGATCTAAAAATATAGCTCAGTTGCATTTCACATGCATCTGGAACAAAAATGTTTCATGTTGAGAGATTGATGTGGACTTTTGAATTTTGTTTTCACAGGAAAACGGATACCAGCTGCTTTTTCTGAGTGCACGTGCTATTGTTCAGGCATATCTTACCAGAAGCTTTTTACTCAACCTGAAGCAGGTATAAAATTTACACCATTTTTAATACACTCATGTAATGCATCTAGATTGGCATTGTTTTGCTCTTTGTTGTTGACTATAACCATAAAGAGTCAAAATTACATGAAGTAAGATGCTAAAGTTATTGCTTGGTAAGGAGGTTGGCACTGAAATGAAAAAGTTTAGTATAGTAGGATGTACCACAGACCAGCAATTTTGTTCCGGTAACTGATTGGGCGTTACTTCTACACCTGAAAAATAATGGTTGTTTTACATATGTTTTGCTCACATGGCTGGTTAAATCACAATTACTGCCTCTCTATGTGGCTTTTGTACTGGCACATATGGTTTTTTCCTTGTGTTGTTCTGGGTTTATTTTGTTAAGTTGCTGCCACTATTGCATAGCCGAAAGTTATCTCATTTATTCTTGCAGGATGGTAACGCTTTGCCCAATGGACCTGTTGTTATTTCACCAGATGGATTATTCCCCTCGTTATTCCGTGAAGGTGGGGTCTTTTTCCTTTGGAAGTCCTTTTTGCATTGAAATACATTAGAGTGACTTTTCTGATGCATATATTTTCATTTCCAGCTACATTGTGGGAACATTCGGATTACTCTGAAGAAGTTCCTTTAAATTCTTGGTTGCATATATATATATATATCTCTGTGTGTGTGTGTGTGTGTTTATCTGGTATTAAATGAGTTTATGCACTGCAACGCCATTTTTAATGAACTTTTATTAAATTTCAAGAATGCAATGTGCCTATGGAACAAACTTTTTTAGATTAGCTCACCTTGGAAGCTTATTAATGTGGCCTTGAACTTTCATTGTCATCTCGAAGCAATGTGTAGCCTACCTTGTCCCTTCATCATTAAGTCATTGACTCACAAGAGGAATACAAGTTGTAGTTTTCACCAATATCCTTTCTGCCACATTTATTGGGCTTGCATCCTTTTCTTGCATGCTAATACTTGTTTTTTTTTTTTTTTGGCCCTCTCCAAATGAATGTATACTTGTATCACTAATTGATTGTTTTATTGTCCATGTATGCTGATGACAGTAATTAGAAGAGCACCTCATGAATTCAAGATTGCTTGTTTAGAGGTAAATACTATTTAACTGAAATGATTATTACCACAACCATTTGGATCCTTATTTCTTTTTTCTGTGAGGATATAATTCCGGAGATTCATCTTTTGCAGGATATTAAGAAACTCTTCCCATCTGACTACAATCCATTCTATGCTGGCTTTGGAAATAGAGATACTGATGAGCTCAGCTACAGGAAGATTGGGATCCCGAAGGGAAAAATTTTTATCATTAACCCAAAGGTACGCGTTTTCTACGGATGCTCACATGGCATCTTCATTTAAAAAAGAATCTCAATCTTTTTCTTTAATGAAAATGATTCTAATAAATTCCCTCAAATTCACAGGGAGAGGTGGCCATTAGTCACCGTATTGATGTTAAGTCGTATACATCTTTACACACTCTCGTCAATGACATGTTTCCACCAACCTCATTGGTTGAGCAGGTAAGGAGTGATCTGACTATATTCATACTTGAGGCTTTGGAATGTAAAATTGGAAGTTTAACTAGTAAGGATTTATTAAGACCGGTTTTTCCCTCTTTGGCAGGAGGATTATAACTCATGGAACTTTTGGAGAATTCCATTGCCGGAAATTGAGATTTAGTGGGTGGTTTATAGACACGGCTCCTTTATACCAACAAAAGAACAAGGTGATCAATGGCCTGGAGTCCCCGGAAAAATGTAGATAAGCTTGACATTCTTCATTTCGATCCCAAATCCGGGCCAGATGTGATCTGATGATTGGGTCATGTATGCGTTTGGCTCCTGTTTATGATTTGTAAACGATTCATCTTGTACTGGAAGTTCAACTGTAGTTGATAAATATACAGCCCTCTTACACATTAAAAGCTCATTCGCCACTCATTGATACTAATTGCCATGGCCATTTTTTAAATCTGTAGCTCTTTCAATCAAGTAGGATAGTATTATTTAAGTGCCCTGTTATTGCTTTCCCTATTCTCTGCCAACACTGCAGAAAGACCCTCTGACATCCTGGTCTCGTCACAAGAGACTATATCTTTACCTGCGAAAAAGTAAGAATATAGGGAGCTTAATGTTATTACCCCGCGAAAGAATCAATCGCTATGGATTCGATTGGGAGAGCCGTAGCCCCGGATCATCGCCGTGGCCCTCTGCGCTTCTCGGTGCAACTAAAAGTCAACCCAGACAAAACGAAAATTCAAAAAAAAAATTAAAATAGAAGTCAAGAAGTCACGTTCGTACAGTTAAACTCTTAATAAAAAAATTATTAATAATAATAAAGTCATTCTATAACACCGTAATTTTAATATTATGTTTAAATATAAATTATGAAAATTAAATATAAGACATAAATTTAACATAAAATTTATAAATTAATATTAAGCACAAAATTAAGCATAAACTACATAAACAAAGTATAAGACTTATAAATAGAAAGTAAAATAAATAAATTAACATACGAGTGATAAATTAATGCACCAGTGGTAAACAAAGTAAAAACTTACAAATATAATATAAAGCTAATAAATCAAAAATAAGTGTAGACAAAACATAAATTATGTAAAGGAGAAATAATACTTGTAATAGAGAGTAAAACAATTAAATCACAGGAGTAGTAAGTTGATGTATTATTGGTAAACAAAATAAAATTTATAAATGTAACATAAACTTATAAATCAATATTAAATATAAAATAAAACATAAATTGTATAATTGAAACATAAAACTTGTAAATGAAAGGTAAAAAAATTAAATTAATATAAGAGTGGTAAAATAGTATATTATTTGTAAACAAAACAAAAACTTACATATATAACATAAAATTTATAATTAACATTATGAATAAAATAAGACATAAATTATGTAAATAGAACATAAAACTTGTAAATAAAAGATAAAAATAAGTAAATTAACATATGAGTGGTAAATTGATTTATTATTGGTAAACAAAATAAAAACTTACAGATGTAATATAGAACTTGTAAATCAACGATAAGTGTAAAACAAAACATCAATTCGTTAAATGAAACATAAGACTTGTAAATAGAAGGTAAAACAAGTAAATTAACATAGGAGTGGTAAATTGGGGTATTATTTGTAAACAAAAGAAAGACTTATAGATGTAATATAAAATTTGTAAATCATCACTAAGTGTAAAATAAAATATAAATTATGTAAATGAAATATAAAACTCATAAATGAAAAATAAAACAAGTAAATTAATATAAGAATTATTGAAAAAATAATAAGTTACAAATATAAAATAAAAACTCCTCATAATAATAATTACCTTATAAATTTTCTGATTTTGTTTCTAAATTGAACAATAATAGTTTTGGGTTTATGTAAAACATGTGATTATATATATATATATATATATATATATATATATATATATATATATATATATAGAATAAAACTTATTTTCAAAATTGGATTTTGAAAACCTATTCTTTTCATATTTTCAAAGTTGTTTGTAAGATAAGGTATTTTGTATCATTCTAAACTCCTCGACAGTAATCTCAAATAATGTTTAAATAAAAGTAAAAAGAAAAGTTTAAAATTACCTTAAGCATGAATAAAATTTAAAATTAGATCAAACTTTTATTAATTTATCTAATAAGTCTGGTAATATAAAAATATAAATTTTTTTTAGCTTGATTCACATTAAGAAAAATAATTTTGCTTAATTAACCTATGTAGTAAACAATACTATCATAGAAAATGAAAAAAAAATGAATGTCTAGAATGAATACATAATTTATGGTTAAATAACCTCAATAAAACTTATTCTAATTGTTTTTAAAAAAAAATGTTTTCAATTGATGGTTGACTTTCTGCTTTGTTTAGTCAAATTAAATTAATAAACCGTTTTTTATTTAATGAAAATTTATTATTAATTTACAAGTTTTATATTATTTTTACAAGTATTTTGTGAATTTGAAAAGCAAGTTTACCACTCTTGTATTAATTCACTTGTTCTATTTTCCATTTACGAGTCTTATGTGTAATTTATAAAATTTATGTTTATCACAATATTTATGCCATAATTTTAATCATGCTATCATAAATTTTACTCTAATGAAAAGAAGTAACACCCACAAATTAATTAATTAAACAAATAAATCAATTATCAATGCTCGTGATTAACTATTAAATAATAAAAAAATTTATTAATTTTGTGTTTCTGATAAAGAAACACCATTAGAATTACATTTAAGCATATCAATCATGTTGATTGATTGCATTGAATTTTTTTAAAAAAATGTTGGATCTAGTTAAAAAAGCCAATAAAATCAGTGAAAAAAATTGGACTAAATGAGAGGGGATATCTTTCAATTATTTTCTTCCTCCGCTCATTTTTTCGTCCTGATATTCTCTCTAATGTTTTGGCTATTATTTTAACCGACACCAATGAGCCAACCTTATCATATGACTAAGCCATTGTTTCTCTATCAATCCAAAAAATCTTGCATATTAACATTTCTGGCCTGGCTTGCAAACAAGCGCCCCAGCGAATTTTGTGATCCTCTCAACTTCTGTTCCTGGCTTTGGTTTAATCACATCATCCATTTGGTATTCGATTTGCTTTTTTGGGTCACCAGATGAATTAAAATAAGCCCCATTCAAAAATACATCTCCCTCCGATCTCCATATCCAACTCTTCCCTTCTTCAGGGCTGCAATTCATTCTCTTAGTCACCTACATGCAAACAAATAATTAGGATTAATTCATTATATGCATGAACTGAATTCTCTTCTGATATGAACTTTAGATCTTTTTTATGTGTATGAAAAAAGATTGTTTAAGTGAACTATGAATAGTACACATCTTGTCTCTTGTAGAAAATACATTACCTCTTTGGCATTTTGGTTATTTGAGGCAAAGAACCTGTTACCCTGGCTAAGAATGGTGGGGCCTTTGAGACCACCAATTGCATACATTTCCCATTGATTGTAATCATTGTTCACAACATGAGCGAAACCAAATCTGACACATGGCATTCTTTGAACCAGTCCCTTATCAAAACGATTAAATGCTACAGTCACTTGCATTTTTTTATCTTCTGTGAAAGTATCACTTGCACCTAGCAAAATTGCCTGTAAAATTACAAAGCACACCACAATTTATAATAATCTTTTCAATAATCAAAAGTTTGAATTTGGATTTGATGTTGACTTGAACTATCCTGGTATATTAAAGAGTATGTAGCATACCACACATAAAGTCAAAATTTAATTAAATTATAGTCACCTTATCATGGTTGGAGAAGTGGCAGTTTGAAATGGTAATGGCTGTGGATGCTTGAATGGCATCAATGAGCCCGTCATGGGCTTGAGATAATGTAAGATGATCAAGCCAAATATTTGACGAACCAAATATTGAAACAGCGTCCCCATCACTTTGACCCCTCTTTCCCACATGATCCACAGAGTCCCTAATCATACCACCACTGCGAGGAGAAATGTTATGAATATGAATCCCATGAATGATCACATTTTGCACAAACTGCAGCATAAATCCAGCTCCATTGGCAATGTGTACATTGGCCCCACGCCCATCTATGGTCTTCTTACCCTGGACAATCAATTCTTGTTGCAACTTAATGTTCATATCCTTGGCAAAGATGATCCATAAAGGTTCTTTTTGGATCACTGCATGTCGTAGAGTCCCAACCTTAGGGTTCTCCATATCATTGTCAGAAGGATCAGTCACCTCATAAATTTTTCCACCTTTTCCTCCAGTGGCTTTGATGCCGAAACCGAGTGCGCAACCCGCCAACGCTTGTCGATTTTCTGCCCAGTTCTCTTTACAACGCCAGCAACTGTCAATTGGATTTGTTGCCTCGCATTGCCCTGATTCTGCATTCAACAAGCCCCTCCTAGCAGCAGTCTGCTTTGACAAACTGCAACCCACAAAAAAATTATATCAACTTTGTATTCATATTTATCTAATGTTAAAATATTAATAGAATTAATTATTCTCCAGTGTAGTCACATTTTTAAATTAAAATTAAATATAACAATTTAGCTTGAAATTTATGTTTTGAAACATGCTAACGCTAACAGGTAAGAGCTTTTAATATTAGTAATGTTATTCACGTACTCTTGAACTTTCATGTTCAGGTGGCTGGCAATAGCTACGGGGTTTGGATCATAGTACTGCTCAGTGGTCTGCATGGCTTCTTCAGCTCGTCTCCTCCATACCTCATCGACCTCACTGATATTAGCTGATAGGCAAGGGATCAAAGCGGCAAAAGAGAAGAGAAAGAATAATCTTAGCTTAGCTAGCTCCATTTGCATTTTCTTTTTCAAATATGTTATTCTAACGTACAAAAGCTCAAGATCTGTAGGATTGAACTTTTTTCTTGTGATTTGATGAGATGTTGATCATGTGTTTATATATTGATTTTTAGAAAATTTTTCATGGCTCTAAGTTTTAATTGTTGCGCAGAAAGAGGAGAACCAAGTTCACTTAACGATTGTAGTATAAACATAGATATTTAATTTAATTTAATTTTTCAAAAAATGTATCAAAATTAGAAAATTTCATTCAAACATGTGGCTCACCAGTTTAATACTAATAATGATTTTTAATCATAAGTAGATTAATAAAACAAAAATAACTTTCAATTTCCTTTTTAAGTCAGCAGTGGCTTCAGCCTTCTCGGCACTATATATGGCACCCCAAAGCAAAATAGGCTCTTTAACATGAGGGCTATACTGTCATAAATATAAATCAAGATGGATCAAAGTGTCAAAACTATTACTATGTTGTGCTAATTGCTAACTAATAGAGGTAAAAGAAAAAAAAATTAAAAACATCTCGTTTTCTAAGAAATTTGTGAACCTCATTACTGTATAATTAACCCGACAAATTATAATGATATTTAGCTTACTTTTGATACAAATTAAAATAATTGATGATAGCTTCAAGAATAGGATCGTAGGCTTGAATGGTGGCATTCATGGCTTCTTCAGCTCACTCCCACCACACAGGCGGTGAATGGAGGTGGCAAGGGAGAAGAACAAGATCAACCCCAACCTGATAAACCCCATAATCAATTTATTAATTGATTTTACTTGTGTGATTTTTACTTTCTCTTTCAGTGCACTTATATTGGTAGAGTAACCACCTATTTCAGTTTTACCAAAACGCTTAAGCTTAACTTATAGTGTTATACTATTAGATTATAAGTAAGCAATAACAAAATTAATTAAACTGTTTATTTTTTTATAGGATATTGAATTCATGTTCTATTAAAACTTAAGAATTTTAACCAAAACTCATTCTATTATTTAAATAAATTACTATAATTTTTTTTTTTAGTAAAAATTAATAAGTTAATAGAGGCATAATATTAAATAACTAAAATTAGTTGTAGAAAAATTTAAAGTATTTTATTAAAATAATAAATTAGCTATTATTATTTTAAATTTCCTTAAACTTAAGGAGAGCAACAGAATTCTAATTCAAATTTCTAAATCCAAATTTTGAAAGGAAAAAGATTATATATGCTTTTGATTTTCTTTCAGAAAGCTAATAATCTTAACTCCTCTTGATGAACATAAGTTTCTAAAAACCAAGAAATGGGTTATCCAAAACATAATGGTTTTACTTATAGCACTAAGAATAAACAATATATTCTTTTATTTATTCATATTCTTAAAGAAAAACAACTTAAGTGGGAGTGGGACTGTCGAAATTCTAAGCTCATATATAGATTCCTAATTAGAGTCTCATTAGGATTAATTATCAAACTACATAATGTAAACTCAAAATTCTCCTTTCTTATAACTTATGTTTGAGAAAAATTAGAAACTAAAAAATATTTTCCGATAACTTTGGTGATCTTTATTCTATCATTTTTTTTTTATTTCTTAGATCATGTCAAGCGAAGTTATGAAAAAAATTAAGCGTGGTCTAGGCAGACCACCAAAGAATAAATCAAAAAAACTAAAACCTCCAAACACTTATTATAAAACAAAATCTCAAACATCCATTAGGTTTTGGAGTAGCTGCCGAAGTTTCGGCACATTGGCATCAAAAGAAAAAAAGAACTAAAAGAGGAGATCGTGAGAAATTTGCTACATCTTCATCACCGTTCTTGTTCAAAAATTGCTCATCATCTTGGTTGAAGGATTTTGAGATTCCGGGACCAGTACCACCTTAATGAGTTGATTACAGGTCATAGTTAGTCTCTTTGCAAATTTCTTGATGACTTACCGGAAATTGAGGATTAATTGATTTAATTTTCATTATTAAATTCATATATATATGATTCTCTTAATCCTCTATAGATTGGAACATGCATGAGTATAGTTGTTAATTTTCTTTTTTGGACCCAAAATTTTGTAAATTCAAATTTGCTTAACTTTTATATACACAGAGTTGCATAATTAATAACATTATTTATTTATTTATTTATCGTTATCGATCTGAATTCTGAACTTAAAAAAATGATATTAAATAATGTCCGAAATAGAGAATTAAAAAAAAACTTGTATATTCGTATGTTAATATTCTCAAGTTCCTATTCAAGAGGGATTTACTTAGTTTAAAAATCTCAACCTTTTTTATATATAATGAAATTAACTATACTCACATTAGTGACTCTTGGATTTTTACTGCACTTATATTTGGTTGGAATATAAGCTGTTTCTAATGGGTCATTCTATGATGCGATAATTTTAATATTGTATTTAAACATTAATTATGTAAATAAAAGATAAAACATATGTCTAGGGATAAAAAATAGGAAAATTCTATAATGCCGTAATTAAATTTACGGCATTAATGCCGTAATGGACGTAGACCGTTAGATTAAATTAATTATTCACAATAATGATAAAATAATAAAAAAATTAATTAAATTATATATAACCGGTTTATAACTGGTTAAGTACTTTTTAAAATAAAATTACACTGATATAAATTTAAAGGAAAAAGGATTTACTTTTTAAAAGAATAAAAAATATATAAAGGGAAAACTTGATCCCTAATTAACGAATTGCACAAGATCCCTAATTAAAAAAAAAAATTTAACTGCGTAAACTTCTTCTTCTTCTTCTTCTTCTTCACACCCACTGCTGCGTTAACTTCCGTTCGGGTGCACCGGCGATACGTTTGCATATTGCAACCATTCTTTGAGTTAATTTTCTGTCTTGTTCGAATTGTTGAGTCTCTGTCGTCGCTGCCTCTGTCTTGGTTTTGGCAGTCGTCACCTGTGCAAGGTAAGTTTAATCCTCTTTCTCGTTCGAATTGCTAAGCAATTTTTTTTTCTTTGCTGAATTTGCTAAGTAATTTAATTCCAGATTTCTCATTCCATTTTATATTAACTGAGATAGTATCATCGTCATAATTTGTTCACGAAATTCTTAGATTCAATTCTGCTGGAATTAACAAGTCTCTGCACACCGGATTTGTTCACGGAATTAAGAAGGTCTGTGCAAAGTGTTTGGGTTTGCTGGACCACATAGACATTGCCCACTTGCCTGGTAGTCTGTCGCTATACCGGCTGGACCACATAGACATCTTTCTCAAAGTCTTTTAGTGAATAGTAAGTTCATACTCTCCATTTTCTAGTGAATATATATCTCAATTGTGGGAAAGAAATCTGTAATAATTCACTTCTACTAACATATCATAATTTAGTACAAGTTCACGCTCATGATAATTTGTAATAAGATGTCTGTTTTCCAGCAATTGTTAAACTTGCAATCATTGTTCACAATTGCAGCCTGCATCTTTGCTGTATTTGTCCTTTTCAAATGGTTTCTTATCCAACCACTTAACACCAAAAAAACTTCAAAATAGGTTGATGATTTTCTTGAGGTAGTCATTCAAGAACATGAGAATAGGATGAGTGACAATTCTCAAGTTGAAGATCATAAGGACTTTATAGATGTCTTGTTTTGGCTTGAGAAAGAAAATAATTAGCTGCTGTTTTTAGGTTTAATTTTTCTATTGTTTCTGGGTAAATTGGTTGCTGTTTTTCAGTTATTTTTCTATTATTTTTGGGTTATATTTTCTGTTGTTTCCAGGTAAAATGTTCTGGTGTTTTGGGCTTCATTTGCTGCTGGTTCTAGGTTAAATATTTTGTTGTTTCTGGGCAAATATACTGCTGTTTTTCAGTTAAATTGTTTGATGTTTTTGGATTGAAGTTTAATTCGATTAATTTTTGTACCCTTTTTTTTAGAGATCAAGTTACTTGCAGTAGTTCATCTAGATGTAATTTATGGTGATGGATTCATACATGAAATTGGAGCTTTAGATTTTATTTTATTTTTTGCTTTTGGGGTATGCTTAGCATCTAGCTTGCTGTATATGATGACATTTTGCTTGATTGTTTTATTATGATATTCGGGCTGAATTTGCAGAACCTATTGCTTGCGTGTGAAAAAGTTTTAATGGTTAGCATTGAATTACTCCTCCCTTTCCAATTAATGATGGGCTTAGAGGATCCAGAATCAATGCTTAGATTGAACATTTGGAGTTTTGTACTCTCTTGGGAACTATTTTTATTTCGATGGAGTTCGATAACTCCTACATTGCACTATATCCTATTTGGTTTCTCTTCATAAGTAGTTCCTTTTTAAATTTCCTTTTGATGCATAAATCTATGGACAGATTTGCTTGATTTACCTCATGCAATGATCTAATGTTCATGCGATACAGTTTTCTTGGCTGAGACATACCTTGCTACTCAGCATTACCAAGATATTCAGGTGGGAAAGGTTTTATCTCATTTTCAGATCTTTCATGTTTAATTTTGGAGGCTAGAAAGAGTAAGAATAATGTTCCCATGTGCCATTATGACAACGCTCCTCAGTTCCCAACTGGGAATCACTTTTATTTTGTAGATTTCGTGTACTAGAACATAAACTTGTTTTCAGGTTGTATTAGTGTAGTTCTGCTAGAATTGATCAAGCTTTTCTGCCTTTCTTATCTGGAACAAAACTTGTTAACAGGGTTGGATTAGTGTAGCTCTACTAGAATTGATCAAGTTTTTCTGCCGATCTTACCAATGAATTTATTTGGTTTAAGAGTCTACTTGACAATTCATATATTTTCTACTGTTTGTGGTTAAAATTTTCTGGTGTTTTGGGCTTCATTTGTTGCTGTTTTTAGGTTAAATTTTCTGCTGTTTCTGGGTAAATTGGCTGCTATTTTTCAGTTAAATTGTTTGCTGTTTTTGGATAAATTTACTACTGTTTTTGGGTTATATTTTCTGTTGTTTCTAGGTAAGTCTTTTTGGTGTTTTAGGCTTCATTTGCTGCTGGTTCTGAGTTAAATATTTTGCTATTTCTGGGTAAATATACTGCTGTTATTTAGTTAAATTTTTTGTTGTTTCTGGATAAATTTTCTACTGTATTTGGGATGATTTGCTGCTATTTTTGGTTAAATTTTCTGCTGTTTTTGGATAAATTTATTACTGTTTTTGGGTTAAATTTTCTTTTGTTTTACAGGATCCAAAACTTGTGATATTTTCCATTTCTTTTTGTGCCTAATATCTTCATGTACAGATTCTTGTAAACTCGAAAATGGCTAAAAATGTTGATGAGGGTAACGAGAATGATTTCAAGGAGAATGATAATGTGAGCCAGGAAAATGAAATTTTAAGAAAAAATCGGCCTTTCATTGAGTATTTGTAAGTCTTCTTATATTAAATATTATGTGTTTGATTGTTGGTAAATTTATGAGTATTTAGTAAAGCCAAGCACAATAATGTTAATGTGCACTGATTATATGTATTTTTTTTCAAAATATTTAATTGATTGCAGCAAGCAAGAAGCAAAATTATTACGGGAACAAGGAAAAAAAGTGGTGAGTGTAGGTGCAATAATTAATTTCCATTAAATTTGGGACATGTTTGAAGCAATAGCTTATTGTCATATTTTTTTAATTTTTTAGGATAGAATTAAATTAGGAAAATGTTTCAAAAATTTGAGTGAAGAAGAGAAGGCTAAATTTAGAATGGTTGGTAGTGATATAGCACGAAATGAAGACAAAGAAGATGATTTTGTGAAGGGAACTCAGAAAGCCATGGAAACTAGATGTGCTCCATAGCGTTTTGCAAAACTAGTGGCAAAATTGTCAGAAAAAAAAAAAAAGCTGTTGTGGAGTTGGGATTTGAAAGTCTTCTACACATAAAATGCGGTCGACTGAAACGAGATTTATGTTCATGGTTGGTTCAAAATTTTGATCCATTTACTTCATGTATTTTTTTGCATGGTAAGAGTATCAATATGTCGCCTCGAGATTTTGAGTACATTATGGGAATAAAAGATGGTGGAGTCGACATTGATGTGGGTCTTGGTATTGATGACATAGATAAATTGATAAATGAATATTGTGATGACAAATTGAACACATCGATGGAAATGAATCTCATTTCGACTTCAATTTCTACAGCTCAAATAAATAACTTATTTTTATTCACATTCTTGATTCTGATTGTAGCCCGTTACGATTACTGATTGGTAAATGCACCATGAGCAGATTATGGTGATTTAATTGGGTCTGTTTTTTTCTAACCTAATTAATAATTAGTTTGGGTTGGATAAATTATAATTAACCAGTCTAACCCAACCAAATCTATAATAATAATCATAATAATAACAAGAAGAAGAAGAAGAAGAATGAAAATGATAATGTGTTAATTCTTAATTGCAAAATTATGAAGACTTAAATGGCTTATCTAATTTTTTATTCTTTTTAATCTTTTAATACAAGAGGCTATTTCATTCTTGCATTTGCTGCTCTAGACTACAATTCCAAAACCAAAATCACACTCTCTTATAAGTAAATTTATTATTTTATAAGATTAATATAAAAGTAAGTTGCTTTTAATTTTTTTAGTGAATACTTAACGGCACATAATTATATATTAATTTCATTTTATTTTTGTATATGATGCTAGCTAATTATCTAAAAAGTCTTAATTTGGAATTGGAAAAGGAGATGCAGGAGAAATAAAGTCTATATGCTTTTTGTGGAAATTTTCTTAATTTAAAGATAATTAATTTATTAACTTTCTTTACGTACACTAGATAGTGAATGAAAATTTCATGTTATAAAAGATTTATATTTGATTTTAATAAGTTTCATATCATTTTCATTGTTCAATTTAAAATTTTGATTTGACCTTCCACCTAATCAACTTAGCTAGACAATATAAGATTTGGGTAGAATTAGGTTAAGCAAGTTTATTTAGTTAAGTTGGATGAATTTTATCTCAGCTCATTAAAATATAGACCAGGTTAGAATTTCACTAACCCTATCAAACCCAACTCATGCCATCCCTTATATCATTCTATCTAAATCATAAAATGGCAATAATCCAACTCTTTAACCATTTTCACGTTGGATTTAAGTTGAGGCAATTGACTTAAACTAAATAACCTAAATTCTAAATAAATGTGAAATAAGACAAAAAATTTCTAAACCACACGTATGACTCGTAGATTGAAGGTAAAACGGGTAAATTAGCGTTACAGTGGTAAATTGGTCTACAAAATTAAAATAATAAAAAATAGAAAAAATAGTAAATTGATAGAAAATGTAGTAAATTAATGTTGGAGTTGTAATTTGTACGAAGAACTTGTAAACAAAATAAAAATTTTTAAAAATGACATAGAACTAGTAAATTCACATTAAGTGTGAAATAAAATAAAAAATATGTAAACCACACATAAAACTAGTAAATTAACGAAACAAATGGTAAATTAATGTTGGAATTGTAATTTACACGAAAAACTTGTAAACAAAACAAAAACTTATAAAAATGACATAGAACTAGTAAATTGACATTAATTGTGAAATAAACAAAAAATGTGTAAATTACACATAAAACTAGTAAATTGATGGGAAAATTAGTAAATTAATGTTGGAGTTGTAATTTGTACGAAGAACTTGTGAACAAAACAAAAACCTAGAAAAATGACATAGAACTAGTACATTGACATAAAGTGTGAAATAAAACAAAAAATATGTAAGCCACACATAAAACTAGTAAATTAATGTTGGAATTGTAATTTGCACAAAAAACTTGTAAACAAAATAAAAACTTATAAAAATGACATAGAACTAGTAAATTGACATTAATTGTGAAATAAAACAAAAAATGTGTAAATCACACATAAAACTAGTAAATTGATGGGAAAATGAGTAAATTAATGTTGGAGTTGTAATTTGTACGAAGAACTTGTAAACAAAATAAAAACCTAGAAAAATGACATAGAACTAGTACATTTACATGAAGTGTGAAATAAAACAAAAAATATGTAAACCACACATAAAACTCATAAATTAATGAAAAAAATGGTAAATTAATGTTGGAGTTGTAAATTATAAGAAGAACTTGTAAACAAAATAAAAACTTAGAAAAATGACACAGAACTTGTAAATTCACATTAAGTGTGAAATAAAACAAAAAATATGTAAACCACACATAAAACTAGTAAATTAACGAAACAAATGGTAAATTAATGTTGGAATTGT
Organism: Citrus australasica; assembly: GCA_029618585.1. Lineage (NCBI taxonomy): Eukaryota > Viridiplantae > Streptophyta > Magnoliopsida > Sapindales > Rutaceae > Citrus > Citrus australasica. The sequence continues at coordinate 14,046,917 of JARCIV010000006.1, forward strand.
AATTTGCACGAAGAACTTGTAAACAAAACAAAAACTTATAAAAATGACATAGAACTAATAAATTGACATTAATTGTGAAATAAACAAAAAATGTGTAAATTACACATAAAACTAGTAAATTGATGGGAAAATGAGTAAATTAATGTTGAAATTGTAACTTGTATGAAGAACTTGTGAACAAAACAAAAACCTAGAAAAATGACATAGAACTAGTACATTCACATTACGTGTGAAATAAAACAAAAAATATGTAAGCCACACATAAAACTAGTAAATTAATGAAAAAAATGATAAATTAATGTTGGAATTGTAATTTGCACGAAGAACTTGTAAACAAAACAAAAACTTATAAAAATGACATAGAACTAGTAAATTGACATTAATTGTGAAATAAACAAAAAATGTGTAATTACACATAAAACTAGTAAATTGATGGAAAAATGAGTAAATTAATGTTGGAGTTGTAATTTGTACGAAGAACTTGTGAACAAAGTAAAAACCTAGAAAAATGACATAGAACTAGTACATTCACATTAAGTGTGAAATAAAACAAAAAATATGTAAGCCACACATAAAACTAATAAATTAATGAAAAAAATGGTAAATTAATGTTGGAATTGTAATTTGCACGAAGAACTTGTAAACAAAACAAAAACTTATAAAAATGACATAGAACTAGTAAATTGACATTAATTGTGAAATAAAACAAAAAATGTGTAAATCACACATAAAACTAGTAAATTGATGGAAAAATGAGTAAATTAATGTTAGAGTTGTAATTTGTACGAAGAACTTATAAACAAAACAAAAACTTAGAAAAATGACATAGAACTAGTAAATTCACATTAAGTGTGAAATAAAACATAAAATATGTAAACCACACATAAAACTCGTAAATTAATGAAAAAAATAGTAAATTAATGTTGGAGTTGTAAATTATAAGAAGAACTTGTAAACAAAATAAAAACTTAGAAAAATGACATAGAACTTGTAAATTCACATTAAGTGTGAAATAAAACAAAAAATATGTAAACCACACATAAAACTAGTAAATTAATGAAAAAAATGGTAAATTAATGTTGGAATTGTAATTTGCACGAAGAACTTGTAAAAAAAATAAAAACTTATAAAAATGACATAGAACTAGTAAATTGACTTAAAACTAGTAAATTGTGAAATAAAACAAAAAATGTGTAAATTACAGATAAAACTAGTAAATTGATGAAAATATGAGTAACTTAATGCTGGAGTTGTAATTTGTACGAAAAACTTGTAAACAAAACAAAAACTTAGAAAAATGACATAGAACTAGTAAATTCACATTTAGTGTGAAATAAAACATAACATATGTAAATCACACATAAAACTAGTAAATTAATGAAAAAATAGGTAAATTAATGTTAGAGTTGTAAATTGTAAGAAAAACTTGTAAATAAAACAAAAACTTGTAAATGTTGCATAAAACTTGTAAATCAACATTAACTTGTAAAAGTTTCATAAAACTTGTAAATCACACATAAAATTGGTAAATGTAACCTGAAACTTGAACAAAAAAGAGTAATTACCTGCTACTTAGGTAACAGGTTACCTATTTATTTAGAATTAATGATAGAGATTTTTTATTCAAATCTAACGGTCCACGTCCATTACGGCATCAATGCCGTAAATTTAGTTACGGCATTATAGAATGACCCAAAAAAATAAGATTAACTAATTAAAGAAAATGTTATTTTTGGTAGGATTTGCTGGAGAGTTACGTGCACTCCTCATTTTTCTCCACGATCCATCCTACTTGCAAAATGCAATGGCCAAACTATCCTCACCAAAGCCTAGACATTTACTTGTGTATTCGAAGGCCATTCTGGGAAGACAAGCATAACATTATAAAAGATAGTGAGCAAAAGGAGGGGGAAAATGGAGAATCTAAAACGGAAGTGGGGCGTTGCCTATGCCAACGTGGCTACCTGCTTCTTTGGATGTTTCTTTTTCAAGCAGAAGGATTCGGCCAAGCTAAAAAAGAAATTCATTCTTCGTATTTGTATTTGGTTTTATTTTTGAGCTTTCAATCTCTATTTTTTGTTTTAAATAGAAATTATTTATTTTTATTCTGGTAAACTCATAAACGGACTTAAACGTTGGAGGGTTATCGTCGAAAAAGCTTCCGGCACCTCTTACCATTCTTTGTAATTTTAGGTTTTCTTGAGTTATTTGGTAGTGGCCGCAGGGCATTCTTGATGATTGACAAGTTGTTCCACCACTACATAAATTTAATGCTGATGCATGGGGCTGAGATTTGAGTCATTAACCAACTCAAGCAGATTTCGGCATCAACAACATATAAATTTAACATAAACTTATAAATCAATAATATACATATAATAAAATATAAATTATGTAAATGAAGAATGAGACTTATAAAACAAAAGTAAAATAAGTAAATTAATATAGGGTTGGTAAATTGGTATATCAATGATAAAAAATAAAAAATAAAAAATAAAAACTTACAAATATAATATAAAACTTATAAATCAACAATAAATGTCAAATAAAACATAAATTAAGTAAATGAAACATAAGACTCATAAATGAAAGGTAAAATAAGTAAATTAACATAAAAATGATAAATTAGTTTATTACTAGAAAACAAAATAAAAACTTATAAACATATTATAAAACTTGTAAATCAACATTAAGTGTAAAATAAAAAAATAAATTATGTAAAAGAAACATAATATTGGTTCATTGGAGGGTAAAACAAGTAAATTGACATAAGAGTAGTAAATTGGTGTATTATCAGTAAACAAAATAAAAACTTACAATGTGTAACATAAAACTTGTAAATCAATATTAAATGTAAAATAAAGCATAAATTTTGTAATTAGAATATAAGACTTGTAGATGAAAGGTAAAAGAAGTAAACTAACATAAAAGTGATGAAACACTACAAGAAAAATGATATTTTATCACAAAAAATTAACTCTACAAGAAAAATGATATTTTATTACAAAAAACTTAGTCACTAAAGATAACAAATTAGTTACTTTATACTTTCTATGAAGAAAATAAATTGTCAGAGTTAGTCGTAGAAATACCGTCTTAAAATGTTCTAGCAACCAAAATTATTTTCGTCATGTTGAAAATATGTTTTTGTGACAAAAAAATCATTGCCTTAAAATTAAGTTAAAATTGTCACAAATGGTACTTAAAATGGTCAAATTAGAGATTTATAAATGCAATCAATGACACTTCATATTTGTCACAATAAGTAATTTATAATGACTATAATATTTATCTCAATATGTGATTTATAGTGACTATAATATTTGTCTCAAGAATGTGTAAATATAGTCTCAATGATTACTAGAAATCTTCATTTTAGAGGTTCGAAAATACAATTAGCAATGCTACTTTTTTTTTTGTTGAAGTTTACATATCGTGATATTACATAATCGTCTCAAGTATTTGTTATTTATGACGATTTTTGCAAATACAAATCGTAATTAATTTAGTCTCAAATTTGTTTTAAGGACAATTTATATAGTCTCGCATAAATTTTAATAACAATATGTAGTCATAGAATTAAAAATTTAATGAAAAAAGAACTTTAAAGTGAAAAATATTATTAACATAAATGTAATCCATCACAAAGAGATCTAAAATCTAAAAAGTAAAAAAAAAAATCAATAGTCTAAAAATAAGATTACATTGTAAAAGAAAAATAAAAGTAACATTAATCAAAAGGAGAATTAAGTAAACATCGGTTGTTGTTTCATAAATGCTTCAACTTCCTTAAATTTGCTATCTTGTTTCTTAATTTTAATTTTTTATCCTTGCTTTGCTGAGACAATGTTGCAGCAAATGATGACTTTGGAGGTACTTGTTATTTTTTTATCTTTATAAAATTAAAGATTTTTCCCAAAGTATTTTACAATTTGATCATCTATTATTGGTGCATCATTTTCTTCCATCTATCACTAGGCCTTGCATGATTAAAATAATAATACTAATAATGAAAAAAAATATTGAGAAAGCACTTAATTGGTGTAGAAGAATAATCTTACAAAACAAAAAGTCTCATTGCAAGCAATGCATAAAAGAATTGTAAATGTTAAGACAAATAGCTATAAATAAAGATATTTAAGTAACAATGCAACGTTAATTAAATTTCTCAATGAAACATATCCGTAATCAATTCTTTCATCCAGTGAAAATATGTAAAAAAAAATCTAAATGAAAGACCAGGAGAATACAAGCATGTACTTGCTATCATATTAGTAATTAACAGTATATAAAAAGATTACAAGCACATAATCAACCTCGATTCACTTATACAAATTTTGCATCCAAAACTCTTAAGTTAATCTATTAAATAGTTTGCGTCAAAGTTAAACTAAATTAAATCAATAAATATAAAGTTGAAAGAAATAAAAGATTAAGTTTAGAAAAAAAAAAGCTAATTCATTTAGATTTGTTATGGAGACTTCTTGAACCTTTTTCGCTCACTTCAATCCATCTTCTGAAACAAAGTAATCTAAAAGACTCTTCATACTTTTTTGTTATTCTGGTACAAAATAAGATAAGTACACTAATTTTAATTAAACGTACAACAACCATATTAAAAAAAAAAGCTTTTTGATCAAGCTTTATTTAGTCATTTCATGTACACTTCTTAGAAAATCCAACAACATTTTGAGCAACCTATAGCAACCCAAGCTTCAACACCACCCTTCCAACCAACACATCAAAGTTACAAAATATTTTTTAGTTAAAATTGTAGGTAAAATATTCTGTAATTCTAACTTCTAATTATATTGGTTGGACTTGAATAACTTATTAACTCTTTTCATTATATTAATACTAGCTACAACTTTCTTTAAAAAAATAAAGAAAGAGGATTAATTAAATATCAATTACCAAGTTGAAGTGAACAATAATAGGGAGATCACAATTTTCTAAAGTTCTTATGAAGGAATATTAGGAAAAAAAAAATATAACGTCATCACATCTAAACCCATTGCCCAAATTAAAAATTTACATTAATATCCTAAAAGTCTCTCAATACCTACTGGGCTTTTCCTTCATTTATTTGCATATATTTTCTATCTTTCTTTTGCTATATTCTCTTAGGAATTTTATCAACCAATTGATAAGCTTAAAAACATTCAAATAATAGAACTAAGCATTTCAATCCTTAAATTTCACCAAACACAAAAATATGAATTTAAAAAAATTCAATCTCAACTAAACAAATCAAAATTAAATCGGTTGAGTTTATATATACTACAATTTTAAAGTAGAGGGAGAGATGAGAGTGAATTTTGTTGAGTGGCTTATTTTAGCACGCGTGAGTGGACTGGTGAGGGTGGCATGCTTTTGGGCAGTGCAAAGGGCGTGATTCTTATGGCCCTCGCAGTGGCTAAGGTAGAGTTATGATGTTGCCTCCTTTGTCGCACATTTTCTGTTCATTCACTTGCACACCCACAAATTGGAAGGACAAAAAAGATAAAGATGGGTGTATAAAACCAATCAAAGTGAAGTGGTCAGGGAGGGAGTGGGAGGAAATTAATTTGTTTTGTTTGGATTAATTTGTGCTTCACGATATCATTCAGAGAAAGTTAAGTGAGAAATGTAGGGTCTATTTAGGTTTAATTTTTTTTATCTATCCAATATACTGTTTTCTATTTATAAATGCAGTGTATTTAACTGTTATAAGATTCTTCTAAAAATAAAAAAGAAGCAATTACAAGTTTGTTATTATTGGTTTTATAGAAGAATCTAATACCATTTTTATTAATCCAAGTTAATTATTTTAAGGCTTTTATTTTAATTTTTATTAGTCTAACACAGTTAAACAAAATTTTTATGAAGCTAAATAATAAACAATAATGTGAGTAATTAATTTCAAGAAAAAAATATTTAATTGATTAGAATTGAGTGAAGCTCCCATTAGAACAAGTTGAAGTTTTTATTTAAAATTTGAGAATTGCCCTTCAATATTTTTTAAGATAAACTTCAATTTACTCTCTACTTAGAATGACAATCATAAATTTATCACTCAAAAGTAGGAAAACTTCAATTTACTCTCATTTCTTTCAAAAGATGATGGCAAAAGGGTAGCGGCACGGTGATGACTTTTTTTTTTAAATCTTCTTAACATTTTTTTTTTTGAAAAGAAGTCTTCTTAACATTAAATGGAAGTAAATTGATGTTTTCATACTTTAATAAGATAAAATATGAATTATTTAATCAAAATACATAAAAAATGGTTGGTCACAAAATATAATATAGTTAAAAAAATATTGATTATTATTCTTTTTTTCAGTGTTTTAAAGTTCGTCACAAAAAAAAAATGAATCAAATACTAAATAATGTGCCTCTGAAAAACATTGGTCATGAAATATAATGTTACTCAAGACAAAATTTTAAACTACTATTTTTTAGTTTTGCACAATAGGTAATTATTTGTGAAAAAAAAGGGTCTTAAAATTAATCAAAACCATATTAGCTTTGGAGACTAATATTTTTTGTCACGAATGATTTGATTAATTTTGCATCCCTCTTTTAGTTACAAAATAATTATGCCACCTATAACTATATTTTGCTACCATATTTTTGTCATAAATGATGATATTTTGTCAGAAAATGATCAATTTTGAAGGGATTTTTTTGCGTAAAAGAAAGCATGCACTTTTGCGGCTAATTTAATGTTTGTCACAAGACATTTGAGTAGGTGGCCAATTAATGGGTCTTAAAACAAATATTATTCGTTACAAAATATATTGTGAGCATGAAGGAGATTATTGCTACGATTTAAGAAACCATCACAATAAGTACTATTTTGTGACAAAATATACAAATGTCATAATAAATCGTCTTCAAAAGTCAAATTTCTTATAGTGAAATGGTGTGTTATTTGTAAACAAAACAAAAACTTAAAAATGTAACTTAAAGCTTGTAATAAGCATTAAGTATAAAATAAAACATAAATTATGTAATGAAACATAAGACTTATAAGTAAAAGGTAAACTAAGTAAACTAACATAAGAGTGGTGAATCGGTGTACTATTAGTAAACAAAACAAAAACTTACAAATATAATAAAAAGCTTGTGAATCAGGAATAAGTGTAAAATAAAACATCAATTAAGTAAATGAAACACAAGACTTATAAATGGAAGGTAAAATAGGTAAATTAACAGAAGAGTGGTAAATTGAAGTATTACTAGTAAAAAGGACAAAAACCTATTGATGTAACATAAAAATTGTAAATCATCATTAAGTGTAAAATAAAATATAAATTATGTAAATAAAATATAAAACTTGTAAATATAAAATAAAACAAATAAATTAATATAAGAGTTATGGAAAAAAGAAAAGAAACTTACAAATATAAAATAAAAATTCATTATAATAATGATGATAGTTTTACCACTCCTTTAATAATGATAAAAACTTATTCTCAAAATAAGGTTTTGAAAGCCTATTATTTTTCATGTTTTCAAAATTATTTATAGATAAGGTATTTGCATCCTTCTAAACCTCCTCGACGGTAATCTCAAATTATCCTTAATATACAAGTAAAAAACAAAGTTTAAAGTTACATAAAGTATGTATAAAATAAAAATTAGATCTAATTTTTTTTATATATCATAATCATATATGTCTAGTAATAAAAGATTTTTTTAATTTTGTTTTATCTTGATCCACATCAAGAAAAATAATTTTACTTAATTAACTTGTGTAGTAAACAATATTATGAAAGAAAAAATTATGAATATCTAGAATGAATACAAACTTTATAGTTAAACAAATTCAATAAAACATATTCCAGTTGTTTTCGATACAATATTTTTGTTTTCAATTGATGAGTGACTTTTTCTTTGTTTAATTAAATTAGATGAATAAAATACTTTTTTAATAAAAATTTAATATTAATAAAAAGTTTTATATTCTTTCTACAAGTGTTTATTTTACTTGTAATTTTAAAACACTAATATACTATTTTATATTAATTAATTTATTTTATCTTCTATTTATAAATTATATGCATAATTTATAAATTTATTTTATCACGATATTAATATCCTAATTTTAATCACTCCATTAAAAAATTTTCCTAAAAATAAATAATAGCACTATAGTTTCTAATAATAATAAGGGAGGGGAAGGGGCAACTGGGCATTTGGGCAAGCATATGGCGTGATGAAGACGAAGCGTAACTAAAGGCTTAAGACTCGATTTAAAACCAGAAAACGCTTCACAAGAATGCGCTATAGCTTGACTTGTTCTCTTATGGCCAAATTATTTTCCTTACTTAGTCAAAAATTTTACAATCCATGCATTAATCAACATTTTGTTAAGGAAAAAAAAAAGAAGAAAAGAAAATCGCCAGTTTAAAAATTCACAAAAACGTACCTCAGAGAAAATCAACATTCTATTAAAAATTTCAAAAAAAAAAAAACAAAAAGAAAGAAATTAGTAACGGAAGGCAATGTCTTGGTTAAAATCGGCGGTGAATAAGGCGGTTGAAGTCGGCGGAAGAAACAACCTAACTCGCACCGTTCGGAGCTATGCCGACACCGTGGTTCAAACGGCCGGCAATGCCGTTACGGAGGGCGCTAAAATCATAACGGACCGCATTGTAAATTTTCAATTTTATATATATAATTGTCATTTCGAATTTTTTTTCTTTTTTAATTGAACGCTGGTGCCAAAAAAAAAAAATTGCAGGGAGCGAGGAATTTTAACAATTTTAGACAAACGGCGAAGAGATTGGAAGAAGTATCAGTATCGTGTAGAGGAATAGAGAGAGTTCAGTTACTGAGAAGGTGGCTGGTTGCTTTAAAAGAAGTCGAGAGGTGTTCAACTTCACCTGAAAATAATTATCTGGAATTGGATGATCAGTTCAATTCTGATTCTCCGAAGAAACCTACTGTGGTCAGTTTTTTTTTTTAAAAAAAATTGTTTTCAATTTATGACTTTAATTGCATTTTCTTATTCATTAATTTAATACGTTTATTGTTGACTTGTTTGGATACTGATTGATGATTGACGATTGAGATTTTTTCATATGAAATTTGTTGATTAGGTTTATTATGTGGACCCTGACTCTGGGGGCGGTGAACCGATGAATTTTCGTGACGTTTTTCTTTTTAGTCAAGCTCTTGAAGGCATAACACTCTCTATGGTAAGTTTTATTTTTATTTTTTTCGTTTTTGGCTCCAAAATACTATGGATATTACCAGCTTGAGTTGTTTATAGCAATAGCCTATTGCACAGGTTAGTTGGCGCTAGCTATAGTTGAAAAAGCTGAAGAAACTCACTAGTGCTACTGTCTTTAGCTTTCTTTAATATCAAGGGCATTGATATTATAATTTTCTTGTTTTTTTATTTATTAAGTGTTGGGTGATCAATGAAAGAGTGGAATAAGTAAGCAATTGTGGTTTCTTGTCATTTGATAGGAGGGTTTGTTGTGATCTACTATTTGTTCTTGAATGAAACCATGAGCTACTGCTTGAGCTATACAACTCTTGTGAGACACAAGGTGCTTGACTAACATCTCGTGCACTGTATATGCATGATGACAGAAGTTGATTCTGCTTTGATTTCTTTCCCATGTTGTGACGTTTTGCATTTTAAATGTAAAGAAACGTGTTGTGGTATTTCATGGTGGATTTAACTTTCCATTTCATTGCATCTTTCTCATCATTTTTCACTGCGTATTTCTTGATTTTACCTCTAATTGTCATATGTAGAATGTTTAATCATGTATCACTAATGATCTCCTGTTTATAACTGGTTGTTCTTAATCTGAAATCTGAATATATCCTGCTGTGTCAGTGTAATGTGTAATTAGTGATTTCAGTAGAACTAAGGGGCTTTGATGTGTTATGACTGCTTGATCATTAACTTGAAAAGAAGCCTTTTCTAACTTTTCCTCCAAAGAGACCTTAGCATTGTGATAATAAGCCTAGTTTACCTCTGATATTAGTGTCATAATTATTAAGCACTTAACTGGGCTTTGTATTTGCTGATCCATTGAGTTTAACCGCAGGTTAACTCTTTTGTATGATTCAGATTCTTGAAGCACCAGATGAGGAAGAAGTTTCACTATTATTGGAGATATTTGGGTATTTTTCTTAGAACTTTTAGTTTGTTTTTAATATCTGAAAACAGCGTTTGCTGCTAAATTATTTTTTTGTCTTATATATTTTTTGCTACCTTTTAAGCATGGCAAAATTTTTCTTAAGGCTTTAAAGCTACCGACTTCTTCTTCTTATTTACTTTTTTCCATTTTGAATTCTACATAAACCTTTGTTTTGGTTTGGTTATATACAGGCTTTGTCTTGCAGGAGGAAAGGAAGTTCACAGTGCAGTAATGAGTAGCATACAGGATCTGGCAACAGTATTCTCAACCTACCAAGATGAAGTACTGGTGAGCACATGCCTTTAACATGCATGTCCAAATATTAGGGAAAATTGACCATTGATTATTGAGCCGTACAAAGTTTGGATCCAAATAGGAGCAGACTTGCATTTTCACTTACATTTATATTGCAAAGTATAGACGTTAATTATTGTAATAGAAAGATTATAGCTTAATGTTTGTCTTTCTGTTCTCAACTCTTCAGGTAAAGCGAGAAGAATTGCTCCAATATGCTCAAGGTGCAATTGCTGGGCTGAAGATTAATGCTGATCTTCCAAGGTGGTTGACAATTTATATATGTACTCATTTTTTATGGCTTAAAATCTTCCCAAGTTTGACCTCCTTTCTTCTTTAAGATCAGTTTGCATTGTGTAAGTTGGATAATTGGCCTTTTTTAACTTGCTTAAGCCGTCGGTTTCTGACAGTGCTAAATTGAAAAATGATAAAACATTTTTTTATTGTTTCTATAATGATAAGACCGAAATTATAATTCTTTCTTTCCACCTTTTCTGCTCTCTGCTCTCAGAATAGATGCTGAAGCGCGCGGTCTGATTGGAAAACTTGATAAAATAAACCCAGTGCAGTGGTCTTCAGATGAAGTTGTAGATAAATTATCAGAAGAAACAACTACTGTATCAACTGAGGTCAGGCTGATTTAAATAGTCATGCATGCTCATGTTGCATTAATATACAAATGAATTGCAGGTAAACTTATCTAAAGCCTTGCTGCAATAATATACTAAGTCTACTTACTAGGAAAGTGCATGCAAAAAAAAACAAATCAACTTATCCTAGTTGCGTAACTTATAAACATGTGAATCTGTCATTACTCTATTGTGTACTATTGCTAACTGAAGCTGAACCTGAATGCTTTGGATTTGCTGCAGGCTCTGAAAGAAACTCTTGAACAGATTCAACTATGTTCCAAGTTGGAGGATCTCTTCCTAAAGAAAAAGTCTTTGAGGAACGGGGATTCTCCAGAACAACACGGTGTAAAGGTCTGAGTTTCCTTTGATATTGGTACTTTTATTCTTCCATCTTTTCTTTTGGAAAAAAAAAATCTTCCGAATGTATGTTGCCTTTTCAAAAGAGGGGGTGAGCACCAATACTTGAACCAACCATTGGTCATGTATTATTTTCAGTTGGGAGCGTACAATCAAATCTGATGTCAGGATTAGGTTGAATGCCAAGTAACATAGTGCTGAATACATGCAGACCCCTTTTCTGGCCACGTAATTTTCCTCATTTCATACGTCAAAGTGATTCACATTGAAAAGCTGATTAATTGAGGCATTTTGATGCCCAAATAGCTACAGAGTATCAAAATACTTTGATGTTTGACAGGCTAAATAATGACTTTGTCAGATTGATTTGACTGGATATTTGATGCAGGAATTGGTTTAAAATTTCTTGAGGCTAGCCTCTTATACATTAAGTAAATGTTATATCAAAATCGTTGAATCAATCTATCCTTGTTGAAAATCTGCACATGTGGCTGAGAATGGTTTCTTTCATCTTTGACTTCATGCTCAGCACTACTAGTCTTCTCCTATGATATTGTTAGTGATCTATGATTCATTTATCTTACAGGTACATAAGTTAAAAATTTTCTCTGAATCTCTGGTTAACTCAACCTCAAAAGCTGAAAAGCGCATTTTAGAAAACAGGTTTGAAATAAACACTTCGAATTTCTTTTGTATGGGTGTCCTTGTTCGTCAATGATTTTGTAGGCCTACATGTGATAGATATAGTATGTGGAAAAGAGTCTTAGCATAAATTAGGAAGAAATATGTAGACCTCAGATTTCAGGAATGATATGTCATAAGAATTTGTGTGAGTGTGGAAGTGCCAGTGACTTGTGAGCAACTTGCATGTGTGAGCAGTGCACAGGCTTAATTTTTAATTATATGTATAGTCAGGCTGGTCCTTCATGTGCCCGGATAAATAAATTCTCTTATTCTTCAGTTTTGTTAAATTAACAATTTTTGCCTATCTTTTTAAGTATACAACTTAATTAGCTAGTGTTAATCCAAAGTAGGTTCCATAATTTCTACAATGTTATTCTTTGTAGATATCACAGTGGATTCCATTCTGATACAACTGCCTCAGTTTAAGTTCATTGTCCTGTCACTGTTGTTGAGTATGCTTGGGAAAGTAGCAACGGTATCAGAATTTTAAGAGAACATCTTATACAAAAGCATAAAAGGACAGTTTAAAAATTAATTTGCCACATTGTTACTTAAAATAGGTTTCAGTATATTGAAACATAAATCAATGTTCTAACTAAACTTTCTCTGATCTAAAGATTTTATCATATGCTTTAATTATATGGAATGGCCAATGGGACACAAACCCAGATCAGATGGAGTTGTGTCATAAACATATATGGCATACGTTTTGGCCCAATGTTTTCGGAAAACTTTGTTTTGAATCCTGGATTATGCTGTAAATTTGTCTTTGAAATTAATACGTCTGAGACCTGACACAGGACTACTTGCTCAGAAACTTGCAAGCTAATGCCACAAAGGCTCTATAAAACTTGATCTTCACTGCCTACGCAAATGAATGGAAACTTTAAATTATACAAATGTTGCCAGCCACTCTATTATTTGTTTGTTCTATTCTGGGATGGATTGACCTTTGAATGTTAAATTACTCTAGGAACTATAAGTATTTTAAACAAGGGAAAACTGGCACTGTTAAGTCAATTCGGGTGTTGAATTCTTGTTAAGAGTTCACTGGTAAATAAAATGATTTGATCTCTATTTCTTACTGCTATTTATCTCAGACACTGCGAATATGAAATGGTTGCATAGTTTTAGTTTTTTGTCACTATTCATTTCTCGGTTTCCTTCGAACTTTTTCCTTTGTTTTTGCTTCTCAACCCTCCTTGCATTTTGTATTATTTGATGATGCTTTTTACATTTTTCATTCCATGTTTTAATCAGATCACAGAAAGAAGAAGCACTTCACTTCCGTTTGGCTAAATGCAATGAAGTTTGCCAACTTGAGAAGGTATACTGCCTGAAGACTGCCTCCATTAAACCTAGATCAGAAAGCATTATTTTAAGTACTAATAAATTCGACAAAGAAATCGTTTACTTCTGTTTTAATTCCATTGGGTGCTTTGAAACTTTTCCATCATTATTTAATAATATTTGTATATCTCTTTTATCCTGTTTGTCAAATTCAACCCAGCTTCAGTTGAATGGTTGTTGTTTGAAGTTTCACACCTGTACTATTAAAAGATATCTGTTCTGACGCGAAAAAAAAAGGAAAATTTCTTGTCATGATCTTGCAAATATTATGTTCTGGAATAATTACAAAAAACTGAAAGTTTGACGTTCTTATGGGTAATTGGATACAACTGAGAAGATGTACATTATGTTTTTATTTCTTTTATAACAGCATATTGGTTGACAGGAAGGCTTTTTTTTCTTTACTCATGGTCTCAGAAAGTATTGATCACATCTCATTGCATTTTTCCAGGATTTAACTGTGGAGATTCAAGAACTAGAGAAGCAAAAGGATGAACTTGAAATTGCATTGAAGAAGGTGTTTTTCTTTATCTGCCTGTGATTTATCTTAGCTACACTCAAAAAAACATAATGTACAGGGAGATCTGGTGATGTTGTTATCCCATAATTAAGCTTCAGTTAGCCCATTTAAGTTTCAGTTGCTTCTATCTTTCCATTTCTACTACTGTTATTCTCCGTGTGTGTCTGTGTGTGTGGGAGTGAATTTCTAGTGTGAGCACTACATCTTATGTTCTACAACATCAGTCCCAAAGGTTTTTTAAATTCCTTGGTATCATCTTCTGAGGTTACTTTTTCGGCTTTGTTTTATGGTATTAGGTCAACACCTCATTGGTTACCACTCGTGCACGCCTCCGTAATGCCAAGGAAGAAAGAGAGCAGTTTGATGAAGCAAATAATAAGATTCTTATGTACTTCAAATCAAAGGTATTTTTGTTTTTGATCTCTCAAGGAACTGAGGTTGTGCATTCTGAGAATATATTATTCATATTCAGACTTTTCATGAAAAATTTAGAGCTCACTTTGGCTATGTTTTATTTATATACATTTTTTATTCAAAACTTTGTTTTATCATAGGAAGATGAGCTGTCAAGATCGATTGCTTCTTGTAGAACTGAAGCAAATGTGGTAAATACATGGATTAATTTCCTGGAGGGCACCTGGGTTTTCCAGACCACATACAATGAGAAAAAGGAAAAGCAGGTCAGGTATGTCTATCTTCATGCTTATCACTGACAAATTTCATGCAATACTTTTTTTTGGAAAGTATATGAGTCAAAATTGAGGGTGGCATTGGTATCTAATGGATGCCTTATTATTTAAGTTTCTGGTTTACCTTTTCCACCTCAGTCTAACATGAAATTTCTGTATTTGATGATTTTTTACATGTGCTCATGTTTAAGTGGTGACTTGGAGAGATATGGGGATTGTTTTGTGATTTTGGTTGTTCGTCTTCTTTCGGCATACAAGGTACATCAAGTTGAGACAGTTTCTTCAAATTTAATGATCTCCAGATACATTTGCAAGTATTATGTAATTCTTTTATTATTTTCTTATTGATTTTTTTTTTTTTTGGTGGTGTTCATGCATCATGTGTGTTTAATCAGGAAGAGTTGGGATCCTCCCTTACAAGAATTAGAAAACTCGTGGATAAGTTGCCTTTAGATGACGGGTAACATATTTTGTCCTTTTGATTGTGTAGAAAAGGGAGATTTTTTCTCCCATGTTTATTTCTGTTAAAGATACAAAAATATATGACAAAAGAATACAACTAATTCTAGGAAACAAATCAAACAATCCGCCTCCGTCAAAACAATTGCAACCAGTCCTCGAGAATTATGGCTCAATTATTACATATAAGAAATTAGATGTCCAATGATTGTGCACTGGATATATCATGTGAATATGAGATTTGGTTTCGTCAAACTTTTCCATTGGAAGGAAATCAGCAAGATTCTTCAACAGATTGTTTTGCAGTTAACTAATTCTCGTTTTTTCCCCCTTTTTTGCAATATCAGGTTAATAGTAGCACCAGTGTTAGAGAAGGAAAGTCCAAAAGCAATGTTTCCTAGAAAATTTTTTGAAGAGGAATATTTGAATCTTGAAGCACAGGTAACAGTGCATTTTCTAACTTCAATGTCTAAAGAACTAGTTTCCTTACCCATGTTTCAATTACATGTTTGGTATCACACCTGTTTCGCCTGAGGTCTGATGCTATCACGATTTTTGTTTCTTTCAGCTTATTAAGAGATAACACAATTTTTTTTTTCCATTTTTTGTGCTAGTTTTTAACCACCTTAAGCATAGTGGCTACAATTCAAAATCAGTTTTATGCTGAGAATGAGGGCATTTACAGGTACCCAATAACCTTACATCATACTTTTTTTCATTTTTCCCCTTTTGTAATTAATTACTGTATAGCCAAGCGATCTGAACCTATTAAACTGAGACATGATATATTTTTAATCCAGGAAAGACAATGAAAAGGTCAAAGAACTATTTGACACCCTTGAGAAAATAAAAACAGAATTTGAATCCATTAAGAGACCCATTTTGGATGTTGAGACTCCTTCCAAAATATCAGACTTATCGTCCAATCACAAGTCTGATAAAATTCCATCCTTTACCTCGAAACAAGTCTCCGAAACCCTGGAACACAAAAGAGAGAAAACGGAGACTCCCTCAACTAAGGGAGAAGAATTGCCGGAGGTAAAGGTAGAAGTAGACATATTAGATTCAGAATCTGAGAACGATAGCAAAGAAGCCTCCCCAGAAGATATTAAATGGGAGTTTGATGCATTTGATAAAGATATTAAGCCAAGTGGCTGAACCCGCCAAGATTGTTACCGATTTTTGCTGGTACGTCAATCTCTGTAGTATTTCAATATTATTAACACATTGAAACTATGATAGACCTAGAGAATGGAAGGCAGATCTTCTTCCACCGGAGGTTACAAATATTTACGTAATCATTGGATAACAAAATCACTCACCAAAAGCTTCAAGTTAAATGCAAATTTAGGATGAAATTGAAAATTCTTAGAATTTTTTTGAAGTGTAAATTTTCTGAAATATGATGAACAAATGTAGATAGCTATTGAGTTTTTTTTTTTTTTTTTTGATTGGAGGTATTGAGTTATGTGCCATTCATATATTTATTTTTGTAATCAGTTTCTCTGAGGGTGCCTGATCATCGATCATAACTCTCAAACGTAATTGAATTCCTGTCTTGATTGTTACAATTACCTGAAAGATTTGATTGAGCAAGAACCTTTTACTCCTTTCTTGTATTCAATGGTACTGAAAAGGATGGACTCTTTGGCAAAATTTGTTCTAATGCCTCAACCCAACTTCGTGTGAACTAGAGGGCAAAGGTTGGTGTTTAATGAACGGGACTTAACATTTCCACTCGTGCCCCATCATCAACAATTTAGAAAATGTCATTAGTAAATAATAGTACATAAGCACTACAAAGTACATAACAATAGAGTTTGAAATTTGTACCATCATTAAAATGCTCCAAATCGTTGAAAATTGACCTATTACACCAGGGGGGTGAAAACAAAAAGTTTTGAATAAGTACAAGATAGAATCATGAAAGAATCTTTCCAAATTGAACCATTGGGCTTTTTCCTTTTAACCTTTTGTATATTTTTTTCGTCTGCGAAGAGGCAAATTCACTTTTGCAGAATGCTCAGTAGAAACCAATTATGCATCATTGTGGAAGCAAGCAAGCATTCTTGATTCTTCATCATCTCTAACAGAGATTTAATCCACGTTAAAAGACTGATACTGTGAGGCTGTCACCTGTACGTGATTATCACTTTTGTATTTGCTTCGGTCAGATCTGCATCACGTGACCACTTACTCGATGTGATTTTTCAGATCCACACCAACAGCCATAGGGGGGTCGTTCATTTGCTAAGTAGTATTTAATTAAGATTTAAAATATTATTAACAACAATTGACCTTCATTTGACCTGATTAGAAAAATCAATTGAAGGCTCTTCTGATATATCTACAGGCACACCCTTCTTGAGAAACGTTTTTTAACCAGTACTGGTGATAAAGTAGAAATTTACAGCAATAATCTATCAAAAAGTTTATAATAATGATTGCTCAAACTATCTAAGTTTCTATTTGGAGAGATGTTTCATTATTATTTGCCATGTGTTATGTTGGTTGATTTATCATCCATCATTACTGTGCTAAACTTGCACCATTTCTTTTGTAATATGACAATACAATTCTGCTGATATTACTCAATCAAGGGTATGCTGACACTTGCCTTGATATAATCCATTAAATCCTAATATGAAAATCTGCTCAAAGAAAGATGGAAAGGTCTACTCCAAAGTTATCACACGAAGAGATTTGAACTCTTAATCCCAAGAAGCAAGGATGTGTTTAATCGTGGGTCAATGAGTGTTTGATACAAAAATATTACACTTGCTTAACAGGAATATGTTGTTTGTATCGCGAGTGATGTACTACAATTCGCAAGTATGTAAGACTTATAAATTGAAATAAATACTATCTAGATAAAAAATTATCCTCATGGATTACATAGGGTTTTACATAGTGAATACTACTAGTAAAGACCTAGTTAGTATGTAATTCTCAAATTGATTTTTTTGAATTACCTAATTAATATGTAATTCTCAAAATTTTTGAATTGAATATTACATAAAAAAATCTACTAATATTTGTAATTAAAATATATTTAATCTTGACTACATAGTTTGAATATATTTCCTTTTTTTAAATTAAAGACACAGATTGAATATTTGTACCTATAACAAATTGAGTTTACTTCTTGAAATTCTAGCTAAACATCTCAAGAGGAAATGCGAAATTGGATTTTAAAAAAATCTTCAATAACAACACATAATCCAGCATCAACAACTATGATCAAACAACAACAACAATAAAACAAGTAAATTAAAAAGTAAAGGTCGAGAAAAACAAACACAATAATATTTACGTGGTTCGATAGACCTGCCTACATCCATATCTCCAAACAATCTGAGCTTGATAATTCCACTAACATAAAGCCTTATATCCCAAGACTCCAAAATAAGTACAACTGACTTTATAGGCGTTAATAAATTTTTACAACGAAGTGTACATGCTGCACCTCTTCACCCTATTTTTTCTATGCTTGGAATCACTCAATTGAAAAATTGAAATGAAGTTTACAAATAACACACTCCTTATAAGACTATATAAGCTAGTGACAGCTTAAATATATATGATGGATAAGCAAGTGATAGCTCAAGAGTGTTTAGATATATAAAGCTTTAACTTTGATCAACCTTAGAAAAATGATCTGGAGTTAGGATTATACAGAGCCGTTTGCCACTAAAAAGAAAATTGATTAGTTGATTTCTATAGCCAGCTAGCTGCTTTGGGCTTTTCTCCGTATTTATAGTTTTAGCCCAAAATTTTCTATAATCATGAAACTGCCTAAAAGGTTTTGAAACATTGTCAAATATGTCCTCAAATTTTGAGAAACAACATTAAGACCATATAGACTTTTCATATTTTCTGCCAAGTCAAAACTTTTCAAGCAAATCTGTTAGCCGCTTTATCCGAACTAGCTTACCAGTTTAGCACTAGAAAGAAAACCGATTAGCTGATTTCTAAAACTAGCTAGTCGTTTTGGGTTTTTCTCAATATTCATAATTTGACCCAAACGTTTCTATAATCATGAAAATACCTAAAATGTTTGAAAATATTGTCCAATAGGTACTTTTTAGATTTTCAAAAATAAGATTAAGGCCATATAGACTTTCCATATTTTCTGATATGTCAAAACCTTTCAAGAACTTTGCAAATCAATCCATATACTTAGTAGAAATTCATTTTGATAAAACATTATAGAAAACATAACTTATAAAAACAAACATAAATTTGAATGTCATGATCATAATAAGTTTCAGCTTTTAAATGCTTAATCATATACACATTTATTAATACTAGCTTTACAAGAAATTTGAAGATGAAAAAAACTATTTAAGCTACTACCCTTAGAACTTGTCCTAAATTTGATGAGCTTTGTACATTAATCTTTTGAGCTTGATCTTAGATGAATGATTTTTTCACTTCAAGAGGTAATGAGGCCAACAATCTCCTTCTCAATGACATCCTGAAACTCGATCTATCCTGCTCATATATGGCCAACGATCTCCCTTTCAACGGCTCCCTAGGACTTGATCTATCATGCCTGATTAATACAGTGCTAGCCCACCTATTGAACATGTGACCAAGCTTTGAAATCATTTGTTGGATTGAGGCAATTGTTGTAACTTTATAACGGGTCACCTATCATTAAATTGATAACAATCTCCTTTTTAACGGCACCCTTGGGACTCGATCTGTCATGCTTGATTAATACAGTGATAACCCACTTATTAAACATACTTATTTAATCCAGACGCTTGTTTCAACTTCATAGTAGGTCACCTATCATTAAATGCTTTAACTACTGGAGGTTTGAAGTAAACGTTGTTATATTCCCTCAAAAACCAATTGGTGCTTAAAAAATTGAAAATTAAACCATTTAACTTCATTCCTTTGTAATCCTATGGGTGCTTGCTCGCTCACTCCCATCAGGCCAACACTTCTAAGTATTCAAAACATTTTGAACAGATTTTGAATTTGATATTTAGTTAATCTAATCATTCACTCTTCTTTTGTTGAAGCAAAAACGCTACTTTGCATCGTAGAAAAAGGATAAAAAGTAGTGATGTGTTTGTGGAATTATAATCTTTTATCGGGATTCAAGAAACTGTTTTAACAAATGGGACCAAGGTCCCAAATAGCAGAAACTGATAATGGTTGGGTTAATAGAGCAGACAAATAAATGGTCTGGAGCCTTGGATGCGTCATTTTCCATTGTTCAATGTTAACATTTCTCCACCTCCAACCCCCACACACCCCCCCCCCCCCCCCCCCAAACAAAGGCCCCCACCACCATCAAAAATATATTGGACCTTATGCTTGTTCTTATTTGGTCAACAACCCTATTTTAAAACTTCTAAAAACTAAAAACAATGAAATCCATCGGAGAAGGTTATTTTGAAAATAGTGTACACACCCAGGCACAAAAACAAAGCACACAGTCTCTATTATTGAAGTCATGAATTGATGAATGGGAGTGCAAAAAACTAGGCTTTGAGACATGGGCTTTCTTTTATTTATGTACTTTAAACTTTTGTTTGCAGAGAAGTGTGTGGATGTTGCAGGGGTAATAAAAGAACCTTTTCCATATTGTGCATAATCATGTATATGATTAAAGTAATCTAATCTCTAAACATGGGCATAAAACGTTATTAGTAACAATCTTTAGCACATATAACGAGTGTAAAAGAGTAAGAGCCAAGAGTTTTGCACTGAGGATTGCACTGAGGAAATCAATAGGCTTGGGTTGAGGTAAGCTTGTTATAAGTGGCACTGAATTAATAGTCAAGATTTGTCTAACATGAGTTCTTAATTAAATTCTATCTGCTGATCCAATAAAGTCGAAACCTAATCCTTCAATCCAATCATTTTGATATAATTCACAAGAATATACATTGTTCAGCATAGTGTAATTTCATATGTAAGATTCCAGCAGAATGCTCATCCAGTTTTGATTTGATTCTACTTTCATTTTCTTAACACTGATGAAGAAATTTTGTTATGTTTACACTGAAACTTTCATTTAAAAACAAGAACCAATGTGGCCAGTTCTTTGTAGTGAAAAATTAGATTCTCATGATCATCTCTTCTTAAAAAAAAAGAAATGGTTTTCAAATTCAAAGCATTAACATCACTAAAGAAGGGCTTGAAAGATTAAAATAAGACAACTATCTAACAGTACTCCATGCAATATAAAGATTCTCATCAGATGATTTGAAGTCTCATAAGCTTGCTATGTTCCAAAAGTTTGCATCAGCTGACTCATTCATGAAAACAAGTAAAATCCAAAAGTCCTTTTTTTTTTAACTTATTAGTTTCTTTTATTTGTAAAGTTAAATGGGTATTTCAATACTGCTATAGGGGTTTTATTTCATGACAATTGGAAGCAAATATGGGAAACTCTAGTATGAAATACGCAACATTAATCAATCTTCTATCTAAAAAGGGTATTAACTATGGAATGCAAGAGATTAACAGGGTTGGGCATGGCATGATTTGGTTCAGTTTGGTTTTTTATCGAATCAAACTGAATATAATTGACCTCTTAATAAACATATATCAAATTAAATTAAGTTCGATTTAATTTTTCTAAATTTCATTAAACAAAATGGATCGATTTTTTCAAAATTTAGAAATCGAATACGATGACGCCGATTCTTCTGATATTTTGCCCACCCTACTAAAAGTGAAGTGCATAAGAACGAGATGAATTCAAACAAAAGCAACTTCATATTAGGCCACACAAATTCAAATGCAATAAAGAAATGAATGAGCAAGGACACATGGCTCAGTGAGTGGCTGCTCAATTCACATTTTTTTCTGCAATTTACTACTTGGAACCATTCAAGATATTGAAAAATAAAAAATAAAAATCTGACAGTGCCTTGCTATACAATGTTTTAAAATCTTTTTTAACTTGGCAGCATCTTCACTTTAAAGGATGCTTTTGCCTTCCCCCTCCTCACCAACCTCTCAAATCACCATAAGCAGCATCCTCACAAATACACACACATGCAAAGGGAGACAGAGAAAAAGAGAAGTTCAAATGAGATGGCCGCATTAAGCGAGGCTTCAAGCAGTCATCATGAAAATGAAGATTACATTGATATGGAGGTGAGCTCTTCTTCTTCATCAAACAACTTCTTGTGTTATTCCATTAGCTCGCCCCCACAAAGCCGAGAATTTGAGTTCCAAATGTGTTCTGTTTCTAAAAACAAAGATGCCGCAACAACATCCCCGGCTGATGAACTTTTCTACAAAGGCAAACTCCTTCCTCTTCACCTTCCCCCTCGCTTGTTAATGGTTCAAAATCTTCTCCAAAACTCCAAAATTGAAGATGATTCCTTAGAAGAAAACTTTTCCATTCCCTTCATTAACACAAGCTCTGCTGCTACTACAAATACCAGTACCCCTTTGGAATCTTGTAATGTGTCACCCTCAGAATCTTGCAGGGTCAGCAGTGAATTGAACCCAGATGAGTATTTCTTCGAATGGTCAAATGAAATGAGTGGTTTCATTAATGATGATCGGTCAAAGAAGTCTTGGACTAGAAAGCTGAAGCAGATCAAGAAATCTTCACTGGGTCAAAAGCTCAAAGCTTCGAGGGCTTATCTTATGTCATTGTTCAGTAAGTCCACTTGTTCAGATGAGTTTTGCGCCAAAGCAGCATGCAATGCCGAGGTAGAGAATATTTCGAAAGGCAGTGATTGTTTAAACAAGTACATGAAAGTTGCAAATAAATCTCCGTTTGGGAAAACCGATAATGGCCGATACAAGAGCATTAAAAAGGAGATGATTGAAGATGTTGCTAATAGCCATAGAAAGTCCTTCTCAGGAGCAATTCAAAGGCATTCTCCGTTGAAGTTTTCATCTTCATCAACTTCTACATCTTCATCTGGTTCTTCATCATCATCTTCATCTTCATCTTTTCCATTTAGTTCAATTGGTTTTTGCAATTTAAAGCTACTCAAGAGAAGCAGTAGTGCAAATTCAGAGGTTGAAAGCTCAATTGAAGCAGCCATTGCTCACTGTAAACAGTCTCAGACTCAGCAGCTGCTTAGTTCAAGAAAGAATGTCAGTGAAGCTGCTGGGGTTTGTTCACTATCTGCTTCAAAGATTCCAGTTTGTGGGGGCCAAGAAAGACCTGGAGTTTGCAGCATTTGAATTTAATGAATTGTGATGTTGAAGTACTATGTTTGAACAACTCATTGAAGGTCCTAGATTTGTTCAAATAAAGTTTAACCATTCAAGTTTTAGTCATCAAAATTTTATTGTTCATATAAGTAGTGTGAGCCGCACCCTGTTGTCCTTTTCGTACTTGCACAAGTTATAACATAAATGTTAGAGTGAATTCTCAAGATTTCCAGTTAATGTTTAAACTCAGTTCTACAGTTTTACCTCCATTCATCTCTGTTCATTTAGTTCACAGCTACTTTCTTCTCCTCGAATGATGCAACTTTATGATATGTACAGTGACCAAAGCTTTTCATGTTCTATGGATTCTGTAAACTCTAGGTTGTTTTCTTTTTCTACTTTTTTTTTCCCCCTGTTGGTAATAGTTTTCATGTGGTCCTTTTCCTCCTAACTAGATTCTTTAAGGCTATTTCAGGCTTTGAAAACCATTCCTTTTTCAAAAAAGATCTGAGGAAGATTTGTGTTTTTGCATTAAAGTGAGGACATAATCTTTTTTATCCCTTTTCCCCTTTAGAAAAGGAAAAGTATTGAGTCATTATCTCAATCAAAATACAGCATTTCTGAATAAGACTCCATTGCCAACAGAGGTTCCAGATAGCCACACTGCTACATGTTCCCATCATTGTCACAAAAAAGATTAAAAATAAAATAAAATAGTCAATTTAGCTTTTAAGAAAATGAATTGTATCAGTTGAACATTAGCTAACTGGACTCTGGTTATTAATTTTAGGACTCACATGATAATCATTCGGCATTAATCATTAAGACTAAATTATACAAAACTCATATGATTGGATTTGCTTTTTTCTGTTAGTAGAACAGTATTAGTAATGATTGTTATCATAGCAATTCACCAGCCTGTCTCTCAAGAGCGTCAAAAAGCATGTCCCATATAACATTTGTGTCAACGAAAACTAGTTGATTGGAAATATTATACCAAGATTGATTGATTTTGATTTTATAATAATAGTGAATGTATGTAGATCTATCCAAAGCAGACAAAGTTTCCTCCAATTTATTGATCTTTCTTCTCTTTCTTTATTTATTTTTTCAGTAAATATTAAACCAAACAGTAGATTTTGAAGAATCAGAAAACTAAGCAAAGCAACTTTTTGTCCCCAACCGGTCGAATTGGAGAATCAAGTACAGAGGAATTTTCCCATATCCTTAGTAAAGACTTTAATTTCATAACAATGAACACCAAAGATATGGTTACTAATTGTACAAGGCTTTTTTTTAGGGAAAAAAATTCTGATATCGCAGTAAGAAAACTACTAATATTTACAATCAGACAATTGTTAGAGATAGTTTACATTAACTCTATAAAGCACAGTCAAAATTTTTTACCCTCATTAGTATTCGAAAAATATCCGCTTCACTTACATTTCGCGAGAGAGAAGATTGTATGTATTCAATTATATTTAATTAAAAGATGAAATTTGTGAGAGTAGCAACCCACCACTTGGGCTTCCTAAAATGCTATTTTCTAGTGCTTGAGAGTTGAGATTCATTCTTAGATGCAAAATTGCCATCTCAATGAAAGAGTAACAGGAATGATACTAAAACTTTTACAAGGGTAGGTAGCATAGCAGCTCGAGGAGCCACGGAGATAGGTAGTGGCCTTTGTGGATTCAATGTTTAATAGAAATTGCACAAGTCTATGATGTACTGCCTGCCTGAAAATGGAAAATTGATTTGATTGTTTAATACGAGGCTAGGACATGTAAAATATTGACGATTTGACAAAACATTTAACCCAATGGACAGGCTCTTAATCAAACTAATACAGTACTATCTGTCAGAGAGAGTTGATCTCTTTAGATTTCAAGTGATTAACATCACTGTTCTGGACAACAATTAGTTGCCAAGCTCAACTCAGAATGTGGGGTTTGTGCTGCTTTTGATTATTCTCATCTAAGCACGGTTATTAAAAAAATCAAAAAGTTAAAAGATTGTGAAGCAAAGTGCATGTTTTAAAATCTTAACTTGACAGAATTACTCATTAGATATATATATTGGTTCTTAAATATCTTTCCTTGTCTTTATGTCCACTGTCATTGAGATTTTTGACAAAACTTTGAGTTTGATATTGTTGCTGATATTGAGCAAGACGTTAAACATTATGTTCCCAATGAATCACATTGCTATCAGCAGCAAAATTCACCAGTTTCTGTGTAACAGATTCAATGACTCAAGAAATTATCCATGACTGTTCCCTGAGTAACGCATGATCTACTGTACAGTTAAAAGGGATTCAAAGAATTCATTTGCTCTCTAGCTCTTTATTTTCGAAGATAAAAAGGGGAAAAAAAAATGAAAGTATAATATTTTCTTCAGAATTTACTGGAGTTGAAGACAGATTTGTATAGCTTATCCTACTACTAGGGTAAGAAGGGAAATATGTAGGCATTGCTGGGACATATCAGCAAGTGGAGCATGTGAAAAATGTCAGGTGAGATTCAAGGCATCAACAACATTATGTTTCTTCAAGATTTTTTTTTTTTAAATTTTTAGAGCTAAAAATATTTTCGACAAGTAACTTCTCACCTTCACTTCATTCTGATGCACATCAGCATATGTGTGTCTTCAGTAACATGACCATCTAGCACCAAGAATGAAGCCTGTACATATTATTATTATTTTTCCTTTATAAGGTCTGAATTCTTTATCGTAATTTTATTTTTTCCTTAAATTTTTTAAAATTAGCATAATAGCTCACCGTCGCTGACAAGTGCATATTAAGTTGTAATTTACACAAACCATTGAGTGTAATAAGATATCATCTGGTAGTCTAGTGGTGAACTCATGTCTTCGATACTTCTTTCCGAATATTAGTGAGAATAAATTTTCAAGCTAATGCTCAGTAGGTCTCTACAGTCTGTTATAAAATAAGTATGTTTAGACTCTTAATAAATTTTAAATTGTAATATATTTATAAATGGTAATAATTTTGAAGAAAATATATTATCCAACATCCACATAAGTTATAAGCCGAAGATATTTTCCAGGCCTATGAGATGAGGCAAGGAGTTGTCTAATTCATTCGGGTAGCCTTTAAATTCGGCCGATTGGTTGATCCGTTTATATATGTCCACCATGCTACTGTCCTGATTCTTAAAAAGAAAGAACAGTCAATTGAAACTCTCAGGTGTCTCTGATTCGGAATGACCAGCCAAAAAAAAAAAAAAACGGTCATAAGAAACATATTTAGCGACATACTGAAAAAGCAATGTAAAAAAGAGGGAATAATATGAGCTCCGAAAAAATCGGACATGGAAAAAACCTTATTTTCGGAGACAACTTTCCTCCGCTGTTTAGGGAGGATAGAACAACAAAAAAGGCACGGTTTTGTGATGAGGAAGTAGCTAGTGAACATCACATGCAGGTTTCGTACAAAGAAACTCTGGTAAACTCTTCGCAAGCAAGGGAGAATGATTATGGAGGCGGAGCAACGAACTGGGATTTTGAGGAAGGAGACGTGATCGAGAGCAACGATGGACCTATGCCATCAATAGTTTTCTCCGCTAGGATCCATGAGAAGTTGAGTGAACCATGGAAGAATTCTGTCGTAGTGAAGCTTCTTGGCCGAACAATTGGTTATAGAACAACTATTTCTTGATTTGCTTCCGATCAAGTAATGATGCTGTGGATGCGCTAACTAAGGGACCTTGGCTTATTATGGGGCACTATTTAACTGTACAGCCATGGACACCCACTTTCAATTTCACCAAAACGGCTACTGATTTAGTCACCGTATGGATTCGTCTACCTGGTCTTGCTGTCCACCTCTATGATCGAAAAATCCTACAAAAGCTCGGACAGTTGGTGGGAACGGTGATAAAAATAGATGCAAATACAGCTTCTTCTACACGGGGACCATTTGCTCGAACTGCAGTGACAATCTCTTTGGATAAACCGTTAGTATCTCAGTTTGTACTGGATGTGAAGGTCCAAAAAGTGGAATATGAAGGATTACCGGTGATATGCTTTACATGTGGAAGGTATGGACATTACAGTAACACTTGCAAGGAAGCTGATGCAGCGAAGGAAGCTGAAAATCCCCCCCAGCCTACTATGCACTGTCAGGAAGATCATGCCCATCAGGAGCTTGCATGTCATGATGCTAACATGGTGGAACCATTTGGCCCTTGGATGATCGCTATGAGAAAGGGCAGACGAACTAACAAAGGTATAGAGAACAACAATGAGTCAAAACGGAACCGAGAGCCTTTTGGGGCTAGCACCTCAAGATTCCACGTACTGGCTTAGGCCTTAGATGAGCGTGAGGACCATGCACCTGCAGTGGCTAAGGATATCCCCTCCACTTCACGTCAACCTCTCATTCATACTATGAATCCTATTTTTACCTCTCACCAAGAGACCATGATAAGGACTGGACTAAGGCGTAAGCCTCGCAGCAAGGCTATGTTGACAAAATCACAAGGAAGAGAACTGACCACCTCAATGAATCCAATTCAGAACCCTTTCCAGTCGAGTGTTTTTATCACAAGCGAAAAGGATGCAGATTACACACCCCATGCAAACCGTAGTCTTAACTCTCTTGTAATTCCACTGTTTGAACCTATCCTTCAACAAGCCTCCCACCTTGCTACCACCTTGGACCCAAAGAAGCATACGGTGGTCTTTTGTGCATATCAAAATTTTCCTTCGGGGGAAGTAAGGGATGCGGTCAGAGAGCATAGAGCTCGGCAAGGACCAGACCCCCAGCATACTTCTGACCCACCGGACTTTTGAAACAAAGCATGTGTTAGTGCAGCTGTGGATAACCATACACACCTTGAACAACCTATGTGTGGAACCGAGGAGGCTGGAATGTCAGAGGAGGAAGAATCGATGATTCAAGAAACGCCTATGGCTTTGATGGCTGATCTTAATGGTCCGCAAAACTAAGGCTTCTCGGTACGATTCTGAAATTTTTATGACTTTTAGCATCATGTATTGGAATGTTCAAGGGGCGGCCTCGACTAATTTTCGCCGTTCTTTTAAGACTATTATTAAAAATTATAATCCCTCTTTGGTGGTATTGATGAAACCTCGGATTAGTGGGAATAAAGCAGATGATTTCATTAAGAAGAGTGGTTTTGAAAACTCTCATCGTGTAGAGGCTGTAGGCTTCTCTAGAGGTATCTGGTTGCTCTGGCAAAGTGTTAAAGAGGTGGAGGTTCTGGTAAACCATAAACAATTTATTCACTTTAAGATAAGCAGGAACAAGGTTTTTATGTCTTGGGTGACGGCTGTTTATGCTAGCCCAAACCCTATGCTGCGGAGAAATTTATGGACTCATATGGATAGCCTTGCTCTCTCAGTCCAAGGACCTTGGCTGATTGGTGGGGACTTCAACTCTATATTGTACGCTTCTGAAAAACAGGGAGGAGCTGTAGGTCGGTCAGGAGTGTGTGGTGTGTTTCGGAAGTGGTTTGACGACCAAATTTTTGATTTAAAGTTTAAAGGTCCTCGGTTTACATGGGCTTGTGAGTTACTTTTCAAAAGGCTAGACAGAGCCTTATGTAATAATGAGTGGTTATTAAAATTCACAGATAACTCAGTCTTGCATCTTCCGAAAGTTGCCTCAAATCACAGACCAGTGCTAGTTCGCTTTGAGAGAGTTGTACGGGGACAACATGGTAATCGGCCTTTTCGATTTTTGGCTTCTTGGTTAACTAATGATCATTTTAATGATTTTGTTAAGCAGACATGGGATCCTCAAGCCTCTTATAGGGATGCAGCATCTACCTTCGTCAAGGAGGTTCAAGTTTGGAATTGAGAGGTTTTTGGAAATATATTTCAGCGAAAACGTAGCTTAATGGCTCTGATTAACGGGATTCAAGCAGCACTAGAGAAATATAGTTCGAGGGGGTTAATGCGTCTCGAGGCCCGATTGCGGAAAGAATTGGAGGTGGTGATGGGGCATGAAGAGATTCTTTGGTGGCAAAAATCAAGAAATGATTGGATTATGCATGGGGACATAAATACTAGTTTCTTTCACCAGAAAACTATTGTCCGCAGGAGGCGGAATAGAATTGAAGCCATACATGACAATTCGGGTAATTGGTTGTATAATGCGGAAGAAATCTGAAAGCATGCAGTGGGGTATTTTTCAACCTTATTTAAGAGTGAGGCCGCAAGTCATCAAGCCTTTGTTCCGAATTATTTCCCAACTCCAGAAGCTATTGATCTCGATTGTGTTGACAACCCAGTGTTGGAAGCAGAAATCAAGAATGCCGTTTTTAGTATGAAACCACTAAAGGTCCCATGTACGAATGGTTTGCATGCTATTTTTTATCAATCACAATGGGCAGTGGTTGGGCCGTCTTTCTGTAAGTTGATTACTGACGTTTTTAACTCTGGTAAGATTCTTAAAGAGATCAATACTACTCTTCTAGTCTTGATCCCTAAAGTGGAGCATCCTACTAGCTTAAAAATGTTCAGACCTATCAGTTTATACACAGTTGCCTATAAAACTATTACTAAGATAATTGTTAACCGCCTGCAAGCTGTGCTGCCGGAAATAATAGGACCCCAGCAGACGAGTTTTGTTCCTGGCAGGCACATCATAGATAATATTGTTGTTGCCCAAGAAGTGATCCACTCTATGAGACGGAAGACGGGTAAGCGAGGGTTTATGGCTATCAAGGTCGATCTAGAGAAGGCGTATGATCGGCTAAATTGGTCCTTTATATTCGAAACTCTTCAACTAGCTGGCATTCCGATCCATTTAGCTAGGCTCATCATGGAATGTGTTACTACAACTACAATGAGTATCTTGTGGAATGGGGAGGCTACAGAGGATTTTTCTCCGGAGAGAGGAATTCGACAGGGGGATCCCCTGTCCCCATATATTTTTGTGCTGTGTATTGAGCGCTTGAGTCATGGTATTTCCCAAGCTGTGAGGGAAGTGAACTGGAAACCAATCCGTTTGGCTAAACGCGGAACGCCCTTAACACATTTATTTTTTGCTGATGATTTACTCTTATTTGCAGAAGCTTTATTAGATCAAGCCCATATCATTGATGCGGTCCTGGAAAATTATTGCCGAAACTCTGAAGCAAAGGTTAATAAATCGAAAACCAAAATCTTTTTCTCTAAGAATGTGCCGAATAGAGATGATCAGCTTATTGGTGACGCTTTGGGATTTTCAGCTACTAAGGATTTGGGTTGTTATCTTGGCATGCCTTTAATCCATTCACGGGTGAATAAAGCTACATATCAGTCCATTTTAGATAAAGTGGACATGCGGCTTACTGGATGGAATGCCGCACATTTAACTTTTGCTGGAAAAGTAACCTTGGCTTAATCGGTGGTTCAAGCAATGCCCATTTATGCAATCCAAACGACTTTACTTCCCTCCCCAGTGCGGCAGAAAATTGACACGACCTGTCGTCGGTTTATTTGGGATGGAAAATCGAAGAGGCACAAGTTGAGTATGGTGAGCTGGGACAGAATTTGTATGCCCAAGAATCATGGGGGTCTGGGTTTAAAAAACTAGCTGAGATGAACCATGCGCTGCTGATGAAACTATCTTGGGAAGTAGTCTCGAATTCGGGAAAATTATGAGTGAAGGTGGTGTGTTCTAAATATGGCTTGGATCCTGACAAACTGCCGCTCTTTCTCCCGGATAAACCAGGGTCTCGCATTTGGATGGCCATCAGAAAAACGTAGGAGGACACCATGAATGGAGCCCGGTGGTCAGTTTGTGATGGTGTGAAAACTCGGTTCTGGCTTGACTGCTGGGTAACAAAGAGAGAACCCCTGGCAACTCTTGCCCTTCAGCCGATCCTGCAAGTGATTATTAATGCTTCCGTGAGTGAGTTTGTAAGCGAACATGGAGGCTGGCAATGGCTACGATTTGAGCACCTGTTACCTAATTATATCCTCATGCAAATTGCGTCAGTGATGCCTCCTGCATTCCAGCGAGGCGCAGACAAAATATATTGGAGCTTTGATCCCAAAGGAGTGTTTACTGTACGTTCTGCATACGACTCCATCTGTCATCAAAATCTTGCAGTCAAAGATGAAATATGGAGCTTAGCATGGTCGTGGAAAGGACCCCAATCTATCTGTCTCTTTCTTTGGCAGATTATGCATGGCAAGTTGAAGACTCATGATGAGCTAGCTCGACGGCACATTCCCGTGTCCATGGCTTGTGATAGATGTGGAGCACCGTTTGAGGACATCTTACATGCCTTGAGAGACTGTCAATGTATCAAAAGAGTGTGGTTGCGAATTGTTCCAGAAGGTATTTATCACTCTTTCTTCCATGATAACCTACGGGAATGGATTGTAGGCAATCTTCAGAACAAGTCAACGTCCGTTTCTAACATTTCTTGGGAGTGTGTATTTGGGGTAGCCGTGTGGAGGTTATGGTACTGGATAAACCATTACATGGTCAAAGGAAATTTGATGGATAGCTCAACAATCAGTATGTATATTATGGCCAGAGCGAGTGAAATTCATAGAGTGAATAATTCTCCCATGAGTCAGCAACCGAGGAGAAAAGAGATTTTCATTGGCTGGCAGCCTCCTTCATGGCCTTGGTGTAAATTAAATACGGATGGATCCGTTCGAAACTCAGGGAATGCAGGGGCTGGTGGTGTTATTCGTGACTCTGTTGGCTACTGGATTTCAGGATTTTGTATGAATATTGGGGAGTGCCCGGTGGTTATGGCTGAATTATGAGGTCTATATCAAGGGCTAATCTTGGCGTGGGATGCTGGCATAAAACGACTGCTGGTGGAAGTGGACAGCCTATGTATTTTCCAGATGATTTCTAAGCAGGTGGTCGTGCCCAATGTTTTCTATGCTTTAGTCGTTGCTGTGCGGGACCTTCTAAGCAGGAACTGGCAAGTTTCTCTCACACATCTTTCGCGAAACCAATTAAGCTGCAGATTTCATGGCTAATATGGCTCACTCAGCCCCTCATGGAGTACATTTATTTACTAACCCGCCTGTAGGTATTTATTCAATTATTTTGCAAGACTTGTTTGGGGTTGCTAAACCCCGTATTGTTCCAGCTTAGCTCGCTTTATTGAGCCCTTCTTAATAAAAAAAAAAAGAAAAGAAATGTAGAAAAACATCAGAACAAAACGGTACATTGTACTTCACTTATCCAAAGAAAGCCCCCAGTCAGAAAACCTTCATGTATGTGTCCATATATGATGATCCCAAAACTATTTACCTCTTGAGTAAATATAGGGCAGAGTTGTAAATTGCACCTTGTCGTGCCGACTTACATGAAACATTTAAGCCTCTTGAGAAGGTAAAAGTCTTAATTAAGTGGTGTTGATACCACCACGTCATCATCTTAACTCAATTGGCTCACTTCATGGTATGAAATGTCTGGAAGAAAATATTAACATTGTTAGATGTTTCTGAAGGACGCCAAAACCAATGCTTTTTTGGGTATGTTTGAAGAACTTTTGCCGTTCACACAAGCACAGGTTTAATCTTCAACAAATGCAGAAAGAAAGATTCAGGTGCTTCAAAATATAAGAACTATATTTAAAAATTTTGTGTACCTTAAGTTACAAAAAGAGTCAAATCGTTGACTAAATTGATACTGAAAAATTAAACTTTTAGTAGGGAGATTACTGTTCTCTGCTTCTTCCACATGCTGCACGAGCTCCTTGTAAAGCAAAGCTGCCAGTTACTTCAGCAAGAAGCATAAATGCCGTCACTTTGTTAATACTTATATACAACATGAGAGAGATGAGGTGGTAGTTCGTGTGCAAAGAGCTAAACCATGGGCAACAGAGGTGGTGTAGCACTTGTTAGACTGCATAGAGTTTAATTTCATTGTTCAGAAACTCTGAATCCAACATTACTGATGCTGACATTGATCGGGACCCACTATCCATTGATGACCTCCGGATACTCCGGATTTTGGAAGCCTCAATTCGGTTGACAATCACCCAATAAGACATTGTTCCTATTGTTGATACCATAATCACGGTCCCTATAAATGTTACAGCAACAGCCCACCCCCTACCGTCATCTCCCACAACAATGTATGACAGTGCAAGAAATGCTACTGAAATCATAATACAAGCCAACCACATCAGCTTGTTAATCACTGCCATCATTTGCTTCTTTGCCTTTCTCTCTATAACTACAACTGAGGTTTGAACCACCACAACAGCCAATGATATGAAGAGGGCAATGGAGTCAAAGATGATGAAAATTAAAAAGGGTGTTTTTGGAGCAATATGCGCTTCTCCAGCGGAGACCTTTGGAGGAAGTTCATCTGGTTTATCAGCAAATTGGCCTGGGACACTGAAGATGGCAGCAAAGGCAACGGTGGCAATGAGGACAGCTACAACTGTGGTGGAGCTGATTGCATTGTTAAGCCCTTCCGTATGCATTTTGTTGATCCTCTTAGCTATACCATGCACATGTTTACGTGTTTCACGTGTGTGCTCGAGCTGGTCATGAACCTCATGCTTTATGTCACTAACAGCCTGCTTTAGTTCTCGAGCTGAGTTTGCTTGGGGCTTGATGGATTTGCCACATGGGACACCATGCTCTTTTAAGATGACTCCAATTTCAGAATGCCCAGTTTTCTCAGCAGTGTCAAGAGCAGTTTCTCGGGATTTGTTGATGACTGCTTTGTCAACTCCATTGATATTCAGCAGCTTCTGAACAATCTGCAATATATATCAGTTAAAATACTCAATTTATGCATCTTCTTTTGTGTGATGCTCTACATATGTTAATGATCCTAGTCAAGCTAAGACATTACAAGGTATGATGATTCCAAATTTCTCATTAAAGATTGAAAACACACAATAAAACTTTTTAAGTTCATAATCTGATAAGGTAAGTTGAAAACAAGACAATTGTGTTCAAAGGAAATGAATTTAATCACCTGAACCCGGCCCTTACGGGTTGCTATATGCAATGCAGAGTTTCCCTTGGCATCAACCATGTTGATTATAACAGGATCAACCTTTACCAGCTCGTCCACAAGTTCAATACTCTGTCCTTTAACGGCCATATGGAGAGCTGTCTGACCCTTCTTATCGTTCCTCAAAACAATGCCAGGTTCTTTACTCAAAAGGGCCTTCACGATCTCCAGATGTCCATTCCTAGCTGCAGAATGCAAAGCCGTTTTCCCATTGCTTCTAGCAATGGTGGCTAGGGTACTACCTTTCTCCAAGAGAAATTTCACTACTTCAACATGGCCTTGTGAGGAAGCTGTGTGCAATGCTGTGGTGTTCGAGGAATCAAAAGTCATCAAAAGTTCAGGAAGTGCCTCCATGAGAATCTTCAATACCTCTACAGCATAGCATGGAGAATATTCAGAACAGCAGCTCGAATCCAACAATGATTAGTCATTATGAAAAGGGGCAAACTGGGATGCTAGTACCCGACTTAACAAGGTAAGTTTCATACTAAAGATGTAATGACATAACATCAACCACATTCAAACACTTGAAATATATCAAACATAAAATTGCGAAAACTGGATATTGCATGTTTAAATGGAAGTTGAAAAGCTTACCCAAGCATCCTTGCTTAGCAGCAATGTGGAATGCATCGTAGCCATTTCTTGCTTTGATACCAGCCAAACTAGTATCATGATACCTGATCATTTCCCTCACCATATCAACATAACCATACTCAGCAGCGACATACAGTGCGGTTTCACCAGATTGGTTCATTTTCGACAACATCTCTCTCAACTCCATATCCCCATAACTAGAAATCATATCCAAAACCAATTCAACACTTCCTGTTCTCACCAGAGACTGCAATGGTGTGTCATCTCGCTTTGCTGTCAACTGTTTTTTCATCTTTTTCCAGCTTTGCTGCTGCTCCGAAGGAGGCTCCATCCTAATCAATTCCCTATTAATAACAAGGGTCTTTTTTTTTTTTTAATTCTTTTGATCTTATCAGAACTTCAATTATTGATTACATGCCAAGATCAAAACCAAAATAGGCAACTTGTCAATTGATATAACTATATTAGATAAAGATGATGCACGTGGGAAACCCGGGAGTTTGATTCCTTTGATAAACTAATCAAATCTCTTACATGTTCTGCAAGCAAAATTTAGTATTAAATTAATACCCCCTTGTCCTTTAATCAATCAACATCAATTAGCACCATTTCTTCATCAATCATTGTTATCAACGAAAGAAAACAAAGAAAAAAAAAAGAAAATGTAAATAGTAAATACGAAACAAATGTTCAAAACAGTAAATCTTGAAAAATTGAACCAAAGTTGAAAATTTTATTGAAATGTCTGCTTGAATTGAAATCTTATAAGGTCAAAAGAAACCGAAATTTCAAACTTTAGTAAAATAAATACTAATTATCAACTGACCTTGGCTTTGAAAACCAAGAGCTGCTCTGCCTCTCAGCCTCCCGTGTTCTGTTCCAGAAACTGAAGGAAAAAAAGAAACAAATACAGGGGCTCCAATGAAACGCGTAAACGTGAACAACTCACAGAGAAGTAGAGCAACAGTTGATGAGAATTGAGTGGGGCTCAATCAAAATCAAAGTACGCAAAAACGTAATGCCAACTTGCAGGTGGGTTTTGTCAGCTAGTGCAGTAACAAGTGGCTTTGTATAAGTTCTTTTAAAAACATTTTGCAAGAAAACGTGCCGCTACTGCTCTTTGTATTACAACCCCACACGCTGTGAGGGGATAGAGCTTCGTATTCCCACGTGTAGAGTAGGACTTTAAAGATGGTTAATTATTGACTTTTCCACTTTGATCAAACCAAATTAGGACAAGGCTAGGTTGCAGAAGCTGCAACTAACAGCCTCGGCATTTTCACCTTGCATGAACAGCTGCCTTAGCCTGATTGCATCAGCATCAACACGCGTGGAGGATTCCCATTGGCTATGTTACTTGCAGAAGCTGTAAGATAGCAAGGTCCATCAAATTAATATCTCCAATATCTGATCAGTTGGGGCCATAACGCCATTGATGCTTGGAATGATTATGAAGAAAAAGGACACGATTTAGTGGTTGCCTGATGTAATTAGGGAAATTTATAAAAATAACCTAAAAGTTTTTATAATTTTCACAATTAGTCTTTTAAATTTTTTTTATCAACATTAGCCAAATACAAGATTTTCTCTCCATATTACCCTTGTTTACAAACCAAAAATAACTTTTCTTCTCTCCCTTGATTAAACCAAACGCAGTCTTGTACTATTGAATCATCATCGACGATGACAAATAGCAACGGGAAACGGCAACGGTGAACGGTAAAAGTGAACTCCGATCAAATACAGCGTAATCCATCCGGATCCAACACTAATCCATATCAGCGAGCAGTAAGAGATATTTTCTTAACTTGCGAACTTGATTCAGTGTGATTGCAGACAGATGCTTGTCACACTAAGATCTAGTGCGACGGACTGCCTGTCGCACTAAGATATGGTCTCGTCGCACCAGATCTGGTGCGACGGGCTGCCTGTCGCACTAAAATTTGGTGCGACAGGCATGATGATGCAAATTGTTGCTTCTTCTAAAAATCAAAATCGAATGAGCACTTCAATAGTGGCGGCTTGCATGGCACCTCTACTTCTTCGTCCCCTTCTAAGTGGAAGTGGAACTAATGTTTAAGGATTACATTATCTTAAGAAAACGGCTTGCATGGCACCGCTATTATCTTAAGAAAACGACATCAACATCCAAGTGGGTTGGAGTTACAAATGTTTGAGGATTAGCAATAAGAATGTCAAGGCGGTACTTCTCAAGGCCACGAAGAAGCTTTGATCTTTGAGTGAACTTGGGAAGAAAAGCAACTCTTCCATGTTGGGTGGTAACTCTACTAGTGAAGTGATGTTTATGAAATACATATGGATTCTCATCATCTTCTTCTTCTTGCCCTTGCCACTGCCTCTCCTCATCTCCCTCTTCCTTTTCCTCTTCCTATTCCTTTTGCGTGTTATGTTGTCCTCCTTCTCCCTCTTTCTCTCTTCTATATTTTTTCTGACACCTAAGCCGACACAGCGCTCTGTTGTCCTCCCTCCTCTTGACGGTTGCATTGCCTCTGGCACTGCCTCAGTTGCTTTTCTGCAGGCTCACCAAGGTTCATCCACTCGTGGCGGCCGCCCCATTTGAGCACAATAAACTCGACATTAAATTCAAATTCATTCTAATGACCAAGGGCTTTCGAAGTCTCCCATACTCTTTATTTCCATTTTTCCCAACAAATTTCACGTATTCTTCTTGAGCTTTGCATCATGAGAACAAAATAAGATCCAGATTTCGAAGATTTAATTAATTTTCTTTATTGGAATGAAAAGACATGCTATGGACACTTAGCTAGGGAGGAGCTAGAAAATCTTACCAAGAACTTTTATCATGGAATACATAAAAGTAAATTGAGAGAGAGAGAGAGAGAGGAAGGAGAGGTAGAGTTATGGGAGGGACATTTTTGGTATTAGGGTGATTATTGGTTAATGTTGATAGGAAAAAAGTTGAGAGGTTAGTTGTGAAAATAATAAAATTTTTTAGGTTGTTTGTGTAAATTTCCCATGCAATTATCGGTTATGGAAAGAAGCAGCATTTTGAAGCTTACGTGGATGGTGACACCGACGTGACAAATAATGTGACTTGTTGAAGCTCTAAGAAACTGTAATTTTCAAAAAATAAATATATAGGAATTTGGTCCTGTAGTAAGTATTAGCTGTGCCTGTGAGGACTAGAGATGAAAAACAAAGAGATTATACCACAATGGGAAGAAGGTGTTTGGGTGGGTAACGTTGATCTTGATCATAAGAAATTTGATCAAGCAGGATGCAACAACAGTCAATTATGTTCATTCAGATGTAAAATAAGGAAAATTCTATACTGTACTATTTAAAATTACAGCATTAATATTATGATAAATGTAAATTTTATAAATTATACATAACACTAATAAATGAAAAATGAAATAAACAAATTAATGTAAAACTATTAACTATTAAAATAATTTACATGCTGTCTAAATAATTGTAGGAAAAAAATCATTTACTTTAGTAGAATGAGTTTTATTGAATTAGTTTAGCTATAAATTCTATACTCTAGAACATTATAATTTTTTTTTTCTATTTTCTATCATAGCATTTGTTTGGCGAGATTATTCATCTTGATGAGGATTAAGCCAAAACAAAATTATATATATAAATATTTATTCTCATATTACTAAATACATATATGATATAGTAATAAAATTAAGTCTAATTTGAAGTCTTATGTATATTTCGTGCAGTATTAAACTCTTTACTTGTACTTATTGGCCATTAGGGGTGGTTATTATCGGGCTCGACAACATAAATAAAGGACTCGAGCCTGATAAAAAGCCCAAATTTTCACCTTCGAACATTTTTTTTTAAAATTTTTTTAATATTTAAATAATATAAATTTACCTCCTTTAATATATTAAATCAAATATAAAGATTACTTTAATCAATATCCCAACCATAAAATTATATAAATAACTAAAATAAAAAAATGTCTAATTTAAATAAAAACATAGTTCAAATAAAAACACAATTTTTTATTATTAAATAGTCAGGTTGGGTCGGGTTGGTTAAGGCCCGAACCCTGACCCGAATTTAATTGGGCTTTTATTTTTAATTCCAAGCCCAAATTTTGAACCTTAAATTCACGCCAAAGTCCAAAAATTTTGAGTAAGATCAATTGGACCAAAATTCAAGTTGACTTTTTTGTCATCCCTAATTGTTGTAGAGGATGTTGAAGGATGCAAAATCTCATCATCTGACAACTGCTTTGAAAAGTATTAAAAGAATATTTTTTTCAAATGATGATTTCAAGAATATTTGTAAGTTTTTGTTTTATTTATTAGTAATATATCAATTTACCCTTCTTATATTAGTTTATGTATTTTACCTTTTATTTACAAGTCTTATGATGTATTTATGTAATTAATATTGATTTATAAGTTTTATGTTATATTTGTATATTTTTGTTTTGTTTACTAATAATATATCAATTTACTGCTTCTATATTAATACACCAATAATACATTTTTTTTATTTACAAGTCATATATTCCATTTACATAATTTCTGTTTTATATTACAGTTAATGTTAATTTACAACTTTTATTTTAAATTCACAAATATTAGTTTCATTTACATAATTTATAATTAATTACTCAGTTTAATAATTGTAGATATTCTTAATTTTGGATATTTGAGTTGTTATAGATTTAATTTTTTGGCTTTGGAACCCAATAATGTTTACTTAATTAGATGAATACATGATGTATAATCTAGTCTAGTAACTTATTCTCTAGCATAGCGAGATATTATAATATTTTCCCCTCAAAGACCTCTTTGTAAGGGTCGGTGAAAATATAACGAAATGACAACATATATGCATCCACATATTGGGTGGAAGTGAGCTCCTAAAATCGTTAGCAGAGCCACTAAGCGACTTGCGGGGTAGCTCGTATTTTCTAAAATTTCTAGAAAATATGTTGTTTCTTCTTCAACATGAAATTATAAATTTGCCATCGTTGGATTAATTATTTCATTAATTAAAGTTGAGTTTTTAAAAATATATATGCTTATAACTTTTAGCCTAATAGTAAAATTTAAATTAAGCCCAATGCCTAATTAAATAGTTACCATTAAACAAATGCCTAAAGTCATTATGTAAATATTTTGACATTTTGTATGTTTTATTTCTTGTTTGCATTTTATATTGGCAAATAATAATAATAATAATAATAATAATAATAATAATAATAATAATAATAATAATAATAATAACAACAACAACAACAACCATGTGGATTCGATGTTCTTATTAAGTCACTGCCTAGTGTAGTATAAACCTCACTAAATAAATGAGTTCTGAATTCCATAGCCTAATAACTAAATCGTAACTAGTTGTGTCCAGAGCAAACAATATCTACTTAGTCGCTAGGCTCAAGTTATTACAATTAGTATCAAAACTGATTTATGACTTGATGTGTGGACAAACATGTTTTTTGTTTATGTTTTTATTGATCCTCACAAGAATGCAAAATTATCTAAGAGATAAGATTGTGATATCACATATCAATAGCAACTGAATTCTCGACCGAGTTTATAGATTAACTAGGCAAACATGTTTTAAATTGCAAAGCCAAATAATAAACATAGGATAGGTTATGTGTCCAAAACAGAAATTTCTATATCTACTAAGTTGTTAAGCATGAAGTATTACAAACTTCATGTCCATTTCCAAAATTATGTTTTAGTATTTTTCATCCTAATTCATAAACTTGATTGCTTGGGCCCTCAACAGTTTGGCGTAATACTATTTAAGTTAGGTCAAAACAATATGACTTATTTTACATATCTAATAGAAAATTACGAAAATATATAATTATTGAAATTTTTTTAATAACAAAACTACTCATAAAGGAAAAATTACAGGAAAAATAATAGGTTAAAACAAAGCTGAATTTTCTATAATTGTATTGAGGATCTTATTTTTGGTGTGTTTACTTGTGGGATCGAAGAATCATAATTTGTAATTAAAATGGATGATGTTGTTGACTTATTAAAATATAAGGGAGAATGAGAATAAAACATGTAGAACCCACATGTTTTTAAAATGAGAGAATGAGAACTTGGTTCTTGGGGGTGTGGAAATCAAGTTCCCATTCTCCGAATTGATCATTTTACACCATACAATTTTCAAAATTTCCAAATTAGCCTCAATTAAATTTTACATTTTGGTCCCTGTTTTCAATACCTCACAGAATTTATCAAAATGCTTAGAAGTTCTATTTGTAAATAGGTCATTTATTATTATTATTGATAATAATAATGAGGACAATACTTAACTAAGAAAATTTTAGTAACTTATAATAATCTATTCTGATTCAAAGATAAAGTAAATATGTTAAGGAAATTACAGCATATTCTAATTATGATTCGTATAACTCAAGTAATTACAACAATTTATATCACAGTAGATATGAGAAACTTTCAAAACACTTTGACGACACCGTTTCCTCATCAAACACCTTCCCAATGTCGTATCTCTAAGGATGGCAATGGAGAAGGGAGGGGAGGGGAGGGGAGGGGAGGGGATCGACCTCCCCATACCCATCCTCGATATCTTGCATATGTCCATGTTTTCTTCTTGTCGCTGTCAGAATTGCCTGAGAGAATCTCCGTCTCCTTTCTGAATAATAATAAGGGATCCCCAAGGGGTCCCTAATCTCGAATAATTGATACATTTGTTGTTTTTTTATTTTAATTTAATCATAATAAAACAAAAATTTAAATAAAAGTAAAGTTTGACAATATATCTTACATTAATATTAATCCATTACAAATGTCACATTATAAAATACAAATCACCAAAATAATTATCTTCGTCAACCTTCAAAATCCTACAATAAAAAGAAAAAGAAATTACTTTTATATCAACAATAAAATAAATGGAATGGATATGGATACTTAATTAATATTTTTAATAAAAGTATTTATCTCTTACGCCTCCTGCTTCCCTTGTTCTTCCTCGAGGAATGTGGTGAATTGAAAGATAGCGTTAGGTTTCAAATCTAAAACAATAAAATATAAGTAATGTAACTTATAAGTGAATATATTAATAATTATATAATATAAATATAGTGAAAAATAAACTCATACTGCCATTGTAAGCTCATAGCCAACTTCGATAGCACATTAAGGCCTCCAATATGCTTGGATGAGGTTTGTTATGGTGTGGTCTCACAACTC
Source organism: Citrus australasica (assembly GCA_029618585.1). NCBI lineage: Eukaryota > Viridiplantae > Streptophyta > Magnoliopsida > Sapindales > Rutaceae > Citrus > Citrus australasica. The sequence goes on from JARCIV010000006.1 coordinate 14,088,981, forward strand.
TACCACTTGTATTAAAAGTTGATTTGGAAGCAACAATTGTAATTGGAATTACCAAAATATATCTAGCAATTCGAGCTAATATAAGATACTTATGTGTATTTGTTTTCCACCAACTCAAAATATTAAAATCTTCCATCTATGACATAACTTTCTCATCCAAATATGAATTTAATTCATTTGCAATAGCCACACAATCTCCATTGTTTACATAATCATCAAACCCCATCACTCATTTGATTGCTTTCTTATAAGAATCCCCTGTAAATATAGTAGAAGAAAAACTATTACAAGTGTAATCAGAGTAATAAACAATTGGTGGAAACTTCATTGATACTTTCCCATTAATTCCCAGCAAAAGGTGACCACTTTGCCAACATAGAACTTTTTGTCATCACAATAAATCATAGAAAGTAATACAAAATGAACTCCTTTTAATACCTTGGATTCAATATACAGGCCACACCTAAAATTCCACTCATATCTTGCCAATATTTTCAGTAACATCAATTGAGCCATGTGTTGAATCATATCAAAATGTGATAAAAACCAATCTTATAAAGATAATTTAATCTCACACACATGTTGCAAGAGTACATTCGATATTGGATATTGAATTCTTGAAAGTAACTTAGTGACGTCATAAAAACTTTTCAAATTCTCTTTCAAAATAGTGGCAAATTGCCAATCTTCCTCCCTATGTAAAACTTATATTGTCCATCAATATGCTTTAATCGAACAAAAGCATTTTATATTGCAAAGTAGATGAAATCATAAGATATATGGAATTCCACCTAGTAGGACAATCAAACACTAATTGGTTATCTGTTGTGAAATATTTTAATATACTCGCAAGCGCACGAATCTAGAGATAGAATAGTGGTAACGAGCTTGAATCCACAGGGATTGTTATAAATTGAAAAGCCTAATTTAAATCTAAAATTAATATTAATAATAAACTAGTTGAACAATTGAAGTTTTAAGAGAAATTAAACTAAGAAAACAATTAAAGTAAAGGAGATTTAATAAGACAAAAATTATCAAGGTTTCCGAATCCACCACTATTCAACTAGTAATTATCTAAATATTAATTAATCCCCAATTTTAGAGTGACAACTTGAAATCAATCTATGTCATCTCATGGATATAACAATTAAGCCCAATTAAAATTAATCTTATATTTGTTCTTTTTCTAGTTAATAGTATGACATCTACGCATCCTATGTAAACATATTGAATAATAAAGAGTCAAAGTTTTTTTAAGCACTCTATGTAAACAATTTAATAAAAGACATAGAATCAAATATAATCATATATAAACTTTATAGACCCAAGCATAGATTTAATCGAATATTAATCCTAACAATCAATAATACATGACAGAATTGGTGAAAAAAATTTAATAACATCCAACAAATCATGTGACATAAGAGCCATAATCATCAAAGAGCATTTATAGAGAATTAATTAAAAGATAATTATTTTATTAAATAGCGTTTCATCCTTAACCTCAGTGTAAGAAAATTAGCTAGACATACTTGAATTGAGGGCAACAAAATAAATAACACTAGCCATGGAAATTGAACAGCTGCTGGCGCTCTTGTCTTCGCTCCCTAATCGAGTCTCCTTTTGCTTCCTTTTGCGTCTGGCGGCTCCCCCTCCTCCTTCTTCCAAAAGCCAAAAACTTGCTTATATAGTCTTCAAAATGGGCCCCATCTTTTCAATTCTAAAGCCAAAAGGCTTGGCCTTTAATTTGTTCTGCTCTCACACGTGCCCACTACTTAGAATTGCATTAGGATTCATTTTTTTAATGCCATGCACATGCTGATAATAATGGCAATTGCTTCTCACGTGATGCATCTGTTCTCTTCTTGAATTAAATATCAATAAATTAATTCTTTTAATTCCTTGTCCTTTAATTGATTCTCAGTTTAATCTCCCTTCCTAACTTGAGTTTTTTCATGCCTTTTTATCCATAATCTCCAATTAATTCCCTATTCAATAAAATAATTCAATTAATTAAAAATAACAAATAAACATAACTAACAATTATATAATTAAGGGTAAAATATGTATATAAATTATGCCCATCAAATACCTCCAAACTTATATTTGGCTAGTCCTCGAGCAAAACTTAAAACAAAAAAAAAAATAAAAGTAATGAAAATAAAAAGTAAATCCTAACTAAACCACTTTCACAGGTAATCGCGATTGCATTTAGCGCATGCAATAAGCCTTTAAACCCCTAGGTGGCCCTAGTGGACGAGTTATAGTCTCGTGAGGGCTACAATGATGATACTCACAAACATTATTTTTTTAAAAAAATTAAAATAAAATGAAAAGAACAATAAAATTTAAACAAAATATGAAGATAGTTTCAAAGATTGCATAAATTATATAGCTCAAAGAAAATTTCAAATATTGGCAAAGTTCTAACTTTAATTCAACAGTTAATCCTATCTCTATTTTGATTCTTGTAGTGTGTGTGTGAAATCAATTCAATCAAATCCATTCCCAAATCTTCAATATCAACAACCTTCGCCTCGAACAAAGAAAAGAGTAAGTCGAACTAATCTTATTATCTTAATCTCCAATTTTTTTTTTTACAGGCTTTTATGTGCATTGTTTTTTTCATTTCAGCTCATGCACTTGATTTTTTTTCCTTTTTTTTTTCTTTTCTTTTTAACAATAGTCAGGAGCGTTCACTTTACCCCTTAAGGTAACCTTTTTTTCATGGTAGATTATCCTTTACATACTAGTGGTACATAGGCCCAAATTACTCAAGGATAGCTTCACTCTTAAGGGTTATAGGTAGTTATTTCTGACATTGGCGCTTGTGTATACTATTTTGTCTTGTGGAGATAAAAATCAAGATAAACAATCATTTACTCTATCTAAAATTATCAACTTAGGCTGCGTCAATCTTAGATTTCAAGTTAAAATTATGAAAGAATTGATATTAGTGCTCATGGTGTTTAAAGAATCTCAATTAAGAGGAATTAACACAAGAATCAAGTATAAATTAAGACAATATTCAACCATTTTTAAGAATCATATTCATTGTCAATCAAGTTCTTATCATTGGCTTTTCACATAAAAAAAAAATTTTTTTATTTTTTTTGTTTTAAACAAACAAAGCACACACTATTCTCACCCCCAAACGTATTCGGAACATTGTCTTCAATGTTTCATAAATAAAAGATATGCATGCAAAAAGATGAAAAACATAAAAACATAAATAATAAAAGAAAAAGTTAGAGAGATCACACCTGAATGGGCTAGGGAAACTTAAAAGAAAATGACAACTAAAATAAAACATTAGAAGAAATACAAATAAAATCATACTAAACTAACTAATTAATACAAACAATAAATCAACCAGGATCAGTAAGAATTTGGTGAAAATCAAAGCAATTATACAGAAAATACCAAAAAACATAATAGACTAAGCACATGAGCATTTTATTAATAAAAGGATGATGGTAATGAAACTCCTCAATATAGCACTGATTTGATCTCTTCTGTTCCAAGCTTACTTGAGAGTTATTTGAAGTAGTATAAAAATCTAACAATTTAAGAACTTTAGATTTTACCACATTTTTCATGTCAGAATGTGACATATGTTGCACTTCTTTAGGAAGTAGCTCCAAGTTGAATGGTTCAATCTTCAAGAGGAAGTGACTCAATCTTTTCTTTCTACTTAATTAGATCTATGATAAGAGTCGAATCAAGTAAAGCATTAACTTCTTTAATACCACTGTCAACATCAACAGAGAAATAAGAGTCGGTGGTGCATGGTGTTAATGGATTGTCATAGTGGTTAGAAATAAATGAGTCATCAATTGATGCTTCTATCATATCTACTTCAACGACTTCATCATCGTCTTATGCCTGCTTGGGAACATCAAAAATATTTAATTCCATGGTCATGTTACCAAAAGATAATTGCATATTTCCAGTCCTGCAACTAATACGAGCATCAGTTGTAGCTAAGAAATGACGATCTAAAATAACTGGGGTGTGATTCTTAAGATCTTGTACATGTTGAGTATCAATAATAATAAAATCAACAAGATAATAAAATTTGTCAATCAGTATCAACACGTCCTCTACAATACCACGAGGTCTTTTCATTTACCTATTTGCAAGTTGTAAAATAATAGAAGTTGTTTTAATTCATCTAGCCCAAGCTACATGTAAACAGAATAAGGCAAGACATTAACACTAGCACCTAAATCCAATAGTGCTTTATCAAACAATTGGTTCCCTATAACACATGAGATAGTAAAAAACTTAGGATCCTTAAATTTTGGCGGCATTTAACATTAAAGTAAATTGCTAGTTTGTTCAGTTAAAAATGCATTTTTAGTGACATGCAAATTTATTTTTTTTAGTGCATAAATCTTTCAAAAACTTAACATAGGAATGAACTTGCTTCATAGCATCGAGTAAAGGGATGTTTATACTTACCTACTGGAAGATTTCTCTAATCTCACATGTTGAAGTCCCTTTCTTTATATTTCCTAACCTTTGAGGAAAAGAAGCCTTAGGAATATAAGTTGGTGGGACACTTTCTTCTAGATCATTAGGTGATGAGTCTTGTGATGGAACTAGATTTGAAGAAGTAGGTTCAGATGTCTTTCATGTTCGAACCTCCACCTTGTTATCAAATAATTTTCCTTTTCTCAAGGTCATAATTGATTTGGCTTCTTCATGCTAATGGCTTGAACTCGATCTAACTTCATGCACTCCTTTAGGATTAAGAATTGGTTGACTTATAAATTTTATTTTTTCTCTCAACCACAGTAGTTGTTAATTGACCCAATTGATGTTTAAGCTTTAGAATAACTTGAGTGTTTGATTGAAAGACTTGTTGGATTGACTGAATGAAACTTTAAAGTGTATCCTCTAAAGAAGGTTTTCTTTGTTGGGGTGCAATAAATTGAGACATAAGCTGTTGAGTAGGAGGATATACTTGGTTAGGAGGGACAAATTGTTGTTTGGGCATGCTAAATTGTTGTCCTCCTTGGTTTGATAAAGGATGATTTTGTTTCAAAGAAAAATTAGGGTGATTCCTCCAATTAGGATTATATGTGGATGAATATGGACTATTGGAGGTTTTCTCATATGATTGTAGGACATGTACCTGCTCAGAATAAGCCTCTTGATAGGCTAGTAATGACGGACAATTCTGTGCTGTATGAGATGGGTTAGAACAAAGAGAACAAACCTCATTGGCTACACTAGGATGATGATTCATTGATTGGTTCAGAGCTAAGACATCTACTTTCCTAGAAAGAATAGCTAGAGTGGATTTCACATCAAAATCATCCTTAACTTCATATAACCCCTTTCTAGAAACTAGAGGTAATTTCTAGGTTTGATTTGAAAAATCCCCATTGTTGAGAATTGTCAGAAAGTGAATTAAACAAATCCTATGCAGCGTCTTTATGTAGGTTAAAAAATCTCCTACCATTCATAGACTCAACCATATGACGATTCAACATGATTAAACCGTTATAAAAACATTGTATAAGTCTCAATTTCTCAAAACCATAGTGGGGATACTTGAGGAGTAAATCATTAAATCTTTCCCAACACTCATAAAATTGCTCACCCTCTCTTTGATAAAAATCACTTATCTCTCTCCCAAGAGCATTTGTTTTAGACATAGGAAAGAACTTGGTGAGGAACTTATTACTTAATTCATCCCACGTAGTAATAGACCCAGCATGAAGTGAATTCAACCAAACTTTCGCTTTGTCTTTTAATGAGAAAGGAAACATACGAAGGCTAATTGACTCATCATTAAAATTTTGAAAACAAAATGTAGAGCATATGTCAAGAAATTCCTTAATGTGCAAATATGGATCCTCTCTCTCTAACCCATGGAAAGATGGTAAAAGCTGAATGACAGAAGGCTTAAGTTCAAAGTGTGTTGCTGTAGTTTGTGGCAACATAATACAAGATGGTTGGTTGGCTGCAAGTGGTGAAAAATATTCTCTAAGGATTTTCTCTGCTTGCACTAGTGGTAGTACTGACAATATTTTATTTGGGTCATCCATCACTTCAGAGGAACTAGCCTGACTACTCTCAATTTTAGACTCTTTTTTGACCAAACGATTTGTTGAATCACGTTCCCAAATACTCATAAACTAACTAGATAAAGAAAGAAAATAAAAAACAATTAAAATAAATGGAATTTAAAATAAAAGAAATAAAACAACCAAAAATGAATTTAAAGACAAATAAATATATTTTTTATTTTTTTTATAAAAATAAATAAATAAAATAAAAGACAGCCTAAATTATAACTAGTGGAAGAATCAAATCAATCTAGATTAAACTGACGTTCTGGTACAATGCCCGGCAATGGCACCAAAAACTTGTTGTGAAAAATTTTAATATACTCGCAAGCGCACGAATCTAGAGATAGAATAGTGGTAATGAGGTCGAACCTATAGAGATTGTTATAAATTGAAAAGTCTAATTAAAATCTAAAATTAATATTAATCCTAACCTAGTTGAACAATTGAATTTTTTAAGAGAAATTAAACTAATTAAACTAAGAAAACAATTAAAGTAAAAGAGAATTCAATAAGACAAAAATTACCAAGGTTTCAGAATCCACCACTATTCAACTAATAATTATCTAAATATTAATTAATCCCCAATTTTAGAGTGACAACTCGAAATCAATTTATGTCATCTCTAGATATAACAATTAAGCCCAATTAAAATTAATCTTATGTAGGTTATTTTTCTGCTTAATAGTATAACATTTAAGCATCCTATGTAAACATATTGAATAACAAACAGTTAAAGTTTTTCTAAGCACTCTATGTAAACAATTTAGTGAAAGACAGAATCAAAGATAATCATATATAAACTTTATAGATCCAAACATAGATTTAATCGAATATTAATCCTAACAATCAATAATGCATGACAGAATTGGTGAAAAGAATTTAATAACATCTAACAATTCATGTGAAATAAGAATCATAATCATCAAAGAACATATATAAGGAATTAATTACAAGATAATTATTTTATTAAATAGTGATTCATCCTTAATCTCACTGTAAGAAAATTAGCTAGACATACTTGAATTGAATTGGGAGCAACAAAATAAATAACACCAGTCATGGAAATTGAGCAGCTGCTGCCGCTCCTATCTTCTCTCCCGAATCGGGTCTCCTTTTGCATTTGGCGGCCCCTCTCCTCCTTTGTCCAAAAGCCAAAAACTTGTTTATATAGGCTTCAAAAAGGGCCCCACCTTTTCAATTCTAAAGCCAAAAGGCTTGGCCTTTAATTTGTTCTACTCTCACACGTGCCCACCACTTAAAATTGCATTAGGATTCTTTTTTTTAATGCCATGCACATGCTGACAATAATGACAATTGCTTGTCCTTCAATTTATTCTCAATTTAATCTCCATTCCAAATTTGAGTTTCTTCATACCTTTTTATCCATATTTTCCAATTAATTCTCTATTCAATAAAATAATTCAATTAATTAAAAATAACAAATAAACATAACTAGTAATTATACAATTAAGGGTAAGATATGTATATAAATTATGTCCATCATTATCATATTTAACATTTGAACAATTAGCAAATTCTTCAAACTTCTCCTTTCTTTTTCATGATCCAGTCCAGAAAACAACACTCTAACAAATTTTTGCAATTCCATCAATAATCACTCTCATCCCTTCTTTGACAATCAAATTTAATATATGGGCACAACAACGAATGTGAAATAATTGTCCACACAAGATGAGATTATCTTTATTAAGCTTAATCAAAAGATAATCCATTATGCGGTCATTGGCAAAGCAATTGTCCATAGTCACATAAAATAATTTATGTTCAAGATTGAGATTAATCATGCAATTCAGTAATGTGTCACAAAACTTTAGGCCAATATGTGAACCTTTTACATGCTGAAACCTACATGAAGAAAAGAAGAAAAATATATATTTTGTCAAATTTTGTTTTAATTAACATTTAAGAAAAATTAAGTTAAATACAAAAAAAATGAAGACCTTACCTCAAAACTAGATTTCGTAGCGTCTAAGAGTCATCAATGAAATGTAGTAATTGCCATGTATCCTTTTGTTTGGGTATCTGGAGTCCATATATCTGTTGTAATGTCGAACCCACTTTATTACTTGCCAAGGCATTCAAATTTTTAGCCTTTTCATTCTCGTACAAATCTAATATCTACTTTTTATGTATTTAGGGACAAATGATTTTGCATTGAGTGAAGTGAGGATAATATCTCTCTAAATCGCTCATGATCAACAATACTTAACAGATATTCATGCTTGACAATTGCATGTGCAACTATTTTCCTTGTGACATCTTGATAAAAAAAAAAAATTTCCACCTTTAAATGCCCTTTATCATCCTTAACAATATTCAACTTTGCTATGTAGTGACTGATAACTTTTTACTTTTTCATGAAGCAAGATTTCATATGGTCATGCAAATGCTTTGTTCCATCATTTTACCTTCTACTAACTTGGGATTGCAATAGTTACATACTACCTTTTGTTCTCCATTAACTATTTTTTTTCTCAAAATGATTCCAGACAATTGATCTTAGCTTTCATGTTCTTCCCCTTTTTGACGTCCCATCTGGAATGCCATTTCCTGTTTGACCATCATCATCCACATAGACTACATGCACTAATTATGGTGTAGCACTTAACTTGTTTGCTTCCATTAGCCTAAAAATATACAAAATAAAATAAATTCAATATAATACCAATTGAAATTTTCACTTAAGAAAGATTTTTGCACAAGAATTTTATAAAATCAACTAAAGTATCAGAGTTGTCTTCAACTATAGGCCACCACTTCCACTACACAAAATGACAAAATCTTGATTTACTTGTGAGTTGTGACAATGAGAGAAATCAATATAAAAAAAATTAAGCATATAACTTGAGAGAATTTAGAATTACTAGTGGGTGATGATCATGAATGGCTATGGAACAATTGCGATGTGGTGCATATAAATGGATGTGGCATGATGTGGGTGATGATCATGAATTGCTATGGCTGTAGTGAAGCTTCAAGGCGGCTAGTGAAAATTAAAAATTAGGTATTAACTATTATGTTTATGACTATGCATTAGCCTTTGTTTTATTAGATTTAAGTTTTAAAATGTTTAATGAATATTATAATTAAGACAAAATTTTTGGGCCAACCGAATCTATTCAGCCTTTTCAATATCCTAAATGAAAATTTACGACTACAATTAATTAATTAAGTCTAAAAGTTTAATAATATAAATATTTTGATATTTGTTATTTATATCAATATTTAATATTTTATAATTCAATTTTTTTATTTACTTATAATTTTAAAATATAAAATAAAAATTAAAATGAAAAAGTGAGGAGGGGTTAGGGATTCCACCTTATCCGTATCCCTTCTCTAAAAAAGAATCTGGGTAATAAATTATTCTTGTCCCTTCATCGATTAAGAAATTTGGTATAAAATTATTCTCGTACTCTCTCCGAATGGAAAAAATGCATGATGGTACCTTGTGGGGATTTATGCCATTCCTGCGTATCTCTTTCAACGTCCAATTTCCCTTGTTATTTGCTGCCATTACTGCATCAATCTCTTGTTCACTCATCATTAGTCGTGCAAGCTACTTTATCGAATCCTCTAGATCTAGATCTAGATCCATCCTTTTAAGCTTTGACCCGTAGTTATCGATCATTAACTCAATCCCGCTATTCACGACGGCGACCTGAGGTCAAAAAGCTAAGGTCACTGCCACTGGAGCTCATTGCCGTCACTATCGCTCCAACCACCACCAGCCCTTAGTCACCAAACCACCGACCCAACACCTGAGAGCCATAAACAAAAATACCCTCTCCGGCTGGTGTATTTTTTATTTGGCTTTTTTCTTTTGTTTTTATTTTTTTCAGTCTTGCTTATTTAATTTTTCAATTTTTTAGTTTTTATTTTTATTTTTTTTATGGTGGTTGGTTTTATCATTGACTGTTGGGTGATGTCTATTTGCTCCTCTTGATATCTAGTATGGTCGTTGATGACGTCAACTTAGAGTTCGGTTCAAAATTGTGTCAATGTTCAAATCGGGAGGATATGCTTGTATTGGAGTTGATAAAGGGCTCTAATAGTTGTGCATTTATATTCTGATGACTTGGTGCAAGTTACTGATAGCTTGGGTTGAGGGCTCATTGAGAGGGGATACTTTAGATAGTTTGATTATGTTGTTGAGTTTTTGTGATTTTTGTTGTGCTTGTAGTTAGTAGTTAGTATTATGTTATGGCGCTCTATGTTAATTTTGTTGTATTATTTTCCTTCTCTAATTAGAAAAGGATCTCACATACATTAGTTGAGGTTGGCAACAGTTCGTAAAATTTCTTTTCATTGTAAGTAGGTTTAATAGATGAAATTCTTTTTTTCTTTAGGTTTGTAATTATATTTGCTTTTAGGAATTGTTCGATCCTAGGCTTAAATTATATGTCTTATCCTATTTATTATATTTAAGCTTAGTGACCGTGTATTTATGTCTTTATGACATTTTATAGTTGGACTAGTTTTCATCGTTAATGAAAGACATACTTTCTTTTTAAACAAAAAATACAATAATTTATTTTAATTCTCATTTCTCATTTAATTTAAGTTCATTCTAATTCTGTCCTATTCCAATTATTAATTGATAAATATATCATGAGTAACTAATTTTAAGTAAATCCTCTCATTTTCATTCATTTATTTATTTAATTTTTTTAAAATGAGGTGTTATTTAGGGAAAAAGGTTAAAAAAAAGTGAGATGTTGGATGATGTCAAAGTAATTAATGGTCTAAATAGGTTAAAAAAAAGTGAGATGTTGGATGATGTCAAAGTAATTAATGGTGCTAGAGGATGAAGTCAATTAATAAGCTGTGCCTTTATTGATGAATGGGGCCGTTGATTGAAGTAGGAGTTTAGGTCAAGGCTCAAGGCCGGTAGGTTTCAACCTGATGTATCACCATGCCAAACACTTCAGATTAACATTTAGGGACAAAATTTTGATTATTTCCACTTTGTTTTCACATTGGCGCTACACTGAATAATGTTGTAGGCTTCTTCTTTGTTGCTTCTATTGATAGCATATAATCTCTCTAATCGCTCACACATTGTGCTTATAAGCATTTTGACACTTTTTTTTTTCATCTTTTTAACATAAACTGATTTTTTTTTCTTAACACTTATAGTACACTCCACCGATCATGCAGGGAGAAATATATCCTTATTTAGGGATCAAGGCATTTTGTTGAAGATGAAAGTACATTGAATTCATATGAAGTTTTATCATGACTATTGCATCCATTGGGCAAATAATTGTTCGATAAAGATTTGCCTCTCTAGAGTAAAAATGGAAAAGTTGGGAGGAAAAATCGAAGACTAGGGACTTCCATTGAAAATAACTAAAACGGTCAATCTCTCAAACCAATGCAACTTGCAACTCAAGTAATCAAGTGAAGAAACTTTACATTTGAAGCTCCGGTTACTGATAAACAAATAGATCAGAAGTTATACCATAATTTTTGATAGCATACATCTCTTGTAATGAGAACAAAATTGATTACAAAAGCTGATTTTGTTTTTAAACATACGATATCCATGTTAGATTTCCCATCTGTGCCTAAAAAACTGATCAGGATCAATGCCTATGCTTTGTGCCCTAAAAAAGATCAGGATCAATGCCTATGTTTTGTTTAACATCAAAACTTCATCCTCAAATGGCCTAAAAAAATCCTGAATTGCAGCACTTTGACTTAATCCTTTTTATATTTACAGCTCAGGAACCTCTAGTTAATAATACATGCTGCTCATTTTCCAAATTAACTCTTTTCTTCGTATTTAATAGCACTAAAGGCATTACTTAAATGACATAAAAGTTGTAGAAATCTGAATCATCTCCAGAAAGAGTGATTTCCCTTCCTTTCCGTGTTAACTTTTCTCTCTTCCTCTCTGCCCTTCTTCTTTTTGAAATCACTGCGTAATAGGTCAAAAAACTAAGAATTCCCACCATTGTTACTCCTCCTACGGCTGTAATGAAAATTGCAGCCCATCTGTTGTGCCTACCAACAACTATATATGATGAAGAAGTAAATGCCACAGAAGTGCATATAGATGCCAGCCACATGAGCTTATTTATCACTTTAGTAACACGTCTCTCTGATTTTAGCTCTCCCCTCACAATTGTGATTTGTACCAACACAACAGCCAATGAGAAGAATAAAGCAAAGGCATTGGCAACATAGAAGATCTTAAATGGGATTGTGCTTGCCACCATGGATGATCCATCATCACGGTCACCACCAGGAAGTGTGAAAATAGATGCAAATGCAACTGTTGCGAAAAGCACAGCAATCACTGTGACTGAATTAGTTGCATTATAGAGTCCAAATTTGTGGAGCTTACGAAGATGCTTTGCAATGTCCTGCACGTTTTTGTTGGTTTTTCGGGTTTGTTCGAGCTGTGTATGGACATGTTGCTTGATTTCCTTCACAGTTCTCCGAAGCTCATCACGTGGTTGATTAAGTTCTCTTGCTCTAACTGCACCATTACGTTCCAAACACTCTTTTAACTCAGCGGTTTCTTCGGAGAATGGGAGACCTTCAGCTATGTCAAGGGCTGTTTTACGGTCCTTTGTTAATATGTTGACATCAATGTCTGGAAGGGCTAGCAATTCGTTCACTATCTGTAGCAAAGAAAATAAAGATTCCACATTGTAACTTCCATGTACTAAGGTTTACATAAGGTCCAGAGCACTTGCATTTTCTGAGAAAATAGGAAAAACAATTCATATGAGAATATAGTAACTACGTTTAATAAATTGCCTATGTTCTATTAACATTTGATACAAAATATTGATGGCTTTGTCCATATTATAACTTAAAAAATAAAACTTTTGAGAGAGATAAAGATAACATAACCAAACATATATTGCCAATAATAGCACAACTGCAAAAATCAATACCTCTATTCGCTTCTTTCTGGTGGCTACATGTAATGCTGTATTACCAAACTTGTCAGGGAGCATTGCAATTGCTGAATCTGCCCCAAGAAGCAACCTCACCACTTCAGAGCTTATTCCTTTTACAGCCATATGTAATGCAGTCTGTCCTTTCTTATCGGTATGTCTTGCCAGTTGTGTGTCCTTTTTAAGTATATGTTTCACAACATCAACATGCCCCTGCCTAGCAGCTAAATGCAACGCATTTTTCCCATTGGATCTAGGTATCTTTAGCAAGTGAGGATCTTTAGAAAGTAAAACATGAAGTACAGCAACATGTCCTTTTGTAGCTGCAGTTATAAGTGGGGTTGCGTTTGATTGGCCTAATGTTTTTGTAAGCTCTGGATAATGGTCTAATAGCACCTGGACGATGTCTGCATAAAGGTTTTAATTGAAAGAAAATGTATAGTGTAAAAGTATATACTTTCTGCTTTAGGACATAAATGCAAACAACCACGTAGCATTTGAGTATTTACAAAAAAAAAAGCACCCTTTGAGAATATTCCACTTTAAAATGTTTTCTCTGTAATTATAAATATGTCTCCTCTCTAACATAATTAATCAAACAATGGATTTGTACAGATTCATAAAGGGTACAACGATCAAGTTTCATATTCTAATGAAAAGTTTAAAAAGAACAAATATATACTATCTAGATTTATTTCGATTTAGGTCTTTCCATTGATGCTATAGAAGAGGGGATATAAAATCGTTACGAAAAAAAAAAGGCTGTTGAAACTAATTGATTCAGTATATAACTTTTTTTTTTACGTTCTAAATCATTATTTTTCTGAATCACTATATATAACCAGATACCCTGCACTTTGACTCCAATTGAGAAAAGCAACCCTGCCATTTAAAAACTATCTACAAAAAAAAAATTCAAAAGGTTCTCGGCATCTTACACTATTCGTATCTAATATATATTAAGCTCAAAGTCAAATATATAGAATCCATGCTCTGAGTATTCTTTATTTTGTTTCAAATTTCAATCAAAGCATTACCTTGATAACCTTGACTGGCAGCAACATGCAAAGGGTCAAGCCCAGAATTGCTCTTCAAAGAAACACCCTCTTTTGTCATATACTGCAACAATTCCTTCACCACATCCAGGTGCCCATTCTTGGCTGCAATAAACAATGCCGTCTCTCCTAACTCGTTCACCTCTTCTACCACAGCTGCCCTTATCTCAGCCACCTAATCCACGTATTAACTAACTCAAGATTAGGATAAAATTATCTCTTGAATATGAAGCATACATCTTTAAACAGGTCTAGAACTATCCATGCACTATTACATTGCCTTAGGTATTGAAAAAGGCTAAAGATAAACTCACCTCAGCATCAAAATCAACACTACTCGTCGTCCGCATCATTTGGGCATCAATTTCACCCAAGATATCCTTAATAACATCATTATCTCCACGTTGCGCGGCCAAGTGCAACTCAGTGTCATTGAGGCGGCCTGTAACCTGCCGCACGTACTTCTTTGAGGGCTCTAATCGCTTGCCAGAAGTGGACACCAGGGACTTATTTGAATTCGAAATTAGTAGAGCTTTGCTAGAATTGGACGCCTTAAGGGACTTACTCGAATTCGATCCAAGCAAGGCCTTGCTAGATTTTGATAGCACGAGAGATGGTCTTGGTGCTGATGTTGTTGGAGAATTTGAAGCTGAATGTGACATGAAATTGAGAACAACTGGCTGGTTTAGTCCCCGCTCAAGATCCCTCTCTCCTGTATTGCATTCATCAACAATAATTTTTCTTTTTGCAAAATTCATTAACTAACAACTTTTACATAAATTTAATGCCCATATTTAATATAACAATCTACATTTTTACATTCTTCAACTTTACATTACTGGACAAAGATTTGTTATTTGCATATGATATGAAAAAAACCTAAACAATTCATAAATCTAATTTTTTTTTTTGGAATTCATAAATCTAACTTTAAAAAGCTTTTTTTTTTCACTTTTTCCCCCTAATTCTCATACTTTGAAAAATTGCTCATGTATCAAAGAAATCACAAGCCACAATAATATAAATCAACGAATTGAAATTGAATAATGATATCAAATTATTATATCAACATTCTTCAATAATAATATCAACAGACTTCACAAGCCACAATAATAATATCAACATTCTTCAACTTTACATTACTAGACAAAGATTTGAGATTTGAATATGATATAAAAAAAACCTAAACAATTTATAAATCTAACATTAAAAAGCTTTTTTCCCTATAATTCTCATACTTTGAAAAATTGCTAATGTATCAAAGAAATCACAAGCCACAATAATTTAAATCAACGAATCGAATTTGAATAATAATACCAAATTATCTAATATTAAATGAGGGAATTAATTTCCAATGAGAAAAGGAAAAAAAAATATAAAAGAAAGAGAATATTACCTTCTTCTTCTTCTTCGATTAACTCCATAATGAATTGTGAAAAACAATTACTACATTTGCGTCTTGATAATTATTGATGACGACGGGAAACAATTTGTTAATTCCGTTAATGACACAGGGACCTGCACGAGGCCACCAACGTCGAATTTCAGGAGGGGGTTAATCTTTTGAAATTTCAAGGTGGTTTTCCCGTTAAGCTTGGTATGATTCATTGTTTGCCACGTCAGCATTTCAAGTACAGATGATATTAAAATATTTTGGTTGCTTTTCTATTGTTAGAATTTTCACTTGGTTATTATACTATTCAAATTTAGTAGAGGTATCAAAAATATTTTATTTTGCCTCATTATTTTCAATATAAAACTTTTTAAGGGAAGATAGAGTGGTGTTATTAACATCTCCTTAAAATCCTGAAGAGACCCATGTTCTTAATGTCCCGTTATAAATTTGATGCATATTTGTAAGGTGTAACAACACTTGTTTTTGACTTTTTGTTTTAAAAATAGCCTTATGCTTTGATGACTGCCATTTTTTTCACTTTTATTCTCATCCCCTACATTCATTCCACGAATTTATATAATATGTAAAGTTAAGTAGTTGAGTTATCCACATTGATTATAAAAGAGATGATAGGTGGCCAGGGGCGGATCCAGGAATTTGTATTACCCTGGGCTAAATTAAAAAATTTATATTTTAAAGTGAGCTTAAAAATTTATAAGTAGAAAAAATTGCATCAAATAAAGGGGGTATGAAAAATCTTATCGCTATAAGTTATAAATAAAAAGAGTAGAAAACAAAAGCAATTAAAAAAAAATAGTATTTTACAACTATGAAATCTGACTCTAATAAAATGTAATTATACAAGGATTAATATATTAATTAAGGATTTTAAGCTGAAATAAATGAATACATGTAATTATAATCAATTAAAAATTGAAGTAAAAATTTAATGTTTGAAGTCAAGTACTTAATTACCAGGTTTCAATAAATTAAACAATTCAAATTTATATCTCTTTTTAAATTATAAAAGTATTATTAGTCAAAAGTTTTAATTATAAACTAAATTCAACCTAACAAAAATGTATTTGGGTATTGTTGTTTCTTTGCCAAACGCTTCGACTCTCTTTAAAGAACCAGTTGTTGATGATTTTTCTATCAAATTAAAGCTCCTCAAAATATTTAAATTTTATCTTAGTTAATATAACTAATAAATAAAATCTCAAAATTTACATAAAAAGTTTATGAAAATGTTGATAATTGTTACTACATGTTTTTTTTTAAGTAGTTTAATACTAGTGACAATTTTATTTTAGATTGACATACTTTTTTCTATTAGAATTTTTTTAAAATAAATTAAAGTAATAACATTTTACCCCCTAATGTTTTTTTATCTATATAGTAATATATAATTTACTCATTTTATAAATAAGTCACTAATTTCAATTGGAAAAAATATAATTGAATTAAGGACATATTTAAAAATAAAATAAAAACTCTATTATAGTATAAAATTAATGAAAATATAAGGATAATTATATTTAGGGACATGAATGAAAACAAAATAAAATCTCTATTATTATCTATAATTGATAGTAAAATAAGGAGTTTAAATGATTTTTTCCTAAGTTTGATCGGGCTACAGCCCGGTCTAGCCTTGCTGCAGGTCCGCCACTGTAGGTGAGGATAGGATGAATCACTCGCCAAAAGGGCTTGTCTTTTAATAAGTTGAATATAAACGGAGGTGGTGATAGGGTTAGTAGGGGCTTCACTTGGATTTTCCAAAATTTTAAATTCATTTCGATTAGGGGTGGGCATTTTACCCAATCCGACCTGATAAATTTCGGGTTCGGGTTGGATCGGGTCGGGATTGAAACCCGATCGGATTGAAATTTACAAACCCGATCGGGTTGTGATCAGTTCGGGCTGATCCGAATACCCGATTGGGTTCCCAAAAAAAAAATAATGATTTCTGGCATGTGTCTGTACTCCTTATTGAGCATATTTCCCTCTCCATTCTCCAACAGCAATCGAATCACACCAATAACCAATCCAAAAGGTTGGCAGCCATTCTGTCAAAATTCTTCTTAGAGACGTTTTAAATTTAATAAAGAAAATAAAGTTGCCTTAGATGGCATTTTGCAAGTGCAATGATGTGGACTGAAGCAATCCTCACCCTTTTCTTTTTTTGTCCAATTTAATCATTCAAAAGAGTTCTTATCTTCTACCCAACGCCAAGCAATTGATAATTCGAGTATTTGACAAATCATTTAAGAACAGAACAATTTCTTTTTGGAGGAAAAGAAAAAAAAACAAAAAAGGGAAGAGAGGATGAGAAAGAAATAAAGAAAGAAATTTGTCACAGGAAACAAATTTGACACGTTGTTGCATAGCACACACACAGAACAGAAGTCACAAGCTGCATAGCACACAACCACTGAGCCACACACACATACGCTGCTACACACATAGAAGTCACAAGCTGCACACTGCACAGCACACACACTGACACTGAGACACACATGCTGCACACACACGAGCTGCACAGCACACACAAACGCTGCAAGTGCACAACACACACACGCGCTGCAAGTGCACAGCACACACACACACGCTGCACTCAACAATTCACTCGCAAAGACGCAAACCTAACACACACACACGCTGTCAGCCACAACTTCATAAATCACAAACACAAACATAAACACAAACAACTGAACAAGGCAGCCGCAACCTGCAAGTCTGCAACCAACCACCACAAGACACGATCTATTGCTGCCAATTGCTGAAATCACGATCTGTTGCTGCCAAGTGAAGTCGCGATCAGCTGCTGCCAAGTCAAACCCGTCCAGCCGTGAGCCGTGAGTCGTCCGCATCTCCGCGATCTGTTGCTGCCAACTCCCAGGTGAAGTCGCGATCTGCTGCCAAGTGAAATACTGTCCGTCCAGCCGTGAGCCGTGGCCACCGATCTGCTACTTGAAGGCCGAATCCTCTCCGCCCGAACCCGATTTTGAAGCTTTCTAGTTTCCACCTTCCACTTTCAAGCTTCAAGCCTTCAACTTTTTTCAAGTTTCCTAAGTCGTTTCGTTTCATGGTATATATACACTACATAATTAATTAATTATATATGCTAAATAGTTTATTATGTAATTAAGTAATTGTTTATTATTTAATTGTTGTAATTAACTAATTATGTATTTATAAATATTAGTAATAAAATCAAGGAAATTTTGTTAATTATTGAGCTCATCAGAAATTATTTTTTTCATATATAAAAAGGAATTGTTGATTAGTGGGTTTTGTTAATTGATAATTGATAATTGACCATTGTTAATAGTTAATTGTTAATTGTTAATAATTGAAATAATATTAATTGATAATTGTTAATAATAGTTAATAATTAATTTTTTATGAATAAATTAGCACATTAGGTAGATTAAATATTAAAATTTAGTATTATGTTGTATATATTTTATAATTATAATGTGTTATGTAATTATGTGTACTTGTGCAGTAGCTTCAAGCTTTCAACCCCTAAAAAATTAATAAATTCAATTAATATTTTATTATATGTTAATCATCCGTTAAGTTGTTAAGTACAAGTAACTTGGACTTGAAATCAAAGGATTTAATTTATAATAAGAAATAAGATATAGATAGACAAATAATATCATATTATTATGGGGAATGGGTAATTGGATATTATAAATTAATTAATTAATCATGAATTTCTTACTTTTTGTTTATGGAGCATGAATAACTTGAATTGAAATTACTAATTTTTGTTTATGGATTATGTTAATAATATTTATGTGTTTTGATTTTTGAATTAATGATTATTAATGATTATTTTGAATATTCAGATGCTTGGACACTCAAGATCGAATTCAATGAGTGACGATGAAGACCAAAGTGTACAAATGGAAAGAACCCATAGAGGAAAGGAAAAGACGAAGCGGAAAAGACCGCCAATGAAGAAAAGATCGACAGTATGGAATCATTTTACTTTACTCGAATATAATCCAAACAAATGTATGTGCAACTATTGTGGTAAGCAATATCAATGTCATTCAAGGTTTGATGGGATTACAAATATGACAAGGCATATAAAGACATGTGAATCATACAAGACATTTCAGGCACAACAAGGTGGAAGTCAACAAAATTTGACATCTGAGGGCGGCAAAGAAAATGCAAGTAATTTGGTTTTGCATAAAGGATGGAGTCAATACGCATGTCGAAGGGCAGTAACTAAAATGATTATTATGGGTGAGTTGCCGCTCAGTTTTATAGACAACAAAGGATTTAGGCATTTCTACAGTGTAGTTATCCCTCAGTTTGTTATGCCATCTCGAAAAACAATTGGTAGAGATGTTACGAAGTTATTTTTGGAGGAAAAGACAATGTTGAAGAGTTTGATTTGCAACAACAAGCAGCTGGTGTCTCTTACAACTAATTTATGGACTTCTGTTCAAACCATGAGCTACATGGTGATTACTGCTCATTTTATTGATAGTGATTGGTGTTTGAATATGAGGATTATTAGTTTTAGCGCAATCAAAGATCATAAAGGGAAGTCAATTGGTAAAAAGATTGTGGCTTGCCTACAAGATTGGGGGATAGAGAGGTTGTTTGCAATAACTGTTGATAATGCCACTACAAATGATATTGATGTTGGGAGAGTTGCATGCTAGTGTTACCGCTATTCAAAATGCAGTGAAGTACGTGAGGTCCTCCAGCATGAGGCTGTGGACATTTAAACAATGTGCTGAGCAGGTGAATTGTCTAAAAGGAATTGTTGTTTTAGATTGTCCTACCAGGTGAAATTCCACTTATTTGATGTTGATGACTGCGCAGAAATTTCAAGCGGCATTTGATAGAATGGCAGAAGTGGATAAACCTTATGAGGCATACTTTGCTAAGAAAGAAAATAATGTTAGAAGGGTGGACCCACCTGGACCGAATGACTGGGAGAGTGCTGAACGAATTGTGAAGTTTTTGAAGGTATTTTATGACGCCACATTATTGTTTTCTGCCTCTTTGAGTGTAACTTCTAATCTTTGTTATGATACTATTGGCTTAATTGAGAGTTCATTGACTGCACTGCAAGAAAGTACAGATCCTTGAGTATCCTCTATGGCTTATAGTATGAGGGAAAAATTTGACAAGTATTGAGAGTCCACAGGAAAGATAAACAAAATGTTGATTATTGCCTCTATTCTTGATCCACGAGCGAAAATAGATTTTGCTAAACATATTTTTTAGATCATTTTTAGCAATTATAGTTTGATGGTTGAACAAATGACCAAAGCAGTAAATGACTTGTTGAATGAGTTTTATGATGCATATAGTTTATTCTCCGCTAGTTCCACACCATCGATGTATGGTGAGAGTAGTCTTAGTGGCAACTATGGAGGTACAAGTTCTTCTCAACGTTTTACAACTGAGGCTAATTTGGTGGATATTGCTGGTGGTGAATATGATGACGTTTTTCAAGCATCTCGCTCTTTCCTTAGATATGCCAGGAAGGTTTCTGTTCAGAATGAGAGTAGAATAGTAGTATCTGAGGTGGAAAGGTACTTGAAGGACTCAATTGAAGATCCCAGCAATCTTAAACTTAATGTTTTGCTTTGGTGGAGGGTGAATGGATCGAGGTATCCAATTCTTGAGAAAATTGCAAGAGATGTCTTTGTTGTTCCTGTTTCCATAGTGGCATCTGAGTCTGCCTTTAGTACCGGGCATCGTATTATTGATGAGTATAGGAGTTCTTTAACCCTGGCTATGGTTGAGGAATTAAAATGCACTGAAAATTGGCTGCAGTCTAAACTTTTTGTCAATCCCGTCTACAACCTCTAAGAAGATATCAAGGAGCAAATGTTTCATATGGAATTACAAGAAGGTAATGTTTTTAATTTTTTATCATACATTAAATATATAACATATTTAAAATGCATTATAACTTTATATAGAACATCTACATGCAGTCATGTACTTGAGTTATTAATTTTTTTTTTTATTTTATAGAACTTATAAGATTGCAAGCTTCGATAGTGGAAGCAGTGAGCGCCAACATTGGTGTTATGGATGTTTGAAAGGTAACTTTTAATATATATTATTATTCATAATTTGATATTATAGTACTATTACTATTTGGTTGTAATTTAAGCTATAATTATAGTTGTTATAGTTTTAAATTTTAAGTCTAATTTGTAATTGTTTTAGTTAGACAATTTGAAGTTGATAGAATGTTATTATTGTCTAGTATTATTATTAACTTGATTTGGTGATGAATGCCATAAAATAAGCATGATATAATAGAAATATATAATCAAGTGTGTATTGAAAAATTTGGTAAACATATATATTTATTTGTAATTATAAATTTATAATGATATAATAGAAATTAGAAAGATTGTAACACCCATTTAGTTTAATTAAATATATGAATTGGATTTATTTATTTGTGTTTGTGTTTGATGTGTAACCTTATGAATTTAGTTTATTTGCTCAATTTTTTATATGAATTGAGTTTGTTCATTTGGAACGTGGCTTAAGGAAAATATTTATTGTACATTTCCCCAATCTTTCTCTAGGCAATCGGCATTTGAACTTGGAGTTCAAAAATTTGAATTTAGAACTTGTCAAAGTGCTTGCATGGAGCCATGGAGGAACCAAGGTGGAGGAACCAAGAAAGCTTATTTAGTTTTAATGTTTGAACTTTGAACTTTGTGATTTACGTTTCTAAACAATTTAATTTTGTGACTTTGTGAGTTTGTGTTTCAAACTTTCAAAGACTAATATTTGGAAATTGTGCTTTGGACTTTGTAAGTTTGTATTAATTTTAACTTTTATTAAGTTTGGAACTTTGGATTTTGTTGATTGAGCAAATAATAGTCCTAATTCTACCCTCCAAGCCAATAGGCAAATAATCCTGTTATAGCATTTTAACTTTATTCATTTGATTTAATAACATTTTCTTTTTTTTTTTTAGTTGAAAATTAGTAAAAATGACTACAATTAAGAAAAATATCTTAAAACTTTCCTAAAAACTACAATAATAGGAAGAAAAAGAGCTCAAAATTGCATTAACCGAATTTGACCCGATTTCAACTGACCCGAACTGACCCGATTTCACCTGAACTGACCCAATTTGACCCGAACTCAATCCTACCCGTTTTAAATCCAATCCGAACATAACCCGAATTATTGACCCGACCCGATCATAGTTCAGGTCGGGTCAATAATTTGGGTTATGTTCGGGTTGATTCTTGTCTAACCCGAACAACCGGAAACCCGATCGGGTTGACCCGAACCCGATTTTGCCCACCCCTAATTTTGATATTTGTCCCATATTTAATTTGATTTACCATAAAAGCTCTTGTTAAAATTTAAAAATAACTAAAATATTAAATATTTGTTTGTATGCTCTCAACCCACAAAGAAAGATTGATTTGATGTTCCTAATATGGATGATTATTTCTAGCCCAAGGAAGATGACAATGCAAGGTCAAAGATCACAAATATGCATCGCTTTCTTGTTGAATTATTTTATGCAAATTTTGGACATGTAACTTCAAGAATTAAGTAATCATTTTAATGAGACAAAGACCGAGTTGCTTCTTTGTTTGGCATGTTTGTGTCCTAATGACTCTTTTGTAGTTTTTGATAAACCGAAACTACTTCATCTTGCTAAGTTTTATCCAAATGATTTTTCTCTAATAGATCTTTATGGCACTTGAAATTCAACTTGATATTTATATTATGGATGTGTTTTGACAAATTGGTGAGCTAACAAGAAAAATGTCTGAGAATAAGGAAGATAAATTGTATTCATTAGTTTATCTATTGGAAATATTAGATTGATTTTACCAGTTGCCACAGGTATTATAGAAAAGCATTTTCGGTTATAAATTTTCTAAAAAATATTTTGTAAAATCGTGTGAGAGATTAATACTTAAAAGATATTCTTGTTTTGTATGTGTGTGTATAAATATATGGGTGATGATACAACCACAAACTCTTGTACAAATTGACGTGGTATTAATTCATTGGTTGAATAAAAATATAAAATAATAAAAATAAATTATGTGGGTCAAACGATATTTAATTCAACTAATGAATTAACGTCACATCAATTTGTACAAAATAAATTTGTACAAGAGTTTGGTTATATCATTATTCTAAATATATATATATTACGTAGTTTTGATAATGAGGTTATTCATTAACGTTTTCAACATATAAAAACACACTGGAGTAGTTATAAATGTATTGAATTAATTTTTTAATGAATTTTATTTTGATAGTTTTATTTGTTAACTATTTTTTAAAATTATATTACTATTTAAACCTAGTCATACTAGGTTGAATCCCTAGCACCACCATTTGGATGTCCAGACCTATAGCTAAATTCTAGTGGCAGAATGTGATAGACTCAACCTCTCACGAAAGAATTGGAGCCAAATTCTAGTAGAACTTTGGTCTGGGAAATTATTGAGTAGTTGAGTTGTCTCGTATTAAAAAAAGAAAAAAAAGTGATAAATGAACTAGTCACTAATAATAATAATAATAATAATAATAATAATAATTTTTTCGGATTAGATAACTTTTTATCCTAATAAGTCGCCCAACATAGAGGATGGATCAAAATTGACAATTGTTCTGTTTCGTTTCGTTTGGTTGGTGAGATTGAGAAGGGGATTTGGGATACTCTTTTAGATATATCTTAATTGTCGAATTATACTAGTTGGCTTTGTGCATTCTTTTATGACACAGATTTAAAAATTAGAAAAATTTAAATTCAAAATATTTTAACGACCACACAGATTGGGCCTTAAGATTTTAGTTAACAATAAGTGCATTTGGAATTTAAATGAGTGTATTTAAAAAAAAAAATCTAACGAGAACAGTGTCGGCAATAATTCCTTTATCAGCGTTCATGTTTGAGTAACTGTGTCTGTGTGTGACGTTTTTTGTACGCTTCAAATGAAACAGAGAAACAACTGTAACGAACGTTGATTAAATTTAGCTCGAAGCCATTGGTCCGGTGAGTTTCAGTAACTCTCAACCATTAATATCAATGGGAAACTCACACGGGCATCATCATCATCATCGCAAGAACCGTAACGAAGCTAACAGTTACTTCCCACACCAAACGCCTACTCCTACCCCTCCGCCCTTTAAATTTGGCCCGTCTGATCATCATCAACATCAACCTGCAGTACAATTTCAGAACAACTCGACGATGTCATTGCCTTACGCTCACGTTGATTGCAGCTTACGTGCTCTCGCTGGCCAGGCCGAAGGGTTTGGTCGCCTCGCCATTGGTGGTCTCCACGGACCCCTCTACCACGTCACCACTTTAGCCGGTAATTTTACTTATGTCTTGTGAGCTCTCGTTATTATTGCCTATTTAGCTTGCTTAATTTATGAATCTCGTCTAGTGTTTCTATGATTTGTTAAGAATTTGTTCTGTGGTTTTGAGGTATATATAACAGCGCTGGTTTATGGAGATATTGAAAGTGTTTGGCAGAATGGTTCTGGCATTTGGGTAGAGGCTTATGAAAATAGTTGAAATTTTAAGTCCTATTCTGTGTTTATTGCTAAAAAACAAAGAGCTTCAATGAAGTTCTTAGTTGGGTATAACCAAAAGGGCATTCTTGGAATAGATTGGGAAAAAGAAACTTGACTCTAATGTAAATTGGTGAGCTTTTTGGATGTTTATTGTAACTGTGGTTATAGCTTGTGCTTAATAATTGGTTGCTAATGCTAGTTTGTAATATTGTTATGGCGAGCAATACCTTGCATTTTTTAAACTACTGATTGATGATGTTTTTGCTGCTCATTGGCACTTGCGATCTTCTTCACAGATGGTGTAGTGGTCTATGTTAGTAATGATATTCCTAATTTGTTATCTAATATAATATTTTATTTATTTATTTATATATGGGATTGTAGATGACGGGCCAGGATCACTTCGAGAAGGATGCCGCATGAAAGAACCTCTTTGGATTGTCTTTGAAGTGTCAGGCACCATTCATCTTCGCTCTCACTTGAGTGTCTCATCTTACAAAACCATAGATGGCCGAGGACAAAGGGTGAAACTTACAGGAAAGGGTTTGAGGCTGAAGGAATGCGAACATGTTATAATATGCAATCTAGAGTTTGAAGGTGGTAAAGGACCTGATGTTGATGCCATTCAAATAAAACCTAAGTCAAAACACATATGGATAGACCGTTGTAGTCTCCGTGATTATGATGATGGGCTGATAGATATCACCAGAGAAAGCACAGATATTACAGTTTCTAGGTGGGATTAATCATTCTGAAAAATTACTGTCCTTCTATAGGTACATGAAGATCATGGTTCTAATAACTTCAAGCATTTTTTTTGTAGGTGTCACTTTTCATCACATGACAAGACCATGCTCATTGGAGCAGATCCCTCTCACGTTGGTGATAGATGTATTCGAGTGACCATTCATCATTGTTTTTTTGATGGGACTCGACAACGACATCCACGTGTTAGATATGCTAAAGTACATCTGTATAACAATTACACCAGAAATTGGGGAATTTATGCTGTTTGTGCCAGTGTTGATTCACAGGTGATAATGCTATCGATTGAAATCCTTGTTCTGTTTGGAACCTGTTTAGAAGGTTGAAAGATTTGAACCTTTTCTAGATTTTCTCTAATATCTTATTTGTTTTTTCATCAGATATTCTCCCAATGTAATATATATGAAGCAGGACAGAAGAAGATGGCATTCAAGTATCTTACAGAGAAGGTAAGTGTTCTTTCATTTTTTTTCTTTTCCATTCCATTTCTGAATCAATCATCTAGATTTTTGTGTTTTCAGCTGTATATGAGGTGAAAATACAGATGCAATTCACAGATGTAGAAACTTTCTTTAGTAAAATGTAGTAAGAATTATGTTGAGAAGTGTTTCCAGAACTGATTACCTATTCGTAAATTTAATACCAAAAGCAATCAATTCCCATGGTGTTGATGGATGTTAATACCTGTCAAACTAATGGATAAAGTTAAGATAGAAGGAAGATGTCAACTCTCGAACTATTAGAAAAAGGAAAAAACAGAGGGACATAGAATAATTGGACTTGCTTTTCTGCCAAGACTAAACCTGAACAGAATTGGTATTATGCTTACTTCTCCAGAAGCATGTAGCCCATGGTTGCCCTCCGATTTGAACTGCCATAATTCATTACCACTGTGACTGTGACAAGTTTTTTGGCATTCAGAAAAAAGAAAAGACTCCACTACAGGAAATCAGCATCCTAAGTTCTTTCTGTTTCTTTTATTTTTGAAAGTTTGAATTAGTTACATCAATGGTTTAGATAGATTGTGTGAGAAACGTTTGAGTGTATTTGGATATCTGGGATATTAACCATGTCAGATCAATGGTTTAAAAGTTACAGGAGCTCAGAAGGCCTATTATAGATATATCCTCTCATCTGTTTTTTGCCACTAGAAGTTTATGAGCTGGTCCATTGCATTGGGTCTGCGAATGCTTATGCAGCTTGACTTGATAAACACAGTAGAGTGGCACAACCTCAAAATTGCATTTAGATGGAACTTTCTGACTGTTTGCAGCAAGTTCTTTTTTTCAGGTTATAGTTTTGCATCCAATGGGGTTAGCCTAATGAAAGCAACCAAAACACCTCATGATCCTGCTGCTGATTCTTCCAGGAAAAGCGCGGATGTGACCAATTTTGAGTAGAGGACTGTAGGATATGATCGCCTTCGTACTAAGTTTTGTCATCATACTGATAAACTGTTTGATTAAGGATGAAAAAACCCTTGGCATTCTTTTCCTTCTGTTTGCAGGATAAATTTTCTTCGTTTAACCGGAAAAATACTACAATTTTACTTGTGATCAATATACCATTGACTCTGACTTGTTATTTGTATAAGAAATTATTCTTTTTTATCATTGCTTTTTTGCATGTAGGCATCAGACAAGGAGGAGGCAAGATCTGGTTGCATAAGGTCTGAAGGGGATTTGTTCATCACTGGAACTCAAGCTGGGTTGATGACTGAGGCTGGTGAACATAGCATGTTTCACCCCAGTGAATACTACCCCACTTGGACTGTTGCTGCTCCTACCGATAATCTCAAACAGGTTCTCCAGCATTGTACAGGATGGCAAGACATTCAACGCCCAGCAGATCAACCAGTAGCTGCTCAGTAAACTCAGAAAAAGTACTTGTTTACATTCACTAATTCATGTTATCAATGTTTACATTTCCTAATTGATATCATCAAAGTACATTCGCGTGTGTATGTTGCAGCCACTATAGATTTTGTAATGATAATAAAATATCAAATAATTCCATGTTTGTGTCACTTGGTGTGCCTGTACTTCTTCCCTCTTCCCTACATTTTATTGGTTGACTTTAATGTGTTTAGAAATTGCTTCAATTGTAATCTTTTTCTGTTTTCCTGGAGGTCCTACGTCATATTAAATGTATCTTTTCATAATTTTGTCAGCAACACCTTGTGGGAGTAATACACATTTTTTCCTTTTTACTTCAAAATGCTTTCAATTGTAATTTTCTTCAGGATTCCTTGACTTCCTACATCATAATAAATGTTCTTTTTAATAATTTTATCAGCAGCATCAACTTGTGGGAATGACACCCATTTTTCCCTTTCTCCTAATTTGTTAGTTAGACTTGCACTACATGATAGCGTGGAAAACCTTGTGGTGCCGTGATTATTTCATTAGAGTTTACTCTATTCTCTTTCTTCTGGAATTGCTCTTATCTTTGGGTCTTTTTCATTTAATTTTGGAATCAATAATTCTAGAGATAGCAACACTCCAGCCGGAAATCAGCATCTTAAGTTCTTTCTGTGTTTTGTTGTTTTTGAATGTTTGAATTAGTTATATTAATGATTTGGACAGATTGTGTGAGTAACATCCGAGTATCTTTTGGATATCTGAGATATTAACCATGGCGGATCAGGCTTGGCTAGGAATTTAGTGTGACATTGGGTGCGTTGTTAATATTATGAGTCGAAAAGGTATAGAAGCTTCAGTAGGCCTCTTATAGATGCATCTCTCACTTCTGGTTTGTTCCACCAGAAGTTTGTAAGCAGGATTCTTCCCATTGAGGCAGCGAATATTTTGTACTGCTTGACTTGATAAACAGGGAACCACATTTGGATGGAATTTTTTGACTGCCACAAGTTCTTTGTTCAGCTTATAATTTTGTACAGAATGGTCTTAGCCAAATGAAAGCAACCAAAATGCCTCATGATCCTACTACTGACTCTTCCAGGAAAATGCATGGATGTAACCAATTTTGAGTAGAGGACCATAGGATATGATTGTCTTTATATGACCTGGTTTCATCATCATACTGATGCAATATTTGTAAATGATGAAAAAATTCTTGGCAAGTTGGCGTTCATTTTCTTCTGTGTGCAGTATAGATTTTCTTCATTTTGCTGGAAATAGTAGAATTTTAGTCATGATCCATGTAAAGTTCACTTTGACTTGTTTTTGCATAATGAATTAATTTTTTTATCATTGCTATTTTCCATATAGGTATCAGACAAGGAGGAGGCGAGAACTGATTGCATAAGATCTGAAGGCGATTTGTCATCACTGAAATTAAAAGCTGGGTTGATGACTCAGGCTGGTAAGCATAACATGTTCCACCCTAGTGAACACTACTACACTTGGACTGTCGCAGCACCTACAGATAATCTCAAACAGTTACTCCAGCGCTGCACGGGATGGCAAGACGTTCAATGCCCAGCAGATTAACCAGTAGCTGTACAGAAGCCTCAGAATAAGTGCTTGTTTACATTTCCTAGCATTTGCTGTGTGTATACTGCTGCCACTTTATTTTTCACAATGATAATGAAATGTCAAATACTACGATGTTTATGTCAATTGGTGTGCTTATATTTCTCCCCTGCTGCCTACATTGTAATGATGACTTCATTTATTTTCCTTAAAAGTCCTGCATCAGATAAAA
The DNA here is from genome assembly GCA_029618585.1 of Citrus australasica. NCBI lineage: Eukaryota > Viridiplantae > Streptophyta > Magnoliopsida > Sapindales > Rutaceae > Citrus > Citrus australasica. The sequence goes on from JARCIV010000006.1 coordinate 14,118,454, forward strand.
AGTTCCTTTTTATATGTCATCAATACCAACTTGTGGGAATGATACACATTTTTCACTTTTAAGTTGAGGTCCTACCTTATCCTAAATGCTTTTCTTCATAATTGTCATCAGCATGCGGGAGTGGTTAACAGTTATTTCCTTTTTTTTTCTCCCCCTTTTCTTTTAATTCATTAGTTGGACTAGCATTACACAATAGGAGGTTTAATTTTTCACAGCCAACATGTCGGTATCACAATTATTTTGTATATATGGTGATGGTTAAGTTAGGCCATGTGAAGTCATTGTCTCACTAGAAGTTGCTTTATTTTTCCAGAATTGCTCTTAAGTTTGTGTCACTTTCATTGAATTTCGCAGCACTCCAGCTGGGGATCAGGGACAATAGTGGATTGTAGCAGAAAAAAACGGACTTGAAATAGTAATCATTTCCACGAAAAGGAAATGTCTGAGCATGCAAGTTGAGCTTTTTTTCGGGGGGGTTTCTGGTCGAAATTAATTGCAATAGTTGATTATATATCCACCGGTAAGATTATTCTTCTGTGCAAATGTACTTGTTGTATGTGTGAATATGAAATTTGTCTTGCTAGAAAAAAACAAGAATGCATGATCAGAATCTTCTGTTTTACTAGTATACGATTAGAGCTTCCGCCGGAGCAGCTGTTATTATTTGACTCAGTTACCTTTGTGTTGTGGGTGGAAAAATCTCAAGTCCAGTTGATGACCACCGATTCTTTTCATTGGCGGCTCCTTTCAAATTCGATGACATGTAGTGTGACACCTTAGTTACGTACCCCTTAAAGCAAAGCTGCTAACAAATTGGCGTTTGCTTTACAAACCCTTAAAGCAAAGCTGCTAACAAATTGACGTTTGCTTCCCATTTTGTAAACATGTCAATAAGCTTCTTCTTTGATTGGTTTAAACTATAAATGGCAAAGGCTAAAGTTTCAGTTGTTTTAACTATTGCCTATCCAAATATGAGTGATTGGGGTCAGGCTCAGCTGTAACTTTCTAACTTAACCTCACACACACACACACACAACTCTCTTACATATTTAATCTCTCTTACTCAAGTGCTCGTTGTTGTTCATAAAGATGTCGCTCGGCTATCATAAAGTCACCGTGCACTAATAAAAGGCGAAAGTGGCATTCCTCTTCGTCTTCGTTTTGTCGGAGGAAAAATATTGAAGTCTCCGTAAAGACTCAGATTAGTGGCACAGACGACCTACTTTAATAATAAAGATTGACATCGACCCTGTTTAATTTTGAAGTTGGGCAATTATAATTGCAAATATACAATACTTAAATATTTTATAAACACTAACTGTTGCAGTTTTAAAGTTAAATTGTTTTAATATGTTATTTGTATGATGGAAAATTTATAATATTTTTTTTATTATTTTTTAATTATTATGTCAAAATCATATTTACCATACACTATTAATTTTTTTTCATAAATATTTTTTTTTAACATCACCTGTAACTTTTAAGATATAATAACTTAATACCAAATAGGAGCTTAATCTGTCACAATTTCAATCTAAATGATATCATAACAGTACTTTTGACAATGCTCCTTGCTAGGATTCGATTTTTACTCTTTAGTTACAGTGAGCTTGGATAAAAATTAATTTTCATTTGACTTAAATTCTATTGAGGAGGATCATTTTCACAATCAATCCATTTGCTATTACGGTTCAATAAATTTGTAATTTGAAATGTAAAATTTATATTTTATTTCATATTAATCTAATAAATGCATTCAAATACTAAATCATATTACAGGCAGAGCCCACGATAAGTTAGTTAAGTATTCAAACAGGACATAGGATGGACGTTAAAATGTTATTATAAGGTACACATTTCATTCTCCAAATCAAAGTGAATCTGATTTTGTATGTACAAGTATACACAACAATAACAACAATCCGCATTCGAAGAAATCCTATGATACATTAGAGGTAATATAACTAATAATTAAATATATGATATGTAGTTAAATTTAATATAACTACACTTATACGTTGGTTCTTCAAAATAAATGAACACATAATCTAATATGTATAATAGATCAAAAACCTCTTATGTACTCTAAAGTTTCTCCCGCACTGTGTATATATACTTGACACAAAAAATCGTATAAAACTCGGCAATTCAAAAATTACAAAAAAAAAAGCATGAAGCATCTAAATTGTCAACCTTGAGTGCCGGCGATTTAATGACGACAACGTAGACGAGGACGAACCCCTGCTTCCCGCAGACTCAATGTCACTCCTTTCGAAGAACAGGTCCGACAAGTAATTATCAACATCTTCAGGGGTAAATCTGACAAATAACATCACGTTTCTCTCTCCCACGGTGACCTTATGCGTCTCGTAAAACCTCCCATATGCTGCCAACAGCTTTCTCGCGATGGTCTCCTTAATCTCCTCTCTCAGTTTCGAGTACGGTACCACACACCAACTCTGTTGCTTGTACACGTGTTCGAAGCTCGAATTAAAACTCTTGAAATAATCCTTCGCCTGGCCTGGCGTAATCACAGCCGTCGGATTCTCCGGTAGTGATTTCAGAACCGGGCCCCACGCCACCCTCACGTAGCTCGCCACGAACTGCTTCAATTTCGCTTCGTTCTTGTTGATCCATTCCTCGCCGAGGAGGAATTGCAGATTCGACGTGCGGACTTTTGCAACCACGTGTTGGAGATTGTTCGCCAAGAATAGGTAAGCCAAGTGAGCGTCTTTGTAATGCTTCGCTTTGGCGTCGAGTTTGCAGAGGAGAGAGACGATGAGCCACGCCACGTGTAAGGTGACGGCCGGCGCCGGAGATTCATTGTCAGCGGTGATTTCGGGACTTTCGAAGTATGAAACCAGCAGCGATGACGTCGATTTCGCCGGGGGGTCCCAGTCGGCAAGAATATCTCCGAGGATGTTTCTGTAATCGGCGAGGGAAGTGAGGTAATTCATTACGTCTATTGTTAAATGATGAACTCCGCCACCTGGCACTCGCGTTTTGGACGAGTCTTTTTGGATGTGAGTCTCGAAATCTAAAATCATTTGCTGGGCTGATTCTCCAATCTTGATCAGAGAAGTGAGAGCTTTTGATCGGAGGGCGGAGGTTGATTCGAAAGAGAAGATCGATTCAATCTCCGGCCAGCTCTCAGCTATGGCGGTGTACATGTCAAGCACACGAAACATTTTCTCCGCCGGTGCTTTCTTAACTTTGATAACAAGTTCGGGGAAAGCGAACAAAAGGGCGGCGCCTTCTTTGGAGATGTCGGTGAAGCAAGATTCTCTGATGGATTCCGAAGAAGCGAAGACGTGATCACAGAGGATTCTTTCTCCGGTGAAGAGTGTTTTCATAGCTATCTTTACAGCTTCCAGCCAGTTCTTGATTTTCAAGTCAATAACTTGCCAGTCCATTTTGTTGATCTGAGAACTGGTCACTCGCTCCACGCCGAGGCGATAAATGCCTTCATCGATTATAGATTTGCGTATGACCTTGTATACTTTTATACACTCTTTAGTATAGCCGGCATTGATCATGCAATCCGCTATCGATTTCAAATCAGCCATGGCGGTTGAAGATGCCTCTTCGACTTCAAAGATGGAATCACCAGCGTCGCGAACTTCATTATCGTCCTGATCAAGGGAGCCTTCGTCGTCGTAATCAGACAAGCTTGATCTCGCAGACGTCCGTGATGATCTCGTGGAGAGTGACTCTGGATCCAGGTGGGCCCGGTTCATGGATAGAATTTGGTAAAACTCTTTCTGGAGCCTCTTCATGGCTACTTGCATTAGGGTTTGAGCTTCTATTAATTTCGCAGAGGATGAATTCTCCGATACCAGCAGATGCATGGTCTTCTGTAAATCGTCAACGCACCTCAAGAACTGCATGGCCTCTCTTTTGCTCTCGTAAAACAGCGAAGTGACTCTAGCGAATGTTGATGAGCCCGGATCCCATTTGGTGATCATTCCGCTGGCGGCGTCGATGATTTGATCAACCGTGGATACTGAGATGCTGCTGCGGGGAAGAGTTAACAAAGGAGGAGATCTTGAAGGTGATGAATGGGTGGTGTAGCGAGAGATGGAAAACGAAGGCGTTTTCGGGCTAAAGCAGATACTCCTCATTCCTTTGCTTGGCAATTTAGCTGATCAAGAGACAGAGACACGTAAATATGTGTTTGTGGTAAGCAAGGTCGTGTTTGTTTCCCGAGAAACAAAATGGGAATTTCTTTTCTTTGTGAGTGATGAGGTGAAGGAAGAGTGAGAAGAGGAAAGAGAGAAGATTTCGTTGCGTTTCGTTTTAATTTGAGAAGAGAGTTTCGTTGGACCTGGCGGTTGTGAGGGATATTTATAAACGAGGGCCGAGGGGGATGAACGATGCCGTTGTTTTCTTGCTTGGAAAGGAAGAAGGTGGTGTTGGACTTTTTGACTTTTCGAGTCTTTCTACGCGGTACACATGTCATCGACGTAAGCCTTATTATTTCTTTTGCTTGACAATGAGACAATGTGCAAATTCAAATAATATAATACAATAATAATAATAATAATATAAAAAAAGTAAAACAAGAACATGTACGCTATTTTCTTGGATACATTTTTTGAAGTCACCAGGTTATTAAAGGTTCGCGTACGGATTATATTGTTAATATATTTTGGTGTAACAAAAGTTTTGGAGATTCTCTGGATCGCTGAATTATATATTTGCCTTTTTATTGGCTATTTGTTTTGCTTTTGATAATGATTTGAAGGTTCACGTAACGGATTATATTTATTTACGTTCCGTTAACAACAAAGAAAAGTATATTAATTTCGCTCTATTAATTTATTATTATGAGTGTTTGTTAATATTTTGACTATTTTAAATTAAAGTGGCCAAGTTTCCATTTATATATGAATTAAACATTAATTATTTAATCTTTCATTCTGTCATTGGTCGCCGATTCAGCAATCATAATCAAAACTTTCAGAAAATAATTTAAAAAAAACCTATCATAATCAGAGCTAAAGAATCAATTAATTAAGCTAATGTTTCGCATATTTTTAATATGACGTTGGTCCTACCTATTTATTAACTAAAAATGGGACGTAAGCATGTATGTATAACATAAGACACAGCAAAAGATTAGTCAACTTTCCAAATCAGGCATGACGAAATTCATTGAGAAAACAACAACTTAGATGACAAAAAAGTAATACGGTCGCAAGGTTCTTGGTCTTGTTAACATTACTCTATTATATTTTATTTTTTTAAATGTCAAATTGAAATGTACATGCATCAATAGTTCAGTAAGATGACGGCTAGCAATACATATAAATTAATGAAAGCTGAGGCTGTATATTGTCATAGCTTATGTAAAGTTCATCAAACTCTAAATAATATAACTCTTTGAAATTATCAAACCCAGTTTCTTTTTTCTCACTTGGTCATTCTATTGCCTGCTTTTGGTATTATGAGAAAATTACACAAAAATACTAATAAAAGATATATTTTATCATGCTATATCGTTCCCGTTCAACTGTTATCATCCGGAATCTAGATACAAATAATCTGGAACAAATTAATACTGATTTTTTTTTCTTTAACACTATTAATACAGACAAAATGACAATTAATTACACACACACACATACACATACACACATTCTAGTGATTGTGTTGCGAATTTTTTACAATATCACGATTAGTATATATTCGGATAAAATGTTGTGTGGATATTATGCTTATTTCTTTTTACAATATCGTGATTAATATTTTCTTTTTATTATTAACTCACTCAACTATTGACTAATAGTTATTGAGTAAGAAATAATAGATAATTAAAAATTGAACCTTATAGTTTGGGCTCTTTCATGGTCTTAATACAGCGTGGCAGCATGGGATTAGAAGAGTAATGGTGGAAGTTGATAGCCAGTGTGTGTTTCCACTGGTTCTGTATCCGTTGGAAGCTACAAACCTGTAATCTCCTCTACTCCGATCCATTAGAGACCTTATCAAGCGTGATTGGCATGTCACAGTTCGCCATATTTATTGTAAAGGTAATTTCGCTTCGGATTTTCTCGAGTATGCCTTATCTATTTCTCTTGGTTTTCATCTTTTTTCGATCCTCTCTCTCTTGGTTTTCATCTTTTTTCGATCCTCTCTCTCTTGGTTTTCATCTTTTTTTCGATCCTCTCTTAATGAATGATCTTTTGTTACTTAGGACATGCATAGGATTGCTCGTCCCCATTTAGTTTTGCTTTATCTCTTTATAGAACCCCTATGTATCCAAAAAAAAAAAAACAAATTGAACCTTATAGTATCATAAATGAATAAAAATATATGCAGTCCTGCACAAGTTTATATGTGATTATGACCTCAAAATGAACTAATGTTTCCCCTTTGAAAAAGAAGTTAAAATAATATTAGTTGTCATCAGCATAAAAGAGATAAAAATTTTAAAAGTTTTCGAAAAGGGGAGGAAAAAAAAAGAAAAATGACATCTTGCCGGACAGGAGGTTACATCAGTTATTAAAAGTTTTTAATTCATTTAAAAAACACGAAAGTTCTACACATAATTACGTTACGCTTATGGTGAATTTGCTTCGTATATTTTTTGCTTATTAAATAATTTTCGAGTCAAAATTTGACATGTCAACTTTAAATACAATGCACAACTACGTCCGTCTTCTTCTCTTCAAAAATCTTACGTGAAAATATATAATCTGCTAGAGAGATTTTCCCAGCCAATGGCTGCTCGAGACTTGGAGTTGATCTTTTTTTTTTTTTTTGGTTAATTTCCGAAGATGATGGTATTGCTGAGGCAAATGACTTAGGATGCGTTTGTGATTGAGGTTGGACAACTGCAACTTCCAAGCTACAGCACTAAAGTATTTGGTAAACACTAACTGCTGTAACTTGGAAGTTATATTAATGTATTTTTTCACTTGTATCATAGTTATAGTTTTTTTTTCACATCAGCTACAGCTCAAAAGTTACAGTACCTCAATTCTAAACACACTTTTAATTAACGTTTTGAGATATCACTTGTTAGTGTGAATGATTTATGTCTATTAATAATAGTGTCGGATTCATTGCGGGTTCTTCAATTCATTGTCAGTCAAAGTATTACTCGTGCTCTTAATTAACGTTTTGAGATATGACTTGTTAGTGTGAATGATTTATGCCTATTAATAATAGTGCCGGATTGACTGAAGTGGCTTGACTGAGTTTGCTCCCCAGTTCGAGTCGCAGGGAAGTCGCCTTTGTTGGGAGACCATGTGCCTCTCGATTCGAGCGGGAACTTCTAGTCTGGGTTGTAGTACGGGTTTAAAGGTGTCTCCCACAGTTGGGGCCCTTCCCAAGATACCTCATGGTCAAAACAAAAAAAATAAAAAATAATAGTGCCGGATTCATTGCGGGTTCTTCAATTCATTGTCAGTCAAAGTATTACTCGTGCTGCACTCAATTTTTATAATTTATTTCTGAAGTATAACGTTTACATGTCCCAAGATAAATATTAACATTCGTCATATCTCAAGAAAATGCAATCCAGCAGTAGATGCTCTTGCTCATTTTGCCTGGTTGTTTTGGTTTTTTAATATGGTTCGACGACTTTCCAAACCTTTTAGGTTGTAATTTTTGAGTTATGGCTTTTTGATGTTTATATATTTCATTTGTTAGTAAAGAGAACAATTATTTCTTTGCTTTTACATCATTGACTAAACAAAATATCTTATTGCTTGACTTCTGATAGCTCTAAGAAATTTACATGTGATATAAGGTTGATTCAAATGTTAAAATCAGAGTCAATTAAGCTGAATAAATGTTTTGAGGCCCTTCAATAATTGCACGTTTTTCACACGTTTGAACATATATTTTCACTTAATAATCAACTATGGTGGTAGTAAAATGACCTGGTGAATGACTTTTTCGCTTTAAGTGGCACAACGAATCGCAAGTGCAGCTTGATTTTGTGACTTTTTATGAAAATAAATTGGGTTAGATATCAAAAGGTTGGGTCAAGTATGCCTATCTCAAAGCTTCTTTCTTATATGTTTGTTTACGTGGCTCTAAAGAATTGACTGGTGATTTTTAAAGTTTTTTTTTTTTAAGTATTACTCGGGTTCTATTCTAACGGTAAAAGAGATAGGAGTTATAAAATTTATTTGACCCCATTTACTTAACTTAAAGCATCATCAAAATAACTCATAATGGTAAAACAGGGTTATTGTTATTTCACCATAAACCCAACTAAAAAATTAGTTTGGACCCCACGTTTTTTACATAAAAAGTCATTAAACCATTCATAATGGTAAAAATGTGGTTATTGTTATTTCAGCGTAAACTCAACTCACAGAATATATATATATTTAGGACAAACTCTAAATTAATTTTTCAACCTTATATCTCTCTCGTAAGATTTATATTTAGAAGGCCAATTAAATAAAACTACATAAAAACAACTGAGACAGACCTTTAAGGACAACATACACAATATAAAAATGTTAAATTTATACATAATATTAGAGATCCCTAAAATTACGTATAAGATTAGAAATCCTTAAGATTGTGTGTAAGATAAACGCATTAAAAATATTATATATTGTTAGAATCTCAATTTGTATTCCAACTACACGTGTGAATCATTGATTATTTTTATTACAATCCAACAGATAATTATCACGTCAATGGGAGCTTATTATGTTCATAAAAGCAATAGACTATTGCGACCGGTACATATTTTCGAATTAATGCTGGTTTTGAACGAAGAAGGTCACCAAACTCGGAGACGGTGGAGACACTCATTAAAGTCCACCAAAATCGTCTAATTTTGATTGATTTTGAATCCCGAAAGCGATCGAATTCACAATAAACGATGTACGCAACCAGAGACTTGAATATTTCTCAATTTCTTCATTACATACGGGGTAATAGCGACCAAGTGAACTTGCCATGCATTGAATGTTACACGGAGAGGCCTTGTCAATGCCCTTGTTTGTAATTATACCGCATGAAGTTAGGGAGGTAATGAATCATCAACTCATTATGTCCTCTGATTTTAAAAAAATTCCAAAAATTTAGATTTGTTCAGCAGTCAACCCAAAATTAAAAAAAAATTATATGCACCTCTCTAACAAACTCTTTCTCAACTTGCCAAGGCTTTGAAATAAGTTTGTAATTAATTTAAAATTTCTGGTAATAATATTATTAGTTCAATTTGTATTTACTCTTATATGGAGTTAAGGTGGGTTGGAATGTCATTACTCCACAAAGTTTATAACTTCTATACATTTATCACCTTTTCCTTCAAATATTTTTCACAAAATGACTTATTTGCCCTCAAAGTGCAATTTTAGAATGGGTGAAAATGAGTATTTTTTTTAAAATTATTAGATAAAAAATTGACACATTTTTCGGTCATTGGTAACAAGTTGATACTGCTTGCAAATGTAATCATGTTAAACGTTCAGTTTACCATTGCGTTATTATCAGAAGTTAACATCTATTAAGTGGACAATCGAAAAATAACACACTCTGCATATAATGAGTAGATTACGTAATAAACAAATTCAAATTTTTCAAGTTTTCTTGAAACTGGAGGAAACTTCTGATGGATGATTGATAATTTACCATGACATTATGACTAATTTGTATGGATTGTTGGGGATAGCTCTAATACCAGTGTTAATGATCTTGGACCTCGCTCAAACTCAAATGGTGGCTTAACGGGTGAAGCTTCTCCTCACATTGATGAACTGACTAGCAACAATCTAAAAAACAACTCATTTGTGAAACAAATGTCAAAGACTTATTCCACATCATGCATATTCTTTGATCACCCTAGTCGATCGATTGTGCTAGAGAAAAGAAAATGTGATATACATGCTTGAAAAATTATGCTAAATTTGAAACGAAGTAGTTGGTTTGGTTGGTCGAAAATTGATTTTAAATTAAAGTCATTTTCAAGCCCAATATACCACAAAAAATAAGTCAATAAGTGAATTATTATTAAAAATTTAAAATAACATCAAGAAAGCGATATCCTTGACGGGGAAACATGCGATTATAAATGTTTATGACAAAATTTCACTCATATATTTTGTCAAATTGTAGATGATTATTTAGAAAATTTTGATTCAATTCATCCACATATTATGTACAAGTAAAAAGAAAACGTAAACAATGAAAATCATCACCTTACGAGTTCACACACACGCGCACATGCGCATATGTTTGACTCCAGCCGATTTGTTAATAGCAAGCGAAATAAACAAAGAGCTTCATAATGGCGAAAATCACATCAAATTAGACACAATGATGTCGCCTTTGTTGAATCCCCGGAAAAAATTGAAAATTCCCTTTTAGTTTAACAAATTATTATGTATGGAGTTGACATTAGTACAGCGTACACCTGCACTTACGTGCAAAATGTGGCAAACTTTCATTCTCTTGGGATTTGTTTTCCAATGAATTAACGATTTTGTGAGTTTTCAGCCATTTAATAATATTCACAGATAACAAGAAATCCGTTTAGCTTTACGGCTCCGTACACGTAAATGAAATTTGTACTTCAATTTGAATTTTGATAAACAAGTGGAAGAGAGTTAGAAAAGCTCATAAATTTATTGTACAAGATATTCAACCATTCAAGAGATAATGTGACTTCGAACTTTTGAATTTCCAACCGCCCAATTCTTTTAGGTGAAAAAGTGAAAATGACAATCGATTATGGGATATATCGATGCAATAATAATATTAATGGGAGATTACTAATTTTTCCCCTACACTAATCAACATATATTATTTTTCTCCTTGTTATTTTTATAATGGCCAAAAATCTCCCTGACAGTATAAGTTTACAATATTACCATTATTTTTAACTACTATTTTATTTATATTTATTATAAATTAAATAAATCACATGAATAGAATTTAAATAAAAAATAAAGCATTAAAAACAAGAAATATATGTTTTGATATGAGAAAAAATTAATAATCAAATTTTTTTCTTGTACTTATTTATTTTGTGAAAATTTTCTTATAATAAATATATAAGAAAATTTTTATAAAATGATAAAAAAGTTATTATAAGAAAACTTGAATGACAAATAAAAATTTATTATAAGATAAATAATAAATATTAAAAACAAGAAATATATATTTTGATATGAGAAAAAAATTAATAATAAAAATGTTTAATTTTTTATTTAGTTTCTACTTATGTAATTTATTTAATTTATAATAAATGTAAATAAAAGAGTAGTTAAAAATAAGGGTAATATTGTAAACTTATGCTGTCATGGGGGGTTTTTAGTCATTATAAAAACAGTAAGGAGATAAATGGTATATGTTAATTACTGTAGGGGGAAAAGTGGTAATCTCCCTAATATTAATATTAGAGTTTCTAAAAGTTGAGTCCCAGCGATAAGAAGCGTGTGGAAAGAGACTAAGAGAGTTCCCTAATCACGCAATTTAGAATGATATTATTCTTCATATTCTTAAAGCATTATATACAATGATTAAGCCTATATATATATACGAACACACATATACATATACATATACATAATCGATTCATATATATTTTCTACTTTTAGCAGCTAGCTCTCATAGTTTTGAGAGGGCAATTTGATTTTATTTTACAAATATAGGTTTAATTATGATAATTACACTTGATGAGATTATCCGTCTATAGATATTCACAAAATGATCTTTTATGGGGGGATTCTTTGAATTGACCTAAATATTGTTTTACTTGTTTGAATTAAGCTCATTTTCTCTGTGCTTCTATTTCTTTTCTAATAAAAACAATAATTAATTAGATGAAAGCAATGAATAAGATCACAGATACATTTCTCTTGTACGTCTATATTATAATTAGTAAGATCACAGACCTGTAAATAATTTATGAAAGCTGAATCTGTTTATTATCATAAGCATAGGATGTTTATCAAAGAATATTTATTATAAGATGAAATTATAGAACAATAATCTTATAATTCCAACTTGTCAGTTATCAATATAATACATGTTTCAAAGGTAATTAAATACATATTGCTATGCCAAGAAATTGTGTACAATATTGATTAAAGAAATATTTAATCATGCAAGAAGCTACATCGATCCCTACAAAGAGTGCTGAGGCGATGGGACAGTCCACTAAGGTTCTGTATTATGGTAGATAAATGGAATCTATTGTTCTACCACATAGTAAGGCCTTACTAGGTTGTCTCACCACCTCAATATACTGAGGTCATAAGACAATCTTATATTAATTTGTAGACACATAAAAATGCACAAGCAGAGCCCCTTATATATCTCAATAACCCCCACTACTCAATTATGTTTATTTATTTCCAAAACTATCCTTATTCATCTGTTTGGAATAATAGGAAAATATTAGACAGAATGCTCTAATCAGCTATTGTATGCTTGAGTACTTTATTTCTGATAGTGAGAAGGTAAATGGTTTACTCTTATGTCCCAATACTACTTTTACTGAGCGAATCCAGTGTGATTGCATCATCACTGATGAGATGAGAATTTTTAACATCTTCTTTATCTAGGACTTTTTTTTTTCAGATTAACAATCTAATTTCTTCTTGAATTTTCTTCATTACTCTAGAGTTCTCCATAAGGAACACGGTGTCCCAAACCATGGATGCTGCACTTGTACCTCCGCCAACAATAAAAACATTCCACAATAAACGAAGTGATAGTAGAAATAATTTATTTACACTTCTTTAATTGTGAAACGAAGCTGCTAAACATATATTGGTTTCGAAAATTTTACCATGAGCAATGCTTTGATGTGAATATGTGATCCCTAGTAATTAAAATCTACTTTGAATCCACGTTCTTTATAAATTTGAAGTAACATGTCAATTTTATTTTTTGAAGTTCTTCGTAGAATGCGTCGAGTTTTTTGAAGTTTCTTTCCAGGCGACGAATCACTCTTATGGTTTTATCAACCCAACCCACGACAGCAATAAAACTGGAGACACATGGAAGTAATGAAACTGGAGATGAAGGAAAGTTGGGGAGAATGATTGAGAGGAGAGAGAAAAGAAAAGTAATATTTGAAAGAGAAATGCTAAACGTAGAAAACGGCTAGAGAATGACGAGAGAAACGATAGCATTAGTTGTCGTTTCGAGTGCTCCCACGGAGTTCTCCACATGACCCACATTTTTTTTTCTTTTTTCATTTTGGTCCCACGTGAACTCCACTCCATTTCTCCTTTTGCTCTCTCTCCACGTGAGCTCCACTTCAACCCAATTGTTTTATAAGTTTCTATGAAAACAAAACAAATAAAACAATGAAAATTATCTTCATTAGTTATGTTCGACAAACCATTTTTTGAATTTCTTTTATCTTTTTTTCATCAAATACGTTCTTTTTAATCTTGTCTTAAAACAATAACAAATCATCTGCAATTTATGTTCGACAAACCACAATCAGCTGCAGCAATAACCTTACCCATACAGTTTCTAATAGACAATTTTTACCAAATAATTACTTACAAAATTACCAATAATTATAAAAAAAAAATTACCAACAATACAACTCCCAAAATAATTCCCAACAAAATAATTACTTATAAAATTACCAACAATTATCCAAAAATAATTATCAACAATACCATTACTAAAATAATTCCCAACAAAATAATCACTCAACAAAATAATTACCAAACAAGATTACCAATAATTATCATAAATTAATTATTAAAATAATTATCAAAAAATAATTATCAACAATACAATTCCCAACAAAATAATCACTGAACAAAATAGTTGCCAAATAAAATTACCAACAATTATAAAAAATTAATTATCAAAAAATAATTACAAACCAAACGGAGAGAGTGAGATGAAGAGAGATGAGGGAGACGAGGACCAGCAAGAAGCACCACCGAGCAGCGACCACCGACCACCAAGAGCAACGACCATCGAGTAGATCTGGAGTAGTAGCGAGCGAGGGAGAGGAGTAGCGAGCGAGAGGGGAGATAGACGAAGCTACAGCTGGAGCGAGAGGGAAGACAGAGACAAAGCTGGGGAGACGGTGACGGAGACGGAGACGAAGCTGCTGCTGCTGGAGGGAGAGGAAAAACGTAGCGAGAGGGGGAGAGGAGCTGAAGTAATGGCTTGTGATGAACCACTCCTGCTGATGTCGTTTCCTTTCTCTTGTGATGAACTACTTCTGCTGCTTGAGCAATGAACAAAACAAGAAAAGGATGAGCAAAAGGGAAAGTGGAGTTCACGTGGGAGAGAGCAAAAGGAGAAGTGGAGTGGAGTTCACGTGGGACCAAAATGAAAAAAGAAAAAAAAATGTGGGTCATGTGGAGAACCCCGTGGGAGCACTCGAAACGACAACTAATGCTATCGTTTCTCTCGTCATTCTCTCGCCGTTTTCTACGTTTAGCATTTCTCTATTTGAAAATTTAAATTATTTTTGTGGGTAGAGTAGACATTTTAATTTAAAATAGAAAAAGTGGAGGGTATTGAGACAAAATGACGGGGTCAAATATCAATACTTGTTAGAAAGTGTTCCAATAAAAAAGCCCAAGTAGATGAGACTATTCTGAAAAGCCATGAAGGCCTAACGGATGCACTTGAGACTCATTACCAAACACATGCAATTTACCATACAAGAGTCATTATGCGAACTGTCACACAATATTGTACAGATCTTGAATCATACCATGCAAACATGCAAGCTAGCTCAAATGCCTTCCTACGTTACAAAGGACATGCAAAATACTATAGGCTCTTTAAATTTATACGATGGCCATACATGCAAAAACTAAGGCATTACTCTTTGTGCTATTGATATCATGAAAAAAGCAATCTCTTGCTATGAATGGGTTTCTTGTGCAATACAAGTGGATCCTAAGTGACACGACCCGCCCCAACTTATATGTTGGATCCGAAGCGAATCATGTGGTCTAATAATTAAAACTCATATCACAAACTTAATTTTTTGAATACATATAATATGACATTTACTATAAACACATTACAACCTCTGTGTCTTATCCTATATATATAATTGCACAGCTCATATCTCATTATACATACTTACATTACAAATATATATACATAAAAAAATAAGCAATATAAATGTGCTCAAAATGCAAGACATGTAGTAATGCGTCTCGTGGCCTAATTTCAATTGATTAGAATTGATCTGCACGAAATCTTGCGGGATCCTAAGAGAAAAGAGATAAATAAGAAAATAATGAGTTTGTGGCTCAGTGAGTGGATATAATAATAATAATAATAATAATAATAATAATAATAATAATAATAATAATAATAAAGTAGTGTGCTAGTGCTTAAACATAATCATGTGACATAACTTGGCGTTGAATGTTATGCATCAACAATCATGGAAATCATACATACATGACAAAACTACACCAAATAGCACCTAAGGGAAATAACTCTCAATATTCGCCAGAATTATCATCGCACGAGTAGAGTGGAGGAAAATCCTCTCAATACCCGGTAAAATTTAACTACATCGCACGAGTAGAGTAAACTAACTCTCAATATGCATGCACAGAGCCTATGAAGAAGAGTACTTATATGCTGACTGGCAATCACATCTCATGACTTAATCAAACATATAATGTGCTCAAAATGCAAGACATGTAGTAATGCGTCTCGTGGCCTAATCTTAGTTGACTAGAATTGATCTGCACGAAATCTTGCGGGATCCTAAGAGAAAAGAGATAAATAAGAAAATAATGAGTTTGTGGCTCAGTGAGTGGATATAATAATAATAATAATAATAAAGTAGTGTACTAGTGCTTATACATAATCATGTGACATAACTTGGCATTGAATGTTATGCATCAATAATCATGGAAATCATCCATACATGACAAAACTGCACCAAATAGCACCTAAGGGAAATAACTCTCAATATTCGCCAGAATTATCATCGCACGAGTAGAGTGGAGGAAAAATCTCTCAATACCTGGTAAAATTTAACTACATCGCACGAGTAGAGTAAACTAACTCTCAATATGCATGCACAGAGCCTATGGAGAAGAGCACTTATATGCTGACTGGCAATCACATCTCATGACTCAATCAAACATATAATATGCATACATGTAATTATAACATTATATTAAATCATACTATCAAATATAAGTGCTTTACGAAATACATAATAGTAATAATAGTATCCACTCATAGATCCTGTTTTACTTCGGGGTTCATTGGGGGTTGCTATGGGTCTTTGCATTCTTGGATTTCTCCTAAAATACAAGGTTAAAAAATTAACGGTTAAAATTGATGATTAGTGTTAAAAATTGTATGTTTATTAAGGGATAAAAATGTTATTTTGTTTTATTAATGTAATTTATATTTGTAATTGTGTAACATATTGTGAATTTCTAATTATTTTTCTAAATATTTGATTTTGTTTATTTTTGTGTGTTTATTAGGTAAAAATAATAATTTCATGCAATTTGAGGCTCCGAACAAATGCATGGATGTCAAATTTGGATTCCGAAAGTCCGAGAAATTATGTCATTGTCGAGGAGGATCCAAGACTTTTATTGTAATTTTTTATGTTTTTACCACGGTAAATGTGGTAATTGTAAAATTATAAGTTTTTATCATATTAGGTATGATAATTGTTAGTGGAATGTTTTGGATATGCTTGAGTGGATAAGTTAGGTTTATGTTTTATTAGTGGGATTATTAGTGGGACAAATGTAAGGTTAAGATGTAATTATATTTTTTTAATTTGTGTGGTGTGGATTTACCATGTATTAGTATAAATAGAGGGGGGGTGAACACACCTCTCCACACCTTCTCTTCTCTTCTTTTCTCCCAAATTCTTCTTCTCATCTCTCTTTGTAATTTATTTTCAATCAATAAAATTAGTTTTATTTCAATTTTCAAATTCCATTTTTAATTATGTGTTTTTCAATTTTAGTAATTTCCTTTATAAAAAAAATGTTTAGCTAAATATTAATAGTTAGGGGAAGGTGAAACTCTTAGGAAATAAATATGATTTAATGAAATTTAATTTTTAATTTTATAAATTAAATTATTTTCTATTTAATTTTATACATATTTTATATTATGAGATTTTGACTTATTGTAGACAAATTAAATTTTGGCACAATGAATAATTAATCCATCATAAAATTGAAGGGAAAATAATAATAGTTTATTTAATTAATCTTTTGGGCAATAAATCTAAAAAATGGCAAAAAGAATTTATAAAGTTTTATTTACTATTAAGAGTGAATCCACAACCCTAACTAATTCAATTTCATAGTTTTATTTAAATTAAGCTGTTTATATTTAAGTTTTATTTTCAAATTTTAGATAAAATAAAATAAACAAATTAAATCTTTTCTCTGTGCATCGACCTCGGACTTATCGAGATATATTATAACTAGACACTTTTATATTTGAGAGTAAATCAAACACTTTTAAGTCGTGTTAAGTTTTTGGCGCCGTTGCTGGGGAAAAATATTTATTTTGTTTTATTTTTTCCTTTTATTTTTTTACTTTTTTTTGTAAATTTTCATTAGCCCCCTTTTCCTTTTCTTAAATTCTCTTCTACCCCCATATCTTTCATAATTCTAGTTTCACCTCAACAATTCTCGTTTCTTACTCATTCTTCTCATAATTACGTTCTGACCCTGAAATATTTCCGAATCTTTATTTTCATCTCACATGGCTCAATTCTAAACTTCTAAATATTACGGTGTGGCCATAAAATTATAAATAATTTCAATAAGATCCCTAAATGAAATTTCTCACAATAATTAGACTTGGACTTATTTGGACTTAATTTGGACCAAGAAAACTAACTACTAACACTTAACTAACTAACTACTAATTTTTTTTATTTTAGTATTTAATTTTTAGTTATTTTTATTTTTATTTTTGCATTATTTTTATTTTTTTATTGGTGGGTTTAACCACCGGTTTTTTATTTAATTTTAAGTTATTAATTTATTTCGCATTTTATTTTTGCTTTGTTTTATTTTATATGGTTGGTTCAACCACCAGTTTTTTTTTCACATTTATTTTATGCTTTATTTTTTTGGTTAATTTAATCGGTGGGTTCAACCACCAAAATTGTTATTTAATTTTAAGTTATTAATTTTCTTTTGTACACTTATATTATTTACATATTTAATTTTTCATTTTTTTTGCAATTTTCATTTAGTTTTTGTATTAATAATTTGTTTGTTATCTTTGTGATATAATTATTGTATGAGACGTTGGTCTCGAACTTCAAGTGGCAGGTTAATTCGTAAATCTCAATCACCACCACCAATCATGGACGAGATCCAAGACGAAAACAATTTAGGGCAACTTAATCCTCGAATTGATCAAGGAGACAACCAATCTCAAAATGATCAACTGAGAACTTTGAGAGACTACATGAATCCAACCAGAACTGGAGCACCATCGTGTATAGTATTTCCTCCAGAAGCATCTCGATTTAACTTCAAACAAGGTATTATCCAACTTTTACCAACATTTCATGGTTTAGAATCTGAAAATCCATATTTACATCTAAGAGATTTCGAGGAAGTTTATAATACATACACATACCAAAATTGTAGCATGAACATAATTAGATTAAAGCTTTTTCCTTTTTCATTAAAAGATAAAACTAAAACTTGGCTACAAAACCTTAGATCTGGATAAATAAGAACTTGGAATAACATGCAAGAACAGTTTTTGAAAATTTTCTTTCCACTTCATAGAATAAATTATTTTAAAAGGCAAATAACTTCTTTTACTCAAAAAAATGAAGAAACATTATACCAGTGTTGGGATAGGTTTAAAGAATTGCTTAATATATGTCCATACTATGGTTTTGAAACTTGACGATTGGTCACTTATTTCTATGAGGGCTTAATACCACAAACTAGACAAGTTGTAAAAATGATGTGTAATGGTGAATTTAGAGATAAAAATTCTGAAGATGCACTAGATTACCTTGACCAATTAGCTGAAAATGCACAACATTGGGATACTGTTGGAACTTTTGAATTGACTAATAAACCACAACCATCTCCATATAGTGAAGGAATCTACAACCTTAGAGAAGATCATGATTTACAAGTAAAATTTGCATCTCTAGTTAGGAAGGTTGAAGCTTTGGAAAATAAAAAAAGTGATCAAGTAAAATCTGTTCAAGAAATTGCATGTGACGTTTGTAGAGCAAACCTTGATATAGTCCCTAAAGTTCAGCAACTAGAATAGAGCAAACACCTATACGCATGCCAAAACCAGCAATCCACTTCCTATTATTATCACGAATCAGACCATCAACACTAGTCTCGCCAGATCGTTTAATAGCACCATCTGTGCTGAGCTTGCACTAAAGCTAAGTGAGAGGACTCTAGATGATCCATCTCTCCAATTTGTTAACGCCCATTCGCAACGGAGAGTCATTTAGCTGTTGAATTTCCTCGGCCCTCATAAAGATATCATTGATCATGTACTCACTATCCAGAGAAGAGTGATTGAATAAGAACTAATTACACCAATACTAGAGCCTCCAGATAGGAACTCTAAAACACCTCTAGTTTCTTCGTAAAAAGCCAAGAATTCTTTCAATTCTTACTCATCCACTCCTTCAGATTTGAAGAGTAGAAGGCTTGGTAGTAAGGTGCGGGGATGACATGTTTCTAAACTTTTTTGGCCACCATGCAATCACGAAGCATATATAGCGTACTTTGCAAGCTGTCACTACAACGATTACATCCTCTTCCTGTTGGAATATGCCTCCTTAAGTTAAAGATTGAAAAAGATGTTTGGTTACTTAGAAAATAAGAGAAAGTGAAAGAGAATTAAGAAACAGATCTGAGAAACTTCTAGTATTTCATTAATCAAAATACACACGTAATGGGCGGTGAAATATTTCTTATATATAAGTTCTGAAGCTCAACTGGATTTATGTTATTACTAACTAAAACTATTAACAAACTATATTAAGCAGAATATAACAACTTCAACTAATTAATCACGTGTACACATAATTTCATAATCACCAGGCATGACTTGGCATGCCACATCATCAACATGTAACTAATTGATACTGCTACTATAATCTTCTGCTGTGCTAACTACACTACAAGAGTAAGATTCCTTAACATCCCCCCTCAAGCTCAATGGTATGTTAATAACATTGAGCTTGGAGCGGAAGTAACTAAACTTAGGAAATGACAGAGGTTCTGTAAGCACATCATCAACTTGCTCTTCTGTGGGAATATATATGCTTTCTGGCTCTTTTTTAAGCACATTGTCTCTGATGTAGTGAACATCTAATTCAATGTGTTTTGACTTAAATGGAAAACATGATTCCTAGCTAAGTCACTATCTCTTTGATTATCACACCAAAGAACTAGAGGAGGTAACTTTACAATCTTAAGCTCAGAAAATAATGATTGAAGCCATGATAATTCTGAGCTTGTGAGGATAGAGCTCTGTATTCACTTTCTGTGCTGGATTTAGCAACAATAGGTCGCTTTTTGGATGACCAAGAGATTAGGTTGTTACCAAGATATATGCAATAAGCTCCAATGGACTTGCGATCATCAACATCACATACCCAATCAACATCTGAATAACCAGTCAATCTAATGGTTTCAAGTATTCCTTCTTTTTGAATATAAAGTCCATAGATGATTGTTGCTTGAAGATATCTAAGGACTTTTTTTTAGGCCAACCAATGTTGAAGTGTGGGAGCACTGAGATATTGGCTGAGTTTATGTACTGAATAAGCAATATTAGGTCTGGTGAGAATTATATAGTGAAGACCCCCAAATATACTCTTGTACAATGTGGGATCCTCAAATTCTTGCCCTAGAGAACGTTGTACAACTCTTTCCAACTTGAGACCAATGTTAAAAGGTGTATAAGAACCTTTGCAATTCTGCATTGAAGCCTTTCTCAACAAATCTTTAATATATTTTGTTTAAGAAAGATGCATTCCCTAAGTAGTGTAACAAACTTCCACCCCAAGGAAATAAGCAACTAGTCCCAAATCCTTAAGAGCAAATACTTTGCTGAGTTTAGCACTAAAAATCTCCAGTAGATCAGAATCAGGTCCAGTAATTAGAATATCATCAACATAGGTGAGGATAATGATTAATCCTCTTGTATCATGCTTGATGAAGAGATAAGTACCAGCTTTGGAATTGAAGAATTGCCAGTCAGTGAGACAACCTTTGAGCTTTTCATACCAAGCTCTTGGAGCTTGTTTTAGCCCATATAAAGCTTTATTGAGCTTGCAAATGTAGCATTCTTTAGATTCAAAACCCTCAAGCTATGTCATATACACATCTTCAGAGAGTTCTCCTTTAAGAAAGGCATTATTTACATTAATTTGCCTTACTTTCCACTCTTTCATAACAACTAAACTCAGGATAATTGTTACTGTTAAAGACTTTATTACATGGCTAAAGGTTTCTGAATAGTTAACACCTGTAGTTTGATGAAACTCATTTGCAACCAATCTTGCTTTGTACTTGGAGACTGAACCATCAGTGTTATATTTAGTTCGAAACACTCATTTGCTTCCAACTGGTTTATAAGAGGAAGGTATAGGCACTAAACTCCAAGTATTGTTCTTCATAAGAGCATCATATTCTTCCTGCATAGTTGCTTTCCACTTAAGATCAGATAATACTTTAGAGGTGGTGGATGGTTCTAGGCTGTTATGATTGGCAATGAAAGCCTTTGGCTTGAAGATCCCAGCCTTAGCTCTAGTGATCATTCTATGTGTAGATACGAGTGGTTTGAATTGAGTTAATGGTAATAAATGTTGTGTTTGAGCTAGTGAAGAAAGTGGATTTTGTTGATTTGGTAATGAAGATGATGTTGTATGTATAGTTGGCTGTGTGGAAGAATTTAAATCAAAAGCTGGTTGTGTGGGTGATGAGCAATGAAGTGAGTCAGTAGGAAGGGTATCTGATGGTGAGGAAATAGCTGGTGCATTGTGAGAGGAATATAGAGGAGAATGATGGTCATTATCAGCTATCAGTTTCAAGAGTATCTTGATTGCTGTTGGAAACTAGAACTGTATAACGTTTGAGGAGGTTATACTAAAAATCTGATGATTGATTTTCAGATGAAGAAACATGAAAGAGTGATGAATATGGAAAAGAAGTTTCATCAAACAAAACACGACTAGCTATATAAATTCTACCATAGGGATGTAAGCATTTGTAGCTTTTATGTAAAGGACTATATCCCAGAAAAACACATTTGGATGTATGAAACTGAAACTTGTGTTTATTGTACTCTCTAAGGGAAGGAAAACATGAACAACCAAAGACTCTTAGAAACTTGTAATCTGGTGAAAGTTGAAATAGAGATTCATATGGAGATTTCATGCACAATGCAGGAGTAGGTAGTCTATTTATAATATAGGTTGCTGTATGAAAAGAATTCCACCAAAATTTAAAAGGCATGGTAGCTTGTGCAAGTAAGGTTAATCCACGTTCAGTGATGTGTTTGTGTTTTCTTTCCACTAAGCCATTTTGATTGTGAGTATAGGGACATGAGTGTCTGAATTGGATTCCCTCTGCAGGATGATAGTTAACAAAAGATATGAATTCCCCTCCCCAATCAAATTGAAGACATTTAATGGATCTGTTGAGTTGTTTTTCAACTTGATTTTAAAGACATAAAGAGTTTCATCTTTTGTTTTTAATGAAAATATCCAAGTGAATCTTGTGCAATCATCAACAAAACTTACATAATATCTATATCCTTGAGTAAAAATCACCAGAGCTGGTCCCCATAAGTTAGTGTGTAATATTTCTAAATGGAACTTTGTTTTTGTATTAGTGACATAAAAGTGTAATATGTGCATTTTTCCCATCTTACAAGCATCACAAGAGTCAAAGGTTCTATTTATATTGATAGTCTTAACAGATGAACATGTTTTGATTACATGTTTTAAGACATGAGAAGATGGATGACCTAACCTTTGATGTAATACAGAGATACTTAACAAACACTCAGAATTTATACAAGGAACTGCTGTAGTCTGTAAGCAGTTGGTTTTATTTTTGAAATCAGAACTAACAATTGAAAACATTGAAAGAGAAGTTAATGGCTCGGTTGACTCAACATTAGCAATATAACTCTGACCAGATGATGTGAGTAGAGTTTTATTAGAAGAAACCAATAGTAATCTGTAGAGACCCTTTTCAGCCTTGCCCTGCAATATTACCACATTCTTCATCTTGTCCTTCACAAAATAGAATTTGTCAGTAAATTCAATCACAATATTATTATCTTTGGTAAATCTGGATATACTAATAAGGTTTTTTGGTGATTTGTGGTACTAGAAGCATGTCATTAAGCTTAAGTGTTGATAATGTATTATCTTTGGTTTCAGGCATTTTCATAACTGCACTGCCTAAGTGTGTTATGCTTAAACCAACACTATTACCAACAATGAGCTTAGAAGTACCTGCAAAACTTTCAGTAACATGCATATTGTTCATGTCATTTGTCAAATGATGTGTACCTCCATTGTCCAGGTATCAGTTTGTATCAGATGGTCTCTCTTTATTAGCCAGATATGCAGCTTTTGGATTTCTATTCGGTGGTGGTCTGCATACTCCAGAATTAATGAACTCTGTAAATTTCTAGCAGATATTTGCAGTATGTCCAGTCTTGAGACATATTTGATAGGTTAGTTTAAAACCATTCCATTGAGGCCTGATCTGTCTAGGTGATCTGCCATTATTATAGTCTCTATTACCAGCATTTGGATTCCAATTGCCTCCTCCACCTCTTTGATTATCACCTTAATAAGCTTTGTATTAAGGATCTCCATTACCAGCAAATCCATATCCAGAGCCACTATAACTTCCTTTGTAATGATTAATTCCAAATCCTCCATTATTATATCTGACATGACTTAAAAGTGTTTGATTTACTCTTAAGTATAAGAGTGCCTAGTTATAATATATCTCGGTGAGTCCGAGGTCGATCCACAAAGAAAAGATTTAATTTGTTTATTTTATTTTATCTAAAATTTAAAAATAAAACTTAAATATAAACAACTTAATTTAAATAAAACTATGAAATTGAATCAGTTAGGGTTGTGGATTCACTCTTAGTAGTAAATAAAACTTAATAAATTCTTTTTGCCATTTTTTAGATTTATTGCCAAAAGATTAATTATATAAATTATTATTATTTTCCCTTTAATTTTATGATGGATAAAGTATTTATTGTGCCAAAATTTAATTTGTCTACAATAAGTCAAAATACAATTTTACCATACCTTATATTTATATAAAAAAGAATTTATTATGCCAAACTCCCTTGTTTGTCTACAATAAATCAAAATCTTATAATATAAAATATGTATAAAATTAAATAGAAAATAATTTAATTTATAAAATTAAAAATGAAATTTCATTAAATCATATTTATTTTCTAAGAGTTTCACCTTCCCCTAACTACTAATATTTAGCTAAACATTTTTTTTATAAAGAAAATTACTAAAATTGAAAAACACATAATTAAAAATGAAATTTGAAAATTGAAATAAAACTAATTTTATTGATTGAAAATAAATTATAAAGAGAGATGAGAAGAAGAATTTGGGGAAAAAGAAGAGAAGAGAAGATGTGGAGAGGTGTGTTCACCCTCCCTCTATTTATACTAATACATGGTAAATCCACACCACACAAATTAAAAAATCTAATTACATCTTAACCTTACATTTGTCCCACTAATAATCCCACTAATAAAACATAAACCTAATTTATCCACTCAAGCATATACAACACATTCCACTAACAATTACCATACCTAATATGATAAAAAATTATAATTTTACAATTACCACATTTACCGTGGTAAAAACATAAAAATTACAATAAAAGTCTTGGATCCTCCTCGACAATGACATAATTTCTCGGACTTTCGGAATCTAAATTTGACATCCATGCATTCGTTCGGAGCCTCAAATTGCATGAAATTATTATTTTTACCTAATAAACACACAAAAATACACAAAATCAAATATTTAGAAAAATAATTAGAAATTCACAATATGTTACACAATTAAAAATATAAATTACATTAATAAAATAAAATAACATTTTTATCCCTTAATAAACATACAATTTTTAACACTAATCACACCCCCCAACTAGCTTATTGCTAGCCCCTAGCAATTAAAGCGTTATATTAACTTAAGATTTACAAAATTCACATGCAAGTTAATAATTGTTCATCTATCCTCTAAACTATCAAATAATTAAACTCTCCAATTTTTTTTTTTTAACTTTTGGTCATCCATTCATTATCCAAAATATCATAAACATTTTTTTGTGCTCAAGTAATTAACACAACACTTATGGGGTTTTATTAAAAGAAAACAACATTTTCATTCTAAAACTCATTAGAAATTCTATCTTCAGGTAGTAGATTACTCAAGTTTTTTTTCTTAACCCATGTAGCGAGATTTAGGCCGTGACTCCCAGACCAGTTGACCTTAGGGCACTAGGTGTTGAAACACCCCTACGGACTTAATTACTTGGATTTTTAATAAATAAGCAAACAATATATCTATAACCCATGTAGCGAGCTTTAGGCCAGTGACTCCCAGACCAGTTGACCTTAGGCCACTAGGTGTTGAAACACCCTACGGACCTAATTACTCGGGTTCTAGATATAACAAAATTAAATTCATTCAATTTTTTTTTTTGCAATATACAGTCTCTACCACCTTAGATATTATTCCTAATAAATCAAAAGAACTAAATGCTGCAAAAATTTTAACTTACAACCCACTAGTATGTGTCATAGTGTGTGTGAAGAATGATTTAATAATACCTGTTAAATAAGTAAACAACGAAATAACTTTATAACCAAATGGAGGAGAGTTCACAAATTTGAGTAATTCAAAGAAAATGGAACAAAAAAAAACTTATTATGAATTTTAAAATCAAAATATAATACACCTATTTACTGATTGTTTATTATTTTTTTTGGATTTTTTTTAAAAAAATAAAATTAAACACACCTATTTACAATTTACGTCAATTATCCATTCCCCCCAACCTAATTTAAACATTATATACATTAGGGGTGGGCGTTCGGTTCGGTTTGGGTTAACCGGTGAAACCCGAATGGGTTGAAAACTTCAACCCGTTCGGGTTAAATTTCGGTTCGGGTTAAACCTGAACCGAATTTTCAACCCGTTCGGGTTGAAGCTTTTTTTTTTTAAATTCAGTTTTTACATTAAAAATATATATACATTAATTTTTTTAATTAAATTGTTCCTTAAGGATGTTTGGAATATTTAGAATTAAGAGTTTTAAATTATTGAAATGTTATTAAAGATTATTTGTAGTTGATATTTGTTATTAAGGATGTTTGGAATTGAGATTTTTGGATTTTAAGTGGTTGTTATAATTTTTGGATTAAATCGTTCCTTAAGGGGATGTTTGAAATGTTTGGAATTGAGATTTTTAAATTGTTTAAATATTATTAAGAATGATTTGTAGTTGATATTTATTGTTAAGAATGTTTGGAATTTAAATTTTTAGATTTTAAGTGGTGGTTGTTAGAATTTTTAGATTAAATTGTTCCAACCCATTCTAACCCGAACTAACCCGAATTATTCTAACCCGAACTAACCCAAATTAACCCGAACTAATCCAAATTAACCCGAATTATCAACCCAATCCGATCCGAATTGCCAACCCAAACCGAACCGAACCGAATTAAATTCGGTTCGGTTTGGTTCGGATTGGCGTTTTCAACCCGATTGGGTTCAATTCTCCAACCCGAATGGGTTGAAACCCAAACCGAAACCCGAACAACCCGAACCGAAATCCGATTTGCCCACCCCTAATATACATGCAGAAAGATGAAAAAGATAAAGGAAACATAAATAATAAAAGAAGAAATAGGAAAGATCACACCTGAACAACCAGCTGAAGATGTGTTTCTAGAGTCTCTACACCCCATATTCTGTCATCTTCAACAAAAGCATTACTAGGATTTGCTATATTCCACATCTGTCAACTATTCCCTCCCCCCAACCTGAACAAGACATTGTCCTCAATGGCTTAAAGGAAAGAAGTAGAGTTTAGAAGACACAACCTCATAACTCCAAGAAGATTGTTACAACCGAAGAGTTAAATCCAATTTGTACTTCTTACTAGGGCTAGGGTTACCATCATTAGTCAACCATTCCAAGGCCAAGGTCTTAGGATCTGGCTCTGGTTTGTAAGCTTGTAAAAGATCAAGTAACTTATTAGCAGTAGAAGCACAAACAAAAAGATTTTTCGCAGAGATTGAAATAAACTGATTCTTAATTGCATGGTTAATGAATGTGAGCAACCCATCAAAAAAATTATTAACATTTAGTAAACCGATGGGTTTTTTATGGACGTTTAAATGGGCCCAAGATGCAAATGTAATCAATGCCTCTAAAGTTGCAAGATCTCCTAGCAAGAAAATGAAAACGTCAGCATGATTTAACATCTCAGTTATTCGCTCTTGCATACTTGAGACAAGTTTTGATAACCCGCGGTCACCTCCTCCATATACAAGGTGGAGTTTCCTCTCAGCTATGGCACGACCAAGATCTACAGCTGCTTGAACGAACTCTTTGTATTTTCCATAATGAAATCCAGAGAGTACACAAATGTTTTTGAATTGTTTACTGAAGATGCTGCCATTAGAATAATCTTCAAAACAAGATGTGAGTGGTTTGGAAAAAGAGCTCTTATTTAAAGATCTGAGTGACAGACAAAATGAGAAACAGCTGTAAATGGGTTGGTGTATTTTTCAGATGACGCGTAAAGCTCATGTCTCAATTATTCAAAATCAAATAGTAAAAAACAAAGCAAACAATGAAAAGAAAATGTAAAAGAAAACAAATCATGATTAAATACAAAATCACACCATTAAATGCAATAATGCAAATGATAAAAGAGCAATAAAGTAAAAGGATATTTACTGGTAGTTGTGATTGTGGCTCACATCTTCCTCTGGTTTTACGTCCAGTAACGGCTTGAACGCCCTCTATGGGTCGATGATAGGCTTCTCATCCAGTTTTTTTATAAACTGGGAAACATGGTCTTTTTGAGTCAGATTCCCAAGACTAAACTGTGCACTTTCGTTTTGGAATAGTCTCCATAACCTGTGTATCTCGTATTGCACATGTCCGCTTCGATGTGTCTCAAGAGATCCTAACATATCATCTAACGATTCTTTACTCATGCCATCTTTGACGAATTTAATTTTATCCTCTCGACTATCATAAACCATTCCTAAAGATTTACAAACTTCTAGTCTGCAACTAAGTCGTACACAATTATGACATTTTGAGCCAAGTCGTTTAGCTCTCATTTTCTTAGCAAACGTACTTTTACCAAAACCAGGCATGTAAGAAACAAATGGATCAGAAAACTCACCAGCTAATCGGACCTTTGTTTCAATTAACCAACGAATGTCAGAAGGAATGACATTGATCATTAACAAACGCAGTCGTTCACAACGAGCTTTGTAAATTTTCCTGATGACATTCTGAGAGAGAGAAGGAAAACGCTTATACAAGTTATGTTGTATTTCTTCCATGCTTGATTTTGAGATTTCAATTATTGTGGGAAATTGAGGATACCGACTTAAGAAGTCACGGAGTACCGTAGTCCACCATTTATACGGGAAAATAAATCAAAATACACCAAAATCAAATCTGCAAAATTAAATCAAACGTGAAAGCGAACAATAAAAAAAGAAACACAATATGTACAAAGGAAAATGAACTTACATTCGTCCTCTTATTGAGTTAACCTCAAGCTCCAATTAAAATTCATATATGCCACGCTCTATTGCTCTGAGTTGTCTTTCTTGATCCTCAACGTAGGCCACTAATTCTGGTGGTTGTCGTTCCCAAATTGGATGTGATTTACAGCTTTATATCAATCATCTCAAGTGAAATTTTGTTCGCAAAAGTCTTTTAAGATGTGTAAACAGAATATTCCTTATTAAGGTACTCATGATTTATAACGATAAAGAAAACACAATTATTAAACACACTTAAGTAAGAAACATCATAACGCGTATCATTCAAGACAGTCAAACAATTCAAACGGTAAAACAACAGTGAAAAGTTAAAATACTCATTAAAAACTTAATCATGATTTTGTGGGTCACTCAAATTTATTTCGGTGCTTGGTTCACGTGGTTGGTATTCCAGATATGGCTTTATTCTTTGACCATTAACTTTAAATGTGATACTATTTTTTGGATTCTCAATTTCTACAGCCCCATGTGGATATATATCTTTTTACAATAAATGAGCCACTCCACTTTGACTTTAACTTTCCTGAAAATAAATGAAGACGAGAATTATAAAGCAGCACTCTTTGACTAATTTCAAATATTTTTCAAAAAATTCTTTTATCGTGAAAATTTTTTGTTCTTGCCTTGATAATTCTTGAATTTTCATATGCATCATTTCTTAATTCCTCAAGTTCATTCAATTGTAATTTCCGCACATTACCAACATCATCCAAATTTAAATTAAAAGCTTTAATAGCCCAAAATGATTAATGCTCAAGTTCAACAGGTAAGTGACAAGGTTTACCATAAACTAACCGATATGGTGACATTCCTAAAGACGTTTTAAATGCAGTACGATATGCCTAAAGTGCATCAGTCAATCGAAGAGACCAATCTTTACGGTTTGATTTAACTATTTTTTTCTAAAATTTGTTTTATCTCCCTATTTGCTAATTCAACTTGACCATTTGTTTGAGGATGATTAGGGGTAGCAACTTTATGTGTAATTCCATATTTTTTCATTAAAGACTCAAATGACTTATTACAAAAATGCCTACCTCCATCACTAATAATGGCTCGAGGGATTCCAAATCGACTTATAATGTTTTCTCTTAAAAATTTAACGACAGGTTTACTATCATTATTTCGACAAGACATTGCTTCAATCCATTTTGAGACATAATCAACTGCCAATAATATGTACACAAATCCAAAAGATGGTGGAAATGGACCCATGAAATCAATTCCTCAACAGTTAAATATTTCAATTTCAAGTATGGGATTTAAGGGCATCATGTTTATTTTAGTAATTAATCCCAATTTTTGACAGTTTTCACAAGTTTTGCAAAATTTATATGTGTCTTTAAATATGGTAGGCTAATAAAATCCACTTTGTAAAATTTTAGCCGTAGTTTTTCTTGAAGAAAAGTGTCCACCGCATGCTTTAGAATGACAAAAATTAATGACACTACTTACCTCATTATCATAAATGCATCGTCGAAAAATCTGATCAGAGCAATATTTGAATAAGTAAGGATCATCCCAATAAAATTTCTTTACTTCAACCAAAAATTTCTTCTTCCCCTGAGTATTCCATTGCGAATGCATTTTACCTGTAACAAGGAAATTACCAACGTTAGCATACCATGGTATTGAAGTAACAGATAATAAAAATTCATCAGGAAAGGAATCATTTATGGGTGTTATATCAGTGCAAATTTCATATGTGAGTCTTGATAAATGATCAGCAACGACATTTTCGGCACCCTTTTTATCTTTGATGGTGAGGTGAAATTCTTGAAGTAACAAAATCCAGCGAATTAGTCTTGGTTTGGCATCCTGTTTAGTCAGCAAATATCTCACAACAGCGTGATCAGTAAAAACAGCAGTTTTAGAATCAAGCAAATATGAGCAAAATTTGTTTAATGCATACACCACAGTAAGTAATTCTTTTTCAGTTGTCGAATAATTCATTTGAGTATTATCCAAAGTCTTACTCGCATAGTGAATCACAAACGACTTACGATCCCTTTTTTTGTCTTAAAATAACACCAATAGCAAAGTCACTTACATCACACATTAATTCAAAAGGCAAAGACCAATCAGGAGATTGCATAATAGATCTCAAAAGATTTTTGGTAATCATCAGTCCATTCAAATAGTGCATCTTTTAATAAGAGGTTACAAAGTGGTTTAGATATGACACTAAAGTTTTTTATAAACCTCCTATAAAATCCTGCATGCCCTAAAAAGGATCGTACATCTCTAACTGTTTTTGGTTGTGGCAATTTAGATATGACTTCAATTTTTGCTTTGTCAACTTCAATTCCTTTAACAGATATAACATAACCCAAAATAATTCCAGAAGTAACCATGTAATAGCATTTTTCCCAATTTAAAACGAGTTCTTTTTCAACACATCTTTTTAAAATGTTTTCCAAATTATCAAGGCAATCATCAAAAGAATTCTCAAACACTGTCAAATCATCCATAAATACCTCTAAATAATGTTCAATTATATAAGTGAAAATACTTAACATGCATATTTGAAATGTTGTAGGAGCATTACAAAGTCCAAATGACATTTTTTTAAATGCAAATGTTCCAAAGGGACATGTAAATGTGGTTTTTTCTTAGTCTTCAAGTGCTATAGAAATTTGATAATAACCTGAATACCCATCTAAAAAGCAGTAGTAGGGATGTCCAACTACTCTTTCTAAGATTTGGTCAAGAAATGGTAAAGGAAAATAATCTTTTCTAGTGGCTTCATTTAATTTCCTATAATCAATGCATATGCGCCAACTAGATGTAATTCGTGTTGGAATTAATTCACCTTTTTCATTTTTAACAACAGTGATTCCAGATTTTTTAGGCACTATTTGTGTAGGACTTACCCACTTACTATAAGAGATAGGGTAGATAATTCCCATATCAATTAACTTAAGAACTTCTGTTTTTACTACTTTTTTCATGTGTGGGTTTAATCTTCTTTGAGGTTATTGACATGTTTTAGCATTTTCTTTTAAATTGATTATATGTGTGCAAATTAAAGGATTAATACCTTTAATGTCATCTAAAGTCCATCTAATTGCATTTTTATACTTTTTAAGAACATATGGTAACTTACCTTCTTGGTCGCTTGATAAGGTCGAAGAAATTACAACAGGATAAGTATGTTCTTCTCCAAGATAAGCATACTTCAATCCCTCTGGCAATGGTTTCAATTCCAATTTAGGTACTTCTTGTTGTTCAATCTTTTCAATAATTCCAAGCTCCTTAAATTTTAGTTTCCCATCATCAGTTTGCAAAGTCTGACAAGAATCAAACAACAAATTTATATTAGAAGTATCATGTTCAAGTTGTTTATTTGATTCAATTGAATTAACCAAACAAATATCACTAAGTTCAAAAAAACTCTCTTTTTGAATATTCTCCTCTATACAAGATTCAAGTAATTCCTTTTGTTCATCAATCTCATTTTCATTCTCATTTTCCTCATTAGGTTGCCTACACATATTGAAAACATTCAATTCCAGAGTCATATTTCCAAATGACAAATTCATTAAACTATTCCTACAATTAATCAAAGCATTAGCAGTTGCTAAAAATGGTTAACCTAAAATTACAGGAATTGGTTTATAATTATTCACAACAGGTTCAGTTTCTAAAATAATAAAATCCATGGATATATGAATTTATCAACTTGTACTAAAACATCTTCCACTATTCCTTTTGGTATTTTAACTGATCTATCGGCAAGCAAAAGTGTAGTTGAATTTGATTTTAACTCACCAAGATTAAGTTGAAGAAAAATTGAATGTGGAAGCAAATTAACACTAACACCAAGGTCTAACAAAGCATGCTCAATTTTGTGATCTCCAGTAATACAAGAAATAGTAGGACAACCAGGGTCTTTATATTTTAACTTATTATTAGTAGACAGAATGGTACTTACCTGTTCAGCCATGAATGCACTCTTTTTTACCTTCAATTTCCTCTTAACAGTGCATAAGTCCTTTAAAAATTTGGCATATGAAGGTACCTGCTTGATTGCATCTAACAAAGGAATGTTAACTTTCACTTGCTTAAAGATTTAATAAATTTCAGAAGAGTGGTTTGATTTCTTTGGTTTATTCAATGCATGCGGAAATGGTGGTTCAGATGGAACAGTAGTTATTTCTTCACTAGGTGTAAGTTTATCTAGTTCTTCCTTACCCTTTGAATTATCATTTTCACAAGATTCAGGAATAAGCCGATCAATAACCTTACCACTACGAAGAGTTATAACTGACTTAACATGGTCCATGGGTGCATTTTGAATTTTAGGATTTGGTTGTGGTTGTGCTAGAAATTTTCCTTTTTCTTAAATTGTGAGGGCAGAAGAAATTTTAGCAAGAGTATCTTTCAAATCAGAAAAAGTTTGTGCATTTTGATTGTTAATAGTATCTTGCTTCCTAATGAATAAATGCATTGTATCTTCTAAATTTTTCCGTGGTGGTGGAACATATGGTACATAAGGATTAGTATTTTGAAAATTTTGTGGAGGTGGTGCTTGTGAAGATTGTGCATTATTATTATTCCTCCAACTGAAATTTGGATGTTTTCTCCAACCAGGATTATAAGTCTGTGAATATGGGTTTAGTTTATTAAAAGTGTTAATGACATTAGCTTGATCATGCAAACATTCTTTGAGTGCAGGCAGAGTGGGACAATCTTGAGTGAAATGATCATTAGAACTACAAACATCACATGCAATTTCTTGAACAGATTTTACTTGAGCATTTTTTTTATTTTCCAAAACTTCAACCTTCCTAACTAGGGATGCAAATTTTTCTTGTAAATTATGATCTTCCCTAAGGTTGTAGATTGCTCCACTAGATGGAGATGGTTGTGGTTTATTAGTCAATTCAAAAGTTTCAACAGTATCCCAATGTTGTGCATTTTCAGCTAATTGGTCAAAGTAATCTAGTGCATCTTCAGGATTTTTATCTTTAAATTTACCATTACACATCATTTCTACAACTTGTCTAGTTTGTGGTATTAAGCCCTCGTAGAAATAAGTGACCAATCGCCAAGTTTCAAAACCATGGCGTGGACATATGTTAAGCAATTCTTTAAACCTATCCCAACACTGGTATAATGTTTCTCCATTTTTTTGAGTAAAAGAAGTGATTTTCCTTTTAAAAGAATTTGTTCTATGAGGTGGAAAGAATTTTTTCAAAAACTGTTCTTGCATGTTATTCCAAGTTCTTATTGATCTAGATCTAAGGTTTTGTAGCCAAGTTTTAGGTTTATCTTTTAATGAAAAAGGAAAAAGCTTTAATCTAATTATGTTCATGCTACAATTTTGGTCTGTG
Source organism: Citrus australasica (assembly GCA_029618585.1). NCBI lineage: Eukaryota > Viridiplantae > Streptophyta > Magnoliopsida > Sapindales > Rutaceae > Citrus > Citrus australasica. The sequence continues at coordinate 14,152,614 of JARCIV010000006.1, forward strand.
TATGTATTACAAACTTCCTCGAAATCTCTTAAATGCAAATATGGATTTTCAGATTCTAAACCATGAAATGTTGGTAAAAGTTGGATAATACCTGGTTTGAAGTTAAATCGAGATGCTTCTGAAGGAAATACTATACACGACGGTGCTCTAGTTCTGGTTGGATTCATGTAGTCTCTCAAAGTTCTCGGTTGATCATGTTGAGATTGGTTGTCTCTTTGATCAATTGGAGGATTAAGTTGCCCTAAATTGTTTTCGTCTTGGATCTCGTCCATGATTGGTGGTGGTGATTGAAATTTACGAATTAACCTACCACTTGAAGTTCGAGACAAACGTCTCATACAATAATTATATCACAAAGATAACAAACAAATTAGTAATACAAAAACTAAATGAAAATTGCAAAAAAAATGAAAAATTAAATATGTAAATAATATAAGTATACAAAAGAAAATTAATAACTTAAATTAAATAACAATTTTGGTGGTTGAACCCACCAATTAAATTAACAAAAAAAATCAAGCATAAAATAAATGCGAAAAAAAAAGTGATGGTTGAACCCACCTATAAAAAAATAAAAATAAAAATAATGCAAAAATAAAAAAACTGAAAATTAAATACTGAAATAAAAAAAATTAGTAGTTAGTTAGTTAAGTGTTAGTAGTTAGTTTTCTTGGTCCAAATTAAGTCCAAATAAGTCCAAGTCTAATTATTGTGAGAAATTTCATTTAGGGATCTTATTGAAATTATTTATAATTTTATGGCCATGCTGTAATATTTAGAAGTTTAGAATTGAGCCATGTGGGATGAAAATGAAGATTCAAAAATATTTTAGGGTCAGAACATAATTATGAGAAGAATGAGTAAGAAACGAGAATTGTTGGGGTGAAACTAGAATTATGAAAGATGTGGGGGTAGAAGAGAATTTAAGAAAAGGAAAAGGGGGCAAACGAAAATTTACAGAAAGAGAAAAATAAAATAACGGAAAAATAAAGCAAAATAAAAATTTTTCCCCGGCAATGGCGCCAAAAACTTGACACAACTTAAAAGTGTTTGATTTACTTTTAAGTATAAGAGTGCCTAGTTATAATATATCTCAGTGAGTCCGAGATCGATCCACAGAGAAAAGATTTAATTTATTTATTTTATTTTATCTAAAATTTAAAAATAAAACTTAAATATAAACAACTTAATTTAAATAAAACTATGAAATTGAATTAGTTAGGGTTGTGGATTCACTCTTAGTAGTAAATAAAACTTAATAAATTCATTTTGCCATTTTTTAGATTTATTGCCCAAAAGATTAATTACATAAATTATTATTATTTTCCCTTTAATTTTATGATGGATTAAGTATTTATTGTGCCAAAACTTAATTTGTCTACAATAAGTCAAAATACCATTTTACCATACCTTATATTTAAATAAAAAGAATTTATTGTGCCAAACCCCCCTTGTTTGTCTACAATAAATCAAAATCTCATAATATAAAATATGTATAAAATTAAATAGAAAATAATTTAATTTATAAAATTAAAAATAGAATTTCATTAAATCATATTTATTTCCTAAGAGTTTCACCTTCCCCTAACTATTAATATTTAGCTAAACATTTTTTTTAAATGAAATTACTAAAATTGAAAAACACATAATTAAAAATGGAATTTGAAAATTGAAATAAAACTAATTTTATTGATTGAAAATAAATTACAAAGAGAGATGAGAAGAAGAATTTGGGGGAAAAGAAGATAAGAGAAGGTGTGGAGAGGTGTGCTCACCCCCCTCTATTTAAAAAAATCCACACCACACAAATTAAAAAATCTAATTATATCTTAACCTTACATTTGTCCCACTAATAAAACATAAACCTAACTTATCCACTCAAGCATATCCAACACATTCCACTAATAATTACCATACCTAATATGATAAAAACTTATAATTTTACAATTACCACATTTACCGTGGTAAAAACATAAAAAATTACAATAAAAATCTTGGATCCTCTTCGACAATGACATAATTTCTCGGACTTTCGGAATCCAAATTTAACATCCATGCATTTGTTCGGAGCCTCAAATTGCGTAAAATTATTATTTTTACCTAATAAACACACAAAAATACACTAAATCAAATATTTAGAAAAATAATTAGAAATTCACAATATGTTACACAATTACAAATATAAATTACGTTAATAAAACAAAATAATATTTTTATCCCTTAATAAACATACAATTTTTAACACTAATCAATATCCATAACCGCCAAAGTTTTTACCATCAAACACATTTCCTTTCTTAAATCCTCTATTTAGAACAAGATTAGCTTCAAAATTTTGTTTCACATCTGCACCAGCAAGCATTTGAGCTTGTTGCTCAATTCTGGCTTTTTGAGTTAAAGGCATTGCATAAGGCTCATTAACATTCATCTTTCCAACACCTACTTGTCCAATGATATAGGTGGCAACATAATTATATTCTGGTCCCAAACTAGAGAGTATATGTAGAATTAAATCATCATTGCTTAAAACACTTCCTGCTGCAGCCATGTTATCAGCAATAGTTTTCATTTTAATTAAGTAATTATTGATTTTCAAATCATCTTTCCTAGTTGAGTTCATCATGTATCTCAGATGTAAAAGTCTAGATTTAGAAATTAAGCCAAATTGTGTTTCAATTGCCTTCCACACCTCAAGAGAAGTTTCCAGATTAAACATTAAGCTAATAATACCTTCACTCATTGACGAGAGTAGCCATCCAAAAAGCACTTGAGCTTGTGATCTCCAAGTTACAAATTCTGGATTCTCCACAGATCTGCTATCATCACCAATCCTTTAAGCAAGGTAAGATGGAGGTGGAGTGGTTGAATCATCTATGAACTTCTCAAGTCTGTTAAAACAAATTGAAGCCAATACTTAAGCTCTCCATATCAGAAAATTGGATTGATCAAGCTTAACTGGAGTGTTGAACGTAAAAAAAGAAATTGTTAAGTTAACAATTGTGTTATGAACTAGAGCTGATGATGAAGCAAGATTTACTAATGCCATTATTTGGCTTGGCTTTAATACCAAGTTGAAGATTAAAAAAGATGTTTGGTTACTTAGAATATAAGAGAAAGTGAAAGAGAATTAAGAAACAAATCTGAGAAATTTCTAGTATTTCATTAATAAAAATACACACGTAATGTGTGGTGAAATATTTCTTATATACAAGTGTTGAAGCTCAGCTGGATTTCTGTTATTACTAACTAAAACTATTAACAAACCATATTAAGCAGAATATAACAACTTCAACTAATTAATCGCATGTACACATAATTTCATAATCACCAGGCATGATGTGGCATGCCACATCATCAACGTGTAACTGATTGATACTGCTACTATCGTCCTCTGCTCTGCTGACTACACTACAAGAGTGAGCTTCCTTAACACTTTATAAGCTCAATCTTAGTCTTTAATCGATCATGTAACACAAGCCAAATCAAGATGTGAATACACTAGAGAACTTGCCAACTCCAAGCTAAAGTCCAGACCTGATCCTCTGTGCTTTGACTATAATTAGAGATTGCACGATATGTAGACTTGATTGTGAAACACCCTTTGTGGATTTTTCCCAGTATACTTTGTCGTCACCTCTTTGATCCGTTGGCGGTTCAAATGATGCAATTCTACGAATAATATTATTAGGTAATAAACATCCAAAAATATCTTACTTCTAATTACCATTATTATCTATAAAATCAGCAGCCACCGCGTTAATAATATTATCAAAAATAAGACTCACGGTATGAAACATCAGGGGCTTATCTTGTGAAACTAAACAGTCCCACCAAAACTGAACCTTTTTGTCGTTCCTTATATTCTAACGAGTTCCTATTAGCGTGTCATTCAAACCTTCCCAACAGATTTCCACAAATGAGAGCCATATATCATCAGCAATATAGAGGGCAGTTTTTAATGATCCAAGCCATATTTAATAAGCAATACTTGAGGCTAAAGTTCGTTGGTGAAGAGATAAGACCCCAATCCACTTCCATCATAAGAGTTCTTTTCATCATTCCAAGGTTCTTAAACCCCAACCCACGACAAACTTTTGGTCGACTCATCTTATCCCAATTATCCGTACTTATCTTACTGTCTGCTAGCTTCACCCCATGTGAACGTTTTGCAAGCCTGATCAATTTTGGCTTTAACCCCCTAAAAGGAGACTCGTCGTTTGCATGGTATCTATGAGGACAACTTGAAACATAGACTGAGCAAGTGCGATCCTTCCAACTAAGGATAGATATAAAGCATTCCATCTCGAAAGCCGTCTTTCCATTTTATCTACAATATCTTGGTAAGTGTCCTTGGAAACTAGGGAGTATAGGAGCGGTATACCTAAGTACATACCAAGGTATATGGTAATACAAAAACTAAGTAGAGTACCAATGTTTTTAGCCTCTACCACAACCATATTCTCAAGACTTTTCTTTAGTCACTAGAAGCCTCGGCTAAAAATATATCACAAGAACAAATAAGTGAGGGGGTGCCATTACGAGACAGCTAATCGGTTTCCACTCCTTCACTCTCAAAGCATCACTAATACTATGACTAAGCCTCTCATGTATGAAGCTTTAACTGAGGCATTCATAAGTTTTTTCTAAATCCACTTTTGATCTCCATTTGACCCCGTATTCTAGATTTTTTTCGCATTAAATAGACAACCTCTTGAACTACAAAAATATTTTCGATAATATACCGTTAATGGACAAAGCTAGTTTAGTACGGGCCAATTAACTAAGAGAATATAGCTTGCAAATGATAAACAACTATCTCAATAATTGTTTTGTAAACTACTGTGCACAAGCTAATAAGGCAATATATTTTCAAGCTAATAGGGTTGTTAGTCTTTGGGATAAAAACCAAAAGGTTTCTAGTAATCTCCTTAGGGATGTGATCGTTATTAAAAATATCATGAAGAAAATGGCAAACAGATGGACAAATATTGTTCCATTGAGATTGATAGACTATTCCGTGAAAACTATCAATACCAAATGTTTTTAAAGGCTTTATACTAAAAGTTGTATTCCTAATCTGTTAGATTTATTTCTAACATTTTGTGGACTGGCATAAATCATTTTAATTTTTTTCTATATTTTATTGAATTAATACGTGACTGATGTCAACTATTAAGGAGCAATTTTGACAAACTCATTTATTAAGTGATCAAATATTGTGTTAATGAGTATGATTTTGACACACCCTTTATAGTAATATACTATGGACAAATATAATCCTTAATTGTGTTGTTTTAGCTCATAATGAGATAGACAATTTTGTATTAACACATTAACGGTCATTGCGCTCAACCACAGTATTTAAGTGACTTCAGCCCATTGAAGTTTACTGTTCATGAATTTGTGGCATGAGTGTAGTGCACTTCTCTCCATTCCTCTTCCGAGTGTACGTATGCAGTGAATTTTGAGAGAAGCACGAATCTTGAGCTAAAGTGAAGGAGGCAAAAATTCAGAAGCTAGATCAAGATTGTAGCAACTCAGTAGAAGCTCCATAACAAGCTTTCAAGTTCAGATTCATGGATGATAAAGGTAAATCTCGAAATTTTACCTAAGGCATGTGTTTACTTAGAAATGCAAGATTAAGGGTATAAAGCTCGTATTTATTTCAACAATTGCTATTAGAGCCCATGGTTATGCATTTCCTTGTAAACCATGGTCGATTTGTTGATGAATTAAACTTATCTAACTCATGGAATTTTTTTCTTAATTTCGAATTTTTTGATTTTGGGCATATTTGAGCAAATGGTTGTTGAATTATACAAGAGTAATAATTTTGGAGTAAAAATATATTTTTTTCATAATTTTTTTGTAGCCAAAATTGGGAGGTATGAATAAGGTTACTGTAGCTCACTATAACTATACTGTAAAACTATCCCGAGGTTTAAGATGACATTGTAGGGATGATATCATTAGGATCCCTAAACTTTACAAAATGTCGTTATTGCCCAATATATTTGCAAAATGTTTATAATGGTCCTCGATCGAAGGTCAATATGGTAAAATATTATTTGGTCCCTTGAGTTTTGGGTAAATTATATTATAGCCCAAAATTTTATTTATTTTATTTGCAGTTTGGGTGAAAATTTTTAATATTTAAATCAGTAACCATAATTCTGAACAGTTTTTATTTTAGTCTAAAATTCTTACAATTTTTGGCAATTTTTCATAATTTTAAATTTGGAATAATCTATCATTGTTGGATGTTATGGGTATGGCATTCATACATTTTATTGAGGCATATAGATATTTTATTTTGATTTAATATATTGGTAGAAATTTTATTTGTATTTGATAAAGTTTATTTAGTCTCAATTTTGTTAATGCATGAAATATATATATGATGCAAAACTACAATTTAGAGTCATTATGTATCTACCTATCGTAGGACCAATCATGATGAATTATTTGGTGTTTTGCAATTAAATGCCCATTTATAATTATTAATTATGGATTATGTGATGGATTGTTATTGATATTACCGATATCCATACGGGTGATGATATTGCCCTGCCAACAAATCACCACTTGGTAGGATGCTTGGGTAGATAAAGAGATTTGGTAGGTATTTTCTACCGAGTGGCTTAATTACCCTATCAGTAATAAGTTAATGTTAATGTTGTATTCAACTTGTCTGCTTTATCTTTAGGATTAGAGCACTCTATATATTGTTAAAGGATGCCTAACATATTGTGTTGTTATTGTAGGAACTTAGAATGATGAGTCAATGATTATAGCATGATTTTGTTTTTTGCATACTTGATAATTTTTTTGTTATTGATTCCTCAACTCTAGATATTCTTTCTTTTCTCCAAATTGCCTTCATCAAGTCTTTAATTGGGACAAATTACAGGGACTAGCGTGAGTCCGTTGTGTTTTATCTGTCTACATTAAATAGAGACTTGGCATTAAGAGTAGATGAACCAACCAAGCCTACATATAAGAGCATTATTGTTGAAAAAGTCGAGTTGGCAGCTTGGGATGAATCTAATAGACATTGTCTGGACATAATGAAATACACCATTGATAGAACAACTAGAGATAAGATCCCTGCATATGACAAGGCCAAAGATTACTTGGCAGTTGTTAGAAGAACTTTCAAGAAGCTAGATAAGGCAGAAAAGGATAACTATATGAGGCTGCTTGCTAATACCCAGTATGATGGTGTTTCTAGGGTGAAAGAGCATGTCTTTAAGATGACCAGTTACCATAAGAAGTTGAAAGACATGGATGCCCATTTGTCTGATGACTATCTGGTCTTCTAAATTCTTGAATCCATTCCACCACAATTTGGCAATTTAAGAAGCCAATACAACACTCAAAGAGACACTTGGAGCATCAATTAGTTGGCTGCTTATGTCGTTCAAGAAGAGGAATCATTTAAGAAGGGGAAAACTCACACTGCCATGGCAACTACTTAAGAGAGTGGTAGTGTGAAGAAAAACTCTTCAAAGGGCAGCAATAAGTTTTTCAAAAAGAAGAAGTTTGGAAAGAAAACTTCATATGGTAATTATTCTACCACTTCTGGTTTCGTTTTTTAGGGCTTTAAAGGAAAGTGCCACTTTTGTAAGAAACTTGGGCACAAGAAAGCTAATTATAAGGGATTCAAAGCATGGTTGGAAAAGAAAAATATTCTTGTAGCTTTTGTAGGCTCTGAATCTAATCTTGTTGATGTTCCTTCTAATACTTGGTAATTAAATACTAGTACAACCATTAATATAATGAATTCCTTACATGAATTCAGAAATAGGAGGGAGCCCAATAAAGGGGAGTTGATAGTTCACATGAGCAACGAAGTGAAAGCCAGAGTTGAAAGCATATGAGTTGTCAGACTACATCTAGCCACATGAAATTTTTTAGATCTATTAGATACAACTTATATTTATTCTATTATGAGAAACTTGATATATGTATCTATTTTGAATAGATGTAGCTATACTTTTCATTTTGGTGACAAAAAAGTTTATTTATTCTGCAATTCAGAGCTAGTTGGTTCTGACACTTTATATGATGGCTTATATATGATTTATTTATTTCCTCGTGTTATTGAATCATCATCTAATGTTCATATTATGAATGTTGTTAACTTTAATCGTGCTAAGGTTGATGAAAACTCCTCTATGTTGTGGCATAAACGGTTAGGTCACATTTCTAAACAGAGGATGGAAATACTCATTAAAGATGACATCCTTCATAATTTAGATTTCTCTAATTTTGACACTTGTGTTGATTGTGTCAAAGGAAAACTTACTGCCAAAACTAAAAAAAAAAAGAACTCGAAGAAGTCAATAGGCGTTGAAGTTGGTACATACAGACATTTGTGGGTCATTTACTCCCATTGCAATTACAAGTTATAAGTACTTCATCATATTCATCGATGACTTTTCTCGCTATGGTCATGTTGAACTTTTTACTAAAAATTCTAAATCTTTATTTGCGTTTCAAGCCTTTAAGGCTAATATTGAGCTCCAAAAGGGCAAGAAAATTAAAGTAGTAAAATCATATATAAGTGGTGAGTACTATGGGCAATATGATGAAATTGGGCGTAATATTAGACCTTATGCTCAATTTCTTCAGAAATGTAGAATAGAAGCTTAGCACACAATGCCTAGGACTCCTGAATATAATAGAATTGCATAAAGACGAAATCATACCCTTCTTGACATGATGCGATGCATGCTAAGTAACTCCACCTTACCATATTTTTAATGGGGTGAAGTCTTAAAAATTGCAGCTTATATTTTGAATCAAGTACCCAGTAAGTTAGTGCTCAAAACTCCTTATAAATTGTGGTCAAGGAATAGACCGAGTTTTAGTCATTTTCATATCTAGGGATGCAGAGTATAAATGAGGCATTATAATCCACAATCAAGGAAACTTGATCCAAAAATCATTAGTGGTCATTTTATTAACTATTATATAGGATCAAAAGGTTCTAGATTTTATTGTCCTTCCCAAACTACAAGAATTATTGAGTTTGATCGTGCCATTTATTGTGAGGATGATCACAATGGTGGGAATTCTGAACCTCACAATCTTACATCAAGAGAAGAGCATTGGTTTTGCCTATTCCATCTTTTCTGACTTTTGCGATGAGATTATCACATATTGATGTTTCTTCTATTGATCTTGAACATCATCATGATATGGAGCCTATGACTGTAGAAGATGATGTTACTGATGTGCAATTAAGGAGATCAGAGAGGGTTATGAGACTTGCAATTCCTAATGATTATGTTGTTTATTTGTAGTAACATGATTTTAATGCTGACTCGTCATCTGATCCTGTTACCTTTCAAGAGGCTGTCAATTGTTCAGAATTCTCATCTTGGATACATGCAATGCATGGTGAGATGTCATCTATTTACTACAATGGGGTTTGAGATTTAGTTGAGTTGCCAGATGGATGTAGGCCAATTAGTTGCAAATGGGTTTTCAAAACCAAGAGAGGTGCCAGAGGTCAGGTAGAGAGATACAAGGCTAGGCTTGTGGCTAAAGGTTTCAGTCAAAGAGAAGGCATTAATTACACAAAAAATTACTCCCTTGTTTCTACCAAAGACTCTTTTCACATTATTATGGCATTGGTAGCTCATTTCAATTTAGTAATTGTATCAGATGGATGTGAAGACAGCTTTTCTTAATTGGAGCTTGTCTCAAGATGTGTACATGGTGCAATCTGATGGTTTTGTTGAGTCTGGTAAAGAAAACATGGTGTGTAAACTTAAAAGGTCCATTTATGGACTTAAATAGGCATCCGGACAGTGGTATTTAAAATGTCATGACATTGTCACCTCTTATGAGTTCCAAGAGAATGTTGTTGATCAATGTATATACTTGAAGGTTAGTGGGAGCAAGTATATCATTTTGGTGCTTTATGTGGATGATATATTGCTTACTGCTAATGACACTAATTTTTTACTTGAGACAAAACAAATGTTGTCATACAACTTTAATATAAAGGATCTTGGTGAAGCTTATTATGTATTAGGGATAGATATTCTTCGTGACAAATCTAGATCTAGGATTGTCTCAAAAGATCTACATTGATCGTATTTTGAAAAAGGTTTATGGTGTGTTTACTTTATGGAATGAGGAATGGGAATGAAGGAATGAGAATGAAACTTATGTTTACTTGGCAAAATATAATTTGAAAATGAGAATAAAATATGTGGATCTCACACAATTTGGAAAAAAGGAATGGGCATCTCATTCCCATGGAGGGGTTAGGAATGAAAATGTGGGAATAGAAATGGAATATAATAATAATATTATTATTATTATTAAATTTTATTAATTTTATTATTTTAGTTCTTATTAATTATTGTTAATATTATTATTTTTATTAATAATAATAATAGTAATAATAACAACAATAATGATAATATTATTAATAATGATAAATTAATTATTTTTATTAAGTATTAATACTAGGGGTATTTTGGTAAATTGATTCTCATTCACATACCTCATTTCCATTTATTTTGTCAAGTAAACACATTAATGTCATTGCAGCACATTCACATTCCCATTTATTTTTGCCAAGTAAACATTGAAATCTCATTCTCATTCCTAACTCATTCCCATTCCATCTCATTCACATTCCATAAAGTAAACGCACCATTAATTTACAGTCTTGTGCTCCTGAGAAAGCACCAATTTCAAAAGGTGACAAACTTTTTAAGTCTCAATATCCATATAATGATGTAGACAAAGCTAGAATGCAAATAGTCCCGTATGCATCAGTTGTGGGTAGTTTGATGTATGCTCAAGTCTGTACTCGCCCTAATATTGGTTTTTTGGTGGGAGTACTTAGGAGATACCTAAGCAATCCTGAATATGAACATTGGAAGACTGCAAAGAAAGTAATCAAATATTTGCAAGCTACTAAAGATTTTGCATTGACATATCAGCAATCTGACTATTTGAATATAGTTGGGTATTCTGATGCTAATTTTGCAAGGTATTTGGAAAATAAGAAATCCACATCTTGTTACATCTTTATGACGACAAGAGGAACTATATCATGGAAAAGTGTCAAGCAGACACTTATAGCTTCTTCAGCAATAGAGGCAGAATATGTAGCATGTTTTGAGGCTACACATCAAGCTTTATGGATGCATAATTTTATCACAAGGCTAGCATCTGCTTTTCAATTTCATGTTTTTACGTTCGTTGGGAAAGAGATTATAACCACCTTATTGGTATTGGTTGTACCGATGCCATTAAAAGTACACTGTGATAATTCTACAATTGTTTTTTTCTCTCACAATACAGGGAGTTCCTCACGTTCCAAACACATTAATGTTAAATACTTATTTATGAGAGAGAAAATTACTCTATCTTATGTATCAGTAAAGTACATACCTATAGAGCTCATATTAGCTGATCCTATTATTAAAGCTTTAGCTCCAAAAGTATTTAGGAAGCATGTAACTCATATGAGATTATTTGAATCCACTTATATATATGGAGTCAATGGGAGTTCTAATGTGTATTATGAGTTGCAACTTAAATGAGATTATGTATTACTCGTTTTGTTCTCATGCATGCATAATGTTATGTGATATTAATATGTCATATATTGTGTACACATTTGGTTGCGTATGGCATTATATATACAGTGAGGATATTATGGTTTGAGACAATTTATTTAGTCTCAATATGGACATTAAAGACTGAAACATTATAGTTTGGCTTCCATGTACTTTCTTAAGACAGTTTGTTTCAATCTCATTATGGTTATAAGAAAGCACGACTTCCTTGAGACATCTTGGTATTAGTCTCATTATGATGAAAAATAAAGCTCACTTCTTAAGACATTTTGATAGAGTCTCATTATGGTTATGAAGAAGCGAGGTCTAAGAGACATTTTGTTTTCGTCTTATTTTGCTAGACATATGGACTTTGTGGAAATGGGCATGTTGATCACATTGTCATGTTATTTCCATAATTATACTTATATACTACTACATGGTCACGTGTTTATAGGTGTCTTGTTATGTGGAGCATCTTGTCGGTGCACATATGACTTGGTATTTATAACACATTTTGGACATATTTATATTTTGGGTGATTGTTCACATTTGACCTTCTGATATAATCACATGTTGATTAATTCGGTTGTTTTTTAATTTTTATTTAATTTTAAATTTATCATTAAAATGATTTCTGTCGTCCAAGTGGGAGATTGCTAGATTTATTTCTCATATTTTGTGGACTGTCATAAATCATTCTAATTATTTTCTATATTTTTTATTAATACATGATTGATATCAAATATTAAGGAGCAATTTTGACAGACTCATTTATTGAGTGATCAAATATTGTGTTAATGAGTCCGATTTTGACATACCCTAGACAGTAGTATATTATCGACAAGAATAATCCTTAATTGTGTTTTTTTAACTCATAATGGAATGTGCAATTTTGTACTAACACATGAGAGGTTCCTGAGCTCAACCATAATATTTAAGTGACTTCAATCCATTGGAAGTTTACTGTTCACGAATTTGTGGCATGAGTGCATTGTATTTCTCTCCATTCCTCTCCCGTGTGTACGTATACAGTGAATTTTGAAAAAAAGACCGAATCTTGAGCTGAAGTAAAGGAATTAAAAATTAAGAAGCTAGATCAAGGCTATAGCAACTCAATAAAAGCACCATAACAAGCTTCCAAGTTTAGATTCATATGTGATCAAAGTAAATCTCAAAATTTTACCTAAAGCATGTGTTTACTTGGAAATGCAAGATTAAAGGTATAAAGCTCGTATTTATTTCAACATAATCTCAATATTACCGATAGGTCCTTGAAGCATCTGAACTATTGTATCATCAATAACAGGGAAGCAACCCATGAAAGGGTAGGACTGAAAATCATTATCATTCAGTTCATACAAATATGAAAAGAAACAGACAACGTGTTTTTTATATCCTCACGATAAAAGAGCCATTGCCTTATATCATCCCTAATATCTGTAATTGATTCATTCTTCTTCTAATGAGAGTTTTTTAATTAAAGAAAGTAGTTTTACGGTCCCCATTAAAGGTCCAATCCTTGCGGGGCTTCTGGTGCCAAAGAATTTTTTCTTGTGTAAGGACTTCTTCAAGCTCTTTTTTTTTAAAGTTCAATTTAAGATGGATAAGGCTTCTAGAAGTGCAGTTTTCCAGTGCTCTTTGAATGCCCTCTGGCCAAGCCAGTAGTCTTCTTTTCCTACGAAAGATGTTGTCGAAAGATTTCTTATTCCAAATAAAGACTTAACTAATGAAATTTTAAACCACCTGAGAGTAAGACTCACCAGGGTTCCAAGATAGTTATCAAAAACGTTGTTGGTAAGCCAAACCATCTAAAACCGAAAAGGCTTAATTCTCGTCAACTTCCTTTAAACCTTATCAAACAGAACTAGCACAGGCCTATGGTTAAATTCAATTTTGAGAATGTGCAAAATTGTACTCCTAAAGAACTTGTGAAGCCACTTTTCATTACACACTGCTTTATCAAGGCTTTTAAACAGAGTTTCGCTAGATCAGGTAAATGTTAAACCTTGAAAATACAGATAATGCAAACCATATGAATGAAACCAATTATTAAATAAACCACAAATACCACTATTGGTAGAAGACCCCCCGCTCTTTTCCGATGCATATATGATAGAGTTGAAATCCCCTCGCACAAGCCAAACGCTATGCATTGTGTTAATGAGTCTCCTAAGATGATCCTAAAGCTATTTCCTAAGAGACGGAACAGGGCTAGCACAGACAGTAATAATCCATGAAAGAATGCCGTTATTATTTTAGACTTTGAAATAAATAAATTGTTTATGGTTCAGCACAATTTCCACCTCAAAGAAATCCTTCCATAAAAGCCAAATCCCTCTAGAAAAAATCGACAGCTTCCAACTCTATCAGATTTCTCGAAGCCTCTCCTCTTGATAAAGACATTTGCTTTATGTCCATTAATTTTAGATTCCAATGTAACAACTAAAGCCAGTTTATAACTTTTTACTAAATAGACAAGGGAACGATAGAACCCGTGCAAGGTTGCTCCCTAGACATTCCAAAACATAATTGATAAAGACATAAAGGTATGTATTAAAAAGAAAGGAAAACTTATAAAGACGGCTTGAAGGCCTCTTGTTCCTAGTCAATGGCATTTTCATCCTCCTAAGAAATATCAACATTTGAAGAATCAGACTCATCTTCACTTTCTTTCATGTATTCACTGTCATCACCACCAACATCCATATTCTCAGCTCTAGTGTTAGGAAGGTCACCTGAAGGTTTGGCCAAAAGGCCATATGCATTATGACTATTTCCATTACAAGAGATGACTAAAAAAGTAGAAGAAGTGAGATTGTTAATGGTGTTCATCTATGTGGCAAAAGAGATAACCGTATGGTTCGTGCGATTTAAGCTAGTTGGAGCTAAGGTGGGAAAAACTAGGTTAAAAAGGTTTGCATGGCTTTTGGTAATGTTAAATAGGGTACATGGGCTTTGCACGGTAGAGGGCATAATGTTTTTTAAATGGTGAGCCATATTGAAATTGTTATTAGAAAATTACCATATGTCAAGGGGCTAGAGTTTTGGTTTTGTAGGGGTATTTCTTTTTAATGCATGTTTTTAGGGATAGATGTGTGTCTAAATTAACAGTTTGTTGGTATACCGGTACTTAATAAGGAAATAGAGGATTCTTTATTATTGTCGTACTTTGGCATCCTCTCATTAACACTGGCCAATATTTGAAAATGGAATTCCTTGTAAAAAATCTCTTAGCCTTTCCTTTTCCTCCACCACCATCCAAGGACCGAACTTTAGGTTGTTTTGATTTGTTGAGATAAGAGAACTTTTGGTGAAAACCATCACTTATATCCCAAGATTATTCATGTTGTATCACCAAGAATTAATAACAAAATTAATCGAAAGCGTACATGAATTCATAACGCTTAATTCCCCTCTAGAGTAGTGTGGTTGGTCTTCCAGATCTACATGTTCTCAAGAATGTCCTTTAGTTCTCTCTGCGCTTTCTCTCTGATGATGGGATATCAATAGAAAATAGAAAGATATGTGTGACTTGAGGACCATAACCACTTATATAGACAACTTTTTCTTGCTGTCACTAGATATTTCTAATTTTGTCCATCATAGAATTAAAATACTATTAGGTCTCTACACATTAAAGGCTCATACCCTATTAGATACATTAAAGTCCATAATATCAAAAACCTAAATAGAACACTTTTAATTGGGTTTAACCTTATATGACAGTCTGCAACACATAATTATTCACAAATAAGTCCAACGTTGGATTAAGGATCTAACAATATTGGATTAAAAATCCAACATGATTAGCACTTCTGACTACCTTATCCTTCAACTTACCAAAATCGTTTTTTGCAACGACATATTCCAACTCTCCTATGTTATATTCATCGACTGCTCGATCAGGGTATAAGACCTTCCTATGGCCATATTTTCCACATTGAAAATAGATATTAAGGAGACTATCATATTCCACCTTCTGAATTTTTCCATCAGATAGAACTAGGAAACAAGCGACTCATTTAGAGTGACTTCAACCGTAATGCAAACAAACTTCTCTCTTTTAGCCGACTGAGTTTTATAATTAATTCCAATGACTGGACCAATGATTTGACCAAGCATCCGAAGAATTCTTTTATAATAATAATGAAGAGTCATAGCATGGCAATTAGATCCAAGCAACAAACAACTCGATTTATTCTTTAAATCCACTAAAATAAAGAGTCCACAGTTGCACGGCAAGGTAGTGTCTCATAACTGTCGAGGGACCATGTGCTAGATCTAGTCTAGATTTACCCTCTGTTTTGAATCAAACAAAGAAAAAGTCATTTTTAAGATAATAATGGACAAGCCTAAAGTTAAGCTCAAAATGGCTTCCAATCAATTACAAAGTGTTTTATACCCAATGTGTCGTCCCAATAATTTGACAACCACCGCATTTTTGCTATAGCTTGATCAGTTGAGTATGGATTCTTTGTGAAATGGAAATGGATAGTATATTGTCAGTGCTTTCTATATCAATGTCTTCTCAATAAAAAAGCAGATCATCTTCACAGCCAATAAACTCCTCTTCAACTGCCTTTTGTGATTCTATTAACTTGTCTTTAAAGGAAAGATGCTCAGGATTATCGCCATCATCTCCTGAGCCCTAAACTTTATTTTTTTAGTCTATTGATCATCGTTCAATGGCAGAGAGGGTTCCTTCATGAGAATTATCTTCCCGTTCTCAAGTACAAAATACAATTGAAAATTACTCCAATTAGACAATAAGAGAAGAAAAGCTGCATGATTTAGAAGAAATAAATAACACAACCAACACTGGGAAATAGTTACAATCATGGTAGTATTATTAGAACCTATCCAAACAAAATTTCTAATCCAACCGAAAAGTTTCCTAAGCAAAGAACAAGGCCATTGATAAATTGAAAAACTATGTAAAAGCATCGCCTAAATTACTAACTGAACTAGTTGCAACCTCGTTACCATTGATAGGAGCTAATTATCCATCCAACTCTCCAGTATAGCTTGGACTTTATCAAGACATTGAAGTTGCTGCTTTCTTGGAATACCATGAAAATCGGTACTCACATACGAGAAAAAGGAGTTGTTTGATACAATTTAAAAGTGTTTAATTTACTCTCAAATATAAGAGTACCTAATTATATTATATCTCGATGAGTTTGAGGTCGATCTACAGAGAAAATATTTAATTTGTTTATTTTAGTTTATCTTAAAAAAGTGAAAATAAAATTTAAATATATGCAACTTAATTTAAGCAAAATTATGAAATTAAATTAGTTGGGGTTATGGATCCACTTTTAGTAGTAAATACAATTTAATAAATTTTTTTATTTTTTATTTTATTGGCCAATGATTAATTGTATAAATTACAATTATTTTCCCAATAATTTTATTATGGATTAAGTACTTAGTGTGCCAAAATTTAACTTGTGTACAATAAGTCAAAATACCATTTTACCATACGTTATACTAAGATATTAAGAATTCATTGTGTCAAACCCTATGTTTGTCTACAATAAATCAAAATTTCAAAATATAAAATATGGATAAAACTTGATGGAAAATAATTTAATTTATGTAATTAAAAATAAATTTTGATTAAATCATACATTTTTACTAAGAGTTTACCTTCTCCTAACTATTAGTATTTAGCTAAACATATTTGAAATAAAGGGAATTATTAAAATTAAAAAATAATAAAAAAGTATTTGAAATTTGAAAATAAAACTAATTTTATTTATTGAAAATATATTACAAAGAGATATGAGAAGAAGAATATAAGGGGAAAGAAGAGAAAAAAAAGGTGTGTAGGTATGTTCCCCCCCTTCTCTATTTATATTAATACATTATTAATCCACACCATACAAGTAAATAAAGTTAATTATATCTTAGCCATACATTTGTCCCACTAATAAACCATAAACTTAATTTAATCCACTCAAGCACATCCAACACATTCTACTAACAATTACCACATGTAATATGGTAAAAACTTATAATTTCACAATTACCACGTTTACTTTGGTAAAAACTTATAATTTCACAATTACCACATTTACTTTGGTAAAAACTTATAATTTTACAACAAAAGTCGCGAATCCCTGTCGAAAATGACCTAATTCGAAATCTAAATTTGACATCCGTACACTTCTTTGGAGCCTCAAATTGTGTGAAATTATTTTTTTTTTACCTAATAAACACACAAAAATCAAATATTTAGAAAACTAATTAGAAATTCACAATATGTTACATAATTACAAACGTAAAGTATAATATAAGCACAAAATAAATTTTTTATCCCTTGATGAATATACAATTTTTAACTATAATCCCTATTCCTAAGAAAAACCTTAAGAAAATCCATCCACCCAATGAGAGTCGTTGGAACTATAGAAGAAAGATGATTTTTCTTTACTTCAAGAGGCCTATTTGCTTGTCTGACTGAGTATAAAATTACAAAATTGCTTCATCTTCTAGATATTTTAATTTTTTTTTGTTTTTATCAAAATGTACTTTGAACTGTACCTTTCAAATTGTAGCCAATCTTCCTAACTGCATGTTGTCTCCTCAGAGTGCGTGAAACTCATCACTACCTCGTAAGGGCATTGAGATTATAGCATGGTTCACGAAAGCACTGCTTTCTATTGAAGTGTGTGCTTTGAAACTGGTTTCCAGAAGATCAGATGTTACGTTGGTTTGACGTTGTAATGATTTATGACATGTGAGATCTTATAAGCTTGTATGACAATTCTGTTTTATCAGTTATTTTTTAATAAGTAAAGCAGATCTTCGTCACGTGCCTTCACGTATTCTATACGGCATTATTAGTTGTTGTTTTGAGCTTATGATTATCATGGAATCAACATGTGTCCGAGAGGTTGTTATTTTTTGTTATGGAAGTAGGAAAATTCTAGGTTTTGTTTATAACAAACCCAGAATATAGCTGAACTGACAAGAGATCTTTCAAGAGTTTCTTGGGCGAGTATATATAGTCTTTAGAGAGGTGAAATCAGTGTGTGAAAAGCTTGTAACTTCATCTTTAAGCTTGTATCTTGTTCTCAGTGATTAAATAAAAAATGTTGCTCTGTTCTTCAGTGGATGTAGGCCATCTCTAGGCCGAACCACTACAAACTGTTGTTCTTTGCTTGCTGGTTTCTAATTTGTTTTTGTTTTTGTTTTTGCATGATTAATTGTTGTTTTTATATCAAATATCAGAGACTTCAGTGAGGTCTTGGGGATTCTTGGCTGGTTGATTTTCAATCAAGATTCAACACTTTCTCTAGAGTATTGTCACACAGCAAAGTCAGCCATTACTTTTATATTATCTTATGTACTATTGGATCTAATTAACGATACATATTATTTTTATTAATGAAATTTTTTAATTATTTTTAAAATATTATAACCAATTAACGAACTGGTTAGAAATGTTCTTTTAATTTTAAAAAGAAAGAAAATAAAGATAGGATAAAATATAATCTCTCTCTTTATCTCATAAAATTCACTCTTTGATTTTATCTCTTATGTTCTTATATTTAAAATTGGATTCTTGTGTCTCAGTTCCTGAATGATTATATGAAAGAGATTCGGTAAGTTGTTCCTAATAAGTATTACTTATTCTATTGCACTTCAGTGCCAAAGAATCTGAACCGCTTTTTTGTTAAGTGATTTTATATTGAATCCTTATAAATTAAGTTGTATAGCCAAACTAGAATACTTTTATAGCAATAACAGTCTCCTTCTAAATCAAGGTTGGTATTGTGAAACTGTTAACCTGGGATTTTTTTTTTTAATTAACCGTTGATAGGAATGGTAAACTTATCCCTCTAATTCAACTTTTTCTCTGTTTATTGTCTTGAGTATTTGATAGGTAGGCTTTTAAATGTGTGATGGATGGTTAAACCAAACAAAGAGTCATGGATTTGATGTTCTTTGTTGTACCATTTCAAATCTTGCTTTGATGCTATTATATATATAGTTATTACCTTACATGAATTAATGATCTTGCCCACTTATTATTGTAGTTTTTCCTTTTTCTTTTTATCATTATGTTGCCTTATTTTGCTGAGTAATACGCCAATTAGTGTGTGATGTTTGCCACATTACACTACATGAATCATGATGCATCATTTTTTTGGATGCTAATAGATAACAACTATACATAACAGTTTGGTAACAGACAAAGATAAAAGGCAAAATTTACTGCAAGCCAATTCTTAATTTCAGTAGTAATTTCTTGTTAAAAAAAAGGCACTTTTATAAGCATATTGTGCAATCAAAACAATTTTTTTTATCATTATTTATATTGTTTCCTCATGTTCTATTATAAACACTGTAATTTTTTTAACAATGTCAAGCTATTGCAAACACTGAATAACTACGAAAATTTCCATAGATGACAAGTTTAAATATTTTGAAGGTTTGCTTTTTTGAATTTTTGAAATTATTATTATTTATATTTTACAAACTCTTGCATGATTTTTTTAATATCTTTTGGTAATGAAAATTACTTGGTCGACCATATTGATATTTTGCTTTAATATGAATTTTTTTCAAATTTCATGATGTATAGCTAAATAGAAGATGAGTTTCACTTTTGTGCAATTTTGATGTAGTTCGTGCAATTGTCATAAAATGGAAAATACAATCTTGTTATTTAACAAATGTTGGTACTTATGTTATTTGAATATAGATAGAAAGATAATATTTTTAGGGTAATGAATAACTTGGGCTCTTTAGATAACTAACAAAAACAATTAAGTGGTTCACCATGTTTGTTTGCAAGAAAAGGAAATGCGATGAACTGTTATATAATAATTTGAAATTTCTATAACATAAACTTTTCTTACAAATCCAAAAGCGCTTACTAGTTGATACCTTGGGCAAAGCTCCTTACAATGGATGTTGTTTCTTAGCATCTTGAAATTGGATTTTACAAACATTGGTTTGTAAGTTCCAAAACTTGAAGACAACCCAATTATGAAATTATAAAAGTTTTAACAACATAATCTTTAGTTTTGTTTATTGATAATTTATTTTTTTGTTACATAGTTTTATATACATTCTTGATGTTACAAGATTGGCTCATTGTTAACAAAAAATGCAAATGGAAAGAAAATATATAGAGCTAAAATAATGCCAAAAAAAAAAGAAAAAGAAAAGATGAAGTGCACTTTTGTACTTAACCATGAGGAGGAATTGATAAAGCTTAACGAAAAAATTGATCGAATAACATTGAATCTTGCTGCTATCAGGTATAAACTTATGATTTGAAGAGAAACAATTTAGATACTTATGCATTGGTACAAAAAAATATGTGCTATAGTTGAAACAATTGAACATAATATAACTCATATACCATCACACCTATAGAAGAATAAGATGTTCTCTTTTGGTAAATATGTTCCAATTACCTCTATTGCTTAAAAGGATAAACAATTTAGCAAGAATGAATCAAGTGGTCAAAATTTCATGAGAAAGAGAGATGATGTTAGAGTGAAGATAATAGAGAAAATTAAAGATGAGTGTGATAAGAATTTATTATTGAAAAACTTATCACATGTAGGAAGCTAAAATAGAACCAAATCCTCCACATTGTTGTTAAAAAGACAGTACTCTACCTTTTTCTTAAGATTATTCGTACTGGCACATTCATTAAATAAAAAATTATTAAAATTCATGTTCCTATGCATGTAGGATAAAGCTAGTGATGAGGTTGATTTTGTGGACTTGGGATCATCGGTTGAGCTAAATACAGCTGACAGTAAAATGGTGCATCATCGAAAGCCTAGTTACTACAAAAAATCTGCTTATGAAATTTCCTTAAAAAAAATAGGCTGCTATAATGAGGAGTTTTGTGAACCAAATATAGAGCTCCTTTTTCAAAACACGAATGGTGTATTTTACAATATATTTTTCATAAACTAGATAAAAGGTATGTAGATATTTATATATGATCATATTTGATATGTTTATAATTTGACTTTCCTGTTGTTTTAATTTATTGCTAATGTGAGTGTATAACTGATTCAAAAAGAACATAGTAATGACAAAGTGACATTTACTCGCTTGCTAATGTCTTCTTTAGCCCTAATTGTTGGATATTTGATAAGGTATACTATATATCATACTTGAGTATGACTTTATATATAAGCAGTTTATAATTTAGTTTTCAATTGAAGTGCATGTTTTAATTATCATATTGTGATGATTTCATTTATTCACATATCACAAGATGTCGTGTTGAGTACTTAACTAGAAAAAGAGTTTAAAACAAGATTATGAATCTTGGTATTGGTTTTTACCAACTCTTTTTGAAGTATGTTATGTAGTTTTGTTATTACAAGTATGCAATAGGTTTTTACAAAAATAAACAAAAATGTAGAATATACTTTTTTAAGTTATATCTCACCAATTTCATATAATTACTACTTTATGAATTTGTAGCAGTTAGTGGCAAATGTATCAGGTGTTTCAAGTAGTGATAGATTAGAGATTGAAAGCTCGATTCATAAACATAACATTTGTGAAATTTACATGGCTACACTTGAAAGATGTGAAAAGGTAAGAAACATTATCATTTGTACAAAAAAAAATTGTATTTACTAAAATGTCATATGTTTTACTAGTACTGTTTTCAGGCATGTAATGATTAATGCAAAATTTGTGTTATTGTCACAAAGATAAATGCTCCTCTATATAATGAGTATAAAAGATAAGACTACTGAGATTTTGGATTTCTTTGCCTAGCTTTGAACCAAATCATTTGGAGGAAATAGTTAAGCAAAACATAAGTTAAAATTTTTTAATTGTCGTTGAAATTTTTGGATGCGATATACAATTACTATCATTATTACTATGCAGTTACATGTATTGGACCTAGTATTGTTTGATAATATAGCCGTAAACTTTCCTGCTAATTGTTATTTTACTGGCTGTGACATTTTGCATCTAAATAATGTACCAGTTCAACCAAATGGTAGTGATTGTGGCTTATAAGTGATGAAGTTCAAGGAGACATCTTGTGAGATGTTACTTCCAACTCATCAGGTAATTTATATTTCTTTTGAATATAATTATGAGAAATGGAACAAAACATAGATGGTTTTATTAAGGGAGAGATAGAGAGCTGTGAGCTCACACCAATCCTTGAACAACAATTACGATTATTTGGTCTAGGTAAGACCATCTAAAGAAAGAAAATCATGTTTAAAAAAATCAAATTTTTATATCTAATAAATTGTAAAATATAAAACATTTTGATGTTATATTTTTATATATTATAAAATATTAGAGTCATGGGGTTTATAAAAACAAAGGATCTTATGGTTATTGGGGATCTTGATGTCCTTTGTTGAAAATTATAGAATTTTTTGTCCTCAAATTTTAAAGGTTTAGGTGTTCTTTTCCTTTAATAAATTTAAACCATCTAATAATGAGTAACATATCAAATGCCACGTCATTTTAATTTTTATGTAGCATTTCTAAAAAAAATATTCATATTTTGGTGTCACTCTGCCACATATTTTAAATTTGTAAAAGTAAAATTTACCTAGTATTGATAAATATTTCAAAATTTTATCTCAAATTCTATTTTAAATGATATGATATATGATATGCCATTGATTAAGTAGTTGATGTTTTTTATAAATTTTAAATAAATTAATTACATGATCTTATTAATTAGCAAATAAATGTCACATTATTTTAGATGAAATATTGAGATGTGTAGCATATCTCAATTTTACAAAATAATAAAACCCTTTTTTTAATCCAAGTCATGTATTAAAAGAGGCATTTACTAGACAGAGAGATTTGGTTTAAAGTCGCAATTTATAAATATGTTGTACATGGTGTCGCTGTCCAACTAACATCAAACCATTTTCTCTCATTTTCCAGCCTATTTTCATCATTAATTCTAAAAAAAATATCCACCGTCCACCCGTTTTTTCTAACTTTTTTAAAAGCACACAATTCTTTTTTTTTTACTGGAATCCACGTAAATTTACATTTTGTTTTACTTTTCCACTTCCGTTTGGAATCCGTTAAAAAAACTAACGGAAACTTTAAAAAATGACCATTTTACCTCCAAAACGAAAATTATAATTTCACCTTAAAAATTATAAAAAATAATCAAATTAAATCTAATTATTTTTCCCATCGGTCAATAAAGAAGTTAATTCCACAACCATCAAATGCAGGGTTTTTTTTAATATATCTATAATTAGAATACTAAATTATAACAGTACTATTAAAAATAGTCTAATCTCACAAACCATCAATTGAATTTAAGATAAGTATAATTTTATTATTCATTAAGTTATAATCTCTAGTAGTTAAGATTTTTTTATACTTCATTAACATACCAATAATGATATTCATTATTAAATTTAATTATTTTTTATTTTTTTAGGGTGAAATTATAATTTTCATTTTGGTGGTAAAATTATAACTTTTTTAAGTTTCTGTTAATTTTCTTAAAGGATTTCAAATATAAATGAAAAAATAAAATAAAATATATTTTTAAATAAATTCCAATTAAAAAATTATATATTTTTAAAAAATTAAAAAAAAAATGTACAGTGGATATTTTGTCTTCAATTCTCCCGTAATCTCGTTATATAAAGTATAAAAGAGTCAATGCTTGTCGCTGTCATAGCATGCGTCCATTACCACATTGCAACCCTTGCGGGTCCCACATCATCGCAAAAATTCTAAAATCATGACCGCACAAAGTAAAAGAACGGAATAGTTGTATTACTGGACTTATTAGCTCCGCCCGCAGCGGATAACAAACGACTTCACTTTCCGTTTACTCAACAAGTAACGTCGTTAACTTCATAACGGTCTTTGAATAAAAACCAAATGAGACACACAGCTTCAATTCAACCGCTGCTCTTTTTCCTTCAGCTCACTACACATTTGACATTACACAGCCAGAGACAAAGAAAATCAAAATCAAAATCATGAAGCTACACAAGCAATCAAGCATGACGCAAAGGCGGGACGAAGAAACCCTGTCGGGCCAAAACTCACCGTATTTGTCGAAAACCCCAAAACACCCTCGATCCCTCCCCAGATCCATCAACTACATCTTCAAGGAACAGCGCCTCTTATTCATCCTCGTCGGAATCCTAATCGGCTCC